>QLOH01000584.1:0-660712 GCA_026901365.1 Sesbania bispinosa
ATGTGGTTGTAGGAGACATTGGGTTCTTCTTGCATTGAGTCTAAGGGATTTTGGCAAGGTTTACTTTTTGGACTCCTTGCATAATGATCCAAAACATTATGAACCCATGAAGACAGTGATTGATAAGTAAGTATTCCATGTCCAAATAAATTATACTATCACACTTACATTGTTAAGAGTTCTTATACAATTTATTTGTTATATTGGTTTAGTTCTTTTAAAGAATATAGAAAGTTGAGCGGTTTCCCGCAATCAAGGAGCAGGATTATCTCTGATCCCATATGGTACCGCATTAAGGTAATATATTGCACATACAACATTGTCTTTCTTCATGTTTAAGCGCATAAGTGTTTTTTATTTTAAGTTAATTATACTTGTAGTGTCCAACCAAAACAAACAATGACGATTGTGGGCTCTTTGTAATGCGTTTTATGAAGGAGATCATTGATCAAAACACACTAACAATACCTAAAGAGGTAATTATGACTTGTGATAGCAATTAAGTTTTTTTAACTCTCATTTACTACTTTATTTATTGAAATAAATTTTTGCCTTTTACAGTACTTTGCTCAATACCGAAACTCAACATACACAACGGAGCAACTTAATGAGGTTCAAGAAGAATGAGCAAAACATGTAGTTACCACTTGTTTGTAATTGATTTGTACATTATGAGGGTAAGTAAACATGTACATAATGTGAAAATGTTGAACAAAGTTGTATATTAATGAAAAGTTATGTAAATTGTGTATATTTTCATGTTAAATTCTTGACTGGTAATAACTCTTTGACTGATGAATTCTGGCGGCTGGTATGGACTTTTACAACTATTTGATAAATTGGGAAATGTTGAATAAACAGAACAAACTCTACCAAAATTTTTATAGTTTAGATTACTAGAGTTGTTAAGCATATTCTATGCAAAACTATTGACATTAGTTTCAATGATGCAATATGGTTGCTGGTATGGAGTTTTACATGTGTTTCATAAATTGGGAAAACTTGAATGAATAGAGGAAACTCTGTCAAAATTTCTATAGGTCATGTATGATCTATATTTACCAATTGAGTTGAGTATTGTGACATGTCATGTATTGTGGTTATTTCTATGTAGTTGTATAGGTACTTCATACTTTCACCACACTTTAAAGCATGCATAGGAAACTATTCAAAGTATGATAAGTTTGAATTCTTCATTTGAAGTAGATAACCTTAATTATGATATGTGTATTGTTTAATGTGTAAATGAAATTAAAGGGTTCTTCATAGAATCACTAATTGTTTGAATGATAAGGAATTAATATGCATGGTTTTGGAGGTAGCCATTGGCATCAAACTGAAATATATGTGCAGGATAAAGTGGTTTAAAAAATCAAAAAACTGGAAAAAAAGAATAAATAAAAGGAGGGCGCTTCCTTGGAGCGCCCTTGTTTTAAACAACAAGGGCGTTTCCTTGGAGCACCCTCCATAAGCACGTCTTGTGCTTAAGGAGGGCGCTACAGGGAAGCGCCCTTCCATAAAGACGCTACACAAGGGCGCTTCCATGTTTTTTTTAGCGCCCTCTTTTGACTTCTGTCAGGGCGTTTCTACGCATATCCTCCTTTTAATGACCAAACAAGAACAATTTCTATTAGTGAGCAGTTTCTATATACTCATTAAATGAAGTTAACAGATATATATATATATATATACACACACACGCAACTTGGCAAAATGAAATTAATTTAGTATGTAAATAAATATAACAAAAACAATAAATTAGAATGTACAACGCGGAATAAAAATTAAAACAAATAATATTAAAAAAATAATCTAAATAAATAGAACTAAATAAAATATATTAGATGATACCATTATCCAAGTCCAATTCTGGCATCACATGCAGTACCATTTCTGTATGTGCATCAATCTCTATATGATCCTAAATAGAAATTTGAGGTATTGAAATACTTGAACTTTGGTAGAGGTCACCATCTAGCTCTAAAGCATATATCAACATTAATAAATAAATTTATGTTAGTGAAAAAATAGGAGTAAAACCTGAAAACGTATAATCTTAAAAAAAATGGTATTTGAGATATATATTTAAAAAATGACATGAATAATCTTTAACAAATTAATACTATAATTTTATGACAAATATAAAATTAATTTTAAGTTAACAACTCATGAATAATTTTATTTCACCTATTAAAATATAGTAAGTAGTAATTTTTTAAAAATAGATTATGTTATTAGAACTAATTGTTCAAAGAAACAGAACTCGTTTTCTTTCAAAAACTACATAGTAAATGAAATAAAAATAATAAACAATATACATACACACATTGCAAATACACATTTCATACCAATATTTACACAAGTCTCTTGATCCAATTCTGTGTGAGAAGACTGCTTGTTTAAATCAAATGAAAATTGACTTGGAGAACACATCAATGGAGAACTTGGAATAATATTGAGATCAAATACAAAACTTTCGACAACATCAATATTTAAATCTGGCAATTGAGGATGAGCTTCTTTTGCACAAATTTATTGAGCAACTTCATTGTCACTTTAGTGAATTCAACATTCAAATCTATATCAAATAATGATTTATGCTTTGAGGCCATGATGAATGTGTGATTTTTTTACATCAGAATTGAGGTACATATAGTGTAATTCATAGACATTTTAAAAAAATTTAGAGGGAAGTACAAATTTGCAAATAAATTTTCAAACTAAACTTTTTGGTGGTAATCAAAATTTTAGATGAAGAATAAGGCGTCATTGTAGATCAATTTTCTGAGAAGGAATTTCCAATCAGAAGACGTGTAGCTGATTGATACTTTTTCTTTGTATTCTTTTATGGTTTTTAACATTGAATTGTTAATAGGAAGGGACTCCACTCGTTTAACATTTTCCAATGCAATTATTTAATTCATTCAGGGGTGATTAGTTAATTTTAATGGAAAAAATTTTAAATGAGAAAAAACTTAATTAATGAGTGATAGGGGTATAGTAGGAAATCAGTTAAAAATTATTATAAATATGAGAGAATTAATTACATTTCTTAATTCGTGTGTAAAAACCTTAAACGACAACTAAAGTGGGACGGAGTGAGTATATTGTAAGGAACATGCATGAGTGGTCTGGTGGTGGAGCTCTTTGCCCAGCGTGAAGGGAAGTAGGGTTTGATTCCCACTCTTGGACGTTCACTAATTTTTCTTAGTAAGATCCTTGTTGGACGCGCGCGCTGGGCTAGTGGGTCTCGACTCGAGTTGATCCATAGCAAGTTAATGACCAGTTTAGCAAGTTGATGACCAGTTTGGCCGGTTCTTGATTAGGTCAAACACATAATCGATCAGCACCGGTGATTGGGCCAGTCGTGGGTCCGATTTCCGGTTGAACTGGCTGATCCGGTCCAGGTTTAATAACATTGGGTAAAATTAATCTTTTTTTTTTCTAAAACTCTAATTTCTAAAAGCCACACCACCAGTCGCGCATGGTGCACCTTCGTCTGGTCGTCCCTGTCAAGCTTAGGCAGTAGCACACCTTCGTCCAATCATCCCCGTTAGGCTCAAGTAGAAGTCGCACACCCCACGACACTGATAAGTGAAAAATATATGATAATTTCTTATATTAATTCTGAACTTATCAAGGGTAAAATAGTAAAATCATGCCCCAAAATACCTCTTTTTAGTAATAATTGCATAAATTTTGAATATTTGATATGAATTTGAATATGATGCTATTTTGATAGAAAATCTGTTGATTTTGTAGATAAAAAGGCGAGTTTTAAATAAGGAAACAAGATAACTTTTATTTGAATAAAGAATCTGCAAGATAAGGATTTAAATGGCAACTGATTTGAATAAGATCAGCAATTATTGGGATAAGGATTCTGCAGATTTAATTCTAAATTCAAATTGAAGATCAAATCATCACAAGATCAAGTTAAAAAGAGGAAAGTATGGAAAGCAGATCAAGCAAGGATAAGATCAGGAAGAGATCAAGCTGAAAAAGAGGGAAACAAGGAAAGCTGGAACGTGACTCACGATCCACCTGCGCTGAGCGTAGGTGGAGCACAACATTAAATAGCTTTCTGGATCCTGCGCTTCAAAATGCGCTGAGCGCAGGATGAAACGCAGGACGCGGATAAGTTTTTCAAACAGATTTCAGATAGCTTTCCAACCTTTATAAATAGAACCTTTTGCAAAGATCAGAGACGAAGAAGCTAAGGAGAAACGACAAGGCAAGGGCTGAAGAAAAGTGTGACAGTTTCTTCGTTGGGTTGTAATTGCTACCGTGCGTAGCTAAACTTCTCAATAGGATTGAATGTAGTTGATTCAATCCCCAATTGTATGTGAATTCTTTTTATTATTTATGAATCCCTATTCTTATGATATCAATATTTTTATACGTTGCTTAATGCGTAGCTTCCGCCTGTGTGCCGGAATTATAGGTTAGTTTTATAGGATGCATTCGAAAGGTGGTTCTATAGGATTAATAGAGTTTGGGAGAGTTGAGAATGTAGGAAACTCGAACTCTGATTGGTAAAAATACTCATAGTAGTCGGTATAGAAATATAAGATGAATTGATAGTTTTAACAAATGAAAAAGTAGAGCTGTAAGAACCGAGGTAATTTGTCACCTGGGAGAACCCGCATGGATTATTCTTGAGTATTTTAGCACCATTAACCTGGGTTAAAATAATATAGTTTGGCTAGGGTATCATAAGTTTATATTCATAAATAATATTAAGGGTCACATATGAAAGGGGTGCGATGAAACAAAGTTCAATCCCAGTCCAAGTAATTGCTATCTCTCTCTATCTTATTTTGTTTTCTACTTTCAATTCTCAATCAACAATCATACACTCTGTTTCTACTTGATAATTGTGATCACTAAAACTTATAAAATTGAATCGTTCCTTGTGGATACGATACTCTTACTTACTATTATACTGTTGGGAATTTGGTACGCTTGCCAGAAACTCAACAGGCACCTCTCGGACAAAGCAGTCCTCGTTGTCACCGTTTTGAGGCAGTAGTTGGACACCATTAGGTAGCAAGTCACTGTCATTCCTGCCAGGCAGCATTGCAGTAGTCACTCCCGCACACGCTGGACGCGTTCTTAAGCAGCGGCTGGATGCCGTCTCCGATCGTCTCTCACAGTACCGTCGATCGTCACACCGGTTAGGCTAATCACCACCACTAGACACCTTCTCCAGTCACCTGAACAAGACAACACAGGCACAGTTGCACGAGTCTAGTCTTTATTTACAATAATTAGTTTTATTTATCTAATTCATATTTGAAATTGTTTCAAGTTGTATACAAAAAAGAACTTTACAAGACTTGTTAGTTTTTAAATGCTTCTTTTTGTAGTTTTCTGTGTAAAGGATTTTCTTAATTCTTCACCTTGCATTGCTAATCTTATATATAAATACATATATAGTAGCATTATGTGGTTCTTTTCCAGATTTGATGAGTAATTGAATTATTGAGCAACTTGTCTTCTTGGCTTCATATTCTTGAAGATTCTCTGTTTGAATTCTCTTTTTTCTTTCTCATTCTTAAAAATTTGTCCCCTCAAAAAATTGAATCAATAAACTAGTCTACGACAATTAAAAAAGGAGTGTCAAGACTCATGATTGATGGAATGGCCTGAGAAAGTATTCCTAAAATTTGTATATGAATTTTTTAATGTTTTTATAACTATATTTAGGGATGCACATGGGTCCAATTGACCACGATCAACCCAACCCAACCAATATTTGGTGGGTTGGTTTGGGCCATCGGGTAAGTTTGGGTTGGGTAAACATGGACTCGATCAGATTGGGTTGGGTTACGAGTTTGAGTATTTGTAACCTAATTAACCCAATCCAACCCGAACTTAAATATAAAAAAATAATATACTCACTAATTACAATACATGTTTTTAGAATTAGTAATAAACATAACCAATCAATAACCCCCCAGAAAAAGTGCTCATGGACTTCATCTCTCCATCGTCAACCTCATTTAGTAGTGGTGGGCGACATTGATAGACCCAACCGAAATCAAATCTAACCGCTTGAAAATGACACTGTGGTTAGTTATAGACGAGTCTCAGGTAAAACGAATGAGAAAAAAAAACAAGTTAAGAATTGTTATATACGATCGGTTTCGATTTTGAAAAATTAAATTTGCGGTAACTGAAATTGACCGACTATGGGTCAATTTGGTTTACAGTTGGGTAGAATTGATTTTGATAGATTTATAGAATTAATGGCAGGAAATGAATGATGCATGATTTATGAAGCACATTGGACGAGAGTTATTTCAAATAAATTCTGCAGAATTGATTCTAACTGTTCCCAACTGGGAACCAAACAAGCACTATATTATGGAGTAAAAACTTATCATTCATGTTTACTCAATTGCTTGCTGACCATGACCCACAATCCACAGGCCTAGTATTGCAGTAGCACGGTATTAGTGTGTGACTCAATCTAATGCGGGATGTGTGATGAATCCAGGTCATTAATCTGTGTGAATGGAAATCCCATCTTAGCTATCCATTTATTCTGGCTTCAATTTTTTTTATTAATTATTAATAAAACAAAATTATTTATTACCATCCACACTTAGGATTCCTCTCTCATATATATTTGTAACTAATAAGAAACCCTAGTCTAGCCGCTCTCTGTTCATCTCACTCTAAAAAACAGAAACTCTTTCACCCCAGCGACCCATTGCAGCCTCTTTCTTCTTCCTTTTTCTTCGATTCTCATAGTGGCTACAATTTGCACAAGTGCAACGTAGGCATTTGGATGATGACGACTGCTCCCTTTTTCTCTGGTTCGCATGGTGGTTGCAGTTTACGTTTGTGCAGCAATGGCGTTTGGGTATTCCTTAATGGCTTATAATTTTAAGTCTTAAGTTAGTTAATATCCAAGCTTTAAGGTTAATTCTCTCCATTAGTTTTGATTTGGATAGATTTAAAATGTATCACTAGCCTTAAAAGACGTATGCTTGAATTGTGCAACTCTTACTCTTGTTTGGGATGATATGTCTTTTGTGGGAGTATAAGGTTGGAATTTTAGCACAAAACTAGCAAAAAGGGGGAACTGGTGGAGAATCGACCTTCTATGTATATGTCTATAAGGATTTACTTGAGTCATGGAATCTGGTTGTTTAAGTGCATCTTTGGTGTTTGAAGTCATTTAACAATTCTTTAAGCCTTAGAATAAAAATTTGAACTATTCCCAAATGGTTATGAGATAATTGACACAATATGTGTTATATTGCTTTGGATGGATTGGAAATTCTAAGACTTGATAGCGATTTAGAAACTTGATTTCCTTTACTTTAAAATTCGGTTGATGAATATCTAATAGATATCTCACTTTAAGTAAGAATTCAAATTTTGGGACTTGAGTGAGTATGCATACCTATTCACATTTGATCGAATTGTCTTTGAATTGATAATAATCTCTAAGGGAAGTGTTGCCTACATTTTGGCTATATTACTTAGAAGTTATTTAAGGTTTAATCTTTGCATATTTGATTCTTAGGGCTCAATACTTGTTAGTGAGTTGAATTTTGGGGAATGAATCCTTAGGTCTTGATCATAAATTGAATACTATGTTGAGATGGGTGGCCTAGACTCCTTGGTTTAAAGATTGATTCGTGGACGAATGTAATAGGAAGCATAAACCTTAACCCCAAGGGTTTATGCCCTCTAATTTAATCTTCCATCAATTATAGCTTTGGGTCATGGCTTTACTACCTGATGCTTTTCTTGTATTTTATGTATTAAAAGTTGAAAGTTAGGCTTTGTGACTATATTTGAAATTTTAACTATGGTTAAGAAATGGGTAAATTTTGATTACATTCTTCAACATTTCATCTTTTCACCTTGTGGCACAAGTCGGAAAATAAGTATTCATTATCAATAAGTCTAATAACCTCTAATTACTCATAGCCCCAAACAGTTATCCCTAAAGGACTCGACTATGATAGACTGACGTTTTGTTCCTTGCTAGCATGGGATAAGGTTAGAAGCATAAGTCAATTTCCTAAATTGTAGTAGGTTAAGGAGTTTCGGACTCCAAATTTTGAGGACAAAATTTATTTAAGGGGGGTAGAATTGTAACATCTCAAAATTAGGACCTAGAGAATATAGAGGAAACATTAGGTTGTGAAACCCACCAAGAGAAGGGAGTTAATTAGACATAGAAGGAGAATTTAGGAGTGTGAGGGTAAAATAAGAAAGAAGATTGGGAATTTATTTAGAGTTTAGAGTGTTAGAGGGAATTGGAGAGAGGAATCAAGAGTTAAGCTCCAAACACCTATTTTGAAGAGACTTAAGGGAAACCAAGTTAAGATCCAAAACGTAAACTATAGAGGTGAAGGAAAGAAGAAGGATCGGCTTGGATTAAGGAAATTGGAGTGAATTGATGAGTTATAACATGGTTCACGTGGTGTGTACCTCGTTGGGCCTCAATTCAAGTTATTACTTAATTTTGGATTTTAGGCCTAATGACCTTTGTGCACTCATTTGATGATATAGAGTTGTAGGTGTCCGATTTAGGTTATTCATGTTGCATTAGAAAGCTAAGATTCGGGGCTTCAATTTGATATGTTATATGATAGTATTCTGGTCTCATTTTCACCTTCAAACAAGCTCATTCTCGCTCAAGTGAGAAATCTCTCGCTTGAGCTAAAATATCAGCAGAAATAGGGGTTTGAAATGCTGTCATTTTCGCTTGAGCGAGAATCCTCCCGCTCAAGCGAAAATCAGGCAGAATGCCACTATTTTAATTTCGCTCAAGCGAAATTATTTTACTTGAGCGAAAATACGCGAGGGCAGCTTTTAAAAATAGAGTTCTAGGGTTTCTTTCCTCATTTTCTCACCTCCCCCACCACTTTGAGAGAGAGTCTAGAGAGAGAAGCTCCTCCAAGCTTGGAGAAGGAGAATGAGGCTTGCTCATTCACACCCCTCACACCTCACTTTCCCTTCCTCTTTGAGCTACCTTTAGGTGAGTATAGCTCACACACTCTCACCCATTCTTGTATGAATGTTCCCCAATGAAACCTATTCTCTCTTTCTCTTTCTTATTGACTTGTATGTGGTTGCTTGGTGGTTTATTCACTATCATGCTCATTGTATGGTTGTATGTCTTAGAAACATGAGTTAGGGTTTTAATGTTTTATGAATTGGGGCTTTGCCCAAATCCTTGTTAATACTTGAAATGCTTGTGATTATACTCTCTATAGCCTTGTAGTTGTTAAATACTTTTGGTTTCAACCCTAGTTATCATGAAAATGAATTTGGCTCTAGCCCAGCAAACCCTAAATAATCAAGCTTGAATTCGGTCCAGAATAAAACGAAAATGAGTTTGGCTTCAGCCCAAATTATTCATGCATTAAAACTTGACTTCGGTCCAGAATAATTGGCAATGATTAGTACCCAAGGAAGACGTTCCTTGTTGTCTGAGCTCAATCTAGCCTTAGAATCAGTGAAAATACCCCTTCTGCCGGGTTAAAAGCAGGTTATGCACATTATGCATTCTCATGAATTGTGACTGAACTAGTTTATATATGATTTGGTGAATTATATGTTGCATCTTATATGCCTACTCTCCCTACACTGTTTGCATGCATAGTTATATTCACTAAGACACCAGTCTCACCACTTGTTTGTGGAATTATTTAAGATATGCAAGACACTCGGATGCATGACCAGGTAGCTTGGGAGCTTATGGGTGGATTATCACCCTAGTTTTCTTACTTTTGTTGTAGTAACTCCTTGGGATTATATATGTGGACTGAATATGAGAAGTTAACAAGGATTATTAGTGTTTTATGTGTGAGCCACTTGATGGTTGTTAAGTTGTAATTCATGAGTTTTGTTTATGTTTGGGCTTATGTAATCGTTGGAGTTACCTAAGCATTATGTGACATGTGTATGTGGCAATATCGATAATGGCGTGAAATAATTTCAGGAATTCGGGAATTTTGCTTCCAACGGGCATCATTCTTGAATTTAGAAATTAGGACGTTACACGAGGAAGAGCTTGTTAAACGCTTGCGTCGTCCGCCCCACACATGCACCGTCTATCATTTATCTGTTTCCGTTGCCTGCACCCTTACCACCATAGCCCTTTGTTGCAGCAAGAGCCCACCACTTTACTATCAGTCATTTGTCTCTACGCGATTAACAACCCACCATGCCACCAATTGTCTCTGTCGCGCACCCAACTAAGAAAGGAAGAGGAAGAAGAAGAAATGTGCAGCTCCCATTGTGCTCATTCTTTTTTTTTCAATGACTGATTTTGGAAATTTATTTTTGGTCAGCTGTTTCAAGAATTTTTTGAACCTTAGCTTTGTACATTATACCCTCAAGCCCCTCATTTTGTTAGTTTTTTTTTTTAATTTACGTGACCTAATTACATGACTTGACTAAATCATATTAGGCTTGGGTCAGTAAATAATAATGCTATTTGTTTCTTGGTAATGCCATTAGTTTAACAATTTTGATTTTTCCACATTTATTCACATTACCCTTTCTTTCACACTCCTTTTTTTTTTTTATCTTTTTCCCTTTTCCATTATATCAATTATCACATTTCTCGTTTTCTCTTTCTTTATTTCTTTTTTATACCTTTCTTTCTTACATTTCCCACACCTAAATTTTTTGAGTGTGAGAGTATATTTTTACTAACTTTAAGCATATATTTTGGAACGTATTATTACGTGAATATAAGTAATAACTTTAAATTAAGAGATGGTTGGTTCAAGTGATATATATTTGTTTTTTTTAAGCAAGTGTATATATTTTAATATTATATGAAAAAACCTCTATTAAAAGAGTATCATGATGTAAATATTTCTGGTTGAAGCAAGAACATCTATTTCATTTAATATTTACTTTATATAGTAGTAAGAGAATTTGTAATATAACCAACTACTGGTATTTAGAATTATTCTCACTCAAAATTAGCATATTGCATTGCATTTCAACACCCTAAACCCTAAACATACCTTTGAGTATGGGTGTTCAAGACCCGATCTGTCCCTTTGACCCGCTCCAACACGTTCTTTTCGGGGTCGGGTCTGTTCTTGTCCTTCAAGAAAGATATGACCAAATTGAGTCTCATTTGATGACCCGACATCGGGTTAAAGACGGGTTCGGGTTAACGTTTGGGTTATCAGAATCGTCCTTTGTATATATAAATATAATATTTATCACTTATAATTTTCTACTATGTAAAGTCCTAACCTTTTTCCCTTTTATATAAAGTTTTTGAGTTTAAGTTTCCTCTATCTACCTTTAAAAATACATTCCATACATAAATTTATATAATGATATAATGTTATTCTTATTTTAGTAATGTCTCAAACTTTAAAGAAAGTAAAAATTCTATTGTACGTAATATATTTACTAATTGTATGAATTATTTTCTTTTGAACATTGTTATATGATCATTTCATGATTATATTTAGCTTATATATTGGGTCAACTCGGTTCTGTCCTACTTAGACTCGATCTTACTTAGACCCATACATCATCGAGTCTATAGACGAGTTCGGGTCTATAAAATTGTCCTAGAAAAAAAATTAAGGTCGGGCTAGGGACAAGTAAAAACCGTCCCACGAACACCCCCACCTTTGAGACCTTACCTTGAAAAGTGAGACACTCGCTCACCCTACTCCTTCTCTTAATGATTTTTAACATTCTCCGTCTCCTATCATTTGATGGTGAATTCTACACACTACTTGTGAGAGTATGATTATACATCTCAATCATCAATACTATTTATTCTCTCTCTTCTTATTTGAATTTTTAAATGCTAATAAATACTAATTCTATATTTTAAAATTTATTAAAATTCAAAATTTTATCATATCATTTTCTATTTCAATCCTTATTTTGAATATGGATATTTATTTTTATTATTATTACTTTAATTTATTTAATAATATCATATTATCAAACAATAATGTAAATTAGATTTCAATAGTGAAATATAATCTGATGTTATAATTTTAAATGAAAATTGTTAAAAATTATTTTAATTTAAATTTTTAATTTTAAAGATATTAATTTATTATAAATTTAAGTTTAAATAAATTAAAATACACCTGTATTCATGTATTATGTTGGTTAATATACTAGTTGATTAAAGAAATTTAAAGTATTGATTGAGTAAATTAAGGAAATTAATAATGCTTTTAATTGAATAATCAATTAAAGAAAATACATTGGAGATGAAGTGTAAGTGTATGTTTGGTTTGGTGTCGCAAACTGAACAAACTCAAGTTTAAATTCCTCAACACAACTATTTCTAACATTGAAAATGTGCTAAACAAAACATGCTAGAATAATATCTTATCCAAACTCCAGTTAAACCCAACCCAACCATTCCAAACCCTGGTCCACTCCAATCCATTCCATTCAAACCCAACCAACTTTGTCCAACCTGAACAAACTCAATCTAATATCCAACCCTTTCCTAACCCAAATCATTCCAAACTCCAACCTAACCTAATCCAAACCCCAACCAACCCCCAAAACCAGTCCAATCCATTCAACCCTGATCCAACCCAATCCAAACCTCAACACAACAAACTCCAATCCAACCTAACTCAATCTAGTCTAAACTTCAACCCAATCCAAACCCTTACCTATATGTGTCATAGTGAGCCAACCCGACTCACATGGGTTGGCTCACCACAAGTTAGGCTAAAAGTGAGCTGAAAAAATACCATCCCGACTCGACCCACCATAGGTTGATGGGTTACGTGGGTTGGCTCATCTAATTTTAAAATGATAAAAAATCCAAAAATTATAAAACATTATAAAAAATTGAGCTAAAAAAAATATAAACATAAAATAAAAATAAAAAGTGAGTCAACCTACCTCAACCCGGCTCGAACCCACTTTGGCTCGCGAGCTAAGTGGGCTGGCTCACTTTGACCCGCGAAAATATAAGCCTAGCTTTTACCAACCCAACTCACCAGTGAGCCGGGTTAGGCCGGGTTGGCTCACCGAGCTCAACCCATATTGACAACTCTACCCCTACCCAATCCAATCCATTCCATCCCCAACCCGATCCATCCGACCCAACTAGGGATGTCAATGGGCGGGCCGGGGCTGGTAGTACACTACCTGTATCCATACCCGCTACAATTAATAGATACCTATGCGGGTGGCGAGTATCCACCGGTATTCACGAGTATCCACTAATATTTAAAAATTCAAAATTTATAGAAAAAAAAGAAAAAATATCATAATGTATTATAATATCATTAAAAATATATTTTATCTCATCATAAAACAATAAAAATTCCCAATATATTAATATATTCAATAGAAAATATATTTTTAATTAATATGTGGGTACCTGCAGGGCGGGTAATATAATATCCGCCCCCACTCATTTAATAAATATGAGGGTACACATTGCAGGTATATCCATGGGTACCCATGGGTACATATATTTTTGCCATCTCTAAACCCAACCCAATCCAATCCAATTCATCCCAACCCAACCCAATCCAACCTGACCCAACTCAATCCAATCTCCAACCTATCCCGACCCAATCCAAACCCAACCCAATCTAAAACCATAACACAACTCAATCCATTCCAAACTTCAACCCAACCTAATCCAAATGCCAACCCATCCCCAAATAATTCCAATCCCCAAACCATCTCAATCTAATCCAAACCCCAACCCAACATAATGCAATCCAATCCAAACTGTAACCCAATCCAATCCATTCCAACACATTCGAATCTAACCAATTCCAGTCCAATACAATCCAATTAATTCCAACCAAATCCAACCCAACCTAATCCAAATTCATTGCAACCCAAACCTCCAACCTAACCCAGTCCAATTAAATCCCAACCCCAATCCAATCCTACACAGCCCAGTCCAAACCAATCCAAATCCAACTCAATCAAATCAAATCCAATCCAACAAAAAAGAACTTGTAATCTTCTTTTAAAAAATTCATGTAAGATTAATATTAGAAAGATTGAATTCTATAATCTTGATAAACATACAATTCTTATTTGTTTCACAATTTCCCTTATTAGATTGTGAATTTTACTGCATCAAATTCATGCAATCTAAGGAAAATAAAACAAATAGACATAAATGCCCCTAAGGCAACCCAACAATCACTACTTTTATATAGAGTTGTCAAAGTGAGCCAACCCGACTCACATGGGTTGGCTCACCACGGGTTATGCTAAAAGTGAGCTGAGCCGGGTTGGCTCACTTTTCTGGTGTGCTGAAAAAATATCAACCCGGCTCAACCCATCGCAGGTTGGTGGGTTAAGCGGGCTGGCTCACCTAACTTTAAAAATTATAAAAATAATAAAAAAAAAGGTCAAATTTTTTTAAAAAATTATAAAAATGACTTAAAAAATATAAAATTAAAAAGTGAGCCAACCTACCTCAACCTGACTCAAACCCACTTTGGCTAGCTCGCGAGTTAAGTGGGTTGACCCACTTTTGACCCGCAAAAATGTGAGCCTATATTTTACCAACTCAACCCACCGGTGAGCCGGGTTGGCTCATCAAGCTCAACCCAAATATATATGAAGATAAAGATATACGTAATTATTCAGCAAGAATTTAATATTATATAAATTTTTTTAATTTAAATAAAAAAAATTAAGAGATAAATGTTTAAATTTTAAATGAAATATGTATAATTAATTATGTATTAAATGTCATTTGCTATTTGTTTATAAGAATTCTTTTCATTTGGGCATAAGAAGCCTGTGGATTTTGGGTAGGGCTGCATATGGGTTGGGTAGACCCCATCAACAAAGTAAAATTGACGAGTTGAATCGGGGTCGATGAAGTGAAACTTGATTAATTCGGGTTGGGTAATAAGTTTCCGCATATCCAACCTGAACAACCCAACCCAACCATAAATATAAAAATTGATAAAAATACTAAAATATCTAAAATTTTTCCAACCATATATTATTTTTACGTTTCTTTCCCTTATTCTATTTTTTAGAGAATTGATTTTTACACACCAACCCTCTTTTTTTGGGTTAGTTTGTTTGTGCTTAAAAAGGTATTTTTAAATTATTTAAAAAATTGATTTTATCTTAGAGATTCTTGTATAATTAGAAATAAATTTCCGTTTGGTTACAATCAGAAAAAAACACTTTATTTGCCACAATAAATGCTTTCGCATTACTAAAAAATCTTCTCTCTTTTATTTTAACTGTTTTTTTCAAGAAGCAACTTTGAGTTGCTTCTTGAAAAAAACAGTTAAAATAGATTATTTTATGATTTTGCTTCTTAAAAAAAATTTAAACAAACATCTTAAAAGTTTTTATAAGTGATTTTTTAAAAAAAAAAATAATTCTTTTAAGAAATAATTTTATGCAAACGAAACATTTTATCTCTTTTAATTTTTATGTACGTTCAGTCCAAAATACCCAAAAACATCTAACCCGGGGCATGATCACCCTTGAATTGCATGGGATGGGCTAAGCCCGTTCGCCTAAGGTGGCGCATCTGAACCTGGTCATAGTTTCCGTCCAGGTGATTGTTTCTTTTTTTGTTTTTGTCCACGGGTGATTGGTTGGTTGGTTACGGACTTAATGGTGAATTTGAAGCAGTTGCCATTTGGATGTAACTTACAGATACAAATCATGGGAGGTGCATTAGATTTCGCGGAAATCCAAATTCCTCAGCAGAAGCTTTTCAACAACGGGATTCGATTCCCTGCAGTACTCTCTCCTTCTTCTCCTGCAACTGCGGTCCCTCTCACCGTCACACAGTCCATCAAAACACACAAACCCTTTCTGGAATCACTCCTTCACCAATCCGGCGCTCTCCTTCTGAGGGGCTTCCCACTCAGCACCGCTTCCCATTTCAACGACGTCGTCGAAGCCTTCGGCTACGAAGAGCTTCCCTACGTAGGCGGCGCCGCACCCCGCACCAACGTCGTGGGACGTGTCTTCACCGCCAACGAGTCCCCACCTGATCAGAAGATCCCTTTCCACCATGAGATGGCACAGGTTCCTCAATTCCCTTCCAAATTGTTTTTCTTCTGTGAAGTGGAGCCTGCCACTGGCGGTGAAACCCCCATCGTTCTCAGCCATGTCGTCTACGATAGAATGAAGAATAAGTACCCTGAATTTGTCGATAGATTAGAGAAGCACGGGTTGTTGTACGTTAGGGTTTTAGGGGAAGACGATAACCCTTCCTCCCCAATTGGCCGAGGCTGGAAATCAACCTTCTTGACCAACGATAAGAACGTCGCTGAACAAAGGTTTCTTCTGCTTCGTAAAACATATTATTATTTATTTATAGATTATTTATAGATGCTGCAACATTCTATTAGTGGCAAGTTACTTGCTTGAAGATTGAGTTCAAGTTTGGTTAAATAGGCTGTTCAACTATAACAACCTAGTGAGTAGAATTGATTTTAAAGTGCCTCTTTGGTTTAAATTTTAACCATCCAGAATCAATTCTGCAGAATTGATTCTAAATCACTTCCGTCCAATGTGCTTCATAAAACGTGTACATTCATTTTCAACCATTGATTTCTAAAATCAATTCTACTAACTGTAAACTAAATGGACCCTTAAATGTTGAAAATTAATGATACATGTTTTACTAAGTATGATTGGATGGAAGTGATTTAAAATTAATTCTCAGCACATTTGGTATTAGTGCCTAATTGGTATTAGCAAGTTAACTACATGTGTATCTCACAAATTATGCTTAAATGGAGGCTAATTCACATTTCAAATATGAAGTTCAGTTATTTTGTTACATCTTATTAACAAATATTGATGAAAAAATGAATTTGTGATGAATTTAAGAGAGTTGGAGACTAATTTGCATTTGCAGACACTATGAGAGACTAAACAACATGTTTCTTTCATGCTTCATATATTTAACTCTCTATTTTATTTGAAAAAGTGATTGTTGCATATTGTTTGCTGAGTGGAATTTTCGCATTGCAGGGCTGCTAAACTGGGTATGAAGTTGGAATGGTTGGAGGATGGAGTCAAAACGATTATGGGTCCAATCCCAGCTGTGAAATATGATGAGACGAGAAAACGTAAGATTTGGTTTAATAGCATGGTGGCTGCTTATACTGGCTGGGAAGATGAAAGGAATGATCCTGTGAAGGCTGTTACCTTTGGGGATGGCCACCCATTACCTTCTGACATTGTCTATGACTGTCTTAAGATACTGGAGGAGGAATCTGTTGCCATTCCTTGGCAAAAAGGGGATGTTATGTTGCTTGATAATTGGGCCGTTCTCCATTCTCGGAGACCCTTTGATCCACCTCGCAGGGTGCTGGCTTCCCTTGTCAAGTAAATTCCCAGCTTATGGTAAGAATTGTACTGCGTTTCAGCTATAGAATGTTTCAGAAGTTTCTCTACTACCTTAAATTATAGGTTGTATTGATGTATATATATATACCATAATACCAAGATAATGGAAACAGAATATCAACTCCGATGGTAATGTCTGAGTTGCAGCCCCTTCAGGGATACACTTCATATGTCCCCCCTACGCCTAATGGGGTTGTAAGTCCAGCATGACCATCAGAGTTGGATCTGATTTTAGGATCAACTCCGTTGTAACCATCTGATCTGTGCAAAAACTGTTTCAGCAGGAATAGCTAAACCATGAAATCATAATAATAAACACTTTTTTTGAAAGCATGCAAAAACAAGAAATTACTGAAGTTTTCAAAAATAATTGGCAGCAGTAGTAATGTAGTGCAGAACAGGCGCCTTTAGATTCTGTACTTCTGTGGTTACGTGTGCAGTAGCTCTGAATTGATCCATCCAAAATGAAGGACATTAGATTTAGCTCCTTAACAACGACATCGATTCTTTCTTTTGGTGATTCTATTTCTACTGAACTACCAAGAACAATATGAAAATTTTATTCTGTATGTACAATTATCCCAAGACAACAGCATGACATTTGGCAGCATGAAGTGATTGGAAGATCAAAAGTGTAAGCTTTAGTATGGACCCAAGCAACATTTTTATGCTCAAAGTTACAACCATAAAATGTGGCAATCATGTTGCGCCTAACCAAAACTGGGCTTGAATGAAGCCCCAAGGAAAGACTAGAAAAGAATTCATAATAATCAGAGAATACAAACATGCGTAGATTGATTCTGAATAACAAGTTATATCAGTACGAATGTGAGAGCAGCACACTCCTTCCTCAACTCCATCGCCACATATATTAATTTACACACTAAATTTTCTACCCAATGAAATGCAATTGAACCAAATTAAGATGGCCAAAAATAGATATTGACCCATCACTTCCATGACAAGTCCACGCTCCTATCTATTTGATTATATACCTATTTCAAAAGGGGGAGGGTGTATAAAGAAGAACGGTACAGGGGGAAATTCTTGCTGTAGTATAGGGTGAAAAAGATTTTGCTGTGTCTGTAAACTATCTTCCCTGAATAAGCCCACTAAATACCTGGCTGTTCCCCGCCAGAGTCGCTTCCCACTCAACAGAAGACATGAGGATCTGTGAGAGGGAAAGCACAACTTGCTTCATATCAGGACGTAAAATGGGATCCTCATCTACACATTGCTTTGCCAGCATGGCCATCTGTGCATAAAACATACCAAACGTGAGTCATTACAGTAAAACATCGTGCATAATGTTATCCCTAGAGATATCACATCAAAATCGATGGAGTTGGTTATTGTCTTCCCACTAGCAATATTGGAAAATAAAAAAGAAAATTTAACCCTTTCTTAATTACTTAGGCTCTGAACTGGACAATCTTCAATTTTCCTGGATAAAAGATAAAATAAAAACCCCAACCATATACATAACAGTTGAAAATGGACAAATAAACTTACCTTGAATACACAATCATGGGGATACAGACCTACCATAATAGGATCAATGTGGTCTCTCATGGTTGACATGCTCAAGGAATCTGGTACGTTCCTAAGAACTGCCAACATCTGCAATTTGACAAACATTTGAGACAATGCCCCAGAAAATAGTTGCAACTTGCAACAGTAAACCGCAAGTACATGGCATTATAAATGAAACAAGGAGAAATATAGAGGTGTAATAAAGTACCAATCCGACAACCATTACTGAAAAGCACACATGTTACAACCAGGTTTTGAATATAAGATGCAACGCATCAATAGTCAAAGTAAAGTATTTATTAAATACTCATCACATTTGATTTAAGGTTTAAAAGTACACAAGTTTAGTATATATCTAAGAATACCTTCGAAAAAATTGTGATCTATACCTAATAGACCTATCCCAGGACACATCGCCTTTGGACAGCCATGTCATGTCTTTGAAATTACAAAATAGAACTTACTATAGATGCCAGTGATCGTCTTTCAGGACCTTGTGTTTCAATAATGGCCTTCTTCCCTGATATAATCTCAAAAAGAACAACACCAAATGCATAGACATCACTTTTAGTCGTTGCAAGGCGATTGCTCAAGTATCTGCAAAATATTATGAATAAAAAGTTCATTCATTTTTTTCTCTTTAGTTATAGGAGGAATGATTTTGTACATGTTAAGTGAACATACTCTGGAGCAAGGTATCCATATGTGCTAACAACTTTGGTTGTTGTGGTTTCTCCCTCATTTGTTTTACCAACAAGTTTTGCTAACCCAAAATCTGATATCTAAAGAGATGAGAAAGAAATCTGGCAATCAATAAATCTGTAAAACATTAATAAATAATTTAATGTTGTCTAAATTTGTTATTACCTTGGCTCTAAAAGAAGCATCAAGTAAAATGTTGCTTGTCTTGATATCTTGATGGACATAGCGAGTTTTTGTATGCTCATGTATGTATTCAAGGCCCCTAGCAGCATCAAGCGCAATCTGGACCCTTGTGATCCAAGAAAGTGATGGATGACCTATGAGCAAGACAAAAAAATGGTCTTGAACTATATAAGCATAGATTGTTCATGCAAGACAACATGGAAATGTGGCTGTCCTGACACCAATTCAAGCTTCGTCATCTTTGAACAATGTAAGAAGCTTCTCTTAGAATTAGAACTGACTTTCACTAGAAATATTATGCAAGTATTTCTACACAAGAAAATAAGAAGCTTTGCAGTTAAATAGCAGCTGGCTGCAACATTAATTTATTCTTGGATCTAACTCCACTTGATAGGCACTCACTGTAAAGCTTTTGGGTACATATTACTCATACATGTATTGAATACTCCAAAATAGAGAGGCATGATCTTACCCTTATTTTGAGGATCATGCAAATGGCTGCTGAGTGAACCCTTCTGAGCATATTCATAAATAAGGAAAAGCTCATCTTGACTAGCCGCATAACCGATCAATTCTACCTTGACAAAATTAATAATAAAAAAAATAGGACTCAAACTCTTGAAATGCTGCAAGGAATTAGCTCCAAAACCAAAGCATGTAATTTATTTTGAAGAACAAAGAAATTACCAGATTAGCATGATGAACCTTGTTCAGAACTTTCATCTCTGACATAAATTCTTTAGTTTTAGTAGCCTTTATTCTTTTAATAGCAACTTCCTAAAAGGATTCAAATGTATACCAAAAACAGTATGAGAATAATGTTTGGCCTATACTTTTTTTCTGGTGAAATATTACCACATATTATAACAGACATAAGAGTATACAGCCACAAACCTGGTCACGAAGGAGACCATAGAAAACAGAACCAAATGTTCTGTGCCCAAGCAGATTTGAATCAGAGAAACCATCAGTTGATGAAAAAATCTCTTCATATGTGAAAGCTACTGGCTTATCCAAGTCAAAAACCTCAGGTCTTAGAGCTGCAATAACAAAATTAGTATGTTATGCATAACTTCTAATAATAAATTGTAAATCATAGCTTCCCATCAGAACTGCAGAACCTAAATTCTGAAGTTTTGACTAATGTGATAGACTTCAGCATATCTCTCTCATTCTTGCATTTTAATTATATATTTATATGTTTAATTGTTTATTCTTGCTTGCCATCAGAACTATGCATATTCTTGTCTAATACAGTACATGCAAACATGACTACTTGTGGCTGAAATCAGATGAATATATTTGAGAGTTCAATAAGTAGGGTGATTACTTGAAGTTTTGGGAACAGTAGTTTGGTCACTGCTGGATTCACCATCAGTTTGCTTCTGGTTTACGTGTTTGCTTTTGCCACATATGTATCTTCCAGAACCACAACACAAACTTGGACTCCCAAAAATATGGAACTTATGAGAGATCTTTCCCTCAGCATCTTTTGCATGATTTCTATCTTCAACAAAACAGTTGGAAGATCTCAGGGACACACACAGAATCATGCTTAATATTACTAGCGCAAGACCAACCCCTAGACCTCCTATGACCCATCCATAGGGTACATGAGCCTTACTGTTGATTTGATAATCTGTGAAAAAGAAAAAGTTGCACATTTAATTATTGCTTAAATAACTGTAATGTAATATATTGTACCAAAAAAAAACTCTGAATTTCGGATCACAAATGAGAGAATTCCCAGAAAAACAAATAGCTTTTAGTTCGGCATCTCAATGTTTTGAGTAATAAACAATGGGGAAGTGGGATAATAATTGCCAAGATGCTAATTCAAACATTAATTTTCTACAGAAAAATATTGTTTTTTACTAAATCATTTTCCCTTTGGAATTTCAGAGTTCAATGAGATCGGTTAGAATAAGACTTAACTAAAAGCACAAGATAACATAATGTATGCTCGTGAAAACAAAACTTTAATATCTACTAATTTGTATATAGATAGAGATAGGGATACAATTGAAAAACTACAAACTCCAAGCTAAAAGAGAAGATTTTTTTTTCCTTGTCTTCATTATATTTTGATCCATACCTGAAAAATCATCAACAGATGGAGAAGGGACAGGAACTGGAGGAGTATCATTCTTCAGGTGATAAGGATCACCAGGAACTGCAATGCAGTTAAATAGTTCAACATTGTGTCATCATTCAGGGATGCATAGAATAAAGCAATTGCAAAGGCTAACCAAAAGAACAAGTATGCAAGCAAAGCAGAACTAAAGCACATCAATAGAACTATACAAAATCAAGAGAAATGTTAACAATACTCTCTTAAGTCATAAAATACTCTTTTTAACACACACTTTGTTGTTGTTTGAAATTCATGTAGGCATTTAAAAAGAGTTGAAGAGGATTGGAAAGGCTAACCTGAATTCAGAGGTACATAATATAGAGAACCAACAATGGCACTATCAGGATTGGTGATGCCATTCACTGTCTCAATGCTATCCATACTAACCCCAAACCGGCTTGCCAATGATTCAATACTATCCCCATCTCTGATGACATAACTCATCAAATAGTTCCACAGTCCACTGGAACAGCTACAAAACAAGCTCAGTGGTATGACAGCACCTTGTCTTGCCCAACGGGTGGTGTTGGGCAAGAAAGCAAGTCCATCATAGGCATCCATCACCATGTCATACACAAACCCTTCATTGGATTTCACAGTGAATGTGGTGTTAGATACATACTTCTTCATCCCAGCAGCACAAGAACAGTTTTTTCTGATGAATATGTAACCCCATTCATTGCCTTCAACAGTAATGTCACTTGGCAACACATCAAACATGCTCTGTATCACAGCCAAGGACTGGTTTGGCTGAGGCTTAAAGGCCATGAAGGAAGTGCAAACGCGGGTTGTGTCGGTGCAATTCATGGGTGTGGGATAAGAACAGAAACAGTAAAGGTGAAGCAGAAAGATATAAAAGTGTAGTAACAACTTAAAAGGAGGCTTACGATTCATTGCTTTGCTTGCAACAAGCTAGAATCTATAGAGTGGAATCACTGCCAATGAACTTAAGAGATGGAAAAGAACTTGGTTGACAGAAAGTAGGTTACAATATAGAGGAATAAGGACAAGAAAGAAGGAAAACTGATCCAAGTTTGAGGGCAAATGGTACATTAATTTAAGTGCTAATTCAATTGAGAAAAGCCATCCACATTGAAACCAAGATACAAAAAATTGATGGGAGTTGCAATTTCTTCAACATTTGATGA
This sequence comes from Sesbania bispinosa, assembly GCA_026901365.1. NCBI lineage: Eukaryota > Viridiplantae > Streptophyta > Magnoliopsida > Fabales > Fabaceae > Sesbania > Sesbania bispinosa. The sequence goes on from QLOH01000584.1 coordinate 23,062, forward strand.
AAGATGGCAATATATTGAGCAAAAACACTAGAGAAATTCAGAGTGTGATAAGAAGAAAGATACTTTAGAGGGCATATGGTGATAACTAATGAAATGGAGAAATGGGCATGTGAAGGAAAGGTATGCTGCTAAGGGAAGGGTAGAAGAAGAAGAAAGCAAATAAGCAATGAAGAGACTGTAAACACAACATGGAACATTTATTTTCGACTCTGCTAAATTGCTCACTGAAAACAATGAAAAGAGAACCTCCCATCTGGAGAGAGACATTTTCTCCATCATACTTGAATTAATACAACTAATATTTTACACTTTTATATAAATTTTCATCAGTTTAACCACTTAATAAAGAAGAACATTTTGGTTTTGATTTTTTTAATAAATATTTTCACTTTAATTTATTAACCGATATTGCCGGGTTAGGAAAACCGATGGTAATATATTAAATATTAGATTTTTTATTTTAATTTTTTGAACTAGCGAAAAATCTATGTTGGACAGAAAGGGAAATAATTAATTATTTAATTAATTGTGTCTGAAACATGGGGAGTCCTGGTCCATAGCAAAAAAGGTGTTAACTCGTTTGACTCTATTCTACAACCGACAGAGAGAGAGGATTCCCTGCTTCTGAGTTTAGTTTAACATAGTTTGACTTTCGGGTTAGTAAGTGTCAATTGGTTGGTTAGAGTAAAGGAAGGAAAATCAATTGGGTATATACTATATAGATGGCGTATTATAGTGATGGCCTTAGTGAATTTTCTTTTGGGTCCACTTCCACTAGGAAAGGAAGAGGGACATTAAAAAATATAAAATCAGAGATTTGGGCAGGACCGCACGTGGACCAGAAACAAAAACAAGTGTTTTCTTTTTCCTTTCTCAATACAAACCTTCACCAGTACTTAAAAACAAAAATCAACATGCATGAAGCAAAACTAATTTTAATATATCTTATAGCTTGTTTGGATTGCCGTCAAATATGATTGGATCTACGTTTGATTCAAAACAATATAGTATGTGTTTAGTTTACTCTAAAACCACGTTTCAAACGTGGATCCAACTACTATTTAGACTAGTGTTTACACGGATCCACTTTTAAAATGTGGTTTCGAGCTAAACCAAACACACTAGTAGTGTTGCTTTTAAAAAAAGTTGCTTCGTGAAGCCGTGAATTTAGGTTTCGCACGGCAACACAAATATGCTCTTAATATGCTTAAATTTTTTCATTCTCATTTTAATTAAACCTATTAGAAAACACACAGATCTCAACATGCATGAATCAAGCACCCAAATGCTTGTTATAAGACATATTTAACCAAATTTTACATAAAAAAATGGTTAAAATTAGTTAATTTTATTGGAGATTAAAATAAGAATTTAACTTTTTAGTTTTGCCCTTATTTAATATCATTAACTGACTTCATTATTATTACTTTAAACTCAAATATAAGTAAAAAAACAACTCATGCTAATTAAGGTTAGTTAACCTCATTAAATTTTCTTAATGTCATCTAAAAATGGATTGTATAACCTAAATTGCCCTTCATGAAAGATTTCAATTTTCTTTAAATTTGTTCCAAGTGAAAATACTCCATCTACACGACTGTCATCAAATAGTGTCATTGAAAAATAAAATAAAGGGTATTTTGATACATGTCATTAAATAAGGTAAAATTAGTTGAGATTTGTTTATATTTTGGACCATTATATGTGATTTTTATTCTTGCTTATATTCCAGTTTGGATGATGTATTTGATAGTGTAGTTGAAAATACATTAAAATTAATAATGACAAATAAGAAAAATGATAATAAATGTTTCGTTGAAATTGTAAAGTGTTTTATATAAAATACCCTAAAAACTTGTAAAAAATGTCTTATAAAAAGGACTAGAAGGAGTTCCAAACAAATTCTTTGTTTTATTTTTAATTAAAACGTTTCACAACATATTAATGAACTTAAAAATATTAAAAAAACTAAATTAGTATTCTTTCCCGCAATTAGTATAAAAAAAACTGGACACAAGAATCAAAACTAATCTTCATGTTTATCATGTATATTAAAGTTTGAAATAGAGATGAAAGAACCGAGAGATGGGACAAAAATTAATTATGTCTATTACCATTATATATAAAACAATTGCTAAGAAAGGGAATCATCTTCTGGTTTTCTTAAAGTATACCTTGGAAAAGAACTTTTATTTGCCTGTTTCTCATAGATAAAATATAATACTACCTCCATTTCAATTTGTGTGTAAAAATCTTAAACGACTGTCAAAATGGAATTGAGGGAGTAAAATACATGCTAATCCTTGGAATTAACAAAATATGAAAGCTTAAGCAAAAAATAGTTGGACCTCATTAGTTACGTCGGTTGCATATGAATATATATATATATAAAATTTCAAGCGCATATATAAAGCATATATTGTGTGTACGAATTAACCATACATATATCATCACACACCTAACTCATTATTTATTTTTAGGAAGAATTGTAAGTAGAGGCCATTCAAGTTTTTACATTGTTTTTGAAGTTAGTTAGTACAATGAAATCATACTCATCCAGACTGGATCTGTCCTGCTCCTACAGAAGATGCTTCAATTCATGAAGGTGCACCATTCTAACTCTTTAATGCCATGATTCTAAGGTCCCCACAACACTTGGATCTTGTCTGCAGATGCCCCTCACATTTGCGTAAAAATGTTTGCCCTCTTAAATACAAATCCCCTGACAAGATCAAAAAGGGTCTTATAATTTAATTTGGTTTTTCTTCAATCAGGTTTTGGTGATATCATATTGCTACGTTCGGATTTACAACGCAAATAATTAATTGCAGACTTAATTGTGCTGTGTTAATTTGCTGATTAATTTGTGCATTGTGGTAATCCAATTTATAGTGTGATTGGTTTATATCAAAACCGCGTTTCAAGGTGGATTAATTCTGCTTTAACCCGATACATGTTTAAAACGAACAAACACGCTATTAATTAGCTTAAGATCTCCCAGATGCCCATCTTCTTTGTAATATGGGCTTGTTTTTCTAGCTAGCATATATATATCTATTTGGGTTTTAACTGTTCAGACCTTTTTAAATGATTTCAAATTCTCCGGCCCACAACCAAAACCTCTAATTCCATTAGAGAAGAAAATTTCCAGAGGCACTGACACACATCCAATGCCCCTGAAAATTGCTAACTCATATGCATCTCCAATACATAAATATATGCATTAGCTATTTTTAAATTTATTTATTCATCATGACACAAATACCAGGGGATAGTCACATGCAACGTATTATTAGTATTAAATTCTATGTAGTGTTGCGCTTTAAACAAATTCATTCGCCTTAAAGTTCTTAACTTTACATAAGCTTATGATTTAAAAGGAATCTCTTGGAGATCATTTTCTACTTAATATGAGGAAATTAAAAGGGTTATAAATTCAAATATGAAAGTAAGATTTTCCTCATGAATGTATTTTTTTCCTCATGAAAGTAAGATTCTACTTAATATAATATATTTTATTAATTTAAATGTATTTTTTTAATAATAAAGTGTGGAGTTTATGGTAGATCCAAATTTAAAGGATCTACCATTTTTGTTTTTTTTTCCCAATCATATATGTTTAGTGGGCCGAGTTGCAGTATGCTGGTACCTGCTACCAAATAAAAATTGTTTCCTCTGCGGGAGTTGCTTTTGGAGCCACCTTTTTGCTATTTGCACCCCCCATAATTTTTCCATAAAATAAAACATTAAAAAAAAATAAAGGTTCTTTTACGGAACATTCCGGAAATTAAGTTTTGGATGTCAACTTTGTTAATGAAAATTTCGGAACCTTCCGGACATTAATTTCTGGAACCTTCCGGACATTATTGTCCGGAACAATTGTGCAGCAGCAGGGGTGAAAAAATTCCGAACCTTCCGGACATTAATGTTCGGAAGGTTCCGGAAATTAATGTCCGGAAGATTCTGAAATTTCTATTAACAAAGTTGATATCTGGAAATTAATTTCCAGAAAGTTTCGGAAATTTTTTTTTAGCGACACGAGTTTCCGTCTCTAAACACAAAACATTGAAAAAAAAATAAAGGAGAGAGGGGAAGGAACCGCCCAGAGAGTGGGGAAGGGGGGAGGGGAGGGGAGGGGGAGGGGGAGGGGGGGCTGGGGTGGGGGTGGGTGGAGGTAGGGGTAGGGGTAGTTTGGGAAGGGGGTATATTATGGGGGTGCGAATAGCAAAAAGGGGGTTCCAAAAGCAACTCCCCTCTTTGCCATCCCTTAATAGTACTTAGTACTATATGTATCTGTAAAGTGGGCACCCTGTTATTACAAGTGGGGCTCTTAATTATTGATCTGGGTTGGGTCGTAATAAGATCCAAAAGGAAGAGCTTAGCCATGGGCTTCAGTTTAGGCCCAAATAAATGGATAATGAATGATAACCTAATCGTGGAACGGAAAACGGGATAAATTAATATATGTTAGGACCAATGGGCCAATGGCCTAAAACTTGTTTCAAAATTCAAACTACTATTTGGACCAAAAAAAAAATCAAACTATTGAGCTGTCGGGGAAAAAGAGCTCCATTTGTTTGTTATCGTATGAATTTATAATACACATACATTATTTCAAATCAGGTCAAGATAAAAAAGAACCGCATTTGTCGAAGTAATCATTCGGTGCAGTGGATTATCAAAAGCAAGTGTGTATGTGGAATATACTTTTTTGACGTAGTGTACGTGGAATATACTTACCTGCACATCCTTTCAATATTCCTTTTCTATATACTGGCCGGACATTTTGTCATATTAGACGTACAACAATAATTTGACAAAAAAAAACATACAAAATTTTTTAATAAATAGAATTCATAATATATAAAAGTTAAAAATTATATATTAACGTGAATGATTATTTTTCTTTATTCATTTTTTATTTTTATCTCTGCCTCTATTTTTCATTTGCACAATATATCCTAACAAACTCAAGCTACTTTCATTTCTCTTTTATTTCACCCCAATATGTATATCCGTTAAATCCTATTTTAAATTATATTTATAAAAGAAGTTAAAAATTATAGTAACTTTAAAAATTATTTTAATTTATTGATTACATAATATTTTCCAAAAAAATGATTATCTAAACATTCTAAAAGTTTCAAAAGTACATTTTTAAAAAAGGAACTATTATTCTTTTTTGTAGTTTGTCAAAGAATTTTTTATATATTACATTTTTAATGGGATAACTAACTCTTTTTAAAGGTTGATAACTATTTGTCCTATAATTGCTCTCATTAACCTATTTATCTAACTGAAAAGATGTCTCACCACCATTTTCAATGATACTCTCTACCGACTCTTTTTCCATAGAAGTCATATTTTAATTTTTTGTACATATCCATGAAATTGACCAATGTTTGAAACTTTCTCTCTCATACCCCCTTTAAATATTGAACGAATTTTTCTCCAAAGAGATTCCCTTATGATTAATATTCCCTATTCTCAGTTATCAAATAGTGTTAAATTAAATGATTACATCTTTTATTCATAACACACTCTTATATCTTATAGTCTTTTATATTTTTTATTTATTTGAAAAGGTTTTATTTTATTTGATTTGTTATCCGATCTATAATAAAAAATTCATACAATATAATATATAATCTGTTATCTCCAATGCTTATGGAATGACCCCTTAGTGTATACATGATGTAAAAAAACATGAATAACCTTTTAGAGCATTTTTTCTAGTGCTCCAAGAATGCCTCATGTATAGGATAAAACTTTAAGATTTTTGGAATTGTTTTCAGACATAACGTTCATTATTTTATTTTAAGGTTTAAATTCAAATAGACCGAACTATAATATTTTTTCTAAACACCAATAATTTTCTTGTCAACTTATATATGCTTGCATTTGGCAATACAATTGAACATAACTAAAATTTTATGGGTTATAGGCATTGCTCAGTTCATCAACCACTTAAAAATTTTGCTAGCTAGTTTTACCCATAACCAAATCAAATTTTAATTTTTCTATCAAGTGAAATTTTGCAAAACAACTAAGTTGTTGCAACATATACAAAGATCACCAATTAAAGAAATTCTGTAAAATTTTCAATGTTTCATTTATCATTGTCAACAATAAACTTAAAAAAAAAACTCAAAAACCAAATAAAGATGGTCATAACCAATCACAACTTTTTTTTTAGGACTTTGACATTTACATAGCATGAAAACTAAAAAACATTGGTGTTGATCTTAGATAGGGATGGAAATGGGTAGGATTTGGGTAGGGTACTATAGTACCCGACCCGATACACGCGTTTAAAAAAAAATACACGTACCCTTACCCGCTGGGTACTCAAGTACCCGTACCTGTACCCATTACCTGCACTTTTGTTAACTATAAAAATGATAAATTGATTACAAAATAAAAATTAATTAAAAACTAAATGAAAAATAATTCATATATCATCTAAGTTTAACCTATAAAACAAATATGATATGTGGAAGTGGATGAGAGATTAAAATAATAGACGGGGAAATGGAAATTAGTTCATGTTTTATTATTTTATTATTTAGGACAATATTATAACATTTTTAAAATTATAAATTTAAATTAATTAAATTAGTAATATATATTAATATTTTTTTGTGACTATAATATATATTAACATTATTTTATTTTGGGAAAAATAGTAATTAATAATATAAACATATATATATATTAAATTAATCATTTGTATATAAATCACATTAATTATATGTATTATATAAGTGCGGGTATGAGTAGGGTAGAGTACCATAGTACCCGTACCCGCACTCATACCCATTGAAAAGTGCGAGTAATTACTCATACCCGGACCCTAACCCATTTGGTGGGTAAATACCCTACCCATTGTGGGTAATTTTTGCGGTTACCCACTGGGTCTGGGTCCAATTGTCATCCCTAATCTTAGATGACAAAGATCCATTAAACAAAAATAGGAAACCCACAGAAGAACACTAATTAAATAGTTATTATAATTACTATTAACGTAATTATAAAATATTTTTTATTATTATTTTAAAATTCATAGTATATCTTTTTTTTATCTTATAAGCCTTTTTTTAATATATTTAGACCATTAAAATGACATTTAATACTGATATTTGATATTAATGTTTGATATAATAAAGGTAATTATAACTAAATAATTAATACAATTATTGTTATTATAATTATTAAATAATTTTTAAATGTTTAACCATGTTTCAAATTTCATATTATATTTTTTATTTTTTTAAATAAAGTTTTATATTTTTAAAATTATTTTATTATATTTTAAATTTCGCATTACATTTCTTTTTTAATATTGAAATTGTTAAAATGTGTTTTAAATAATATTGATTTTTTTATATAAAAATAACCATAACTAAATAATTACTAAAATTACTACCAACATAATTATAAATTAGTTTTTAACTGTTTGAAAATGTTTTAAATTTCTTATTATTATTTATTTGTTTAAAATTATTGATATGCTTTAAATTATCATTATTTATATTTTTTATTATCATAATTTTTTATTTTTATAGTGTATTTCCTTTAATATAATTACTATAGTTAATTAATGGTGATGCATAATATTAATAATTTAAAATGTCAAAGATACTTTCTATTTTTAGAAATTTTGCTTAAAGGAATTTACTATTGTGCCCTCACTTGAAATCTCATTTGCCACTTTCACTATCTTACTTTTATATATATAAAGATAAAGATAAAGATTAGGTCAAGAATTTTTTAAAAGTCTATATAGTTAAACATATCAAATTTCAGGCTATGTAAAAAACCTTTATTATCATTATTATAAATATTTTCATTATAATATCTTATAATTATATACTTATTAATTTATTTAAATATATGAATATGTTATCTTACATAAAAAACTTGAACTCATATATTTAAATATATATGTTTATGACATATTCGAATACCTTATTATAAAATAGATTTTTAAATAGAATTTTAACACAAGTCAGACTTATAAACAGACCAGGTCAAACTAAGGTTTTAGAAAGTATAACTCGATCAGCCTAACAACACCCCCTACCTATAAACACCCCTAACCATCATATATAATAGAATGAATTGATTTAATTTATATTTTCTTAGAAAATTAAAAAGATATCAACTATTTCCTTGCATGTGCCCTCCTTTTTTTTGATAATATCATTAAATAAATGAAAAAGTATTATTTTAATTAGGGATCAATATGTAATAGTTAATTTCTTTGAATGCAGTTGTTCTTTTATCAGTATAAAATTTTTTTTAATATTATTTAAAATTTCATAGTATAACTTTATTTATCTTATAAACCTTTTTTTAATATTTTTAAACTATTAAAATGACCTTTAATACTGATATTTGACATTGATGTTTGATATAATAAAAGTAACTATAACTAAATAATTAATACAATTATTGTTTTTATAATTATTAAATAATTTTTAAGTGTTTGACCATGTTTCAAATTTCATATATTATATTTTTATTTTTTAAATAAATTTTTATCTTTTAAAAATTATTTTATTATATTTTAAATTTCTTATTATGTTTTTATTTATGTTATAAACATTTTCTTTTTAATATTGAAATTGTTAAAATGTGTTTTAAATAATATTGTTTTTTTATATAAAAATAACCATAACTAAATAATTACTAAAATTACTACCAACATAATTATAAATTATTTTTAACTGTTTGAAAATGTTTTAAATTTCTTATTATTATTTATTTGTTTAAAATTATTGATATACTTTAAATTATCATTATTTATACTTTTATTATCATAATTTTTTATTTTTATAGTATATTTACTTTAATATAAATACTATAGTTAATTAATGGTGATGCATAATATTAATAATTTAAAATGTCAAAGATACTTTCTAATTTTAGAAGTTTTACTTAAAGGAATTTACTATTGTGCACTCACTTTAAATCTCATTTGCCATTTTCACTACCTTACTTTTATATATAAAGATAAAGATAAAGATATATTTTCGTTGGTGATATTAAATTTATGAAGAATTTGTATCATTTTTTTTCATAAATTCATTATTTTTCTCTTTCAATTTAATTATTTTATTATCTTATTTTCATTCTATTAATTAATTATTTACTTATAAAAAGAAATATATATTTGAAATTAAGAGTCTCTCCTTTAATTTATAGTGAGAGATTATGAATTTTAAAGATTTTATTGTTTATTGATTAGAAAAAAAGGCTACATAATGAGGACATTTTTATAAGCAGAAGATAATTACTGTGACAAATCTCGAGTAGAAGTGTCCCAATTTTACGAAAATATATGTAATTAACATAAAAAAATCTTATAAAAAGATCAAGATCAAGTTTTTTTGTGGCATTGTATTTTCTTTAATCTTTTGATAATTTTAAATAAGACGAATTTTAAGGAGTCTTGTTAAGATTGCTGTAAGAGCATTTAATAAAAAATATATATATATTGCTGATTTTTATTTAAAATAAAAGTTTAATATATGTACACACTCAGTGTAAAAAAAATTTTACATGACATCCAATGATGTGCTGCCACATCATTTATGGAATTTAATATCACATGGGGTATCATATTCATTAAATGATGTGGCGGCCCATCATTAAATATCTGTGTAAAACTTTTTTACACTAACAATGTATACTAATTAAATCCTTAAAATAAAAGTATTAATTTTTAATGAAAAATCACAACATTAATTACATTTATAATATTAAATACTACACACTTTAAATAAATTTTATTTTAATTTTTAACAAATCTCGAACCCTTTTTAAAAGTTCTAGAAACACAATAAATAAACTCTCTAATACCAAAATAAGGAGAACTTGGTGATTACATAAATACATACACAAGAATCCCAATCTTTCACTATGCAAATGATATAAAAGGAAAAAAGAGAATCGGTCCAAAAATCAACTCATTATAGAAAAAAGAGAATCATTTCATTTTGGAAAAAAAAAAAAAAACCTAACAATTGTAGCTTGGTAGCATCTTTTCGCAAAGTAGCTCTCATAGTCATAGGTACCATAGGGGTAAAACAACACAATTTTAAGTGGGGTACTGCTAAATACATATTTATTTACATATATACTTTCTAAAATTTTGGTTTAATTGAAATTGATTTCGTTTATTTGAAGAAAAGAAATAACATATTTGGTTTGGGATGCAATCCCCCCGCCCCCATCCATATGAGTAGCTCAATTCTTGGATTAGATCATCATGTTGAAAACGAACCAACAAGGATATATCATCACCTTTTATTTTGAGCTATTTTTTTCTTAAGAATAAATTTAAAATTAAAAGAAAGCTGCATAGAAACAGATAAACTTGAAGACCAAATCCTTCTAAGTTTCAACCCCTCTCTTTTGCCTTGTTGACCAACTACGTAATATTTTACTTCTTGATCCTTTTTAGCTTTAATCCCCTAGTGACCTATCCGATTTGCCCTCAAATGAGAATAACTTTAGCTAGCCTTTTATGCTCCATATATTATAGTGGTGCATAATGCCTCATCGCAATCATTCCCGGCATAAGTATTACAAAGGATTTGATGCTTTCACATATATTACAAAACACAACATTAAAAAAAAAAAAAAACCCCTTATTCGCTTCAGGAGAGGAAAATTTGCGAAAAAAATACATAAACACGATCCCCTTTTGTATAGTCTCATTTTTATAATCGCGTAGTTATAACCGATGAAAATAAATTGAATATAACATACGATATATCGGTAAAAAATTTGCTCGAATTGTACAACATCTGCTCAACTCAAGTGCTTATTCTGATAGTATTTTTTTAAAAAAAAAAAAAGTTATAATTTTACTGAAGTTCCAAAGGGGCATCATATTGTCAAAGAAAAGCATCACTAGTGTGATTTGAATCCTAAGAGTGATCTTATTCTCACTTGGTTATGATTTATAAATGGCCGAAAGCACAACGAAGATCGGCAACCATATCTCGTACCCAATTGTTCTAGAATGTTATAACCAATTGCACATTTCTTCTTATGTCTGCGAAAATCTTAACTACCTTACCTTTATTGTCAACTAGTCGTGCTTGTAACGCCCTAATTTCTGAACTCAGAAATAATGCCCGTTGAAGATACTATTCCCGAAGTTTTTGAAATCATTTCGTTAAGTTTCCGATATCGTCATACATTAGCTTAAGCTTTCCAACGATTAACTTAAGCCAAAACAAGACAAACGTTAAAGACCTTAAATAAGTGTGAGACCTACTTAAGTTCAGGGAAGAATTCACACTTAGAGAAGTGGGATTCATTGAACTCATACTGGAAATCCGGCAGAGTCTCCCCTAAAAACCGGACAATTACCAATTTCAGCTTAACCTGAAAATCAGCAAAAACCAGTACAATTCAATAACATGAATATTTTAAAACTCATAATTAAGCCTCCATGGCTAAAAACATGATCATGCGTTTATACATCATTAGATCAATTATCCACAAATACAATTGAACTAATTTCTATTACAAAGAACTTCCATTGCGGAATAAAACTCAGCTCCTTCAACACATTTTTCCGTCATATCACTTGGAATTTCCTACACAACTAAAATAAATCCCCGAAACGTGGGGTGAGATAATAATCTCAGCGAGTATAACTAACATGCATAAAGCGTGGGGAAGATCAACTTAACTAACTAATATAAAGCTAAATATCATACTCAAATTCATATCAATTAAAGATAACTAACATAACATATTCATAAACTTAATACTCAAGTCATTACAATGCAATAATAATGCAACTCACTGCTGTGCCCAGCAGACATGAACTTATTATTGAAACTGGAGTTAGACCTGAGCTCAAACTACGGGAAACGTCTTTCCCGGGGACGTATCCCACCCAAAGCTGGACCGAAGTCAATATCTTTACATAATCGATCAATTTCTTAACTCATAGCACAAGGCCGGCTTAATTAACTCACGGTCGAAACCGGTAAACATGAATTGATAACCCAAAACTAGAATTTCGAGTATTTCGAGTGTTTCGAAAACTTTCGTAACTTCGAAATCCAAGGGATTTATAATCAATTCCTAGCATGAATTATTCAATTCCAGCATAAACTTCATCAATTCAATCATATTAACTAATTAGAAAGGGAATTGAAGAGGTAGGGTTCATACATTAAGCATTTCGTAATCTCGCTACTTTCGTAAATCTCGCTACCCTAAGGTTTTCCACGAAACAACCAACCAAACTACTCAAATTCATGCATACATTACTAATCTAACCACAATTATCATATAAAAGAGGGATTAAAGAGTAGGGTTCATACACTGGGGAGAAATCAAACTCAAAGAGAAAAGTGGGTGTGTGAGTTATACTCACCAATCCTTGGGAATCAAGAGTAGGATGGAAGATTGAAGTGTTTCACTTGATGATTCTAGCTCCGAATTCCTTCCCAAGCTCCCAAATCAGCTTTCTCTCACTAGGTCCACACACTCTCTCTCTCTCTAAAAAGCGTGAAGGAAGAAGAAGAAAATAGCTCCCTTCAGATTCTGCATGTCCGAGTATTTATACTGGACAACTAGTAATCGATTACTAGAGGTAAAAATTACACTAGAAAACGTTTCTGGAAATCTGGTAATCGATTACAACCCTTGGTAATCGATTACCAAAAACTCAGCCCTCAGGTAATTGATTACACAAAATTCAGCTCTCGGGTAATCGATTACAACATGTGAGTAATCGATTACCTAAAAACTAGCTCTCGGGTAATCGATTACAAACTCCCTGTAATCGATTACCAGAACCCAAAACTCTTCATTTTAACCTGAAATAGAATTCTAAGTTAATTTCCATAATCCCCACTCAACCTCTAATTACCAAACACAATAATCTTATTTCTAACCTAATGAGTTATTAAAACTTCTGGTTAAGACTAATACTTGGTCTTATACTTGAGTTTTAAATCATAGCTCCTCAATTAACCTTAATCTCTTAACTTATTTTCCTTTAATTACTAATACTTAACCCTCTTATTTTCAGCCTAATAAGTTGTTTAAAGTTTCTAATTTGCGGGATGTTACAGTGTTGCACGGGGCATTTTATCGTATTAGACCTACACTAATAATTTGATAAAAAAAAAGACATACAATAATTTTTTAATAAATAGAAATCATAATATATGAAAGTTAAAAATTACATATTAACATAAATGATTATATTTCTCTATATTTTTATCTCTACCTCAATTTTTTTATTTGCACAGTATATCTTAACAAACTCAAGCTACTTCACTTTCTCCTTTATTCCACCCCAACATGTAAATTTTTTTATATTATCCGTGTATATCCGTTAAATCTTATTTTAAAATATATTTATAAAAGAAGCTAAAACCTGTAGTAACTTTTAAAATTATTTTAATTTATTGATTACATAATATTTTTAAAAAAAATGATTATCTAAACATTCTAAAAGTTTCAAAAGTACATTTTTAAAAAAGGAACTATTATTCTTTTTTGTAGTTTGTTAAAGAATTTTTTATATATTACACTTTTAAAGAGATAATTAACTCTTTTTAAAGGTTGGTGACTATTTGTCTTATAATTGCTCCCCCTAACGCATTTATGTAACTGAAAATATGTCTTACCACTATTTGCAATCATACTCTCTACCGACTCTTTTTCCATGGAAGTCCTATTTAATTTTTTTGTACATATCTTGATATCTATGAAATTGACCAATTTTTGAAACTTTCCCTCTCTTACCCCCTTTTACCGAACGAATTTTCCTCCAAAGAGATTGACTTATGATTAATATTCCTCATTCTCATTTATCAAATGGTGTTAAATTAAATGATTACATCTTTTATTCCTAACACGCTCTTATATCTTATAGTCTTTTATATCTTTTTATTTATTTAAAAAGATTTTATTTTTTTTTATTTGTTATTTGATCTATAATAAAAAATTCATACAATATAATATATAATATGTTATCTCTATTGCTTATAGAATGACCCTTAATGAGATTTTTTATATTGTTTATGGAATGTCTCTAGTACATATATGATGTAAAAAAAACATGAATGACCTTATAAAGTATTCTTTCTAGTGCTCGAAGAATGTCTCATGTATAGGATAAAACTTTAAGATTCTTGAAATTGCTTTCAGACGTAATGTTCATTATTTTATTTTAATGTTTAAATTCAAATATACAGAACTATAATATTTCTTTCTAAACACCAATAATTTTCTTGCAACTTATATATGCCCGCATTAGGCAATACAATTGAATAGATGTTTGTTGTGAAAATTTTCAATTAAGTTCGAAAACTTTCTTGATTCTGAAAGTACAATTTGGGATAAGAATCTTAATCCTCTAAAGGTTCTTTTTAGAATTAGGTTTACTCAGAAATTGCATTCAAAGAGTGACAGAATTTTGAATAACTGATTTCTTCAAAAGAATGAATTCGAAAAATCAATTTGCAGAAAGAAACAGAATTTCAAAGAGAAAAAAAGAATAAAAACAAAGATTTGAAAATGAAAAAAGAAATGAAAGTAAGAACAACAAAGAACTGAAGATAAAATGCAAGAATTTAAATGCAGAATTTAAACAAAAGAAAAGAAAAAGTTACAGAAAATTAAATGCGGAAAGTAATCAAAGAGAAGAGAGCTGCAGAATTGTAAATTGCATTAATGAAAAGTTGGTATGGATACACATATTGGACAATCTCCTTTGTAACCTCTTAGTCGTTTATGATGTTAGACGTTGGGTGTTTTCAGAGAGTTTCAGTAAAATGAAATTCAACCCTTATTACATCAGAATTCTGCCTATTTTTAGACTTCTAATCTAATGGCTAACTAACAGGATTTTGACACGTATACAAGCCTAATTGAGGTGTCAAATTTCTAAGTGTGACACGTATTAAAAGCAGCAACGGTCTTCTATCTAAGAAATAACTGATAGCCTGGAATCTTGACACTTGTCTCTGAATAATAACTTCCAATAACTGCTTCATTTGAAATATGATGGTCTTTCGAATGGCTTTTCAGACTTCTGACTTCGTGAATTCTTCTAAGTTACTGGACTTCTTTCAACTTCAAACAAGTCTTCGATTTCTTCTGAGTCTTCGAACTACCTTAGGAAACTTAGCCAAATTTTGACTGATTAATTCCCTGTAGTTTCACGTGTTGTAATGTTAATTGGTCAATCTGTTGGTGAACCTGACCACCGACCACACGTGAGTTTGACCTTCAATCTGATTGGACAATTATGCATGCATATTAATGGCACCGTCCAATTTTATCAGTATAAATACCCCTGGGCGTTGACGTTCATCTTTATTCTCTTCTCTGTTCAAAATGAAGAAGTTTATTCCTTTGGCTATTGCGTTCAACCGGATCTTTCATGATTTCATCTTTGATAAGGTTGACGAAATAACCAAAGCTATAAGCTTCTTCAATCCTTATTAAGGATTATCTTAGGTTGAACGTACTAGCCAATTAAAGATTCATTTATACAATGAATGAATCTTCTTTATTACTTTCCCAGGCTTTCTTTGATATCAGCCCATGCACCAAGAGCTGCTCAACCAGGTTAGCATAATGCTTTTGCCTTGGCTCAATCAAAGCTTGTGGGAAAGAAGAAGGAAGAAAAGGGCCAAATGAAGGACAAAGAGGCATAATCAAGTTCCCTGAAGACTAGAGCTGTCAAAACGAGCCCAACCCGGTGAGCCAACCCGTCTAAACCCGGCTCACCGATGGGTTGGGTTACAAAAATCACAGCTCACTTAACCCCGGGTAAATCTGGCCTGACTCACTTAACCCGCTAGCCAAGGCGGGTTTAGGCCGAATTGAGCCGGACCAACCCGTTTTTTTAAGTTAAAAAAATAAAAAAAAACTTGTCAAAAGAAAAAAAATCGGGGCACATTTTAGAAACAAATCTGAAATCCCTAATCTCCTCTCCTCCTGAGACTTGAGTCCTCCAACTCTCCAAGACTTGTGCCGCCGTGCAGCCATAAACTCCGGTCCCCAGCCACTGCTCGTCGCCCGTCGTCCAGCCATCAGTGCCGCTGCCTGTAGCTCGTCGCCCGCCACGCATCCATCAGCTCGTCGTCTAGCAGCGCCGTCCAGCAGCTCGTCGCCGTCGCACAACCATCAACTCCGGTCCCCAGCCACTGTTCGTCGCCCATCGTCCAGCCATTAGCGTCGCTGCCTGTCGTTCTTCTTCTCTAGCAGATCGCGTTGTCCAGTAGGCAGCCCCGATCTGCTCCTACAACCTCCGATCTGCTCCTCCGATTTGCTCTTCTATTGGTAGTAAGGTAAACTTTGTTGATTCTTGATTAAGTTAATTATGTATTAATTTCTGTGAGGATTCAGTGTTATATATAGGCAAATTTTTTGTTGATTCTTGATTAAGTTAATTCTGTGTAGGGAGTGTATTGTGTTTGTTAAAATTTGGGATTGTATTGTGTTTAAATTAAGGACTGTATTGTGTTTAAATTAGGTACTAAAATTGTATTGTGTTTGTTAAAAATAGGGACTGAATTGTGTTTATGTAATTTGACAGAAATTATTGACTATTTTTTGGGCATTTTTTTCAGTTTTTTTTTTTTGCATTTTTTTAATTTTATTTCATTTTTCTTTTTTTTTTAATATTTTTTGTAAAATTAAGTCAGTCAACCCGTGTAACCCACCGACCCGTGATGGGTCGAGCCGGGTTGGTATTTTTGCAGCTCACCACCAAAGTGAGCCAGCGCGACTCGACCCGTTTATTGTCCAACCCGTGGTGAGCCAGCCCGCGTGAGCCGGGCTGGCCCATTTTGACAGCTCTACTGAAGACCCAGGAAGACAGGAGTCAAGTTCCCTGAAGATTTAGAATAGCTTTTATTTTCATGTACCTTTGTATTTTTTTTTATATATTTTCATTCGAACTGTTATGTAGTTCGAATTTCATCTGTACATGAATAAAAGAGACTTGTATTTCGATCTCTATCTTTCTACTCTTCAGATTCTATAAAACTATAGAACTCCTTTTCCTTTTCTTCGTATTCAAAAGACATTTCGAATTTGAATAGGCATTTAATAACTGCTCTGCATTCTTTTTGAATATGTATAATGTAACATCCTGAATTTTATTAAGTAAAATAAAATTAAATTAATAAAGTAGAAAAAATAAATAATAGGATTAATATTATGAGTAGTTTTATCCATAAGGTTATTTAATAAATAATAAGAATAATAAATAGAATAAGTGGGTTGAGAGTGGGCCTAGCCCAATTAAGTATTTATTTAAGGAGGGGTTCTCAGTTCACCCTAATCCTTATTCGTATAATCGTCAGAGAGCGAAACGCTAAGGAGGGGAGAAACAACGTCTTAAGGAGAGATTGCTGAAGGGTGATCATCAGGAACCAAGAAAGAACCTTCCCTGCTGATTGATCGATCTTCAATAAGGTACGATGGGGGAGAGGGTGCTGCTTGTATATGTATGTAGGGCTGCTTGGGTAGTAATCTAAGAGTATGAATTCGTATTGATAAATGATGTATTGAATATAGATGATGAAAACCTATGATTGATAAGTAGTTTTGTGATTCTTGATGAATATTGAGGGGATTGATTGAGAATAATGAGAATAGCAAAAATGGGTTAATAAAGGGTTGATGATTTGGGGTTTTGATGGGAAAACCATGTAAACTGTTAAGGATTGATGCTTATGATGAGTGTTGATGAATATAATCGACTATGATTGACGTTTTAGCAAAGGGGAGTGATTAAAGATTGATTAGAGTGATTTAGAAACGTTAGAAATCGTGCGAACTGCGATCTGCGTCGCGGGTAATCGATTACCAGGAGTGGTAATCGATTACCAGAGGGTTCTGGGCAACCAGGAGGGCTGTTTGCTCGCAGGTAATCGATTACAGAGATGTTGTAATCGATTACCAGAGAGTTGATGTGTAAGTAATCGATTACAGAAGTTTGGTAATCGATTACCAGAGTGTTTGGTTGCAGGTAATCGATTACAAGATGGTTGTAATCGATTACCAGAGACCTTGTTTGCAGGTAATCGATTACTAGAGATTGGTAATCGATTACCAGAGTGAATTTTGAGATTATAAGTGCTTGATGATGATTGATGTTGTTGATAATGCTTTATTATGATATTGGTGTTGATGATTAATGATGTTGATGACGATTTGGTGTGCATAATGATCGGTGAATATGCAATGTGATTGATGATGATTGGGTGTGCATATTGATTGGTGAATATGCCATGTGATTGATGATGTTTTGGTGTGCATAATATGCAATGTGATTAATGATGATTGGTGAATATGTATAATGATACATGATGATGATGAATGGTGCTAATTATAATGATTGAGGATGATGATGTTGGTGTTGTACCTGAGTCTAACTCGGGGAGGTGAATAGTGTACCTGAGTATAACTCAGGGAGGTGATAATGGTGATGATGATTTAATTAACCTTATGATGTAAATGATGCTTGAGTATATATGATGTTGTACCTGAGATACACAAGCCGGTGAGGGGTGGGGTGTAACTCAGCGAGGTGATTGTACTGGAGATACACAAGCCCAGTGAGGGGTGAAGTGTAGCTCAGGGAGGTGAATGTTGTACCTGAGTCTAACTCGGGGAGGTGAATTTTGTACCTGAGTCTAATTCGGGGAGGTGAATGTTGTACCTGAGTATAACTCGGGGAGGTGATTATAGTACATGAGTGTAACTCAGGGAGGTGAGTATTGAGTATGTTATTGATTATAGTACCTGAGTGTAACTCAGGGAGGTGAGTATTGAGTATGTTATTGATTATGGTACCTGAGTATAACTCAGGGAGGTGAGTAATGACTATGATAATGTTGATGATTGTACCTGAGTATAACTCAGGGAGGTGAACACTGATTATGATGAAATTGAATATGGTACCTGAGGTGTACAAGCCTAGAGTGGGTGAAGTACAACTCAGAGAGGTGCATGATGGTGATGATGATATGATGATTATGATGAATATGATGAAAATGATGATATTGACGATTGTGATGAGTATGATGAGTATGATGATATTGATGATATTGATGGTTATGATGAGTATGATGATGTTGATGATAATGATGAGTATGATGATAATGATGATAATGATGATTTTGATGATAACAATGATTATGATGATTGTGGTGATATTGATGATGATGACTATGTTTTATATTTGTTAATAGAATGAGTTATATGATGATGTTGTTTACATGAGGGTGAGGATAAGGTAGTCTCCTATGTGTATGTATGAGTAGTATTCTTTTCCTCACCGTTTCTATCCGTGGTTATTATTTACAGGTGATGACGATGGCACCTCAGGTGCCGAGTATTGAGTTGATGGGTGTCATTCTGATACATGTGACATCAGAACTTAGTATTAGGAGTTTTATTTTATATTTCTATTTTGGAGAGATTTGTGTAAACGGTTTTAAGTGTCTTGTAAGGCTAAGAATGATGTTTTACTGTTAACTTTTGAGGTAGTAATATTTTATTTACTTTGAAAACCTTTTGACTCCAACTTCTATTTTGAATAAGTTGACTTTGAAAGAATTGAGGTTTTAATTGAGTTGAAATGTTTAAAATTAAACTATTAAATACATAAATACATAAATACATTACATGTTGCAATCGAAAATATATATAAATAATAGGAATTTAAGTAAACACAAATGACAAAACAACACTAAATATTTTGAAATGAATATAAATAGAAATTGAAATCATCTAAATACATACTCCCTCAATTCCTTTTTATAAGGCACCTTTTAGAATTTTTTGTGTTCCTTTTCATAAGTCACTTTACAATTTGAAGAAAACATTTACTATAATTTTCCTTATTTGCCCAAAATTAACTTTAATGTCTTTCCAACTATCAAATGATAGTGGAGTTAGTTAATAATATTAAATAAGGGCAAAACTAGAAAGTTAAACTATTTTTTAAAACTCAAATAAAATAATTAACTAACTTTAATTACTTTTATCGGTCTTTGTGATTCAATATAGTGTGCCTTATAAAAATGAACGGAGAGGAAGTATATTATATTTGTTTACATTTAAATGTATATAAACTAGATTTTCATTTTTTTCAATAAAATAAGAAATGCGGAACACATTTGGGGACACCTCGAATGAATATAATTCTATTTGATCATCTCACTCCATTAAAGTTTCAACGAAGATAATTTTCATTTTTCTTTGTTTTGTTGTGACCATTAATAAAAGTCAAAGCTAGACATTGTGATACGTTGGTGTTTATTTACCAAAAATCGTTTTCTCTCATGGTCAATTATATGTTGTTATATTTAGGGTGAAGTCTCAACAAAGACTTAGGATTCTTATATGTGATTATATTTTTAAACGTTATAATTTGACGAAAAATATAGTGTATAAAGGGATATTTCAAAAAATATAAATGATATGATATGGTATATTTTACATTTGTAATTATTAATGTTTGAAATTTGTTGTTTCAAATAAATTTTCTGCTTTAATTTTTTTAATTCTTTCTATATAAACAAGTATAAATTTTAATATGAAAAAAAATACTAATTATTTTCATTTTCTAAAGTTTACACATTTATATTAATTAAATTAAATATATTATAGTATTCAGTATAAATAATCTATTTGAATAATAATACTCATACATTGCATGGGTCGGATACTAGTTCCATACAATGGTAATGAACTAGTAATCAACCCGTGCTATGCACAGGAGTAAGTTGCTTAATTTACTTGCCTAATAGAATTGTCCTGACCAGATAGAATAATGAATGGTTGGAATGGTTATTGCTCCGAACATTATATTCATTGTAGAGGTGTTGGTTTCACATTTCCATTCGATAAAGCATACAAGTGGCGCAGATGAACAAATTACACAATTTGTTGATAACTAAGCAAGTTTTTGAGACGACTGAAGAGTAAGTGGTGCAAGCTAAGTGGGGCAATTGTTAAATTTGTGGATACAACATAGGTATCAAATTAAGCTGAGTTAATATAGTAATTAACTATTGGTAGAGTTTGTTGGAGATAGCTGTTACTTTGCAAAAATAGATAAACAGACATTTATAATCCATTTTGTAAAAATAGATAAACAGGCATTTATAATCCCTAGTACACGGGTAGATTTATTGTTCATCCTTTGTAAGCACAAGACAAAATATTAATTATAATGAACACAAATTGAAATGAACCAAAATTATATCAATGTAAATTTTCTGAATGCATATATTAAAGATAATTGGATTTCATGTGTCTTAGGGAAGCTTACAAAAAAAATTTCAACAATCAAATAAGCACATTCCGTGTTACCAACTGCAAAGTTTCTCTCTTACTTTCTTATCTCATCCTCTTAAATGAATCAACAACTACACTTCCGAGTTCTACTTTCAAGTGGGGTACTACATTAATTCACACAATCAACAAAAAATTGCAGCTATTAAGATACTGGAAAAAATATACTAAAACTTAACATTTTACTAAATGAATAAAATTCATTTGTAGGCTTAAACATGTAAAGAACTATATACACAAAAGATAAAATAATCAATTTGCTACTTGCCATTATCTTGTCTCACTCACATACTTCTGAATCAAATTCTTCAATATTACATGAACCTGAAACACTATAAAAGTATTAATTACGTGAATAATTTAACACTAAAAAGGAAGATCTTCTCAATTTTCTAAAATTGACATGTACTTTGCCTTAAATAAAGTAGTCAAGATTGCAAAACTTTAGAAGCGTTAACGTTGCCAATGACATAAATGCAGTTTTTCCTTAAGCGTAAGTAATACAAGTGAAAATGTGATTTTTCAGTAACTCATGTCAGAAAAACATGGTGGAAGAAGTCAGCTACAAATTTCTCACATATAGTTTCTTTAAAAAATCAAATTCCAAGTGCAAGTCATAGCAAAGTATTTAATACATATATACTGTATCAATAGCTGCTTCAACAGGGCCCGTAATTAATATTGAGCAAGATTCCATAAGACAAAAATGTCTTGCTCAAGAGTGAGGAATTGAGGTTGATACCCATCTGCTTTAGATATTAGTTTCCACACATTTTCCACTGATAGATGTTTGACAAACTGTAGTCTTTTTAGAGCTGCTAGAAATTGATCATAAAAAACTTGATAAATTTTATCACCACCAAGCTGTCTGTAATCCACATATTTCCAAGATCAAATTGTCTTTTTATGATATAAAAGAACTACATAGTACTTCATTCTATAGACTAAATATAATGAAAGGATTCACTCCAAAACGATAATTAAAATGGAAGGGTATAATACACTATCCGCTTTAATGACGTAAAAAATCTATAAAGAAATCTAAATTTCAGCTTTCATAATGAAATTCCCCATGTGTGATACTAATTAAGCTAGGAGAATCTCCAATGGGGAGTAGTTAGCCGGTTCTTAATTTGAAGAACTCTGCGAAGCAACTCTGCACCCATTGGAGGAGAATGACGTGGCGGGGAGAGTGCTTAATTTTAAGAAGCGGATGAACCCAAATCAGTTGAGAAGAAATCATTCTTCAGCCATAAATTATAACCAGGTTAATAAAAAATGACTAATTAATAAAAAATCCTCAATCACAACCAAATTCATAAAAAAAATTATAATCATATGAACAAAAAAATTAAAACCTGATTAATTAAAAAATTACAACCAGATTAATTATTTTATGTATTTCTTGATTTAAAATTAGAAAATATAATAGTATTTTAAGTTGAAATAAAATATTAAAATAATGAAGGTGGGGTGGTTTGTGGGGTCCATTTTGGAGTTCTTATAGAGTTGCTCTGTTGGAGCGTAGAGTTGCTTAAATTATAAAAGTTGTTTTAAAAGTAAAAAAAAAAATGATATTTCCACTTTTGATTTATTATCCTATGTAAGGTTACACATGGTAGAAATCCGATGTAATAAATATTTAAAATTAAAAAAAATCAGATTACAACAGAGTAAAATTAAAAAGATAACATTTATTATTGTATTGATATCTAAAAATGACTTATTTATAATCAAATTTGAGACCCTAAAATGACAATTAAAAAAACGGAAGGGTATAATACACTATCCGCTTTAATGACGTAAAAAAATCTATAAAGAAAACTAAATTTCAGCTTTCATAATGAAATTCCCCATGTGTGATAGTAATTAAGCTAGGAGCATCTCCAATGGGGAGTACTTAGCCGGTTCTTAATTTGAAGAACTCTGGGAAGCAACTTTGCACCCATTGGAGGAGAATGACATGGCAGGGAGAGTGCTTAATTTTAAGAAGCGGATGAACCCAAATCAGTTGGGAAGAAATCATTCTTCAGCCATAAATTATAACCATGTTAATAAAAAATGACTAATTAATAAAAAAAATCCTCAATCACAACCAAATTCAAAAAAAAAAAATTATAATCAGATGAACAAAAAAATTAAAACCTGATTAATTAAAAATTTACAACCAGATTAATTATTTTATGTATTTCTTGATTTAAAATTAAAAAATATAATAGTATTTTAAGTTGAATTAAAATATTAAAATAATGAAGGTGGGGTAGTTTGTGGGGTCCATTTTGGAGTTCTTGTAGAGTTGCTATGTTGGAGCATAGAGTTGCTTAACTTATAAAAGTTGTTTTAAAAGTAAAAAAAAAAGAAGAAGATGATATTTCCACTTTTGATTTATTATCCTATGTAAGGTTACACATGGTAAAAAATCCGATGTAATAAATATTTAAAATTAAGAAAAATCAGATTACAATGGAGTAAAATTAAAAAGATAACATTTATTATTGTATTGATATCTAAAAATGACTTATTTATAATCAAATTTGAGACCCTAAAACGACCATTAAAAAAACGGACGGGTATAATACACTATCCGCTTTAATGACGTAAAAAAATCTATAAAGAAAACTAAATTTTAGCTTTCATAATGAAATTCCCCATGTGTGATAGTAATTAAGCTAGGGGCATCTCCAATGGGGAGTACTTAGCCGTTTCTTAATTTGAAGAACTATGGGAAGCAACTCTGCACCCATTGGAGGAGAATGACGTGGCGGGGAGAGTGCTTAATTTTAAGAAGTGGATGAACCCAAATCAGTTGGGAAGAAATCATTCTTCAGCCATAAATTATAACCATGTTAATAAAAAATGACTAATTAATAAAAAATCCTCAATCACAACCAAATTAAAAAAAATTATAATCAGATGAAGAAAAAAAATTAAAACCTGATTAATTAAAAAATTACAACCAGATTAATTATTTTATGTATTTCTTGATTTAAAATTCGAAAATATAATAGTATTTTAAGTTGAATTAAAATATTAAAATAATGAAGGTGGGGTAGTTTGTGGGGTCAATTTTGGAGTTCTTGTAGAGTTGCTCTGTTGGAGCATAGAGTTGCTTAAATTATAAAAGTTGTTTTTAAAGTAAAAAAAAAGATGATGTGTACAAGTAAAACTCACATAAAAATTAATATCTATAAATTAAACAATTTTAATATAAATAATATATGAGGAAAAACACAATGAATTTGATATAAATCAACACATTTTATTGTATCACCACATCCAAACTTTAATACCAATCTCAACAAATATATTTGTACTCATATGTATCAATATTTATAAATTAAATAATTTTAATGCAAATAAAATATTATGAAAATACATAATAAACTTTAGTATCAATCTGAACAAATATATATGTTCTCATAAGAATAGAATCACATTGGCAAAAAGAATCACACTGGTAAAATTTATGAACTACAATCCCAACAACAATTTAATTAAAATCTCCATCATTACTTAACACTGAATAATTCAGAGGATAAAAGTATGGTCGGTGAAGAATGATTAATACCCAACAAATAATCTTACATATAATGGGATAAAATTAATGTAAATAATATTTAAATAAATAAAATATTGCTAAAAAATCTAATGAATAGTGATTTGAAGTTATTGGATTGTAAGGTAAATAGATAGATTAGCGTTGTTCATGAAAATATGGTTTTATATATAGTAACTCTACAGTACTTACATTTCGTGAAAAAAAGTTTTTCGTACACAGTGTACTACAGCTTTCTCCATTCTTTTAACGCAAACGAGATTTGGAAACTATACAATATTTCAAAAATGATATTAATTTAGAAACAGATCATTTAACTAATCATCAAATCAAAGGAGGTGATCAAAGAATTGTGAGTCAGTTGGTAATGCAGGCTGAGATTGTGGGTAGAGCTCCGGGTTCGATCCCCACTAAACACATTTACCAAAAAAAATCTAAAGCAGGCCAAATATTAAAAGGTCATTTATATGGTATTCCTGATAAAAGTAACTGATTTAGGCCAATACCAAATTTTGGTCTTCTACTGTGAAAGATCCACCTTTTGGGGTGGAAAGACATTTATGCCAAGAACCTCTTGACTTACAAGAGTGCGATATTTACATATATAGGGGATATATCATGTGAGAACACTTTACTATAATGAAAAATGAGAACAAATAATATTAACCATTTGATTATAATTAACGGTTGAGATGAAAATTTAGAAAAAAAAAAAAACATCACGTGAGGATGCACTTCTTTTTACTTCTTTTCGTTCTCAACACTCCTTCATCCTTTTCCGCCCATGGAGCACCATCACAGCTGAAAATAGATGCAGCCATCGCCTGCACCTTAAACCCTTTTCTCCCAAACTGTTGCTGTACCATATTCTTGTTCTTGCATTCTTGTTCTTGTATCGTTGGATCATGAATTTAATAACTGAACCATTGGAAAAACAAATTTGGACCTATTTTTGAATTTAATAATTGAACTTCATGATACCAAATAATTAACTATCTTCGAATGCAGGGGACTTTA
Source organism: Sesbania bispinosa (assembly GCA_026901365.1). Lineage (NCBI taxonomy): Eukaryota > Viridiplantae > Streptophyta > Magnoliopsida > Fabales > Fabaceae > Sesbania > Sesbania bispinosa. The sequence goes on from QLOH01000584.1 coordinate 49,001, forward strand.
TGATACCAAATAATTATCTATTTTCATAACAGTAAATTTAATAATTTAATAATTCAAATTAAATTGTCAATTTTTGAATTTAATAATTTAATAATTGATACCAATCTGATGGGAACGGATGCAGACAATAGTTCCGTTACAATGTCCGTCATTAGTGGAAGTGGAAGAATAGAAGAGAGAAAATTAGCCTACTGGGAACGAACGCAGAGCGAACCTTGCGGTTGAAGTGGAAGGGGTCATCCAAGTTGCCAGTGCCTGATGGTCGAACGCGAAGAACCTCAAATGTGATTTGGGATTGATGGAGGTGTTGGTTCACCAGAAGAATTGGGGAGGAGAGGATGAGGGTACGTGGAAAAGACTAGGGGGGAGCATGGAGAAAACATTGGGGGAACGATTCTAGATCTAGGAACACTGGAAATGTAAGCAATGGTTGCATCTATTTTTAGGGTTGATGTCGCTCCATGGACGGAAAAGGATGAGAGAGTGTTGGGAACGAAAGAAGTGAAGAGAAGTGCGCCCTCACATGATGATTTTTTTCTAAATTTCATCTGGACCGTTGAATGTAATCCAATGGTTAATATTATTTGTTCTCATTTCTCATTATAGCAAAGTGTTCTCACATGATATCTCCCCTACATGTATAAATATAAGTCAATCTTTTAATTAACACTCGCTACAGCTCCTAATAAAAAAACACAGTACGTGCTTGCCAATAATTAAATCGCCTTTTCCTTTGGAATAGTGATGGATTTACACCACCTTTAATAAAATGAGAAATATAAGAAGAAAAGAGAAAAAATTTAGCCCGTAACTCTGTTTTTCTAGTTATTATTAAGAGTGTATTTGGTAAAATTGGCTCAAAATCTAAATAAAAGTTGAAAAGTTAGCTAAAAGCTAAAAAATTACTCCCTCCGTTTCTTTTTAAGTGTATTTTTAGAGTATAAAATTTATTTTTAAATAAGTGTCGTTTTCACATACCAAAGTAATAATAAATGTTAATTTTCCAACTTTACCTTCTTCTAAATTTATTAAATGGTGGAGTATTTATTGCATATTACTATAAATGGTGGAGAGTTTTAAATGTTTTAATGAGAGAGAGAAAAGACATATTTGTAAATGATGGAGTTAAAAAAACACATTTATTACATTCTTTAATCTATGTGCAAAAACCTTAAACGACACTTAAAAAAGGAACGAGGGAGTAGTTAATTTGATTGAAAGTGTTTAGTAAAACTAGCTGAAAAATGTAAAATGACATACAATGACATCATTAATTATTAAATAATGATGAGTGAAAATTAATTATTAAACAATGATGAGTGAGAATTGTTCAGAAATAAAGTTGTAATAAATTTTGAATTAATAGTCGAGAAAGAGAGCTTTTTTTTTTAAAAAAAAAACCACATCAAGTAGTTTCTCAAGAAAAACTAGTAGCTACATAGATTACCTTACCAAACATTGATAAAGTGTTTTCAGCTACTAATTTCAGCTTTCATCTAGCTAAAATATTTTACCAAACACACTCTAAATTTATTTCCTATAAGATTTACTAAAGATTTTAAAGGAATAGATAGAAAAAAGAATTAATAAAATTCATTTTTCATTATCTTGTTAAATATATTAAAAATGATTCATGCACATTCATTTAATATATGTTGGGCTTTTACTAGAGTTGGTCCTATATTACTATATATTTTGTATAAAAGTGTTAATAGAACAATTTCTATGCATTAAACTTATATATCTACAACTTTTTGTAAGGTGCATATTAAAACTTTTAAGCTAAGTTTACATACAACAATATAATTTATACTATAAATAAAGGAGATAGAGATGATCGTAATTATTTTAGTGTCCAAATTTTACCTACTCTAATTATATCCCTATAATAACTACTTCAAAAACCACCCAAATCAAAATAATAACCACTGACACAATATAATAACAGCCATATTTTACAATATTATTTTGTTTCTCTTAATAATTTTTTACATACAATGAGAAATGTTTTCTACTGGTCTTACATAATATTGTTGTAGAAACCACAGGAAACACTAGAAGATGGGGTTGAATAGTGTTTTATAATTTCAAACAGATTTTCTTAGAAACCTTTTTACAAACAGAGTTTTAACAAAAGTTTTGAGCAACTTTATGAAATTGGAGTTTTTAGAGACTTGCTAAAGTGCTTCAGCATGTCCAATAAAATAGTTCTTACGTGAAAAACAAAGTTTTGCTGTGTAGAATTATAAATGCACTTTTCTAAACCCTCATTGGTTAGTTATAAACTGAAAGTAAAGAGATAAGGGTTGAGAAAACTTAGCCAACAAAGTATCCTGGTTCACTCACATCCACCGTGAGCTACGTCCAGTCTCAATGCCAAACCAGCAAAGGATTTCCACTAACTGATCACAGTTACAAGTATTCTTTTACAGTCAAGCCTCTTCAGGCTCTAACCCAAGTATTGTTTTACAGACAAGCCTCTCGAGGCTCAAACCCAAGTATTCTTTAAACAACAAGCCTCTCCAGGCTCAAACAGAAAACTGTTTATAAAAGAGATTTCCTAAGCTTTGAAACTACACAAGGTTAAAGCCTAAACAAGGTAGGATGTACAATAACTGAGTAAAACTCAGGATAAGAAATTTTTGTACAAATGAAACAAATGAATAAGCAAATATCAGAGTGTTTTGAGCAGCGTTTCAGCAAGTTCGTTCCTCTCCTCTTCTTTCTTCTGCATGAGACTTCATATATATAGCTTTGGAAAAGAAGTCTGTTGAAGTTCATTTGATTTCCGTTGAGAGATAGCATTAAATGCAAATGCTTCCGTTGAGACACAAAGCCTTGGTAGCTTGCAGTAGCAGGTGCAACAAGTAGTAGGTGTCAGCAGCGCAAACTCCACTTTTTCTGAGCACAGTGTACTTCACAGTAGACATTGCCTTTTTGGTGACTAGAAATTTGAAATATGCCAAAAAGCAACGGATCTGACTTTCCCGAAGAATAGGAAGCACAAGCCACTGAGAAAGGCTACGGTTGACTTGAGTCTTCAAGGAGAATTAGCAGAGAAGCATTTTCCCAAAAAGTACAAGTCTCAGTACGACGTCTCTCTTCATCAGAAAGTTCTCTGGCTTTAGCAGGTCTTGATCATTCAGCAGGTTCCTCTACTTCAACAAGTTGCACCACATCAGAGGGTTGCATATTTTCAGAGAGGGTTGCTTATATCAGATACCTTCTGAAACACAAACCAGCTTTAGTAGAAAATTGTTCTTTCTCATAGGAATTTTAACCAAATTTGTTATCCATTAAAACTTAGGGTTGTGAGACTTAAACATTATTAACCATTTAATAATATTTTGAGACTTAACAATTGTTATTTTCTCTTTTGTTTCTTTAAATATTGTTCAAGTAATTAAGATTATAGCCAATGCGGATTGACACAAATGATCAAGGATTTGGAGGAAAACCTTCACCTCCCTAAGGGCATGAGTTTAAATCCCCCCAACCAAAATCTCGCTTGATTGGCATCCCTTTCCAAGGAAGTCCTCTAATGCCCACTCGCTAGTTGAGTAATCATCTTCAATTCTTACCATTTTCTTGTAAAAAAGAAACTAATTAAGATTATCAACAACTAAGATAATCAAATCTTAGTGTAACTAGTCATTGATTTTGAACTTTGGTCATTTCATTCCATATAGTGGTTCTTCGACTTAAGGACAAGATCCTCTCTAGTTGAAAAATAAATTGGATGGGATCTCAATCATTTACCTTTTGGTTAAACTAGCACATCAGTCTCTAATTCTTGGGGGATTATGCAGTTTCGTTTCTGACTTTTTAAAATAGCACTTTAATATTTGATTTTATTAAAAACATGCACTTTAGTCTCTAAAGTGTATGTTTTTTTAATAAAGTGAATGACTAAAATGAATTTTTTTTTTAATAAAGTAAGGATTAAAGTGCATGTTTTAATAAAATCAGAGACTAAAGTGCGCTATTTTAAATAAGTCAGAGACGAAATTGCATGATCCCAAAAATGAGGGACCAATATGCTAGTTTAGTCTTTTAACTTTTTAATACACGAATTAAAAAAATAAAAAAGTTGATACAAAAATTTATACCCGGTTAAATTTCGAGTGCATACTCTACAATTGTTTTTTCAACAATCGACCCCTGCTTGAGCCCAACTCCTAGGGATGGGAATAGGTCGAGCCGAGTTAGGCTTTCCAAGGCCTGAGGCTGGTCTGCACCTTAAATCCATGGTCTGAGTCTGGCCTGTTACCTGACATAGGCTTTATTTTATGGCCTGAGTTTGACCTATTTAAAGCCTGACAAGGCGTGAAAGCCTGTTTAAAAGCCTATTTTATAGTAAGGTACTTGAATATATCATAAGCACATATATGAATAGACTTATAAGCTTAAGTTTTTAACATACGTAAATGTTTATACAAGCTAATAAGTATATAATCATAAGGAAAAATAATAAAAAAATTTTATAATAATAATAGTAATATAAAAAATATTAGTATTTTATTTATATTTAGTTAAATAGACTGACCTGATAGGCTCAAAAGGCTTTTTCGATGACATGAAGTATATAGGCTTTTGAAAAAGTCTTGGCCTGCTTTATTTAATAAATTGGTCTGGCCTGGCGTGAGCCTGATGTAGGGGCCCTGACGAGCAGTCTTGGCATATTCCCCACCCTACCAACTCCCAACTTTTTTCATAATGTGTATAGTCGGTGCCTTCTTTTTTTCGTTATTACCACTCAAGCATGGGAGGACTAGGTCATTTATTGTACCTGAGCTGAGCATCCCCTTGTGGTAAGAGTAAGAGTCCAATGCCGAACCCTCTTTTTCTCGGAAGGAACAAAGACACACTATTGTCTAAAAGTGGATCCCATTACTTATCATACACACACATACATTTTTGGTACTATAGCGGCGCATGAGCCAATTATTCACATAAAAGCAAACAAAAAAGGTCACTACACAAAGAACTATCAAAAAGACAGGTTGATGGGAGCAATCAATGAAACGAAGAATAAAACTAGGAAAGAGAAATTAAATAATTTTTTTTTTTTTTAAAAAAAGGTGAAGGGATATGGCCATGGGAATGAATCGGAGTAGGGAAATAGTAGCACAATAGTGGAGTGATCTTATCAATGATGGTAATATAATACTACTAGATAAAAGGAAAGGAATAGGGTAGGGTGGGGTGGGGTCACCCATAAACAAAGTTGAGGATATGCATCAAAGTTAAATGGTTTGGAGTTGTTGGGGGTCATGTTTTGTGGCAGTGTGTGAGAGAGAAGATTTTGATGTTAGAAAACGTGGGAGAAATTTAGTCATGGTCTCTCACTCACACACACAGTCCATATACACGGAATGATCGACCAGCAGCCTCTTGTTGCGCAATGCACACACGCAAAACGACCCTCACTATCCCTTTGCATTTGCTCATGCTCATGCTCAACCAACCAACCACCCATAAGTTAGCCACCTAGCAAATTAATTACGTGCCAAAGGGTAATGAAAGTGAGATTGAAAATTAAGCCGCGTTCTGTGGACAAGTACAAGACATGAGATGAGAGGTCCAAAAATTGGTTTTGATATTATGAGCTAGGTCATTCAGTGCGGCTTTTGCCACACTTTATCACCAATATAGAGATGGTGAAATGAGTTTTCGAACTTTTATAGTCCCACATTACTGTGACATATAAGATATGGGTAGTCCTTAACTCAATTACAAGCTAGCTTTAGGGTTGTGTTAGACCCGGTCCAAAGTTTAAGATGATATCAAAGCCCATGACCAAATTGTGGTATATAAGTTGAGTCAAATAATTTGATAGAGAAATAAGTGTATATTTAGCGTGATAGAAATGTATGAAAAAAAAAGAAATAATCATGCCCCAATCACTGAAAATTTCTTCATTATAATGCGAAGAAACGAGGAGAAATATTGATGTGTCGATATGAGATAGAAAACATAAAAACGTTTTGGACTAACAGTGCCTTGTTATGCAACGTCATTGACCCATATTGTGCAACAATTCAACTCAACAATACAATGCCTCCTCGATTGTATTAATTATATTTGTAAATTTAATTAATTATACTTATTAATACTTTCAAATATATATTAAATTTATAAATTTTAATTAATTAAAATTAAATATTTTTAATATATATTAAGTTTTAACATTTTACATAAATTAGTTATATATATTATTTATAATGTTTAAATATTTGAAATTTTTTATAAATTTTACTAAAAATATTTATTTAGGGATATTTTAATCTTTATCAATTATAAATCTATTTCTCTCCCCTCTATTTCTTTTATATCAAACAACTCTAATTTCTTCTCCATTTCTTACCTATTTCTTTTCACTCATTTCTCTCTTTCATATTTTTCTCCACCCTATTTTTCTCTACCATACCAAACATAGTATAATCGGTCTAATACGAATAGTAAGTTATAACGGGTCAAACAAAAAATATTTGGACTTACTTTGAATTAAAAAAAATTGATGTTTATACACAAGTTTTTTCACCATTTTTAATAAGTTTTACAAGATAAATTTGTTATTTTTATAAAATGAATCATAATAAAAAGATCCATATTTAATTCGGGTTTAAAATTTAAAACCATTCTAATTTTTTGAATAATTGACAAAGAAAAATTATATTTCATTGATTTGTTTAGAGTTGTCAATTTACCCGATCGACTTGACCTGATATAAGTAGTTGATTTATTTAGGTTGAGTTAAAAAATATGAGAGTTATTTTATTTTTTAAATAAATAATTGAGATAACTCATTATCCAAGTATTTATAAGTTTGGTTGGTTCAAGTTAATTCAAGTTCATGTTAGGGTTTAATTAACTTTTAAGTTGTGCTAATTCCACTTTCGGGATATTATCTACTTTTTGTGGTACACCTAGAGCTAGAATAGATACTTTATCTAATGGACACGATAACACGGTTTTAGAAGGAATTTATAATAACATGTACCATGTGATACAAGTGAAGCACTCTCATGATCTTATACACCTTTTTTTTTTCCCTCTTTTTTATTTTGTCTTAAAAAGTGTTAAGTTGTTGATGTCAATTGACCACACTTGAGTGGCCCACTGTCATCAATTTATTCTTAATCAATTCAGGAATTAATGCATTCTTAACACATATGCTTGCATGAATCTGGTTCTTTGAAATGCAAGGCCGAAAAAGAAACAAGTAAAAACAAGAGAAAGGATTTGAAGACGACCCTTGCTATCATTTCATGGAGTTCTCTTTAAACTCAACATGAACTTTTTAATTAACAACTAGTAAAATTTTAGGGTGTACGTATTTAATTCAATTTTATTTTTTAGTTTTTCAAAATTATTTTACAAAATAATTTTTAATTATTATTTTTATAAATAAAATAATTCATTTACAATGTTTCAAATATAAAAATTAAAAAATTAAAAATAATTTTCTAAAACATCGTAGTTTTAGAATTTTAATTTTTAAAAACTAAGAAACAGTCACCATTTTTAAATCTATTTTTAAAAAATATATATAAACAAACATACCCTTGAAAACTTATTAGGTTACGCATACGTTAGAAAGCTTTTATATATGAGTGAAATGAGAGAGTTTTAACCTATTTTATTATGAACAGTTAAAATTATAGGGTCATGCTAACGAGTGCCTTAAAAACAATGGTTAAAAATCTATAAATAAAATTTTTTAATTGGAAATCACAGTATTGATTACATCCATAATATTAAATGTTACACACTCAATAAAAGTTTTCTATTCTTAAAATGATAATGTCACCATTAAATAACTTTTAATCATGATAATTAATGTAACTGATTTTGTTGTAAACCCTTTTAATCCTGGTTAATTGGTGATAAACTATAATTTTACTTATCTTACTCTTATATGGAAAAAAAAATCTATTACCAGATATTTGATATGTATCATATGAACATCATCAAGTAATCCTAAAATATACCCTTTTAATGTTAATCTTTTATATATGTGTGTGAGAGAGAGAAAAATAAATAAATTTAAGAGAGAAGAAACTAGATATTTAATATGTCTCATATGAACATCATCAAGTAATCCTTTTAATATATCCTTTTAATGTTAATCTTTTATTTATATATATATATATATATGTGTGTGTGTGAGAGAGAGAAAAAGAAGAAAAAATGAGAAAAAAAATTAAATTTAAAAGAGAAGAAAGGTCGAATAAAATATACAACTTTTTTTTAAAAAAAAATTCCTTTTCTTCTTCTTCTTTACTTTACTCTTCAGTCAAATAAACAAGATAATTTGAAAGGAAGTTTCTTTTCTCTCAAATTCAAACACGAATTAACTATGTTGAAACTTGAAAGACTTTACAATATATTATACATGAAAAAGAGGAAATTATTTTTCAGAGATTAAATTTATTTTTATAAGAATTAAAATAATATAATTTAATTTAAATTTAAACTAAATACATTTTTTATTTATTTATTGCAAAGACAATCAATCAATCATAGCTGAAAAGGGGCTTAGTTGGAAAATGAATGATGTGGGATGCAATCAAATCAAATTGAAAACAAGATACAACCATTGTATAATAGGATGATCATCAAAGCATGAAAGAAAGGGACCCATGTAATTGTACCCGAGTCTACCAACACACCATTTACCCAAAAAGAAGAGAACAAGTCTGTGATGGCATAAGATCAGACGGCTAGAGTTATGGCATCAAACTGAGTCCCAATTAATTCTCTCTCATCCAACGGACACAACATCATTACAGTACGACTGTGTGCCCTTTGATGGGACATTTTCGACGACACCGCCATCACCATCCATTTCCAGTCCACCCAAATCAACGTCTTCTGATTCTTTGTGTTTCTCATGTCGCGGGGATTGTGACATTTGATAATGTGGTCCGCGAAACACCAGATTGAGGCGCATGCATCATAAAGATTCCAGATTCCACGCGAATGGTGGTAGGATCGATGTTAGTGCGCAAATATACTGCCAAGTGCCAAGTAACAAAATATCTCACAGATTTGGATCCGGATGAGGCTTTTTTTTTATATAATTTTTTTAACCAGTGTAATATTAAACATTATAATAAATTTAAAAAAAATATTAAAAAAATTTAACATTTAATATTTTAATATATTAAATTTTGTGACAATTATAATTTTTAATAAACTTTTTCCATTTTAAATTATTATCATGTGCAATAATATATATATTAAAAAAATCATTTTTTAAATACATTTATTATTGGTTAATAAATTCATATATAGTATATTTTTATTGAAAACTACAACATTTATAATATTAAATATTGTATAATTTAATAAAAAAAATTAATTTTAACTACTTAGGCAATGTCCTTAAGATATTAATTAATATTACCCAAATTTCTTATAGTACTAGTTATTTGTTTAATTTTAGCGTGAATAATAAGAATTTATTTTTTTATTTAATTTAAAATATATCACAATCAAACTTGTTAAGATTTAATGACAAATATATTTTCTCTCATTCTAGAGTCTTTATCAGCATAAACTTGCATTAATTATTTATTTTTTTTCTTTATTTATCATTTATTTATCAATGCAAATACGATGTAATTTAATAAAAGAGCCTAACCTTAATTTCACTTTTGAACATGATCATATGCAATTATCATCCATCAAGTTTATTATAGCAAATTAAGTCCATTTATTTTAAAATTGAGTAAAATTGGTTTCTTTTACATTTGTTTTTTACCTAAAACATTCATATACTCACTTTTTAATCAATCTCTTTACAAATAAATTTATTAACCAATCAAAACATCAAATTAAAATTGGTTTCTCTAACATTTGTATTTTTACCTAAAACCTTCATATACTCACTTTTTAATCAATCTCTTTACAAATAAATTGATTAGCCAATCAAAACATCAAATTCACCTAAAACTGAAAACTCTCAAATTTCCAATCTTTGTAAACCATAATTCCACAACCTACAAAATCCTTCAAAATTTATCAAAATTCTATTAATTTTTCGTATTTGAACCTTCAAAATTATTTCATATCTTATATTTATCACAAATTCCCAAATATTTGGATTGAAGATGAGAATTTGAGGGTTTTATGTAGAAAATAACTAATGTAGGGACTAAATTTGCTTAATTTTAAAAATAGAGGACTTGATTTACTCGAAAATAACTTGAGGGACCAAAATTGCATATTGTCCAAATTAAAGCGACCAAAAGTGCAATTAAGTTAAGGGTTAAATATGTTTTTATTTCTATAAAATTGATAAATTTTAGTTTTAGTCTCTATCTAATTTTTTGTTTTTAATTCTTAAAAAAATTATGTATTTTAGGTTCTTGGTGAATGAGTAAAAACACACTAATTTTTGTTAAATATAGGGAATAAAAATAAATAAAATTTAGATAAGGATCAAAATAAAAATTAACCATTTTTACGAAAATGAAGAACACATTTAATCCTTAATAAGAAATACATAGCTTGTTAAGGTGTTCCTATGATATGTTAGTATATGTGCTACTTATCCCTCATAAGCACTAATTTCTTAGTAGTTTAATTATTTGAATTTAATAACTATACACTATTAGTGTTTTTTTGGTAATTGAGGTTAAAAGAAAGGAAAAAAAAATAAAAAAAAATAAAAAAACAAGAGATGAATCAAGCTACATCCTATGAAAAATGATGTGTCGCCACAACATTAATAAAAATGACACATTATGTATAATTAAATTTATTAAAAAGATTTACACTGACAATATATAGTAATTAAACTCTAATTATTTAAATTCGAACCAAGTATAAACTCTAAGAAAACTAATTATTATTCTTTTGTGTGTGATTTTGGAAAAGCTAAGATAAAACAAAAAACAAAAGCTACATAGGACTTCCTCTAATAATTTATACCTAGCATATCTCTAAAAAATTATTAGAGAAGAAAATTGAGGAATTCAAACAAGGTGACACCTTTCTGTCTCCTAAATATTCCTAGGAAGTCTAGCTCGAAAATGACTTTTCTTAAGTCATAGGAAATGAGGGATCAGAGAGTGTGTCGGTTACACCTTGCCCAATTTTATAAATTTATTCTAAGTTTTTCTTCTTTTGATAAGAAGAAACATACTCCTTCCCTTTTCAATGAGGATTGTTATGACCAATCTTCTTAAGAGTAAAATGTTGCTCAATCTTCTAAATCTTAGAGAATTGTTTTAAGAGGATAGAAGAAGAAGTTTTTCAGATCAGGTAAAGGATCAGAAGATGTCAGTTTCCTTCTTTTCTTTGTCTGAGAAGAAAGGATTTTTTTATCTTCTTTAGAAGAAGTCTAAATGGTGTTTCTTAGAAGATACCATACATCATTCAATTTATAACAATATGCACATATGCAATTTTTCTCCAATAAAATTGAATATATCTTCTGCAAGGGGTTTTGTAAAGATATCAGCAACTTGTAACTTTGTTTCAATAAATTTAAGCTCAATATCATTCTTCTGAACATGATCCCTTATGAAATGATGTTTTATATCAATATGTTTTGATCTGGAATGCTGAATAGGATTCTTGGACAAATTAATAGCACTAGTGGTGCTCCTCACCACTAGTATTCTTCTGCAGCCTCTTCAGGCTCAAACAGTATTCTTCTGTAGTCTCTGCAGGCTCAACCAATATTCTTCTGCAGCCTCTGCAGGCTCACCAAGTATTTTTCTGCAGTCTCTATAGGTTCACCAAGTTGATATCTACCAATAGCAGGGCACACCTCACTCTTGCAAATTTAACCTATCTATCTCTCAAAAGAAATCACCTCCTTTTGAGAGTTACAAACTAGTATGATAAAAATACAAAGAACAAAGGCTCAAGGTTTACAATAAATAGTATACATCTGAAATTCTTGAGCCAACACACACTATTCTCACTTTCCTAACTAGATTAACTCAGTATATGAAGATTTGTAGAAAGTGGAAATTCTGCAGAAGGTAGAATTGTAATTTCACATAATTCTGATGCTTCTTCTGCTTGTTCAGTTGTGTGTGAAAATTGGAGAAGGAAGTTGCTTTTTATAGCCAAGGGATATGGAATATAGCCATTGGACAAGCCTTAGAGAGCAAGTCAAATAACCAGCTGGAAGTGCAGCAGCTGTCACTATTATGTGCAGCTTTTTCTCTTTCCTTGGTTTGACTGGTCATATCTTCTGATGACTCTATCTTCTGAAGCTTGTATCTTCTCCAGCAGGAAATACATTCAGTAAAATGTTTCCTTTCCAAATTACATTTTCACTTTGTGAAATAATTACTGGTTCTTCATGTAATTAGGTATGATGAGGAACATGCCCAGTAATGTTTTAAGACAATCTTCTTAAAACAATCTCTGCTTCTTCTGATGAATGTTGTTAAGAGTTGTTCTTCTAGCACTGTTACTGTAACAACACTCTTAGCTTTTTAATCAGAGATCTTTCATCTTATCACAGAAATGTCTTTTGGGAAGATGTTCTGTGAATTTAATTCAAGCTGTGAGTGTATTTTCTGATGGCTTCCTGTCAAATATCTCTTGAGAGCTTACTGTCAATTTGTTTCTTCTGAAACTTTGTCAGAAATGCCTTCTTCTGATTCTTCTTAACAGCTTTCCTGCTTTAACCTTACTTAATTCTTTCTTTTCTTTATTGTAAGATGATATTTATTAAGTGGCTGTCTTTTTCTGCTTGAGTTGCATGTAATTGGATCTGTACCTTCTTTGTTTCTTCTTATGTGTTACTGCAGTGGTTTCTTCTTTATTCATTTTACCCGTTTCTTCTTAAGACAACTCAATTTGAAACATTAGTCCATATACTCAGAATTATAGTAAATATACTTTGATAATTTGTGATTATGAAAACATCTCAAAGGGATTCATGGATCTTACAGGAAGAACTTTTGGGATCTCTTAAGGTCCATGAGTTGGAGCTGGGAGAAGATGTCAACAAGAAGAAGTCTTTGGGTCTGAACACTAAAGCCAAAAACTTCATACAAGGAGCCATGAAGATCATGCAAGCTGAAGAAACTTCAGATAGCTCTGAAGCATTTGAAGATGAAAATGAAGATGAAGACCTTGCCCTGCTGAGCAAGAAGATGCTCCAAAAGAAGATCAGATTCAGAAATGAGCAGGGATTCATAAAAAAAAGGTTCAACAAGGAAGCCTCAACCTCTAATAAGGGCCAAATCATATGCTATGAGTGTACGCAACTTGGTCATATAAAGGCAGACTGATCCAAGCTTATGAAGACCTCCTTCCAGAAGAAGAATTTATTTAAGATGAAGAAGAGACTCATGGCTACTTGGAATGATCTAGAAGACTCAACTTCAGAGGAGGAAGAAGAGTCGTCTAAAGAGGCCAACCCGTGTCTGATGGCCAACCTAGGATCAAACGACTCTGAATCTGAGGTACTTTTTGATACTTATCTTTAGGAAGCCTATGATGACCTTTTGAAAAATTAAAGAGAATTGTTCTCTGAGTATAAGACTTTGAATAAATCTTATGAAGTGATTTGCAAAAATCATAAAAAGCTTGAGCAAGAAAATCTTATACTCAAGACAAAACTTGAGAATTTGAAGAAAAATGGTTCCAATAGTCATTCATCTGATGAGGTTTCAAAACTTCAAAATAAAATTTATGAACTTACCATTGACTTATCCAACTTTGTGAAAGGAACAAAGAATTTGAATAAGTTACATGGGTATTCAAAAAGGTTCCATAAACAAATGTGGGTTAGGGTTTTCTTCTAAAGGTCAATCCAAGCCTCTTAGTAAGAGTTTTTTAAGAAGTCAATAAGGTTTGTTAAGGAAGGTACTAGGTGTTCTCATTGTGGAAAACTCGGGCATCATATATCCTAGTGTACTCACAAGAAAAGAGACAAACCTTATACTAACAAGAAAGGACCCAAGAAAATGTGCATACCTAAAACTTTAATTCCCCCTGTTGCATGTTCTTAACAAGAAAAATGAGACTCCACAAATGGTACCTGGACAGTGGATGCTCGCAACACGTGATGAGAGAAAGGTCTATGTTTCAAAACCTTATACTTAAGGATGGATGAGTGGTCACCTTTGTTGGAAATCAGCAAGGGAGGATCATTGACATTGGAATAGTATGTATGACATCTTTGTCTTCAATTACGAATGTATTTTTGGTATTATAATGATTAGAAGCAAAAACAATGATTGTAGATAGGGGTGGCAAAACAAGTCCACCCACCTTGACGTGTCATCAACCCGCCTAAAATTGGGTAGGGGAGGGTTAACCTATTTCTAAAAAGTGGGTGGAAAACTAAAAGGTTGTGGGTAGACCTACCTACCATAAAATAGAGAAAAAAATTGATCACTAATTTTGTTACAAAGTTTCGACTCCATAAAACTAACTAATCATATATGTCGATAAAAAAACAGAAAACATAAAGCTTCAATTTTGTTTTAGCAATGTATGCATATGCAAATAAGAAGAAAAAAAAGATATAAAGCTTTTATTGACATATGCAAATAAGAAGAAAGAATCAAATAGAAGCAAATATAACACCTACTAGAATTGAGGTAGCAGGGACTCTGATTGTAACAAAGGAAGAGCAAATGTCAGGGCTGACATACAATAACAAAGCAAGTTGCCTAGAATGTGTGTTGGTGGTTAACGATAAGAGAGATTAAAGGCTCATAGATAACTAACGAAATAGAGACTTAAGGCAAGAGGTAAGATGGACTTAGAGGCCACAAGTAATGAGATGAGAGTTAGGGGACTTGAGATAAGTGGGTTAATATGGGGTCTAGAGACAAGGTTGAGAGGCAAGTTGAGAGAGACTGTGTTATAAAATTGAGTGAAATGTGAAAAAAATTATGAACCCTGGATTCTGTTTCAATTGGCACTACTAGAAAAGTTGAAAATACCGACGGATTTTAGAGACGGAAAAATTTCTGTCTCTATTTGTGACGGATTCAGAGACGGAATATCGGAAGTGGAGATGGAGTTAAAATTTTTCATTTCAGAGACGGAATTTTTCGTCTCAGACAAATTCCGTCTCTAAGTTTTTAAAGTTATTTCTGAGACGGAATTTAGAGACGGAAAAGATCCGTCTCTAATTTCAAACCTAATAATATTAACACTAATAACAATTTTAGAGACGGAATTTAGAGACGGAAATAAGTCTATGATATAAAATCCGTCTCTAAATCCGTCTCAAGCTAATAATTTTGGGGAGAAAATTTTGAGACGAAATAATTCCGTCTCTAATTCCATTTTTTTGTTTGAAAAAGAATTTTTTCATCATATTATTTCTTAACTATTTGAACAATGACAAAGCATCTTAAAGTTTTTATATAACTACTATTTTATTTCATGCTTTACATGAGAAATATAATTTTTTTATAATTAATATTTTTTAAAAATATATTATATTAAATTAAATATAGATATTAAAATATGAAGTATATATTGAATTTAAAATTAATAATTTTAGTTTAAGAGATAATTTATTTAAATTAGATATTTAATTTAAATGTATATATATAAATAATTATTATTTAAATTTTTAATTATTAATTCATAAAATAATTTTTAAATATATTTATTATAAAATAATAATATACAGTTTTAAAATTATTATAAATTAGTAATCACCGTGCCCTCTATATTTTTAAACTTAATTTGTTTAAAATTTAAAGAATATTATTTTTCATACTTATTTGATTTATCTTATAATAGTAGCACTAAAGTAAATGTTTAATTATACTTATAAAAACAATTTATTATGAACATATGAACTTTAATATTATAAGATATTCTTTTAAAAATTAACTCATAACATAAACTCTCCTTTGACAATTAGTTATTAAATAAATTGTTAATTAATTATTTACCCAAATATATCTTTCTACTCGATCAAATAAAGTATATTAATATAATCTAATTAAGTTAAATTGACTGAATATGATTAGTATATTTTTTATCTATTTTTTATAAATATATCTAATTTGACTTAACTATAATCATTGTTGAAATCGGGTAATGACGGGATGAAGAATTTCGATATTGAAAAATTGTTTCAATGCAGTCCGTACCAATTTTTTTTAAGGAGAACTTTGGAAAAACCTTTTGAAATAATGGTAATTGAAACTAGATTTGGGTTAGAGAGTCCATTGTTTTAGCAAAATTTATTTTTAAATTGAATAAACGTTTTTTTATTTTTGAAAGACAACGTTATTGCTAGAAAGGCTAGTCTTAACGCTGTTTATATTTAAAAATATATTTTTTATTATCTTTCTAAAAAATTATTTACAAGTGTGGGGACTATTTTGTTAACAACTGATTATACTCCATAGTCCCATTAACAATAGAAATACTACTCATTAACGTTTTATTTTTTGAAAAAATTATTTTTCTTAATTCTGAAAATAATTTACAATTTGTGAGAACTATCTCGTTAATAAATACCTATACTCCATAGTCATATATATTTTGGATAATATTAACGATAGATATGCTATTTATTAATATTATCAAATTATTGCATCCAAAATAATATCTTTATTTTGTTGTTGAAATTTTATATATTTACAAAAACAACTTAAATATTTTGGCAAAGAAAACATCAAATATATATAAAGTGACATACACATATCAGAATTTAAATAAAATAGAATTAGTTAAAAAAGAATGAAAATAAAATAAAAACTCAAGAGTCATACTCTCCTCACTAATCACTCTCTACCTACACAACACATTGTTTCATATTGAAAGGGAAATAAACCCTAGAGAAAGCTTGGGAAGAGAGGGAAGAGGCAGATCTACGGCTAGCGAGAGAAAGAGAGAGGGCGAGGAGAAGAGAAAGATGGAGGCAGCCATGGCCACCGCGCAAGACAAGTTGAGGGAGTAGAATGAAGCCACCCAAACGCGGTGGACCTGTGCGGCTGTGGCCGCACCCGCGCGACGAACGTAGAGCAGAAGCTCGAGACGACGGCGGCTCTGGAACTATGGCGGTTGAATGAGGAAGATGACGATGGCTGCGGGGAGTCGATTCTGCACGCGAGAGAGAGAGACGGTGGCTGTGCGCGGACGGTGGCTGCGGTAGGGGAACGACGGTGGACTGTGGTGGTTGCGGTGGTTCGATTCACACCCTCCTAAGGTTCCAATCTTTGTCCCTCAGCTTCCTTTTCCTTGCTCTGTTCCTATTCTAGGTTCTGAAAGTTTTTTATTTTCTCCTCAATTTCCAGCCTTCCTATTTGGACAGAGACAATGGCTTAAGGCCATGATTGAGGATGGCAATGGTGGCCATGGCTATGGGTCTTGAAGGTTGTGGACCATTTATTGTTTCTTTTTATTCTGAGAGGTTAGGAACCTTTGTATTTCAATGCTAATTTTCCCTGATTTATTTATTGTAACTAGTAGATAATCCAGTTTTTCATAACAATGTGATCAACCAGTTTTTCATTTAAGGAAAGTGCATGTATGATGTTTGTAGCCTTGGCTATTATTATATAGTCAATCACAAATTCATACTTGGTTTTGTTTCCTTTGGTTTGGTACTCTAATATAGGTGCATGTTTCTTTTAGTTTGTGGGTGTTGAAAGTGATTGTTAGTGTGGTTGTGTTTATGCTTATGGGTATAACAATATTTGTTTTATTTGTGTTTTCTTATGGGAATTGAAATATAATAATAAACTTAGCAAATGTTATTGAATAAAGAGATGGACAAAGAAACTGTGCCAATTACATCTTGTTGTAACGCCAATTTTCTTTCTTTGCTCAAGACTTTTCCTCCTTTACTTGCATTTCTCAAGCTTCCCTGCACCATTTACCTTAACAAGCCCAATTACAACATGTTTAAGTTTAATTAAGAATAATACTTATAATAATGGTGAACTTAGTCTATTGTTTATACAAACTGTTTTTCCAACACACATATTACATGAATGCACCCTTTCCTGACTTTAACAAGTCCAATTACATTTTCATGTGCTATTGGATTAGAATAGAACTTTCCTACCCTGGTGTTCTGCATTTTTTACAGTTCTAAAAATCTGAAATTAACCATCCAAACCCAATTGTCAACTTAAAAGCAAAAGATTTTCTGTGTGTATACTAATTATATGTGTATCTTGGTGGATACTTGTTTGCTTGTTGGGTATTTAGACATCTAAGGGAATTATTTTCCATAGATCCTGTGGACTACATGCCTGCCATTTGCAGCAATGGCACATTTAGAGAGATGTCTTCTCCCGGCAAAAGTGGAAGCTTCTTTTGCCTCACCCAAGATGACCGATTTATTATCAAGACCTTAAAGAAGTCTGAAGTCAAGGTTAGTTGTTAGCCTCTACTAGACTTGAAGATGCATTAAATTTGATGAGAAACTATAAAACTGATATTGAATAAGGTAAAATCTCACTTTCAGCTTTTGGTAACCTTGTTTTTTTAATTTTCTAGGTATTCAATACTTAGTTGGTGGCCATGTCAGGTGCTCATTAGGATGATTCCAAGTTATTTCTACAATCAAAGGAATTTGCACATTCTTTGGCCTCACATTGTCCTTATGAAGTTCCCATTGCAAGCATAAGTTTCAATATCTTCATCGTGAGGTTGGTTCAAATTTTAGTGATTTTATATTCTGATTTTGTGAGTCATGCCTTATTACTGCAATAGTAAGATAAAAATTTGGATTTCTTGTGTTAAAACAGAACATGAGAATGTTGCTTTAGTTTAATTTTTATCATAAGATTGTTCTTTGTTTGGAGGACATGAATAAACTCAAAAGATCATCATACTAATTAAATTCCCAATCACACCAAACATAAAGTGTAATTAAAAGGTCAGGATTGGCTGTAAAAGATTCAAGCATTTAAGTTTTCATAGTAAAGTATAATTATAAAAACCAACCCCTTCAACTCTTAATTATAAATACTTGAGAGATGACTAAAACCACAAATAAGTACCTGACATGTGCAAAAGAAGGGGAAAAATGAAAAGAGTCTACATTAACTTGACATCACATTCTCTTGCAGCTTTAATTGCATAGCTTAATATTTGTTGAGCAAGATGCTTTATTGCTTTGCTTCCAGGGGACCCTGCAAGGGCTACCTGCTTTAATGTTGGATATACAACCACTATAACAAAGACTACAAAACACATCACTAACTTAACTACTCTATTGACTAGAATTAATTTCTACTTACATTTTTAATCAAAATTTCGGCAGAGTTTTCCCTGTTTTTCTATTTTCCCCAAAATTACCAAACACTTGTCAGAGTCCAAATTGACCAGGCAGAGTGATTAAAATAAGTTAATTAGAAAAGTGATTAATATTTCTATCCCCTAAAGCTATTTTCACGGTATATTTCTTAGTTGAAAGACATGTTTGCTATCATCTATTTCTTGTTATTAATACCTTTATCATAGTAATTGATAACAAAAGAACTTACTATGCATTTCTTATTTGACATTTTTCACATTATATTTTATATTTTTGTAATTGTTTGGGGTGCATC
Source organism: Sesbania bispinosa (assembly GCA_026901365.1). Classification (NCBI taxonomy): domain Eukaryota; kingdom Viridiplantae; phylum Streptophyta; class Magnoliopsida; order Fabales; family Fabaceae; genus Sesbania; species Sesbania bispinosa. Next base: position 68,524 of record QLOH01000584.1, read on the forward strand.
ATTTTTACTTAAGACGTATCACGTTCACATTATTAGAAGTAGTTGGTATACTTACATGTGAGCTATGTATCCATAATAGAAAACAAAAAAAGGATTTAATTACTAGTTCAATTACTGTGAATAGTAGGAGGGCACAAAATATAAAATTCCCTTGAACTTGTGTTTTATAACTTGCTTACAATCAGGTTCATTATTATAAAAATGTATACAGGATATTTGAACTGATAAAAAAATAGAAAAAAAATTCAAAGACAGAGACGGAATCTAATGGAAGTCTCAAAAATAATTTCACCGGATTAGAGACGGAAAATAAGTCCATCGCAAGTTAGAGACTACATTAGTGACGGAAAACAAATTTGTCTCTGATTAGAGACGGACAGAAAAATCTTCAGATACGGATTATTCCGTCTCTATTAGAGACGGATTTACTAAATATTTATCGTTCTCTTAGAGACGGATTTATTATTTCTTAGAGACGAAACAATTCCGTCTCTACTTAGAGATGGCATAAAGATTTCGTCGCTAAGAGCGACGACACAGATTCCGTCTCTGATTCCGTCTCTAACCCCATTAGAGACGGAAAAAGTTCATTTTAGAGACGGATTTTTTCCGTCTCTATTTTTTATTTTTCTGGTAGTGTGGCAATGTTTTACTTTTTAATAAAAAAATTCATCACATGTTTGATTGTATAAGGCATCATTAATTACCAGGGTCGGTCCAACGTTTCTCTGGACCTAAAATGAATTTTATGATGAGACCTTTTTAAATGAATAAAAATATTTTTTAAGAATATTATAACTTCAATTAATCTTGCTAGAGACGTTGATCTTAGATAAAAATTTTATTGATTTTACTTTTGGAAAAACTTATTTCCGACAAAGCAACACTATAATTGTTAGCATCATTCTATAAACAATATATGTATTTACTATTTAGAAAATAATCAAGTCTTTTTACATAATTAAGTATATTGATTGATGTGTCGATTTCTATTTGTTTAGTTTTTAAAATAAATCTAATCTATTAATATCAAAGTTATCATTATATTTTAATGATTTTTCAATGTTAAGATAATTTTCTTTTAAATTCTCATTTGTCTAATGGATTTAATTTGTCAACATTAAATAAAAAAACCAAAACTATTTTCATACAATTTAAATAGTTCAAATCTACTTTAAAGTGTAGTAATTGTTTGGTTTATTATGTATGAAAAATAATCAATTCTAAATTATTCTTGAGGAGATTTTATAACTTTTTTATCAATAATTTTATCAAATCGTTAATCACACAACACAAGTTAAAGAAAAGACTAAAGAAAGAGCGTGAAGATTTATTTTGTAAAAGATAATAGAGGCGATGTCGTTCACTCGTTGAGAGAGAGAGAGAATGTGAGAGAAAGAGAAAATAGACAAGAACAATATAACACATAAAGAAGAAGAAAAGTCACAAAAAAAGAAATAAAGAAGATAATGGAAATAATCTCTAGAATTAATTATTAATAATTATTATTCATGAAGAAGAGAGTCATAATAAATGAGGTCTTTTTTCAGAAAAAAATACTTATTCACTCTTAATAATTTAATATTATTTACTAAAAATTATTATTTTTTAAATAATAATACTATATAAATTTTTTGGGTCTAAAACGATGATGTTACTAGCTTTGGGATTGGACTAACCCTATTAATTACTATTACTTTAAAAAAAGTACTTGGACATCTGAATTTATCTTTTACAATTTAATTCTCAAGTAAAATCTGAACATTATTCAATTTACACTTTTAATAACCATCGAGCACGTGGATCAGTGGTCTCGAGTTTGAGCCCTGAGTATGCAGTTGTGTTAAATACTTGGAGGGAGAGCTTTGCCGACCGCCCATAGAGGTCCTACTCGACTCAACAAGATTATCTCTCATGGAAGATACATGTGGTCTTACACTAAAAAAAAGTTTTACACTTAATACCCTTTTGAAGTTAGAAACATTTTCAACAAAATAAATTGAAGTTATAATATTCTTAAAAAATATTTTTATTCATTTATAAACATTAGTATAAATAGTTGTTAATGAGAGAAAAAGAATAAATGTCTCTAAAAAATCTGCAATATAATAGATTTTCAAATCATCTAAAATTGTTTAAAAGATTTATTATTTTTCAAAGATATTAAATGCATGGTGGTACAAAGAAAAATAAATTCAATCCAGCTTCTTAAATATATAAACAATGATTGGTTGATCCAAGACTTGCTCACTTTATTACTTCCAAGTGCCAACCAACCCAATTATCCAAGAAAGAAAACATGGCAGAGAAGAGAAGACAAAAGAGCTGGTAACAATAATATGATATGATACGTTTCGTTGTGTCCAACCGAACCCGACCCGACCAGAAACACAAATACGGGTCATACCCGCAGTTCCTTGTTCGGCTATCTTTTTCCGGTTTCCCCTGTTCTTTTTTCTGTCTCATCCTTCAGCCACCCACCCTAACCCCAGGCCACTTGATATCATTCATATCATCATTATCTAGTTTTAGTGTGTGATTAGTTGAACAAATATACAAAGAGTATATGTGATCTTATAAATTATTTTAAATTTGTATGAGTGATAAAAAAAGACACTTTTATTTTATTTATTTATTTTTGAATATTTAATAAAAATATAAAAAAGAATTAACAAATATATTATTTTCAATATTTTTTGTTTAAATTTCAAAAATAAAAAAAAGTACAAATATTGTAAAATAGAAAATAAAAATCAATTCAAATCAATAATTCATTCACTAATTTTAACCAGGAGTGGAAATGGGTTGAGTTTTCTAAGGTCTTAGATTGACCTACCTCTAAAATCTATGGTCTAAATTTGATCTATTTATCTAATATAAATATTTTTAAGGCCTCTAAAATTTTTAAAAGTTTCATTTGGTTTAAAGTCGGTATAAAAACTGATGTTGTAATAAGGTATATTTGAATATGTCATATAACCTTTCTTTAATAAGCTTATAGACTCAAGCACAACAAGCTCAAATCACTGATTTAAAAGTTATTGCACTATACATAATTATATAATAACCGTTAGATATTTTTAGAGCTCATCATTCATTTTTTAAATCCATATCTAACAGTTAAAATATAATTATGTACGGTGTAACAATTTTTAAATTTGTGCACCCTAGACTTAGCCTAAAAATATAACATAATGATAATACGAATAATAAAAATATTATCATATTATTTATATTTACTTAACTGTACTGATTTGATGGGCTTAAAAGACTTTTTTAATGTCCTAAAACATGACTTTTTTTTTAACTATATAGACTTTTAAAATGTCTTGAAGTGATTTAATTAGTAAATTGGTATGTCTTAATGCATGTGTGGTGTAGGCTTGATTAGCAACTTGGCCTATTTCATCTCAACATTGGTTTAATTATGTTTTTGGTCTCCTAAAATATCACAACCTTTTTATTTGATCTCCCATTTTCAATTTTTTTCAAAGTAGTTCTTCATAAATGATTTTGTTCCCAAATAATCACTCCATTATTTTTTTAAATTATTTTTTCTTTAATGGTCCCAAAAAATACACGGTTTTCAAACTAGTTCCCTACAAAATATCAAAATTTTCAAATTAACCCCCCTCCCCATAAATAAAATATTATTTTCCCAAATATTTTATGTGCAACGATAACACTTTATGGTTGTTTGTCCTAGAAATTTACACAAACAAATGTATCTCTGATCAGTTTAGGACGAGATACGAATCCTTTGTTATTTAGTGTGGGTTCTACCTTAGTGTGAAACCTTAGAAGCGGTCTGAACATGCAAATCGTAACGTTACCATGAAACAGAGCAAAGATGATGTAACAATGGCCCCTGACAGGGCCTTAACTTGCATTAAAAGGGTAAAGGTAACTTACAAACACAAGCAACTGAAGAAATCAGTTACGGTGCCATGGATTCCTAGTTTATAAAAAAGCGTAAAGCATACAAGAACAACAAGAAAAAACATGAAAAATAACAGGCAAGAGAAATAAGGGGGTTGGTCTGCAGGGTCCCTACTTCCTCTAAGCTTGCTGGTTTTGCCTTGATCACTACGGTGGATGTTGCGGCTTTTTTCAGGGTGCTTTTGAGTATTCAGGTTGCGGACCCTAGTTCCTTCAAACTCTCCCCTATTTATAGCCTTCATCCTGGTAACCGTTCCCTCTTCCAGATGGCTTCTCCTAACTGCCTTTAGAACTGCCATAAGCCCACGTTCTCTACATGAACGTTGATGGACTCCATTAGTAAATGCCGAAGGTGACGTGGCCGCGAGCAATTGTTAATGAGAAAATGAAGAAATAACTGATCCCTCGAACTTGCTCGAGCTATAGTCATTCTTTTCGACCTTAAAACGAAAAGAACTTCGAGCTCTCTGGGCTACTATATCTTCGAGCTAAGATCCATCTCGAACCTTATTGTCAACAAGTCTGAGACTTTCTCTGCACATATGTCTCCTTTCGAACCTGACTTCTCTTTCCAAGCCTTCGAACCACCGACCTCTTTGACTCAATTGACTACCGTCCATCTTGGTCAATGTGCGTGGGACTGCTTCCTATTGGCTCTTGGAGGTGGCCTTCTTAAAATCTTCAAATTTCTTCTCCTTTATAAGGAACGACATCATGGAGAATGTACCATCATCTTCTTCTATTCCATAAAGAGGCCCTTGGTATTGGCCGCTTTGTACGACCTGAGGATTCCATTTCCTTTGGATTTCAGGTCGTTAGAGTGTCCAACATTAATGGTCACTTCAATGAAGACCAAGACTTCAGGTCGAACAGCACAACCAAATTACTAGGCCTTAGTCCCATGCAAGGTCTGGTATTGCTTCCACCTCCTTGGTTCCAGCTTCAATTATGGGGTAGGAAATCACATGCTTACTTTGTGCCCGGTCTTCTGATCCTAGAGGATGGAGGAAGGAAGGAAGGGAAGAGGAAGGTGCAGAGGAAGAAAAGGTCAAAGAAGAGGATGATGAAGATGAGAGATCGAAGACCCTGGATTATTTGGAAGATCCCAAGCTTCGAGCCTCTCCTTCTCATCATTTGACCTTTTGGGGCTTCTCCCTTCCGAAGGCATGACACTAGCAGGGAGCTCGAAGATCATTACCCTCTTCAGCTCGAGGCAAAAACCTGCCAAAATAACTTAGGGCATAGATATGAAGTTCGAATAGCGAGACTCTACTTAGGAAATAGACTTATTGTATTTAATCTTATTCAATAAACTTTTCCTTTATTTGGCTTTCCATCAAGCCACTTCGAGTTCCTTCACTTAGCTTTTCTGCTTAGTCTCTTCGAACTTTTATTTGACTTTACGCCTGTTACTTCGAATTTAAATTTAAAGCCTAACAAATGCCCCCCAAAATGCATAGCTTCGAACTGTTTTAGAAGCTAATGCATTTTTTACACGTGGCAGCCCCATGCTAAGCCAGAAACATTTGATGTTTCTCTTTCTCTCTCCCACGATCCCATGGACTGAGAACCTTTGGGCTTCCACTAATGTCAGTTAGGCTTGTAACCGCCAATGACCTTTGGTTTTCCCTCCTTTACTTCGTGACAGACTTTTAGTACTCATCAACCTTTTCTCTCACCTCTTTACCTTCTTCCTCACGGTTCTCTAGCTCCCAGCTCAAAAATCCTTGCTTTTCTGGATTTCTTTCCTGCTTTTGCTTCCATTTTGCTCTCACAATTCAAATAGCGTCCCCTTCTATAACCTTGATTTTCCCAAGCGAGAAATACCAAGTGGCTTGCTCGACCCCTCTTGCAGCTGAAAATGGCAAGACCATTGTCAGAGACGACGATACCTTCGTACCAGAGCCTGAGGCCACTGAGGAAAATCTGAAAGTTTGGGGTTCCAGCGTCATCATCCCCACCAATGTGGATGGATTTCGCATGGGTTTCCTTGGCCCTTACGAGTTTCCTCCTAGAACTCCAGACTTCAAGGCCTTTCAAGCCTTATATCCACCAAAGAAGATTCTAGCTTTTGGTGATCCTGTTCGAGCTGACGTGGCCAAACCAGAGAAGAATGCCTTCAGGTCTTCTCCCATGGTAGTCAAGAAAGCCTATCTCAGCTGGTTGGACAAAGTCCAATCTGTGAAAGAGAAGCTGTGGAAGAGGTTGGGGATCTTCGATCTGATTCAACTATCCAGGTCGCACATACAGTATGACATCGAGCTCATCCTTGCTGCACTGACCTGTGAAGTCTATTAATCAGTTTGAGCATTCAAACCTGACTCAAAGACTTAATATCCTTTAGTTTTAATGATTAACAAATAAGATTATATAAGAACATAATAAGAACAAATAAGATTATATAAACAGATTCTACTGAGAAAGGTATTGGTTTGTTGATTGTGTTTCAGGATGAAATATTTATCAGAATCAGAAGATCAGGATTAGAAGAACAAATGCAGGATTTAATATAAAGAAGCTGTCTGAAGAATGCAACTCGTCTGAAGTACGCAAGCTGTCTGAAGACGTGAAGACCGTCTGAAGACGTGAAGACTGTCTGAAGACGTGAAGACCATCTGAAGACATAAAGACTCGAAGGAATGAAGACAACATAAAGCAGTCTGAAGATTGAACTTATCTGAAGCAAAGAAGCTATCTGAAGCAAAGAAGCTGTCTGAAGCAAAGAAGATTTCTAAAGCAACGAAGCTGTCTGAAGAAGCAGAACTCGTCTGAAGAGTTGAAGCTGTCTGAAGTAGTTCAACCCGTCTGAAGTATCAATGCCGTCTGAAGTCTCACTTATGACGTGGCACCCTCTGCTGAAGTTTGTGAAGACTTTTCTGAACCTCTGCTGCACGTACCTTTTCAAATACGTTTATATCAAGGAACACAGAGACCTTTTCTGGTGATTTTGAATTTCATACACCACTGAGGAAATCTCTGCAACGCATAAATTGCAGCAACAACGGTGGCAGCTTTATAGCAGCACCAACGTTGTACTTTGTCAGAATTGTCAGAACACCCAGAAGCGTGTCTCATAACAGATTGAATATCATTCAATGTTATCTCTAAACGGTGGTATCACAACGAAAATATCATCATCACCAATTCGAATGAAAGCATAAGAAAAGCAAAAGGATATCAAGAGAGAGAACATGCAAAATAATATCAAGAAAATCTCTCTAAAAGAGCTCATCTACAGAAGTGTCAGAACAGGACTGTCTGAACACTTATTTGCTTAAGAAGAAGCAACTGTTTGAGACACCATTACATAACGGCTATATGAGCCACATCATCAACATCTCAACGGTATTATGAATCATCTTCAAACGGCTATATTCCAACAGAACATATAAATAGCTTCAAGGAAGAATTTGAAGATGTTGAACCCATTCACTTGGTTCAATCAGTTGATCAAGATGTATCAAAAAACCTTATTGGGTGTTGACCATGCTTACTTGAATCAACCATGCTGCTGATCTATTGATCAGTTAGTCAAAATTGTAGTTGTTCAGTTGAACAACCAACCAGGCTGTGCTTAATCTCATATGAACCAAGAATGGTTTGAAGCTGCAAGTATGCCTTGGTTTTTCCAATGATACGGGTGAGAATGTAGCCCATGGAAACCAATGGCTGGAGAACAAGGCTGGAGCTTAAAGTCAGTATCTACCTAGCCAATTCTCAGAGGATGTTATTCCTCTTATCAGAGTCAGGGGTTGTACTCAAACTTATACACTTGTATCACTGTCTTAACCATGTACTTAGAATTCATTCATTGTATCCTGAGCAGTACTCAGTTAACCTCTAGTACAGGAAAATATTAAGTTTATGTTTCGTGGAAACTTAAACTTAGTTTAATTTGTAAACACTTTATGTGTCAGAGAGCCTGGAGAGGCTTGGTGGAAGAAAGAATACTTAGTTGCAAAGCCTGGAGAGGCTAGACTGAAAAAGAATACTGCACATGTTGCTTGGAGAGGCAGTTGAAAACAAAGCAATACTTGTGTTGGCCTGAAGAGGCTGTGAATAATACTTGTATCTGTGGATTCAGATAGTGGAAAATCCAGTGGTGGTTTGCCTCTGGGACTGGATGTAGCTCACGAGTTTGTGGGTGAACCAGGATAAATTCCTTGGCTAAGTTTTCTTACCCTTATCTCTTATTAATTCTTTTTATACTAATCAAGGGGTCAGAATAATTAATCTGATATTTTATAAAGGCACAAAACATCTTTCAAAATTAGTTTTTACAAGCCGTCTGAAAACTTCAGACAGCCCCTTAAAAGCCTGTCTGAAATCTCTATGCCTAAGTTCTCTTTTCCTTAATCTCTCTATTTCCAGTTTTCATATTTATGTTGGGGTTTGAAAAGTATTTTCTAAAATAAACTTAACACAACTATTTCAATAAAATGACCTTTCATATGAATAAAACATGAGATGGCTCTTATATCATTTGAAGCTTTACAAAGAATGTTCCTTGAAGAACTTCTGAAATAAATTCTCTGAAGTAAGTCTGAAAGAGATCAGTTCAGAAATCAGGAACAAACTTCAGACAACCTCTAGTCGTCTGAAGTATTTCAGAAACCGTTCTGAAAATACTCCTTGTAATAATCTTCAGAAGATACTTTGAGAAGCCTCTGTTTAAAACAATCTTAAGCTTTAGAAGAAACATTGTTTTTCTTATCTTCCACACGTTTCAACTATCTCTGATCTTAAGACTTGTTTTTTTTAACGGTGCCCATCTTCATGATTTAAATTAAAGATTTCCAAAAACTATCAAAAAGTTTAAAACACTATTCAACCCCCCTTCTAGTGTTTCCTGTGGTTCTAACATGACCTTCTAGGACCAAGGTACATGCACCTTCTTTCTACCTTGTGGAATGACCACTCCTACTTTGTTGGATGTTTCTATTATAACTGGTCTTGAACCTCGTGGGGAGACTTATCTCCCAAATACCAAACCCTCCGATACTAAGTATGAGAATATTGACACCAGCAAAATGACCTTTCAAGCCTTTATTGGCAATAACCTTGTCAAAACATCTTCTGATGTTTCTGAGGGAGAACACATTGCCTTCCTTTGGCTTTGGTTATCCAATTTTGTATTCTGTGTTAGGTCTCTCCAGGTTCCCCAAGGTCTTTTTCCTTTAGCTGTCTGCCTTCACGAAGGCAGAAAAATTAATTTGGCTAAGCTACTTCTTGGCCATTTGTATTTGTGTCTTTCTGATGCTTTGAGCTTTTACAAACAACCCAAACCATCAGGTGGATTTTATGGTCCCTGTTGGCTTCTTGATTTTTGGCTTCGAGCCACGTTTCCAAGAGATGCCAAGCTTTCTTCTGAGGTATCTAACCTTTTCGAGCCCACATCCAAGAGTTTAACATATACTTTTCTTTGTCCTCCCACTGAAGTGCTTGGTCGAATCAAAGCCTTCATGTCTTATTTCTTCGACCATAAAAGATTTGATGATACACTTACTCCTTATTCCAAAAGAACTCGTGGCCCTAAGTGGGTTCACCAACCTCTCGTAAGTGTGAACCCTTCTGATCAAGCTGATCAAGACCAAAGATGGAGTGAGATCCTTCGAAATCAGATGATCTCCCCCCCCCCCCATTATGATCAAACCATTCCTTGCTTGATGCATTATCAGCCAACTCTTGTGGCTAGGCAGTTTGGTCTTTGCCAAGACATTCTTGTTCCTTTCTTCAAGGGACAAAATATTGCTCCTTGCACTTCGATAGATGACGTAATCTTGAGGATTAGAGAGTTCGAGGAGACCAAACCTCCCTACGTGCCTACTGACTTTACCCCTTCGAACTACTGTACTGCTGCCTATGACCTTTGGTGGCGTGGTTCTTATAAAGAGATGGCATGTTCGAAAGAGGTGTGTTTCGGGCGTGTCATCCTCACTCAGGGGTATCGAGAAACAGAGAAACAAAAAAGACAAGGTAAAAAAAACTACCATTTACTTCCTTCCTTATTTTCTTAGCACTTTTTTACTTTACGTTTCGATCTTTCATAGCCCCTAAAGATGCTGGTGATTCATCAGAATCGAAGAAGCCGAAGGCACCCAAGGGTGGCAAGAAGACGGCCTCAACTGATACAGTTGGAGCTTCAAAGTCTAAAAAGGGTCCTGCAAAAGATAAGTTAATCACATAGTTTAAATGGTTAATTCTTCCTTGAGCTTGCATCTCCTTCTGTCTTCATGCTTATTCAAACTCTGTAACAGGCCCAGGCCCAGGATAAATTGACCTCGAAACCTCCTATTCAAAAGGCTTCAACTACTTCGAGGAAAAGGAAGACTCCTGCTGCCGCCACTACTGAGAAAGAAACACGAACTGCTCGTGCTCAGGCTCAAACCATTGAGACTCAGGGTGGTGATCCTTCGAACACAGAGCAAGCAGTTGCCTCTGGGCATGGAGCTACTCTTCCTACTTTGGATGAAACCACTCAATCCTCAAACTACTGAGGTATGTACTTTGGCTTTCAATTTTTTATATTAACTCTGAACTTCTTATTCGAGCCTTTCTTTCTTACAGGATACAAATCCAAAGAAACGACTTAAGCATGTTGCGCCTAACATCAAAAAATCTTGGAAGGCTAATAGAGTGGTAAGACTTAGCCTTGTCTCTTATGCTGTATCCTCAATTGCCTTTTATAATTCAGTCTTCTTCTTTCCAGGTACTCTCAGATTCAACTCATCAAGGAAGTTCCACAGGTTCTAGCTCTTCCAGTATTGATACTTTTTTAAATTATCTTCCTCTTGCTATGCAATATCCTGGGTCGAACAGGATTCTAAGATTTGAAGCTGCAGGGGGTCAAACCACAACTGAAGATCCTGAGATCAACTCCCCTGACCATTCTGAAGGTCGAACACAAGAAGAGGAGGAAGAAGAGGAGCAAGGAAGTCAGACTGAAGACTCTGAGCTAGAACAAAACGAAGATGCTCCCGATGATTCTACTGAATATGATGATGTTGCTATCATCAAAATAGTTAAGGCGGCTTCAGAAAAGGGGAAAGCAATAGTGCAGTTCGAAGGAGTTGCTTCTGAGAAAGAGCTTGTTCAACCTGAAAAGGTTACCTCTGAAGCTCGAAACGTTGAAGATGCCTCAGACCCCAAGATTGATGAGTCTTCTCAACTTCAACTTGCTCAAGGACATAAAAAAGATGATGGTTCGACCATGGAAAAAAACTCAAGGGAAATGAGAGGATCAGAATCCTCAGAGTGATTTACCTTCGACCCCATCATTCACTGCTCATGAAAACATTGATGAAGGTCATGATCAAACACCTCCTGTTAACACCGTTGCCCAAGTTCCTTTACAAGAAACTGAAGTCCCGCAAACTGTCCTTGCTTCGAGCCTAAAACAACAGGAACCTCAGGCTTCAAAAGAGACTGAAATTCAACAAACCGCTCCTGTTTCGACCCCGACACAGCAAGAGCATCGAGCTCCTTCTCCACCTAAAACTTCTGCACCTGTTATCGACCTTGACACTCTTAGTAAACGGCTCAAAGATGATCCATTCTTCATCATCAACAGACTATTGGCAGGGTCATTTCCTGTTGCTTCAGCGAGCCGCACTGCTAAGACTTCCGAGTCCAGTACCCATCATCGAGTTCAAGGGTTGATGAACAAGCTTCGACACTTGGCTTTTTCTCAAGACCTTATAGAGGTTCTAAGCGACGAGCTCGATAAAGAAATCAGAGAAGTTTTAGCTGAATTGAAAGCCATTCCGAAAGCTATACCTATGGAGTTAGATGAGGCTATCGGAGCATTCTGTGCATGGTATGACACATTCACTGAAACTATAAATAAGCTTCATGCCAACGAGACTAGACAGGATGAGATTATTAGCCAAGAAATTGCTTTGAGGAATAAGCTGATAGAGCATGATACCCAGTCAAAGGCATGTTCCACTACTTTGGAACAAGGTTCTACTCAACTTGGGGTTCTTTACTTGGAGATCGAAGAACTGCAGAAGCAAGTAGCCGCGAAGGTCAAGGAAAGAGATATTCTTGCTTCGGCTGTTGAGCAAGGTCGAAAGCGTCAAGAAGATTTAAAATAGGTGGTGAAGGCTGACTCCAATACACTCGTCAATTACTTCAGAGATTTGAAGAAGGCACAAAATGACCATGCCACCCTTGAAGCCACTCTTGCAAAGGTTAAGGAAGATTACCTCGATTTCAAGGCTAAAAACTTGTTTTAGAAGTTCTTTGTGTTAAGCCTTTCTTCTTTGAAGCTTGTTTTTATTTAATTTGTAATGGCCACGTTTGGCCCAGACTCCAATATTTATTTAGGATGAATTTTTACTTCATGCATGATTGATTTGTGTTTTTTCAAGTGTTTGTCATTTATGGCTCGAATCACGCAACTAGAAGTAACATCTCGAATAGTATAGGCGTTATTTGACAACACCTTCTCAACTTCGAATGGTCCCTCCCAAACAGGGGTCCACTTACCAAACCTTGGTGACTTCTTTCCTAAAGGTAATTGCACTTTCCAAACTAAGTCACCCTCTTGGAAGTTTTTACTACTAACTCTTCTATTATAGAAACGAGCCACTCTTTCTTTTTGCTTGATTATATTTTCTAATGCAACTAATCTTTCCTTGTTAAGCCCATCTAATTGGTCGAACATTAGGCTCAGATAATCTTGAGTAGGCAATTCATGTTTCCTCTGAATTCGAAGGGATTCAAGGTCGATTTCTAGAGGCAAGACAGCCTCGTGCCCATATACTAATTTGTATGGGGAAGCAACAATGGCATCTCTTGGGGAATTTCTATATGCCCACAACACTTGACTAAGTGTTTCATGCCAATTTCTGGGTTTATGGCCTATGTGCTTCTTAATCAACCCTATCAGTATCTTATTAATGGCCTCTACTTGGCTATTTGCTTGAGCGTAGTAAGGTGTAGAAGTAAGAAGTTTGATTTTTCTGGACTCTGCATATTGAGCCACTTTCCTTCCCGTGAACATGGTCCCTTGATCTGTGGTTATGGTTTCAGGAATACCAAACCTATGGACTATGTGTTCTTCTATGAAGTCTATTACTTCTTTTTGCCCAACATCTTTTAGAGGGATGACCTCGACCCATTTGGTGAAATAATCTACACCTACTAAGATAAACTTATTTCCTTTCGAAGAAGGAGGATGAATCATACCTATTAGGTCGAGGCCCCAGCCTCGAAATGGCCAAGGCTTGATTATGGAATGGAGCTCTGCCGCAGGAGCATGATGCATGTTGCCATGCTTTTGGCATTCTTCACATCCCTTAGCAAAATCATGACAATCCTTCAGCATGGTTGGCCAAAAGTAGCAATACCTCAGCAATGTCCACTTCATCTTCTCCCCTGCTTGGTGAGCTCCACATATGCCCTCATGAACCTAAGCCAGTGCCAGATGTGCTTCTGCTTCTCCCAAACATCTGAGCAGGTGCCCCCCACTTGATTTATTATACAATTCATCTCCCAGGATAGTGTAGTTCAAAGCTCTGAGTTTGACTTTCCTCTCAACGGGTTGTGATGGATCCTTTAAGTAATCCACTATAGGCTTCCTCCAATCTGATGATGTCAGCATATCTAAATTCCAAACCACTCTTTCCTCTATTGTTAATGGAGGTTTGGTTTCGATCAGGTTCTCGAGGATTTCTGGTATGACTTTATAACCAGAAGCTATCTGGGCTAGTTCGTTAGCCACTTCATTCTGGACTCGAGGCACATGCTCCAGAACGACTTCCTCGAAATGGCCTAATAAACTCTTGGCCGTGGGAAAATATTTTGCCAATTTCGGGCTACAGCATTTGTAGACCCCTTTCAATTGATTTATAACCAATTGAGAGTCCCCCTTTCACATGAATATGGGAGACTTCGAAACTTAACAACAGTTTGAGCCTGACGATCAATGCCTCATACTCGACCTCGTTGTTCGAACATTCCCCTTTTATTCTAAACATCACTTTAGTTATCACCTTATTAGGGGATATAATCAGCATGCCAATGCCGCTCCCTTTAGTATGTTTAGAACCATCAAAAAACAGTTTCCAAGGTTTAATTCCTAAAAAATTAACCTCTTCGATCTTAACCGTAGGAAGTTCGGCAAAGAAATCAGCAAGGGCTTGCTCTTTTATTGCTTTTAAAGGTAATTACTTTAAAGAAAATTCTGTTAAGGCCAATGCCCATTTCCCAACTCTACCATGAAGTATTGGCTTGATTAACATGTACTTGATTACATCGAAATGTGAACTTACAAAAACCTCTGAGGGTTTCAAGTAATATTTAAGCTTTGTACATGAGAAATAAAGGCATAAACATAATTTCTCTAAAGGCGAATACCTTTTCTCTACATCACTAAGGCTCCTACTTAAATAATACACTACTCTTTCAAAGCCACTATCATCTTCTTGGGCTAACATACTACCCAGAGTTTCATCAGATGCAGAAATATACAGTCGAAGCGGTCTTCCTCGAACTGGGGGATTGGCTAAGTATTTCTTTATCGAATCAAAAGCCACTTGGTGCTCCTCTTTCCATTCGAACTCTTCCCCTTTCTTTAACTTGACTAGGGGAGAAAAAATCCTCGTCTTTCCAGATAAGTTCGAAATGAACCTCCTTAGATAGTTTTTCTTCCCTAACAAGCTCTGCAACTGTTTTTTATTTTCTAGGGGTCTTGTGTTGATGATTGCTTGGGTTTTGTTTGCATCAACCTCGATCCCTTGTTGATGTACCAAGAATCTTAAGAAATTTCCTGTAGACACCCCAAAGGCACATTTCAAAGGGTTCATCTTTAAACCATGCAGCCTCATCCTTTCGAACGAACATCTTAAGTGTTCCAAATGTTGAGCTTTGGTCTTTGACTTGACCACTACATCATCTATATACACCTGCATAAATTCACCAATAAAATCATGGAATATCAGGTTCATGGCCCTTTGATACGTGGCCCCAGCATTTTTAAACCAAAAGGCATCATCATCCATTCGAAGGTACCCAATGTCCCGGGGCAACGAAATGCAGTTTTAGAAATATCTTCTTTTGCAATGAAAATCTGGTTGTAACTAGAATAGCCATCAAGAAGGCTTAGCATTTCGTTCCCTGCCGCTGAATCGATTAGCATGTCAGCTATAGGCATTGGATACTCGTCCTTGGGGGTTGCCTCATTAAGATTTCTAAAATCTATACAAACTCTCAATTTGCCATTTTTCTTAATGACTGGCACAATATTAGAGAGCCAATTTACATACCTGGTTGTTCTTATAAATTTGGCTTTAAGGAGTCTTTCGATCTTCTCTTTAATCTTTGAAACCACTTCTGGTGCAAACCTTCGAGGGGGCTGCTTTACTGGTTTCTTCCCAGGTATTGTTGGTAATCTATGCTCGACCAAAGCACGATCCAGTCCTGGCATCTCATCATAGTCCCAAGCAAAGCAATCTTTATATTGCTTTAGTATTTCGATCAGATGTGGTTTGATCTTTGGGTCTACTTTAGCACTGATGAAGGTTGGTCTTTGGTTTTTGGTCGTTCCTAGATTTACTTCTTCGAGTTGATCTTGTGCTTCGAATGTTGGTATTTTCTCATGGCCGTAATCTACATCTAAAGCTTCTTCATCATAGATGCAATCCAAACGGACTGGATCTCCTTCTCGGGCTTGCAGCTGCTTGTGATGATCCTCACTACCCTTTGTTGTTTCTTCCATTAAATTCGAAGGAGCTTCACACTTGGATTCGGCCACATAGGCCGCTACTTTCTTGGTGAATGATTTTATGCTTTCCATGAATCACCCAATATTTCTAAGGTCGTATCTAAGTCGACCTCTCTCTTTAATAGAAATCCTTTGATTGGATCCAACCTCACTGAATGAGGCACTTTGGCTGAATAAATGGTTGATTTAGAGTCAAGCTCATAAGGACTGATATGAGCCAAATTCTTGTCGAAGTCCATTTCCACCAATCCATGTTCCACAGTATAGACCCCTTGGTCAACTTCAACCACAATGGGATTGCCTTGTTGATCCCACAAGAAAAGTTTCTGGTGAACAGTTGATGGTACAACCCCTATGCCATGTATCCATTCCCTTCCTAATAGCATATTGAAACTGGCCTTTGTTTGAATTACCACGAAAATAGTGGTCCTTATCTGGCCACCTATCATCAAGTCCAGTGCCGCAATTCCTTCTGAGCCTGATGACTTACCTGCAAAATCAGTAATCACAATGTTGTGAGGAAGAAGATCGTTGTTAGTCTTACCCAGTTTATCGAATGTTGTCGTTGGCAGAAGATTGATGGCTGCTCCTTCATCAATAATCACCCTATTGATAGGGTTCCCTTCGACCATTGCTTTAATATATAGTGGCTTTATATGGGCCATGTCTCCTGGAGTAGGTTTTGCCATGCTGACCACTTCCTTCTTGGCCTCTTCTTTTGCTTGGTTTAACATAACAGAACTTTGGAGGCTATTCTCTTTGAAGTCTTCTTCGTTCTCCAATCTTTGCACCTACTGAGCAAATTCAACTGGTAAGATCGAAACGATTCCACAAATTTCCTGAATTGAATCAGGGAATCCTAACTCGAACTCTTCAGTGAGAAAATCATCCTCTTCCATATATTTTACCTTTGTAGCATTAATTTGCTCACGCAAATCATGGTGAGCCTTTGATGATGAGGCTTCAAATCTTCTCTTAGGCTTCTGAGGAGTCTTGGCGCATTCAGCCTCTATCTGCTCCATTCTGGCCCTATACAATCTCCGGGCCCTGCGCCACTGAGTCCTTGTCATCGAACCTTTGGCTTTAGAGTATTGGCTGAAATGATACCAATTCTCATGGGGTGGTCGAACCTCCTTAGATGGCTTGACCATTATCTCCTTTCCTTTTGAGGTGTGGGAAGTTCCTGCTTACTGTGCCACTGGTTGCCATTTTACTTGGTTCTTTGGCTTAGCTGGGATCTGCCTCACCCATTGATTAGAAAGTACCTTAGGTGGAGGAACGAAGGTATTCTCCTGGATGGGCATGTCTCTGCCTACTCCTTTCATTGCCTTGTACATTTTTTGTCCCTCTTCATACTTATGAGGTCCCAATCTCTGCTTCAATTGGCGCTTCTTCTTCGAAACTTCCTCAAAGGTTTTGGTAGAATCTGAGCCGAAGACTGCACTGCACCTGGGGCATAGCATCACATGCCTATCCTCATTTTGCTTTCTGGTCAGGTACTCCAGTATGCTTTCGTCTGCTGAAGGGTAAATGTCCTTCACCTCTTTCTCGAATTCATCAGTGGCCATATTAGTGGCCCTTGCATTCACTGGTTCGACCTCGACCATATTGATTTCCAATGGTTCCACATAGTGAATGTTGTTGTCGAATGAGTCTGCATCGACTTTCATTGTGCCCTTCATTTTCTTTTCGAACTTCAATCTTCCTTCAGATATTGCCTTCTGGATCAAATCCCTGAAACAAACACAATGGTTAGTCAAATGACCATATACATTATGATACTTGCAATATTTTCTTCCCTTTCTCTGTTTAAGAGTAGGGATTTTATGATCATCACTTAAGATGATTTGTTTATCTTTCAGCAGAATATCAAATATTTGGTCAGCTTTTGATATATCGAAACCATATGATGGTTTCTTAGAATTATCATTCACAAAAGAACCAGACACATCTTTTGCTGGTCTTAGTGAAGAGCAAATATAAGATGGCCCAGGTTTTAATTCAACCACATTAACATCATTTTCCTCGTCATCACTGTTCGAATCACTCTCATTATTATATTCCTCTATATAGGCTATCTTATCCCTTTTTCCTATTCTTTCGAACTTCTTATACTTGGCCTTCTCAGTTTTTATCTGTTCTATTTTTCTGACTCTATCTGCCAATTGGGCCATATCTCGAACTGGGAGGTTAACTAGCTTCTTCCTAATGAAGAATTCAAGCCCTCCAGAAGCTATCTGAACTAATTCATGTTCAGGAATCGGTATGAAACACCTAGCCTTAGACTGTCTGAATCTATTCAGATAGTCTTCTATGGTTTCATTGGGTGATCTCTTGGTGCCCATTAGATCCATTAGGCTAACCTTACTCTCGCCTCTAAAGAATTGCTCATTAAAGGCTCTTTCCAACTGGATCCAATTCTGGATCGAATTTGGAGTAAGGGTGGTAAACCAAGTAAATACATTCTTGGTCAATGAACTGGGAAAATATTTCATTTTCAACAGTTCATCATTGGCTAGGTCCCCACACTCTATCTGGTACCTTGCCACATGTTCTACTGTGGACTCCCCTATTTCTCCTGCAAATTTGGAGAATTTTGGGACTTTGAGACCTCTGGGCAATTCTGCCCTTAAGACATCATGGGGGAATGCTGAAACAAAATATGGTTGATTTGCATAGCCCACATTAAAGTCGTGCCTATTCAGCACTTGTTCGACCACGTTGGCAACATTATGTTGCCCCCCCCCAGCATTCATTTGTCTTACTCTCTCGACCACTAAGTCAGGGTCTTGGTTTCGAGCCACGATCACTGGTCATGCTCTACCTGGCTCATTCAAGTCAAGTTCGACTTGTGGCTCTCTTCTAATGGCTTCCTGTATCTCGCAGCCATCTGTCTCTGATCCATTCCTAAAGACATCTGCTATCCTACCCATTTGCCTAGCCAATAACTGATAGTTCTGGTTAGTGGTTGCAACCAGAGGTGTTATCACTGTTGCCATTTGATGAGTCATCATGTTAACCATATCATGGTTACTCTATCCATTTGTTGCCTCATGGACTGTAAACCAACATTGGTGAAAGGTACTGACCCAGGTTGGTTCGACCACATTTCTGGTGAACCCCTATTGTTCCTAGGGACAACATGCGTCACCAAAGGGTTAGTGTACACACTTTGAGGCATTCCCAAGGTTGCCATCATATTCTGGGCCTGAAAACCAGGCGGTGGTCCTTCAGCCCTAAGGGGCTCATACGGTCTCACTTGGCTAACTACGGGTTCCTCAGGCTGTGGGAGAGTACCAGTGGGTACTTCATCATCTCTGTATCTCCCAATGCCCCATTTGAGGAGTTTGACCACCATTGCGGCCATCATGGGGCAGTTCGTTGGTTGAGGAACTTCCTGAGGAGTGTCCAGAACCACTTTTGTTCTTATTTATCATGGTTCTCTTACCACTTCTAAGATTCATGAAACACTATTGAAGTAAGAAGGGTCCCACGTTCTCTGCATGAATGTTGATGGACTCCATTGGTAACTGCTGGAGGTGACGTGGCCGCGAGCAATTGTTAATGAGCAAATGAAGAAATAACTGATCCCTCGAACTTGCTCGAGCTATAGTCATTCTTTTCGACCTTAAAACGGAAAGAACTTCGAGCTCTCTAGGCTACTATATCTTCGAGCTAAGATCCATCTCGATCCTTATTGTCAACAAGTCTGAGACTTTCTCTGCACATATGTCTCCTTTCGAACCTGGCTTCTCTTTCCAAGCCTTCGAACCACCGACCTCTTTGACTCAATTGACTACCGTCCATCTTGGTCAATGTGCGTGGGACTGCTTCCTATTGGCTCTTGGAGGTGGCCTTCTTAAAATCTTCAAATTTCTTCTCCTTTATAAGGAACGACATCATGGAGAATGTACCATCATCTTCTCCTATTTCATGAAGAGGCCCTTGGTATTGGCTGCTCTGTACGACCTGAGGATTCCATTTCCTTTGGATTTCAGGTCGTCAGAGTGTCCAACATTAATGGTCACTTCAATGAAGACCAAGACTTCAGGTCGAACAGCACAGCCAAATTACTAGGCCTTAGTCCCATGCAAGGTTTGGTATTGCTTCCACCTCCTTGGTTCCAGCTTCAATTATGGGGCAGGAAATCACATGCTTGCTCTGCGCCGGTCTTCTGATCCTGGAGGATGGAGGAAGGAAGGGAAGAGGAAGGTGCAGAGGAAGAAAAGGTCAAAAAAGAGGATGATGAAGATGAGAGATCGAAGACCCTGGATTATTTGGAAGATCCCAAGTTTCGAGCCTCTCCTTCTCATCATTCGACCTTTTGGGGCTTCTCCCTTCCGAAGGCATGACACTGGCAAGGAGCTCGAAGATCATTGCCCTCTTCAGCTCGAGGCAAAAACCTGCCAAAATAACTTAGGGCATAGATATGAAGTTCGAATAGCGAGACTCTACTTAGGAAATAGACTTATTGTATTTAATCTTATTCAATAAACTTTTCCTTTATTTGGCTTTCCATCAAGCCACTTCGAGTTCCTTCACTTAGCTTTTCTGCTTAGTCTCTTCGAACTTTTATTTGACTTTACGCTTGTTACTTCGAATTTAAATTTAAAACCTAACAATGGTAAAAAAACTGAGTGGTCATTTTGGAAAAAAAAAAATCATTTATAAATAACTACTTTAAAAAAATAAAAAAAATGGGGATAAAAAAATTATACACTAAAAAATGGAAAATTTTGATATTTTGAGGGGCCGGGGAATATAATTAAGCCAATGATTTGACTGATTTTGTATAGATATTTTAGATCGACCGATTTTTTTATTGAACTAACTAAATTCCTAAATGATTTATTGAATTTCTAGTATAACCAAGTAGATTTATCTTGTTTTTTCATAGGGAGTTTTTCCGTTTGTAAATGTAAAACATTTTTTTATATAATCTTTGTCCGAATCATAATTCTGAAGTTTCAGATAAGAATCATTCTTCTAGTGGTTGATACGCACTCACATTAGTGTTCGATCAAGAAAGGTGTGAGGAAGAGTGGAGGAAAAATTGGCCTAATTGAGTAATTGTAGCCTATTTTAACTTCTACTGTGGCTATGATGCGACCGTTAGAATAATTGAGGAGGTACACATCATTATCAAAATAATGTAATCATTTTGTATTTTTTAGCTCAAATTTTTGTTTAATCAATGGTGTCATTGAGATTATAGGAACATAAGTAAAAAATTAATAAGTTAATATTATTTATAGTGTCTAAAAAATATAAAAACCTATCAAATAGTGATTGATCACAGTAAAAAAGTCTTAGACTTTATCCGTAAATCTGTGAGAATTCTTGATCAAAGATAAAAAAAAATTAAAAGCTATAAATATTGATCTATAATGTTAAGGTCATAAATCAATATATAGAGAAACATAAAAAGAAAATTAATATAAAATATACAACATAATGACAGTTAATTATATTATATTTTTAATTACATTTATTATATATTATTTGTCTTAGAAATTTACACAAACAAATGTATCTCTGATCAGTCTAGGACGAGATACGAATCCTTTGTTATTTAATGTGGGTTCTACCTTAGTGTGAAACCTTAGAAATGGTCCGAACATGCAAATCGTAACGTTACCATGAAACAGAGCAAAAATGATATAACAATGGCCCCTGACAGGGCCTTAACTTGCATTAAAAGGCAAAGGTAACTTACAAACACAAGCAACTGAAGGAATCAGTTACGGTGCCATGGATTCATAGTTTATAAAAAAGCACAAAGCATACAAGAACAACAAGAAAAACATGAAAAATAACAGGTAAAAGAAATAAGGGGGTTGGTCTGCAGGGTCCCTACTTCCTCTAAGCTTGCTGGTTTTGTCTTGATCGCTACGGTGGATGCTGCGGCTTTTTTCAGGGTGTTCTTGAGTATTCAGGTTGTGGACCTTAGTTCCTTCTTTTCTTCCCTTATTTATAGCCTCCATCCTGGTAACCGTTCCCTCTTCCAGATGGCCTCTCCTAACTGCCTTTGGAACTGCCAAAAGTCCACGTTCTCTGCATGAACGTTGTTGGATCCCCTCAGTAACTGCTCAAGGTGACGTGGCCGTAAGCTTCTGATAATTGAAGTTGACGAGGGATAACTGATCCTTCGAATCTGGCTTGCGGAACAATTCCCCTTTTCGATTCAAGAGAGGCTTCGAATTCTTTAGGCTATTGTTCCCTTCGAGCTGAGGTTGGCTTCGAACTCTTTAGGCTATTTGCCTCTTTGAGCTAAAATTCTCTTTAGCTTCGACCCTTTAGGCTATCAGCCTCTTCGAGCTAAGGTTTTCTTCGAACCATTTTGGCAATGGGCATAAGACTTCCTTGATATTCACGATTCCTTTCGAGCTTGATCCATTTTCCAAAGTACCTTATCTGCCGACCACTTTGATTTGTTTGACTACCGTCCATCTTGGTCAATGCACATAGGACTGCTTCTCATTGGCTTACAAGGATGGCATTCTCAATGCCTTCAATGTGCTTCCTTTTTATAAAGGATGGTATCATGTTGTTTGTACCATCGTCTTCCTTTGTTCCATGGAGAGGCCCCTTACATTGGCTGCTCTGTACGACCTGATGCCTCTATTCCCTTTGGATTTCAGGTCGTCAGAGTGTCCAACATTAGTGGTCACTTCAATGAGGACCAAAACTTTTGGTCGAACAGTACAACCAAATTATCAGGCCTTAGCTCCATGCAAGGTCTGGTATTACTCCCACCTCCCTGGTTCTGTTCTGAGGTGTAGGGCAGGAAATCACATGCTTGCTCTGCACCTAGTCTTCTGATCCTGGGGAGTAGAAAAAGAAGAACAAGAGGAAGGTGCAGAGGAAGAAAAAGAGAGAATAGGAGAATGATAAAGATGAAGGATCGAAGCACTTGGATTATTTGGAAGATTCAATGCTTCGATCCTTTCCTTTTCAGCATTCGATCCTTTTGGGCTTCCCCTTCCGACAATATGACACTAACACCGGGCTCGAAATGGACTCTTCCCCTCAGTTCGAGGCAAATACCTGCCAAAATAGATTAGGGCATAGACATGTAGTTCGAACAATGAAACTCCACTTAGGAATAGACTTATTGTACTTAAGATTTGAATCAATAAAGCTATCCTTTCTTTGGCTTTTCCTGCTTTCCTTTTCGAACTTCATCAATTTAAATTTAACGTATAACATATATATATATATATATTAACATTCTCTTTGAGGAATATGGGCTCCTTTAAAGCACTAGGGCCAGCCGGCTTCCAAGCAATCTTCAAGAAGTATTGGGAGGCTGTTGGGGATGACTTGCACAAACTGATCCAAAATGCCTTTCAACAGGGTTGATCTATAGACTACTTGGTGAAAACTCTATTGATTATTATTCCTAAAATTGACCATCCAAAAGATTTCTGCCCAAATAGTCTATGCAATGTGGTTCATAAGCTAATAACCAAAGTCTTTGTGAATCTCTTAAGGCCATTCCTGGATGAACTTGTCGGGCCCCTTCAGAGCAGTTTTATACCAGGGAGGAGTACCGTAGACAATTACATCCTTGCTCAGGAGATTGTTCACCATATGCACGTTCTAAATCTAAGAATGAGTTGGTAAGCTTTTTAAAATAGATCCGGAGAAAGCTTATGACCGGTTGAGTTGGGATTTCTTAGAAGAAACTCTTATCTTATTTGGATTCCCCAGGGTAATTGTTGAGCTAGTAATGTGGTGTGTGGAATCTTCTAGACTTTCTATTCTTTGGAATGGTGAGAAACTTGATAGTTTTTTCCCTTCTAGAGGACTTCGACAAAGGGATCCCATGTCTCCCTACCTATTTTTGCTTTGCACGGAGAGACTTGCTCTATCAATTCAACATAAAGTGAGTCATGGAAGTTGACAACCTATCCACCTCTCTAAAGGGCCCCTAGGGATATCACACTTATTCTTTGATGATGTTGATTTACTATTTTGTAAAGCTAATAGAACTCAAGTTGAGATGGTAACAATTACTCTCCAAGAGTTTTGTAATGTATTTGGATTGAAGGTGAACACTGAAAAATCAAAGATGATGTGCTCTAAGTCATTTCCAAATTCCAAAAAAGCATCTTTGTCTAGAATCTCTTCCATGAAACGTGTCTCGGACATGGGGAGTTTGAGCTGATTAATAGGAGAGCTAAGAGACAGGTCTTCAACCCCATCATGGATAAAATCAACCATCGCTTGGCAGGATGGAAAAAATCCCTTTTGAATCGAGCAGGGAAAACTTGTTTGGCAAAATGAATGCCGACTTCTTTAACAGTTCACCAGATGTAGTGCATCCGGCTACTTTCCAATATCTATGATTCTATTAACAAGAGCGTGAGATCATTCCTTTGGTCAAAGGCGAATAATTTTGATGGTCTCCACCTGGTGGGCTAGAATCATGTGGTTCTTCCTAGAAGATTGGGGAACTTGGAATTAGGGAGGCAAATAGTACGAATATACCCCTCTTGGGCAAACTTACGTGGAAGATTCTCATTGATAAGAACTGCTTGTGGGTCGGGACACTCTCTCACAAAAACCTGTTGTCCACATTTATTCTTAATGCAAAAATACCACCTTTAGCTTCCATTGTTTGGCGTAGTATTTTGAAGGCAAAGGAGGCTCTCCATGATGGCTTTAGAATGGACTTTTGAAGTGGAGATACTTCCATTTGGTATAAAGATTGGACAGGTTTAGGCCCCCTATGCAATATCCTCCCTTTTGTTCATATCACAAAAACTCAGGGCATTGTTAATCAATTGTGAAACAATGGTAGTTGGGACTTCTCAGCTCTCTGTACCCCTGTCCCGGAAGCTGTTATGCAACACATCAAAACATTTTCCATTCCATCCCATTTCTCAGAAGGGGAGGATAACCGATGTTGGGAGCATGGTTTTAACCGTAAGTATACTGCAAAGTTAGGATATGACTGGCTTCTTTACCACCAAGGACCTAACCTACGTCAAGGGACTTGAAGGTGGATTTGGAGAATTAACGCCCCTGAGAAGATCCATTTCCTGTTGTGGCTGATCTTGCATGACTCTCTTCCTACTAGATCTCTCCTTCACCATAGACATATAATTGATAATGCCACTTGCCCCTGGTTTAATGAGCATGAGGAGACTATCCTCCATTGTCTTAGAGATTGGCCACAAGCTAAAGAGGTTTGGTGTAGATTGGGTCTGTATGGGTATCCTAATTTCAATTTGGCTGACCCACTTTTGTGGCTGCAACGACATTCTAGAAGTGCCAATAGTTCACTGTTCTTCGCAGCTCTTTGGTGGAACTGCTGTTGGCGGAATGACTTCATCTTTAATGAAGACAAATGGGGGGTGGGTTACGTTATTCGTAATATCCTAACTATGAGAGTTGAGATTGAGGAGATTGGAAGGATAGAAGAGACTACTATAGTTAACTACTTATGGTGGTCCAAACCTCCCCTGCGGTATGTAAAGCTGAATGTTGACGGTTGTTACTTTAGACACAATAGAACCATGCTTACAAGTGGGGTGCTGAGAACTGCGGACGGATCTTTGCATTGGTGGTTTTTCTAGCATGGAATGTAAAGGATTTGTTTTGAAGGCTGAGTTGATTGCTATCTGTTGGGTTGAAACTCAAAATTTTACTAAGTTATGATAGATCAATATCTTCGAATTCAAAGATAAATGAACAGAGATTTGAAAGAGCTGTTATTGATCGAGATTCAAGTTAAATTACTAAAATTTGAAGAGTTTATATTATTTCAAGTTCGAAAAAAGAGATATTAATCTCTGGATATGCATCAAAATATAAAGTATCATTTATCTTAGATATGTATTCGAATTCGAAATGCTTTTTGATAGCAAGAAGAAAGAATTCTAGATGAATTCATTTATTAAAATATAAATCAACTTTGAAGGCATGAGACATAAATACAAGTCTTTTATTCATACAAGAAGACCCTTCGAATTACAAAAGAAGTTCGAATGAGATACAAAAGGAAATACAGAAATAAATGGAGTAAAAGACTATTCTAAATTATCTGAAGAAACTTGACTCCTGCCTTCCTGTCCTTCATTTGACCCTCTTCTTCCCTCTTCTTCCTCCTTCTCTTCCACAAGCTTTGATTGAACCACCAGGGAAATGGCGTTATGCTGGAATATTCAAGCAGCCCTGCGATTCAATCTTAAAATCAGAAAGATGGAATGAAGACAAAAAGCAGTAAAATTTGGCTAATACGTTCGACCCAAGGAAATCCTTAATAAGGATCGAAAAAGCTTATAGCTTTGGCTACCTTGTCGACCTTATCAAAAAATGAAATCATTGAATATTAGGTCGAACGTAATAGCCAAAGGAAGAAACTTCTTCATGGTGAAAAGGAAAGGGAATGAGAAAGAACGTGAAAGCCAAGGCCTATTTATAGTGAAAGAGTTGGACGGTGGAATTAATATGCACGCAGAATTGTCCAATCAAGTTGGAGGCCAAACCCACGTGTGGTCGGTGGTCAAGTCCACCTCTAAGTTGACAAATCAGAAATGCAGCATGTGGAAATTCGAGCTAATTAGTCAAAGTTTGATTTAGTTTCTAGATGTGGTTCGAAATTCAGATGGGAATCGAAGACTAGTTCGAGAAAGACGGAAGGTGAAGATAACTTAGAAAAATTCGTGAAGTCAGAAGCCTTAAAAGAATTCGAAGACCTATCAGCTATTGAAAGGCAATTCGAAGACCCATCAGATTTCAAATGGAACAGTTATTAGAAGTTACCATTCAGAGACAAGTGTCAAGACCTCAAGCCGTCAGTTATTTGACAAATAGAAGACCGTTGCTACCTTTGTATACGTGTCACACTTAGAAATTTGACACTTCAAATAGGCTTGTAGACGTGTCAAAATCTTGTTAGTTAGCTGTTAGGATAGGAATATATATATAGGCAAAATTCTGATGTAATAAGGGTTGGATCTTCATTTTACTCAATCTCTGAAAACACCAAAAGTCCAGACTTGTAAGCGACTAAAAGGTTAATAAGGAGATCAAGTATGTGTATCCATCCTATTTTCATTAATGCAATCTAGATTTCTGCACTTTTTCTTTCTTTTGATTACTTCTTGCATTTAAATTTCTACACTTTTCTTTTTTCTTGGTTTACTTTTGCATCTAAATTACTGCATTTTACTTTCAGTTTTTCTTTACTGCTTATACTTTGATTTTCTTTTCCAATTTTCAATTTCTACATTCATTCTTCTTTTCACTTTAGAATTCTGTTTTATTCTCCATTTTACTCTTAGAATTCATTTCTGCGAATAGAGAGTAATTCAATTTTCTACTACTTGTTGAAAGCAATTTCTGTGTAAACCTATTTCTTAAAAAGAACCTTTAGAGGATTCAGATTCTAGTCCCAAATTGTACTTTCAAAATAAAAAAAAAATTGAAACATTATTAAAAATTTTCACAACAAACACTATATATCCACCGCGACTTACAACTTACGTTGGATAGAAATTTGAGGAAGGTAATTTGTGAGACAAATTCGCTTGAAGTTGTCCATCTTCTGCAGCTGGATACTCTGATTGACTCTGTGCCATATAGAGCCCTTCTGCTTGATACTAGATCGTTGTTGCAAAGAGCTTGGGTTATTAGATATATTGGTGCATGTTCTTCGCGAAGCTAATTCTCTAGCAGACCTCCTAGCCAAGCGAGTTGTTACAGCGGTCACTGATTTCACCTTTTGGGATTCGCCTCTGTTAGAGTCCTTTCTTCTGCTTGTTGAGGATTGTTTATTTTGAGCTTTTTGTCTATTTCTGTTTGTTTAAATTCCCTTACACCAAAAAAATTCAAAACTAACTTGAATTTGAAAAGTAGTTAGATTAAATCTAGTTGATGGATTTAATCAACTAACTAGATTTAACATGTAGTTGATGGCTACCCACTAGGATTGACTTAGTGGTTAGGGGTTTAGGTAGTTTAACATGAGGTTCTATGTTCAAATCTCATTTGCTTTCCTTGTACACAAAAAAAACATCTAGTTGATAGCATATTACTTAAAGATATGATGAAACTGCATTTAGAATTAAAGAAATGGCCAAACTATTAAGGGAGGATCAAATTGCATACTGGACAAAGCTAATGGGGTGGTCCACTAATGCCATGGCCACCGAAATACTTTGTAAACAATTTATTATATATATATATATATATATATATATATATATATATAGTACTTTTTAGGGTGCATTAATTAGTTTAAAAGTTATTGTATCCTATACAACTATGTTATAGTTATTAGATGTTTTTGGGGTAACAGTTTAAATCTATATCTAATGATTAAAGTATAGTTATATACGGTGTAACAGATTTTAAATTTGTGTAGCATAAACTTAGTCTATATATATTCTTAACCCCTTCCCTTATAATATTTTCATTAGTTTATATTATTATTTGATCTTAATCACCCCATCACTTAAATTATGGCTTTACCACTCACTATATACTTGAGAGAACCAAACTACATTTAATATCGAAGATGAAGCAATGTCAAGAATGAGTATAATATTTTTTGCAAAAGTAACTAGTGGCAATGTGCTAACAAGATTAAATGTAAATATTTACTAAAAAAATATGAAATAATGTTTTTATCCATTATTTTGGTATTATAAAATATTGGTTTATAATATTATATGATTTTTAAATTTTCATAAATTTTAGATTTTTCAATATAAAATTTATAATATTAATCTATACCGGTTTTCATATATATATATATATATATATTATGTGTGCATATTAATTATAAATCATTATATCCCGAAACATTTGATTAATTAATAATAAATATTAAAAATTAGAGACCGAAACTTAGGGGGTGTATTGGTTTAGGATTTTAAAAGACTTTTTTACCTGAAAAAAGTCTACAGATTTTTAAAAGACTTTATAGGATTTTCATGACTTTAAGGATTCTGCAAGAATTTTAAAAATTTTTAAGTCAGGATTTTAATGGATTTGTATCATAGACTCTGCGAGACTTTGTGGACTCTATAGGACTTTATAGACTCTGCAAGACTTCGTGAAGTTCTTACATATGATAAGAATTCAAGATTCTTTTGCATACATTCAAATTTTAAAAAGGGTCAAAGACACAAAAATAATTAAAAAAAAGTCGGGATAAATAAAAGTAAAAATAATACAGTTATTAGTTAATTCACCATAATATTATGTCCTCCTAAATAGCGTTCATCCACATATTCATAGCTATACTAGTCCTCCAAGCATAGATATAAAATTAGTATAAAAAATGCGTATATATATAGCATAGATAATTTTTTTTTAAAATTGTATATATAATTTAAATATCTTATTTACTATTATTATAAAATAATGAAAATTTGAGAAAAATAATTTAAATTTAAACATATTTTTATCATTAAAAATATTATTTCTTTTAAAAATAGTCTTTATAATTTTTTTACATGTAATTTTTATAAAACACAAAATTCATGTACTTTTAATTCTTAAAGAGGTATTAAAATGAAACTATGAGAAAAATAAATTAAATTTAAATATATTTTTAGCTTTAAAAAAATTGTCCTTTTTAATTTTTTTAACTTTAAATCTTTATAAAACATATAATTCATGTGTTTTAGCTTTTTTACTTCACACATTGTGTATTTTAAAAAACATATAAAACTCATGTACTTTTAGTTTTTAAATACAGTTTGAAATGAAACTATGTGAAAAATGGATTAATTTTTATCTTTAAAAATATTTTTTCTTTTAAAAATAGTTTTTTTTAATTTTTTTAAATTATTCTTTAAAATGCATAAAACTCACGTATCTTTTGCCCTTTTACTTACACATCTTTGATCTCTCTTCATTTCCTATTATTTCAATTATAATTTATTTCACTTTCTTTCTCTTTATTATTCTTCTCTCTCTTTCTCTTCATTTCCAAAAAAAATTGTTGAAAACTTTGGCCTTTTTTAAACTTTTGGCCCTTTTTAAACTTTTTTTTTGTTAGAAACTAACTAGTTACGTTATATAAAAAAGAAAATTTTTCTACATTCGGTATCTTCCCGAATGTAAACAACACTACTTGATTTAACTGAGATTAATCCAATGAATAATAGAAATTAATTTAAAAAAATGGACATAAAATATGAAGGTACTATTTATAAACTTAATTATAAATTGTGAACATGTACCTATCTAATGTTTTTAAGCATACACTATGAACATGTTACATTTTCAAACACCCAATAGCTAAAGAAAAAAAAATGATTTGAAAACAGTATGAAGCCTATATGATGCAAAGGATTTGAAAAAGTTGTAGCATCCCAGAATCTATATTCTCTTCCGCAAAAGTTGTAGCATCAATATCATCAGGGTCTACTGATATGGAAGCATTCCCACCAGCAGTTCCACCCCCAACAATAATCTTCAATTCCTCATAGTCAACCATACTTTTTTCTCGAAGATTTTTGTCACTTGGGTGGGACTAGCAAAAAAAATCCATTATTAGTAAATTGAAAATAACATAATGCAGTAAACGTGTAAACCATTGATATATACGATTACAAATTAGTTTCACCTTTAAGTACTCTTTCCATACTTCATCACAAGCGGTGAATGTCTTTGTAATTGGATCCCACCCAAAGCCAAATTGTTGCGCATAAGTGTTGACATGTTGTTATATTGTTTCTCAAACCACTTCATTCGACTCAGGTAATGATTATATGTTTTCGGGAACCTATATGTTTTTAGCATGTGTAGCAAATTGCTTATAATATTTTATCCACTGCAAGAGGATTCAGGAAACGTACCTCATAAACCAAGACGAAAGAGATTCGGAAGATCGGTGAGTGACTCGGTGCTTGTTGGGGGAAGAGGTGAGAGAGAGAAAGAAATGTTATGTGACTCTGTACTTGTTGGAGAATGAAACACTTGAAAAGTCACGTTCAGGAATCCTTTCAATTTGGGTGGGATTGTTTGATGGATTTGGTATTTATAGATACTACTAAAAAGTCACTCAAAATCCATGTAATAAAAGAATCTCTTAAAATGCTTATATTTTCTAATACCTATGGATTGTTTTTAAGTTCTAGGAAATCTCAAATAAATACTGTCGAAACCGGGGTCGCGACGGGTCGGCGAAACATAGTGGAAAAAACGAGTTTCAATGGAGTCGCCACCAAAGTTTATTTTAAGGGAAAACATTAGGGAAAACCCTTTTAAAAAGAAAAATGGTCTTCAAAACCAGATTTGGGTTCAGGAGTCATTTATGCGTAGGGAAGGTATTAGCACCCTACAACATCCATTTAAAAAACGGTTACCTCTAATTAATTGTGCAAAACTTGTTAACTTTGAAAATATTCATTTTACCCCTTTTTTGAAAATGAAAATTATTTTTGTTGCCTTTTTTTAATTTTTATTTTTTGTATTTTTTTTAAATAAATAACCTAAGTTAAAAAAGAAATGAATTTGGATTAAAAGAGGAAAAAAAACATTTTTGTTTATTTTGGCTTGACGGGATTGGTCCCCGCTCCTACGTATCCCCAGGTGCAATGGAGAAATCAAAGCTACGTAGTTCTGAAAGCGTGTTGGAAAAAAGATTGACTTTGTTTTTGAAAGAAATTGATTTTTTTTTATTTTTAAAATAAAGGAAAATGAGGAAATTGTTTTTGGAAGTGTTTTTAATTCAAAGAAACTTTATTTTTTAGCAGAGTTGATGCTAGCAAATGGCTATACAACGAACCCTTGAAATTGTTTAGACGACATTATTGATAGAAATGTTATTCGATAAACGTCATTTATTTTGAGAAGAAAACATTTTTTGAGAAAAGATTTAAAATTCTGCATTATTGAGTTAGCAAGTGGCTATACTCAATATTTTCCTTTTTACGTTATTGATAGAAATGCTATTCAATTAACGTAATTTTTTTGAAAAGAATCATTTTTTGAAAAATGAATTTGAAATTTCACGCATTATTGAGCTAGTAAATGACTATACTCAATATTTCCTTTTTCACGTTATTGATAGAAAATGCTATTCAATTAACGTAACTTTTGAGAAAATTATTTTTGGGAGAGATTTGAGATTAAGCGCATTATTGAGTAGTAAATGACTATACTCAATATTTCTCTTTTTACGTTATTAATAGAAATGTTATTCAATTAACGTAATTTTTTGAAAAGAAATTATTTTTGGAAATGAATTTGAGATTAAGCGCATTATTGAGCTAGTAAATGACTATACTCAATTACTTCCCTTTTCTTAAAAGAATACGTTAAAGGATAGAAATGCTATTCCATTAACGTGATCGGTTATTTTTTAGAAAAAAATATTATTTTATTTTTATTTTGTTAAACAAGAGTAAATTAAACTAACCGTATTTACATGTGTCCTAAGTTATAAACGAGTATTATTTACGACAGCTAAAATGCACACCAGACAACTATTCACAGTTATTTAAAAGAGGCCAAATAAAAGAACAAATATTTACAAATAAATACAAGATGGTGGGTCAAAAGAAAATGAGATAAATAATAACACAGAAAATTAACAAAAATTACACACAACGAAATAAAATTGGGCCTCAGGTTGCATCATCGGCCCCACGCAACACACATAAATAATTAAGAAAACATGTAAAACAATTAAACCACTATTTACAAAACTAGAGGAAAAAAGGAAAAAAAATGAAAAAAAAAATGGGGAGGTGAACAGTTTGGGGTTTCTAGAACTCTCCCCACTACCCCACCTACCACATTCACTCCCATTCCTCACAACCGTACGCTCTCTCTCTCAACCCCCTTCTCTTTGGGACTTTCATTTTCTTTTCTTCTTTCTCTCATTCTCTTCCTCTCAAGCTCACTCACTCAACCTCTCACTTTTTCCTCTTTCTCATTCACTCACTCTCCCAATCCCTCCAAGCCTCATTTTCTCAAGCCTCACCCACTATTTCTCTCGGTTCCTTTCATTTCTCACACAACCTCAAACCCTCAACATCTCTTTCACTGAGGGTTAGAAAAGATATTCAAGGAGGGAGAAGGGATAGGGGGCGGCCACGCCCCATGCACGGCCGAGGGAGGCGCGGCTACAGCCGCTGGTGGTTCGGCGGTGACGGCCGCGGGACGACGGTGGGCGGAGGCCGTGTGGAGCGGCGGCGAAGCCCGCTCGACGGCGGGAGGGAGAGGCCGCGAAGGTGCGGCCGTGAGAGGTGGAGCGGTTGGCTATTGGCTGGGCAGAGGGACGGACGCGGCGGCGGTGCCGCGCCGTGAGGGGAGGCCGCGGCGGTCTCCCCCTTTTTCTCCAATTTCTGTTTTTCTTTCTTTTTTCCTTTTTGGCTCTACTCTACTCCCTCTCTGATCTGAGTTCTCTCTCTTTTCTCAGGCGATGGCGGTGGGCAGGTACACATGCAGAGGTGGGGACGCGGCCGCACGCGGCGGCCGGAGATGTTTGCAACGGGGAGCCACAGTGGTGATGGCTACAGACGGCGGTGAACAGCCACGGGGGGGGGGGGGGGTGAACGGCGTAGGGAGAGAAATAGTGAGCTACTGCAATGGTGGTGGCTCGGTGGCCGGCGGCCACGCGGGGCGGTGCGACCAAAAAAGGGGGTACAGGTACGGCGGTTCCCTCTCTTTCTCTGTTGTCTCTTTTATATCCCTTTTCCTGAGTGATTTTGATCTCATATTCCCCTTTCCCTATTCTGTTTCCTGATTTTTTAATTTTTCATTATCTGTTCATGGACTCAGATTAGACAGAGGTGAAGGAAGGGCGACAAAATAGGCAGTGGAGCAAGGGGGAGTAGCGGCGGAGCAAAGCCGCACAGGGGAGGCTACTTATTTTCCGTTTCTGTATAAATCTTTTATTTTTCATTCACATCTGTTATTGAGACTCTGTTTGTTGGGGCTGTATGATTAAATAGGACTATGTTCTTGGATTTGGACTTAATCTTTTAACTGCAGCACACTACACATTATTCTGTTTGCTTAGTCTGATTCTACTGCTAACCATATACAAAGATTTCAGTTCACACGTAGCAAATACAGGCAAGAACATGACAATAGGATTCAAAAGCAAGAAAAAAAATGAATGATA
Source organism: Sesbania bispinosa (assembly GCA_026901365.1). NCBI lineage: Eukaryota > Viridiplantae > Streptophyta > Magnoliopsida > Fabales > Fabaceae > Sesbania > Sesbania bispinosa. The sequence continues at coordinate 102,291 of QLOH01000584.1, forward strand.
CCGATTATCCCTTTGCTTCTAAATTTCCGTAACTTTATAACTTCAAGTTTGCAGCTATCAGTTCTCCCTCACTCTGATTTTGTTGATCCTTTCTGTTTTGCACTCAAATTTTTCTCTCCCTGTTTGCACTTAATCCAAATGAGAACAAGAGTGATTCTTAATGAAAGAAATTTTTTTTTGTGAAACTCCTTTTTTTTGTTGTCCGTCAGTGTAAAGCCCCCCAGGAACAAGAGTCAGCTTTGAACTCGGCTATTTATATCTGAAAAAAAGTTAATTCCACCGCCCAAGTGATGATGAACTGAGCTGCTCGAGGTTGCAAGTTGCAACCTGCAGCGTCTACCTGCTTCTGAATTGCCGCCGAATTCCTCTTCACACGCAACATCAATTTTACAGCATCTTATATTCATTTTTTTTGCATTTTATTCATTTAATCTTTTGTTTTTTTTATCTCATCTGATGGGTGAAAACAGATGATCCTAACCATGGGTAAGGCCCAAAAGAAGAGAAGCAACCAAGAAAAAAGAAAAAAAAATGATTCATGCCCAAAGAGTCTCAGGCCTGAGAAAAAAAGAAAGGGGAAAAAAAACTGAAAACCCATTGGCCCAAAAATTTAAAAACCGTTTAATTAATTAATTAATTAACTAATTAATTAACTCGGTTTTTCTTTCATCATTTTCATTCTTGATGGGGTAAAGAGAAAATATCACAAATTTATATGTGCGTGGAAATAGAAAGAGAGGTGGGAGAAGTGGATTCGAATTTCCGGATGAAATCGGGTGCTGACAAATACCAATGGATTTTAACAGACTATTTTTAAAGGCTTGAAAATCTAGATTGAATACTAATGGATTATTTTTAAGTGATAGAAAAATCCTGATTAAATACCAACAGACTTTTTTACTCAAAAAAAATCTTTTAAAATCCTAAACTAATACAGCCCTTAGTTTATGTTTGTTACTGCAATGTAGGAGATTATTATTAATTAGAGGATGTAGCAGGAGTTAGCCTCTTGGGTTTATCAATTGAAAGAGAGAAATAACACGTTTCAATGTAGATACCAAAAGAAATATACCTCATTAATATTCTATTTTAACATTCTGATTTATCGCGCTTCAAGCCTTTAACCGAGGCTTTCAATCTTTAATTTCTGTAATTTTTTTATTGAACTTCTTTTCGCAAATAATTATCATGCAACTAACTTATCCATGATTAGTATTTTTTTAAAGCACATGTATGTTACATATGGGATTACCACTTGAATAAACTCAGTTTATTACATGATTAAGACTTTTAAATATGTTTCATAAGAAAAAAAAGACCTTATCATTAATTTTACTCCAAAAGTGCATTTACTATACACCTTATCACTGGTTTGATTAAAGTTGTTAAATATTGTACATTTGTACACATCATTTGAATTTATATATTTTCAATTTTAGTACGTAAAGCTATGCTATTTGTTTGTTTTTAGTCAATTTGTGAAACTATTTCCTCGAGTTATATATATACATATACATGTCTTCATTAAAATCTCAAACATTCAACTGTAGCATATGAATTATATATCGATCAGTTAAACACAACTGTAGCCTATGATTCTATGAATAAAAAACAAAACTCTAATTATATACATATATATATATATATATATATATATATATGAGGAGGGATCAACATACACTAGTGTAAGTTACACCAAGTCTTACACCGCTAATAACTCTAGATCAAATGTGATTTTTATTAATCCAACTGTTGTATTATATTTATTCATCATCTTGATTATCTGTGTAAAATTTCATAAAATTTGAACACTAATAAACTGATAATCAAATGGTCCCCTTTTTCATATATTTCAGATGTATATATGACGTTAATCTACCGTTGTATGTTACACCAAGTCTTACACCGCTGAATAACTTTTTATCAGATCATTGTATTAAGTAATCTACCGTTTGATTGAAAGTTACTATCATATAGATTATACATATAAAATTTTACTTTAATCCGAAATTATTTGATATGTTATTGAGATGTCTCAAGATTAACGTCATATATACATCTGAAATATATGAAAAAGGGGACCATTTGATTATCAGTTTATTAGTGTTCAAATTTTATGAAATTTTACACAGATAATCAAGATGATGAATAAATATAATACAACAGTTGGATTAATAAAAATATCATTTGATATAGAGTTATTAGCGGTGTAAGACTTGGTGTAACTTATACTAGTGTAAGTTGATCCCTCCTCATATATATATAGTCAGTATCCGTTGACACCAGGTGTCAAACTTGTAGAGTTACACCTCTTAATAACTTTTTGTAAAATGTGAATTTGACCAATCCAACCGTTGAATTGAAAGTTCTTATAAAGTAGATCAAACTTATAAAATTTCATAAAAATCGAAAACCAATTGAAACTTCATCAAACTAATTTATTTTAACGTATAATATGTTTTTAAAATATAAGTAAAAGTCCATTATTAGATAACATACCTACGAATGTCCAAATTACCTGAAATTTCATATACATGATCACGAAGGTAATATAATATGATTCAACGGTTGGATTGGTCAAATTCACATTTTACAAAAAGTTATTAAAAAGTGTAACTCTATAAGTTTGATACCTGGTGTCAACGGATCCTGACTCATATATATATATATATATATATCATAAAAATAGTGTTTTTGAATGAGTTTTATTAATTGTTCTAATGGACCACTCACCAAGTTGCTTTAAATATATAATAATTATCATTTTCATATATTGTTACATATATTATTAGATTAATCGCACCGAAAACATAATGTTACACCAAAGAAAAATAAGCAACTATTGCCCACGGAATTAGAATTGGAGGAGGACATAAGCAGGGTGGTTCAGTGGTTCTAGACTTGTATAGCAGTAGTAGAAACACACGTGAATGCCTAATTGATCAACACCTTGACAAATTCTCATCCTGAAAAAAAAAAAAAAAAAATCATGACATGCATGCACCACCAGCAACAGCGTCCTTAATTATGTAGTGCACAAATTTAATTTCGGGAAAAAAAAATGTCTTGATATATTTTTAGACACCCCAAAATTCGCTATATCCAATTCGGATTCATCTCATCTATTTCTACCTTTTAATTTTTATCATATTACATCATTTATATACATAAATCATCTTCTTTCCATGACATCTCATTGGATGTATTTATAGACACCCACCAGTTGTCTATTAAAACTATTATTATAATGTTTAGTTAAGTTTTTGTCTTCGAAATATCCTGATTTTTCATCTGGTCTTTTAATTAATTTTTTTAAAGTGATCCTTTAAATTTTTTTTTCAAATGGTCCCTTTGATTTATTTTACCATAAAGTGCAGATGTGTCATAGAAAACAGATGAACCATTTGAAAAAATCAGGGGATTAATTTAAAAGTTGTGATATTTTATGGGGACTAGTTTGGAAATCATGACACTATTTGAAGGACCATTTGGAAAAAAATAATTATAAAAAACATAGGAACTATTTAGAAAATTTTTTTGGGAGGATTATTCTAAGAAAAGGGATACAAAATAAAAAAATCATGATATTTTAGGAGATAAAAAACATAAATAAACCTTATTATAAATATATATAAGAATTAAATAGGCTTAATTGCACTTTTGGGATCCCCCTACTTCTTTTCACGATTTTGATCCCCTACTTTTTTTTTCGTGATTTTGGTCCCCATATTATTCTAAATTCGCGATGTAGTTCAAAATTTTGGTCCCTCTATACCTCCCAGGTATGTGTTAGAGGACAAAAATCGCGAATTTGGAATAATAGGGGACCAAAATCGCGAAAAAAAAATAGGGGGATCAAAATCACGGATTGATAATAGTAGGGTACCAAAAGTGCAATTAAGCCAATTAAATATTATCCTAACCCATATAAAGATTAAAATGGGTAATTATAAATTTTCTGAAAAACAAATTGAAGTTTATTAGTAGTCATTTTATAAAAAATAAATAATTTATTGAAATGAATATGCTTTGCTGGGAATATACTAAAACATATAAATCATAATAAAAATATGAGAAATTCTTCGCTACCCATACCAAAAGTAAAATTTTTGGTAGCACTGGTTGTTTGACTGATAAATAAATGAGTTTCATTTAATTAAATTATTTAATGCTATTTATAATTTTACATGAAAAGATTTGGTTATTACATTTTTTTTACCCTGATATTTTAAAATATTTTTTTTATAGAATTTAAAATTTGGTTAATTAATTTGGGTCGCGCTATACCCATGTAAATCAATGGGGTTGGGTAGTGTTGATCTTGTGACCAATTGATAAATAGCAACAATTATTACAACAGTTAATGTTATTTACACTTTTACAACTAAACTTTCTATTATTTGATTTCCACCCCCTTGTATTTTATTTAATATATTTCATTATTTTAAATTTAATTTTTTATTAATTCAAATTAAAAAATGTTTCAAAATTTAAGGTTTGTTTGGTTTATAGTTGGGTTAATTTAATTTTGATATATTTATAGAATCAATGACAGAAAAATGAATGATACATAATTTACTAAACACGTTTGATAAAAATAATTTAAAATCAATTCTACAAAATTGATTCTCAGGGTTTCCAACTGGAACCGAAAGGGTACTTAAATAATAGAATTAAAGGTAGGATTTTAATGTAGTAAAGAAAAATTCATAGTTAGTAAAGAAAATCCATAATGTATTAAATCCATAATTAAGGAATTTGTGTAAAGCTTAAAAAATTGAGAGATTTTAATGTAGTAAAGAAAATTCCATAGTTAATAAGGGCATTTTGATAAATTTAATATAAAAGATAGTTGTTGACTATTGACTAACAGATCCATTAAATGTATCATAGAAAATTGAGTTTAAGAGTGTGTTTGGTAAAACTAGCTGAAAAGCTAGATGAAAACTTAAAAGCTGGCTGAAAGTTGAAAAACTAGGTGATTTGATTGAAGTTGTTTGGTAAAACTAGTTGAAAATGGTAAAATGACATACAAGGACGTCATTAATTATTAAATAATGATAAGTGGGGGTGGTTGAGGGATAAACTTGTAATTAATTTTCAGCTAGTACCTGAAAATAGGGGTGGGCAAATATTGTCAACTCGTCCGCAACCCGAGTCTAAAAAGGGGAAAACGGGCGGGTCTCTTCGGGTCACGGTTTCATTCTTATAAAAAGATCAGTTTGTCACAGATTTGTGCAGTCAGATGCGGGTCTTGTGAAAATTTTCTGATGATGACCGATCTGACCGACACATGGCGCTCAATGATTGGCTCACTAGAAAGCACATGGATTGTGCTTCTTCTGAATGGTTGAGATAACTCTCAAAATGATCCAACGGTAGTGATTCACAGCAGGAAAAAAACACATTAATTGCTCACGACCACTCTCCCACTGACTATTCAAATTTCAATCTCTCACTCTTCTCCTCTCTTAAGTCTCAGAGACCATTTTCTCTCACTCTTCTCCTCACAGATTTTCTCTCACTCTCCCCTTCTTCCCATCTCCTCATCTCCGTGAAGAAGAACTGCCCGCCGTTTGGAGTCCATCATCTGCCGTTTTGGAACCTCGAGGCCGTCGTTGGCCGCTGCCATCCGTCGCTCGCTGTTCTCGCAGGCTCCGGTAAAAACTCCTTGTTCTTGCGTTATTGTGATGAACGCGATGTTAAGGTGATGGATGCAACTCGATGTGATGAGCGTTCGTCTTCCTCTTCTCATTTCTTTGTCGCGTTATGGCGATGAACGCACTGTCGCGTGTTCTGGTCGTGAAGAAACTCGGTAAGGACAAGGCCACGTGTGGGGACGGAGGGCCAGCGATGATGATCAGAGGTTGGGGCGTTGAGGTTGAGGCTGAGGCTGAGGCCAGAGGGCGGGGGATACCGGCGCCGGAGGGAAGTTGGTCTTGGCCTTAGCACCACGGAGGGAACAAGCGGCACCATCGTAGAAGCTTCTGCTTCATGATGACGTGGATGAGCCTTGGTTGTCTGATGACTCTGATCAGATGTTCATGATTTGGAATTTTTTATTTTTTTACTAGGCTGTGATTTTTTTACTGGTTGTATTTTTGTTTTTTTTTGTGTATTATTCTGGGTTACTTATGTTTTTACTATATAGGCCCAACTATAAAATATGATTTTTAGGCTTCATACCAACGACATAAATTGTGCATTTTTGCGTTTAAAAAGTATCAAAAAATGAAAAAAAAGGCTTAAATTTGAGATAAAAATGACACAACTCAATGTTGGCCCAAATTCGTTTCAATCCGTCCAGCTGACCCGCAACCCATTAAATCCAAAACTCGAATAAACCGAGGCCTGTTACAGTCAAATTTGGGCCATATAATGTTGCATGCAGTTTTGGTCGGATTGGGCTTTTTGGGCCCGAATCCAACCAAATTCGACCATTGTCCAACCCTACCTGAAAATGGAAGCTTTTTTAAAAAAGCTACCTTAAGTAGCTTTTCAAGAAAAGTTAGTAGCTACCTAAAAAAGTTACCTTAACAAACACACCTGAAATGGTTTCAACAATTAATTTCAGCTTTCAGCTAGCCCAAATGACTTACTAAACACACTGTAAGTATAATATATGATTTAGGGTTTAGGTTTAAAATTGAAGGAATTTTGTGTAAATTTTTAAAATAGAAAAAATTTTGTGTTGAAAATACTAGAGTCAAGGTCGAAGTAATTTTTTTTTTTTTAACGTGTAGTGAGGAGAATAGACAACGTTGCTACGTGCTCCTATCTCATATTGAATTCCTTGATTTTATATGCGAATCTAACTTTGTTTGAAAAGGCCTTCCCATGTTTTGTGACGCCTTCATTTTCATTTTCAATACTACTTACATTACCTAATAAAGAAAAAAATTAGTAAACAATTTAGTAACTTTTTTTTCTAATATATCTACTGTGATAATACATTAATACTCATATTAAAAAGAAAATATTTTTATGTATATGAGTGAAAAATATTTGAAATATAATAGAAAAGTAAATAATGTAATAAGGAGAGGGCTTGATTGGAAAAAAATCATCAGATTGACTGTTGATAGAAATAGTGCCATTTAATTTATAATTGGATATAGTTGGTTTTAATAAAAATATAGTATTAATGATTTATAAATTATGTTATATTTTTTTAAAAAATGATTATTAACTAAGAAATTAAACGGGTCTTATAGTATTAACTGAATGTTAAAAATGTATGCGAAAATTAATTTATTTTATATTTGAAATAATTCATAATTAATTTTTTATTTAAAAAGTTAGAAAAGTGATAATAAAAAATTTATTTAGAAACCTGAAACACAACATTTTGTTCGTACCAAATTTCCTCGCGGCCTTCCTCGGTTGGTGGTGCTGAATGTCCTTGCAATCCCCGGCTGATCATGACGGATCCACGGCGGAGCAATGTGTACCTGCAGGGATTCTGACGCTCAAGTCAGTGAGATATCCAATAAAGCGTATGAAACATAGAATGAAAGTGTACCTGAAATGGGCCTCCCGCTGTGTATTTATAGGTGAAAATGGCGGGAGAATTAGTTAGGAGGTTATAACTGATTTTATCCAGTGTAACGACATGCTTAAGTAAGATGGATGTGCACGCGTCGTGTAGATGTCGGTTTAAGTTGGCTGAGGTCCATTTTCCTCCAGAACAGATGCCCCCCAAGTCGGGTGCTTTGATATAAAGTATCCGACTTGAAATAGTCAGGGGCCATTCAACCGGCTCGATAGATATAGTAGTTGATCGGAGCCCCTTAATCGGGGTTGTGAACTTCATCGAAGTCGACAGCGTTGGTTAGATGCTAATGAGCCAGTCCAGATAATTTAAGTCTTGTTAAAGACAGTTAGTGTCAGAGTGAGCGTGGTACCAAGCCCAGGTTGTTTGCACAACGGCTTTACATACAGTCAGGTTCGAGAATAAAATCGGCGCCAATAGGCCAAAAGGGATGCCCCCTAGCTGATATTAAGTCGCTGCATGTTGTCAACTATTGAAGTTGGTTTTGTTTGGGGCGTACATATTGAGGTACCTTTCAGGGAGCTAAATCCGAGATGATGACAAACAATCTGTGATCTCATGGAACTGGGTCCGAGATGACAATTCGGGGTGTCACAGAGCTAAGTCCGGTATGGATATCCGAGGGCCTCGCAGGGCTGAGTCGAAGATGTGGAGCATAATCCGAAGTGAATCGAGAAACAAATATGATGATAATCAAGGGATTGAGTCCGATATGCTCAAGGGACTAGGCCCGAAATAGTCGAGGGACTACGCCAAGATCCTTCCGCGATTCAGGTTCGGGATTGTACCCCGTTTATAACTGAAACGCGAAACACGTCCGAGCGTTCACACTCGTTCTCAAAATTTGATGCTTGTGTCGCGACTCGCGTTCGGGGTTGTATCCGATTCAAATCACGTTCGGGGTTGTACCTGACTCAAATCGCGTTCGGGGTTGTACTCGACTCAAATCGCGTTCAGGGTTGTACCCTACTCAAATCACGTTCGGGGGTTGTACCCGACTCAAATCAGGTTCGAGATGTCGAGGGACTAGCCCGAGATCGTCGAGGGATTGCGCCCGAAAAGCTCGAGGAACTACGTCTGAGATAGTCGAGGGACAGAAGTCCGAGATGTAAGAGAGACAGTGTGTCTTCCGAGGTGTAATGACCTTGTTCATCCGAGATGATAATAAGCAATTCGTGAGCTCAATTCGAATAAATTATAAATCCGAGCTAGGTGCGAAAGACTAGACTTGTAGTCTGTGGGCCTGAGTAAGTTTTGAGCAATCAGTATATGATTCAAGAAATTCATAATTCAGGGCATGTTAGTTCCGAGATGTTATATTCGGAAAGCCATGAAGAGAATAATTAAAAGGATTCACTCTTTGGAAGTTGGTGTAACAGATTGCCCACGCCCTTCATACAATCAAGTATCTCCCTCAGAACAATCAGAGGATGTCAATCAGGGAGGCAAGCCCCATACTCATAACTTGGAAATAATTCCGGAATTTCATCTCGGAATTTTGGTTAGAAAGCCATCTTGACGGCTGATAGTATATCTCATCACGGCTTATAAACCCGGGGGTATCACAACACAACCCGTCAAGCATCACGGTGCAAGGCAAAACACAATAATGATCCGAAAACTTAAGGAAATTAAGAATTATTTGAACTTTGATGTAGCTTCGAAGGGGACGAGCATGTAAGCTCTATGAAATCACGGTGCAACTCATCGAGCACAAACCCAGTCCAAAACAACGCATTGCATCTAGGAACCATCTCGGCCTATATATGAGCATGATATTGACGACGTTGTATGGTCAGAAAATAGATTCCGGGATGAACGATTAACGAGAATATATATATTACTTCCGAGATGGTAACTTAGTTGGAGCCCTATTTTCGTTTCGAGATTGCGTTATTATCCTGATTCTGGCCTCGGAATTTGACGTGATCTTAGAAGTTGGAACAAACAGAAATTCTTCTCCATATCAAAAATTCTTACACGCACTGGTATCGGAGTTAGGGCTCCAACAGTCTATAAGTTCCCCTTCATAGCAGTTTCCACTCTTCAACAACGAATTATCGTGTCCAGTCTTGGACTAGGCCATTTCGGAACTACGAACATTGACCGTACGTCTCGAAATCAAATGTCCTATGTCTTGGCACTGAGCTTATAGTCTTCGAATAAACCCTTTGCAACTTAGAAAGATACTTTCAGAAGAAGACGCATGGGCGTGTGATAACGTAGCTGATATATGCGAAGGGGAATACCTTGACTATCAAGCTGATACTGATTGTTAAAGCCTGGCTAGCTAAGAATATTATGGCGACAAACCTGCGAGAGGAGGGACACAATGGAATTCTTAGTGCCCTGGTGGGATGAAACTCTCTCGGATGAGTCGGAGGAGAAGGCGTTAGGTGTTCGGAAGATTTGCTGTCGTTTAACAGGTCTCCGATTTGGCCAGCTGTTCAACTTGCAGTTAGATAACTTTGCATGAATCAGGTGATGACTCAAAATCTTTGAGCTGAACCAACTTTACTTAAATCATAAGCGTGCAACCCCCTCTAAGTACCAGGAAAGAAATTCAAAACAACGAACGATACGCCATCTCGGAATGAAATTCCGAGGTCATCTCCTAACTCTGGAGCACGGCTAAAAAACTGCCTCGCGAATTTGGCTCTTGAATTTGGCGCCAAGAATTGGCACGAGTCCTTTTCATATAATAATTTCACCAAAGACCTGCCAAGTTCGTTTGGTTACTTGACAAACCGTGTTAGATTGTTCTAAACTTATGGATTGGAGGGAATAAATAAAATCTGAAAATCCATCAGGCGCTATGACATGACATTACAGCGTAATCCTTATCATGATCTCCAGTAGCAGAAAGCTGCTTGATTATCCCCTCAACCTCCATAGAAGCATTCTTGAGCTTCTCATAGAGCTTTGTCAGTGAGACTGCGGAGTACGGGCGCCGGAATCACATCATTTTCTGTTCGGATCGATATATCGCCGTGTCCGTTCTGAATCGTAAAATCGAGAATTGAAACTCGCAAATTGCGAGACTTTCAAAAGCAGAGCATCCGCATAATCGTCCAGTGCTTGTATGAAATTCTTGAAGTGCTTGTATGTAATTATACAATGACTCGTGAAATACGGATAGCCAGGATTGACCTTTTGGGTAGTCATCGAAGCGGAGTTTGAGCATCTTCGGGACGCACGTACTGCTTTCTAGCGAGATATATATCTCATTCACTCAGGGAAATGAAGAACCAGGATCAGTTAGTAAGGGATGACCAATATTCTCCACCCTTCAACCGAGAATTGACAACATCGCAGGTCTGATCTTTAACAGATCTTGCCGAGACTGTGATCGAGAGCAGAGCCGGCGACAACGGTACCAACGATGATGACCTCAGCGTCGCCGTCGCGGTTTAAGGATCTGCACTCTCCGGTGGTGATCTTTAAAAGATCTTGCCGAGACTGTGACCGAGAGCGAAGCCAGTGACACCGGTACCAACGATGATGACCTCAGTGTCGCCGTCGCGGTTCAAGGATCTGCACTAGACGTGGCACAGAGCTAAATCCGAGATGATGACACATAGTCGAAGATTGAAGTCAGATAAGGGAATCTCGGAAAATATATACTGACACCTCGGAATGTATGCATTCCCCAACGCCGGGTTTCGGGCATCTCGGCACGGGATGAAAAACCATGTTCCAATGCCGTATCCCCTATCAAGCCGTTTGTTTAGAGGTTTTCTCTAAAAGATCTTAAGAACTCATGTTCTAGTATGTGAGAGATTTGGCTGACAATGGGGTGGCGGAGCTAACCTTAGCAACAAAGATGTACAGCTCTGCTGGCGCTTCATTTGGGGAGTCATGCTGGCTCTCGAATTGATATACCATATTGGACATGCTTAGCTTTATAATCTTGTAGCTGTCTTCATCCAGGGAACCAATCAGGGTGGTAATTCATGTGAACAAATTATACGATCCCGAACACGGCTGAATTTACGCATCTCGGATAACGACGGGAAGTGATCTCGGCGATTCGATCTCTACAATTTTCAGATGTGATCCAAGCGATAAGGCAGCGATTGACCAAGCAATAAGGAGTAATCTGTGATCTCGCATAATGCGCGCAGAAACTCAAATTCCTCGTCACCAATAACTTCCATTTCCAAAGATGGAAAGAATCTGTGGAATACAGCTTCCTTGTATTTCCAAATTTCGTTGAATTATACGGACGATCACCACCATGGATGCCGCCCGCTCCAAGCCAAGTGAAAGAAAACAAGAAAATAGGAGAAAAATTCCATATGCTAAATACAACAGAGATATATAACTGAGTTCAATATTACCCGAAAGGGATGACGGAGCCGTGGAAGCTTGATTGTTCGGCGGAAAGGATGAACAGGGAGTTCGTTCTCGCAGAGACAATCACACATCTCGGAGTTAATTTTGCCGAGTCCTTCCCAGCTTCGCGTCAGATGTCGGAAGGTATTTGTGGAATTTGTATAATTAAGGCCGGATTTGATGTCGGAAAGAATTCAAGCATCGCAGATTGCGTCTCGAAATTAAAGATCTTTGAAATTCTTGAAGTTCTTTGTACGACTCTTGAAAATACAATCTCAGATTTAATTGTTATGATTCGTACCCAGACTTGCCAGAATTTTTCAGAATTATAACGGAGCAACAAAGACATAAGCTGAGGCACAAGCGGAGGCGCCACCAAGATGCCACCAGCTCGTAACGAACGAAAGAAAGTAGAAGAAAAAGCGCAAGATTTCCCTCTGTTGGACCAGGGGTAGTATACAATGCAGAAATACATTTTCAAATGGAAGATTACCTGGACAAGGCGTGGCCGGCGGCAGTGCAGTTTTTGCGGGTGGCAACGTCGGAGATGTGAGCGAATAGAGGAGAATTTGTCCGAACTGAATCGAAAAAGGGGGGGGGGATGAATCCTGGAGATTCTTAAAGAGGATCGGAATGCGAAAAGTGTTTCTCGCTCCTTCGTTCTTTCCCACAGACGGCGCCAATGTTCGTACCAAATTTCCTTGCGGCCTTCCCCGGTTGGTGGTGCTGAATTTCCTTGCAATCCCCGGCTGATCATGGCGAATCCACGGCGGAGCAAGGTGTACCTGCAGGGACTCCGACGCTCAAGTCAGTGAGATATCCAATAAAGCGTATGAAACATAGAATGAAAGTGTACCTGAAATGGGCCTCCCGCTGTGTATTTATAGGTGAAAATGGTGGGAGAATTAGTTAGGAGGTTATAACTGATTTTATCCAATGTAACGACATGCTTAAGTAAGATGGATGTGCACGCGTCGTGTAGATGCCGGTTTAAGTTGGCTGAGGTCCATTTTCCTCCAGAACTCATTTCATGTAATTAAATTAGGGTTTAGTGAAAAAATGGAAGATAACTGTGATTAGTAATTTAATACGGCAGAAAGAGAGATAAAAAATAGGTAATTTTTGTTGTTTAAAAAGAATTGTTTCTTTCGTAAAAAAAAAAGAATTGTTTTAAAATTAATCACCCTAATCACGCACTAATATTAAAATAAAAAATTGAATACATATATTATCTTATATACTCCCTCCGTCCCTTATTATAAGATCCTTTCAACCGTTTCACACAGTTTAAGAAAAGTTAGTTAATGCATTGATCTTTTAAAAAAAATAATAGCATTCCAAATATACTCCTATTTAAAAGTCACTATATTTTAGAGACATTAATTGTGACGTGGTGAAGACTCCAAAAGTCACTTTCCAATGGTGTAATTAGCCATGTAGGTAAAATTTCATTAATTATTCACATTTATCAATGTATGAGAAATATAAAGAGTTGAATATTAATAAAGGGTAAGTATGAAAAAAATTATTGTTTTACCTAAAAATTTGTAAAGAGTCTTATATTAAGGGATACCGAATTCTTCTAAAAGGGGTCTTGTAAATAGGGACGGAGGAAGTATTATCTATGAATATACTCAGCAAAAGTAGCCCTCCTTTGAGCTGTTAACTGTTAAGAGCAGACTTGGGAGTTATCTTTTTTTCATCTTTTTTACTAATATAAAAAATACTAAAAAAAACATACTCAACTTTTTGTCAGACTTAGAAGTAGACAACACAAATCCCGATGCTAATTCATATTAATCAAACGGGAAGAAGAGCATGATGTTGTTGGTCACACGATGCAATAGCGCTACACCAGATCCCATCCACTATTTGTGATATCATCATATGGGGATATGTGGACGGAGAGAGAGAGAGAGTGCAGAACAGAACAGAGCAGAGGAGACAAGATCATGGGATCTGCATGTTTTTATTGCACAAGACCTGCAATTATGGATCATGCAAATCCTCTCCCTCCAAAATAAAAACAAAAAAGCAACCTTTGCTATCCCATCCATCAATTTCCCTTCCTGACATCTCAAAAAGCAATCTAAACAACCTTCAAATTTCATGTTTTTATTTATTTATAAAAAAATTAAATTTTTAGTTTAATTTAGCTTACCCCTCAACTTCTGTTTATCTATCTCACAAATCTTATCCTGTCCAACCAAATGAATCTTTGATTAACCAATTAGCTTTTGAATTAACATTGATTAACATCACTACTAAAAGAGTAATAAAACCTTGTCACTTTGTGCCAACATGGACTCTACCATGCCATTGTCCCTCTATTTTAAAGTGCTAAGTAAACTAATTCACCTTGACTCAAACCCAAAAGAAGAAAAAAAAAGAAAGTTGCAAAATTAATCAAATTGAGTAAGCATGATTAGGGAGAAAATGTTAAATAACATTGCAAGTCACTTTCTCTCACAGGGTTTGGGGTAGTGTGCTAACAAGGCAAAGGGGGCATACATACATACATAGCAGCTATAAGTCATAGGGTAGAGTGTGTCAAAGGCTGGAGGAGTATCTTTAGGGGGGGGTCAGCACTACAGCATGCTTTACTTCCTGTGCTAAACAACCTAACGTTATTTTATGAGATGAGAGACTCAGGTTGCGTGCATTATGCTCTAATTCCGTTCCTGTTTTGTGTTCTTTGGGGTCTTGAGTTGGGCAAGGGGAATCTCTCTGGTTTTTATCACTCTCTGCCTCTTTTTTTGCCTCTTCTGACCTGATATAACCCCTCTATCTCTCTCCTTAAAAAGAGGAAAGGAAAGGGCTAGTTAGATAGAGAGAGAAGGAGAACCCACTAAGCGTGCTAATAAAAGACTTAAAGGCTAGATTACAATCCCATGCTATTATAGCTCCCTCTCTACCTTTGCTTTTGAGGTGTTTTTTTTTCTCTCTTGGTGGGGTTTCTGTTGAGCTGTGATAATATTTGTATTCAGGCTCTCCCTCAGTCCCTCTACTGCTACTTCTAGTCTATATTCAACGTTGTCTAGTAGGAGAAAGCCTTTTAAGGTTTATTATAGGTTCTTCTTGCTCACACACCAAAAGGTTGAAGCTTGGTATGAAGAAACTGTTCTTTTTCACAACTACAACAAGATGTGGTGTTTTATGGATTTAAGCTGTGGTTAGATTAGACCTATAAGGGTATGTATGTGAACTGAACCTATATATCTCCTCTAATACTATTATTATTTGGTGTGTTTCCTTATTCCATCTGTTATTTGCTTTAAAACAAGGATTTTTGTTTTTCACCTTTTGTTTTGTCTCTAACATGTGGTTTTGTTGCATTAACCAGTGTGATTCCTCAGATTTTCTTTTCTTGCATATATTTGGTGAAGTGAAGAGCAAAGGGTGGTTTTCCTCCCTCTTTTGAGTTCCTTGCAAAAGTGTGGCTTATTTATTAGCATAAATGATGGATGAAAGGTCAAGAAATGAGGTTTCTCCTCAGCTGCTGGATTTGATTTCAAATGAGAAGAGAGAGTGGCACATGAACAAAGGTGAAGGAAAAGGAAAGTCTTCAGAGGAGAAGAAGCTTGAGCTGAGGCTTGGTCCACCTGGTGAGGATTGGTCTGAAAGAGATGAGTCTCTACTCTCTCTTGGTTACCTCTCTACCACCAAGCTTCATGCAAAAATGAGCTCCAACAATGGGTTCCAAACCAAGAATATTCCAAACCCTGACACCCCAGCTGGGGCTATGTTACCCTCTCCATGGCCCTCCACAGGGTACCACCAACAGGGCAATAATAAAGCTTCATCATTTCTTCAGTTCCCATCAACCCCACCTGTGATGGGTAAGGATTCTGCATCACAAACCTGTTGCCCTAAGGTGGTAGAGTTGCAGAATGGTGATAAGAAAGTGTTCTCTCCCTCTTCTGCAAATACAGCTGTGCCTAACAGCTCTCAGAAAAGGTACTCCAGCTTTTCCATCTTGTGTCTAATGAATGAGTTTTGTAACTTTTAGACAGAGGATATTCATTCCCAGAGTCACCTTGTTTCCTTCCTATACACTGTGTGGTCCATGCAAGCAAGCAAACCAACCAACCAAGCTCTGTTGTTTTCTTTCTACATGTTAACTTATAATAGATAATAGATCTAGTGTTATAAACAAACCCTTGTTGCACTTTTGAGTGAAAGAGCTAAAATATCAATCTTTTTCCCATTATTAATTGCAATATGCCTTTTATAACCTTTCACAGGGCAATTTTCATCCACAAAAATAAGAAAGGGGAAATTTTTAAGCTTTGATCCCCCTGTACTCTGTACTGGCTGTTTTTTGTTCTGCTATCCTTCCTTGCCATGTTTGCTTCAGAGATGTCTACATCGGATTTTTGATGCTATCTGTCATTTATTATGTGCCTTCATTATCTAGTTTTCCTTGAGGTTTGACATTGGCATGTGAATATCTGACCCTGTCTCTGTTTTCCTCTTCTCTCTCCTTCCTCTGTCTCTCTGTTTTAATTTTCCTTTGGTCCCTCGTGGGGAAAGGCTATTTTTTTCTTGTTGGTTTAAATAAAAAACATATATAAAGTACTAAATATGAGAATTTGATGAGTGATTGCAGAAGGGTCATGCTAGTATAGCATGCTCTTTTATCCCCACCTCATCTTTTTTTTTTAACTTTTAGCCTGGTTCTTACTTGTTTCACTATTCACTTTCATGCCTAACTTTTCTCTATGGACCCACCAAAAACAGAACTGCTCCTGGTCCAGTTGTGGGTTGGCCTCCAATTCGTTCGTTCAGGAAGAACCTTACTAGCAGCACCTCTTCTAAGCCATCACCACCTGAGTCCCAATCTCCTCAGCATAACAAGGTTGCTGGTAAAAAACCTATTGACAATTATGGTAAAGGTTTGTTTGTTAAGATCAACATGGATGGAGTCCCAATTGGGAGAAAAGTGGACCTTAATGCTTACGACAGCTATGAAAATCTTTCTTCTGCAGTGGATGAGCTCTTTAGAGGCCTCCTTGCAGGTAATTTTTTAAGACCATGAAGTCAATTTCATAACAATTGTTTATTTATTCTCTTGTATTTGATAATAAATGTTTGAATTGGAAATTTGTTTCTTTATGACTGAGTGATGGCTACTCAACTAGTAACACCATTATTTAATTTGATAACAAGTTATTTTCTTTGGCTTGGCTACATTAATTCAACATTTAATGCTTATGGTCAAATATGTTCACCAAACAAGTTTTCTAATGCAAAATTTCTAATTGGCCCTTTAGGCCATTTTTCTTTGATTTTTTTTTCACTTTTTAAATTGTATGATAATGAAACTTATTTCAGAGATGATGATGTTATCTGATTTTGTCTCTTTCACTGCTGTGTTCAGCTCAACGAGATTCCTCTGCTGGTGGAGTGAACAACAACCAAGAGGAAGAGAAACCGATTACAGGTTTATTGGATGGTAGTGGAGAGTATACTCTTGTTTATGAGGATAATGAAGGAGACAGGATGCTTGTTGGGGATGTGCCATGGCAGTAAGAATCTTACCACTGTCCATCTTGATTTTATTATGCTCAATTTCAATTATTTTATTCTATATTCAATATTATATTATATTCTATCTCTTGATATGTGAGGGCCAATGCTAAATTAGCATTTTGTTCTAAAAACTGCAATAACAATTAGTTAGATTCCTTGTGCTTAACAATTGCAATATATTTATAGCTAACAGCCTTTTTGCCAAGTGTGACGAATATATCCGAGGCACTACATGACATGGCATATCTGTTTTTCACATGAAAACACTTGTACCATTGTCTCCTCCTAGAAATACAAATAAACTATAAATAACTCTCTGCAATTGGCTTTTCCCTATGGTATTGCTTATTTTTTTGACAAAAAAAGGATTTAGTTATTGCAAAGAAAGCTATTATATGGTGTTTTTTATTGTCTATGCTTGGCAGCATGTTTGTATCTACAGTGAAGAGGCTGCGAGTGTTGAAGAGTACTGAACTTTCTGCCTTTACCCGTGAGTTGGAATCTTTATGGTTTAGTTGAGAAATAACAAGAGTATTTTTGGTTTAGCGTTGAAACGTGAATTCACGTTAAAATTTCACGTTAAAAAAATTTGAGGTTGACCATTTTCAACACTAAATCAAATACACTAGTTTTCATTATTTTTTTTACCCCTTCACTTGTTTTGGTTTAGTTGTGATTGGATAATTGAGGAAATGTTGTTCTTTGTTTTCAGTTGGCAGTAAGCAAGAGAAGATATCTACCTGACTTGGCAATGAAATGAAGGGCAGAGTGGGGTTTTACTTCCCTGCGGAAACTTGGAAGACTCTTCTAATTTGACGTTTGGTTCTTTTCTCTTGTGAAGATCATGGAATGAAACTAGTAGCTTACATTACAGTGCAACTAAGTAATGTGTATGAATGTATTTTTGTTTACTTTTTTTTTCTCTATGAAGATTTGAAATGTTTATTGGATTGTATAAATAGGGAAGGAAAACTTCACGGATGTGTGCACTCATAATTTACCGTTGAGTAACCATTAACTTGTTTTGGTTTGTATTTTGAAGTCCCTCTTGTAGATGGGGTTTATCAATTTCTTAATAGTTTTCACATCGTCATGGCTAAGCCCATGACTTGGGGGCCTTTTTAATCCTTCAGCCTATAAAAAATTGCGTTACATGAACAATTTTCTCTCAATTATCATCAGATATTCGATTTCTTTTAACTAGATTTCGACGATTCTCTCAAATTGGACAACATAGTTTGTTTTTTTTAGGAAAAAGTCTTTTTTCTCCTCAACTTTTGAGTGTAGAAAGTGTAGGGAAGGAATGCACAGAAAGGAAAATGAAAGGAAGAGACATATGAAAAAAAAAAGTGAGCGTAGTTGAAAGGGTTGAAAGCCTAAAAAAACAAGTGTCTTGGACAAAATCCAAAATGAAGAGGTTGAAGATAACCAATCTATTCCAAGTTTAACTTCCACAAAGTTTCATCAAACTAATTTCTTAGCGAAGCAGAATATAGCCTTCAACTTAAAGCACCTACTTCCTACTCCTAAAAATGAAACCCTACCGCAGAGACACAGCGCCACCCTAGGGGGCTCTCACCTTCTAAAGGAGGATTTAGGGAAAGAAACCATTTTATGTGGTTTTCCTATCTTTTCTATGTAGTGAGTTCTATGTAGTGAGAGTTGTTTTACACTTTGCCCTCTTTTCTCTAATCCATCATCACTTTTTACAGGTCACCACCTCCAGCTATGTTTGGATTGGACGTGGAAACGTTTGGATTGGCGTTTTTTTGGAATGGACGTGAGTATTCTTCCAGCAAACGTAAGTTTAAATTTTACTAACATGTTTGGTTTAACTTTCATCACGTGAGTTTGAAAGAAAACTCAAATTGAAGCAGATGCTACATTTTATAGCTTTTGCGTTTCTCCATACGTGAGTTCTCATGATCCTGGTAGGGTCAGTTTTTGCAGTTCCATTTTTACCCTTCTAGTAAGGTTAATGAGCACCTGATGATGGACAACGAGCACCAGAAGTTTCATGGATAACGAGCAATTTCATTTTTGCAGTTTCATTTTCATCTGTCTCGGTTTCTTCCTTCTTTGTTTCCTCTCTTGACTACTGAATGATTGGCTCTTTTGTGACTGTCACTGTTGCAACTTCTTCGATTGTCTCTTTAGTCTCAACTTTAACTGAGGGCTTGTCTTCTGGAGCTGCTAGTTCTGGGGCCTCAGTAATTGCGATTTCTTATTCTTCATTGGCTTGCTCAGAGACAGGCTAACGTTCTTATGCCGGTGGTGTTGGAGTCTCAACAACTTCTGTGGCTAACATTGATATGAGAACAACCTTGTTCATGTCAACTTCTTCTACCCTTGGCATGTACGCATACGCATGCATGAGATTGGTAAGTGCTTCTGTGCAAGGAATTCTCATTTTCCAACAATAAGTTAACAAGTCTCAAGCATGTTTATCTTTAAGAATTTATATGTTGTTATCTACTAAGTTATACCAAATAACCTTGGATGATATATTTAATCCTTTATTGTAGTTTTTCTTATTTTAGGTTGTTGAAATGAGCACTATCTATAGACCCAATTGCATTGTTCTGTCTACTGATAGCAAAGGAACAACTTTTATATGCAATTAATTCTTTAATGGTGCAAATATATATTTATCTTTTTTTGTTAGTATTAATATTAAATATGCTTAATATAAAAAAATTGAAAATTTATATAACAAACAAAATCATGTCCTTTTTAGTAATTATATCTCCAAAAGTGATTTAAAAAATATCATCCAAACAACATTCATTTTCTTAAACTCACGTTTGTAATAAATTATCCAAACATAAAATCACGTTAAATGAATTACGTTCATCTAAACTCAAGTTTGCAAACGCTAATCCAAATAACATCTTTTTAGAGATTGTCATTTCTTCATTTTTATTTTACTACTACTATTTAATGGATTCTAATTGAGTTTTTGTTTTTGGGTCAAATCTAATTGAGTTCTCTCTTAGCATTTTATAGATCTGTTGTATTTTATGCACCTCTATCACTAGAGCCTAGAGCTTAACTTGACAATATTATTTTACTCAATAGTCGTGTTTGATGGCATGCATATTCTTCTTTGAGTTGTCATTATGTGTTGATCCGAAAGGAATAAAAAAATGAAAAAAAATCCAAGGCCATTTTTAGGATATCTTTGTAATAAGAGACTAATTTTATTCATTCGGGGTGGTCGTGAGTTCTCAATCTTCGGTTTTTAAAAATTTTAAATCGAGTTTTTACAACTTAATCAAAAGTTGAAAACTAAACAGTGGTTGGTCGCAAGGGAAGTAGACTGTAATCCAAACAAACTTGTAAGGTTGGTGGTCGTGAGTTTTCAATCTTCGATTTTTAAAAATTTTAAATCGAGTTTTACAACTTAACCAAAAGTTGAAAACTAAACAGTGGTTGGTCGCAGGAGAAGTAGACTGTAATCCAGACAAACTCCTGTTTGGTTTGCATTTTCATTTCCTGTTTTCTGAAATTTTACAAAGGAAAAACTGGAAATGCTGGAAACGACGATTTTTTGTTTCCAGCATTTCCAGTTTTTCCTTTGTAAAATTCCAAAAAACAGAAAATGGAAAATGGAAACAGAAAATGAAAATGCAAACCAAACAGGTCCTTTACTTGTAAAGTTAGAGATTCAATCCTAGAATCGCCACTCTTGGGACAACTTTATCTAACTACCATCTCCGACCTAATGGTTAAACCCACAACTATCCCTCTAGGGGATTTCAGTCAAAGAAAAAAAATAATGATTTTCTTCTTTTGATTTTCAAAACAGACATCTTGATTTTAGATTTTTAAAAATTAAAAACTCGCAACCACTTCGAACGGGCCTAAATTATTTAAATTATGAGTAGGCGTGATTGATTTGTCATTTTGATTTGTAATACACTATTGGAATACTCTTTGATTAACATTCTACAAGTTTTGTAAGTATCACTGAACAGATATCAATAAATGAATTAAAAAATTAAGGGGCTGTTTATTTTGATAAAACATTTTTTTGTCTTCATTTCCTATTTTGTCAGTTTAAGTTATAAAAAATATCAACTTTTTTTTCATTTTATTTCATATTTTCAAGAAAAAGAAAAGTCAATATAAAATTGTTTTCACTTTTTTTTACAAAAATTTTGAAAATAAAAAATAAAATAAAAATAGTGTGATATTTTTATAATTAAAATTAAAAAATAATTTATAATTTAAACTAAAAAATAAAAAATAAATAAAAAATAAAAAATATTTTCTCAAAGTAAACCACCCAAAATCTACCTTATGGTTGAGGAGAATACGTTTTATGTTCTCACAGCTACTGTACAAATTTTGATGGATCAGCCCCTAGAGTTATCAAACGATTGTGCTTTTATATTATATGAAGTATGAAAATTTAATTTATTTTATTAGAACCATGGGGCAAAATATATGAAACACTATATTTTAAAAAAAAATTACCAAATTACAGAGTGTCATGTTTAAAGCCATATTCCCCTTCCCTTTGGTATGAGGGATGTTTGTGGTATAGATTATAGATGTTGGATGTGTCTACACTCCACTCTCATTAGTTAAAAGAGAATACAAAAACAATACACACTTTATTATATGAGTAAATCTTAATGAGTCTAATTAAAAAGATAGAGTGAACCCAGGTGAGACTCACATAAAATTTATCTAATAATGAAAAAAAAAGTCTAAAAGTGTATTATTATCATTAGTCAGGAAAATATGTTGCGTGAATCCATCAAAACCTCACCGACAATCCCAAATTCCCAATAGTAATAATACCATAAAAAGAGAGTCAAGGGGCATTGCTACATCGGCCATAAGCAAGAAATGTTTTAATAGAAAGCAATTTGGGGAGAATTGAATGGTCGTTGTCGTTGAGTGGTGCCTAACTTGGATGGCTGCCCAAATATGAGACTAGTCTCATTCTAGACCAATGTTTGTGAGGGTAATCTGATTTACTCAAGGGGACAAATGAAATGGACAAATACATTCCTTAACATTGCGTGACTCAAGTGTATATGCATGTATGTATGTTGTCCACAGCTTCTAAAGGGAGTTGGTGTAATGCTCTTCACAAACTTTGGTAAAACCCAATTTTGGGATCTAACATGTGAAAGAGATACATGACTTGGTTTAAATTGGATCATTCCCAGCCCAACTTATCAGGTGACAGGTAGCAGAAGATAGGCCATGTTAATTTCCTTACCCAATTCGACCCCCAAAAAAAAAATCTCCTTAGTCCTTACCCAATAACTCTTTCTAACGATATAGTTCTTTTACATCACAATAAGGGAATGCCGCTAAGTCCATACAAAATGGTAATTGAAAACTTTGTGATTGATTGGCCATTTCAATTGTCGATTGTCAAAACAATAAAAGCGTAAGAGAATCCACCCAAAAACCCACCCTAAAGTTTAACAGGCTATCAATTACGCATGAAGAAAAAAATAAAAAAATAATATACTATCATATCATGTCACCTTTCTCATTAAAAGCTGAAGTAGAATATAAAGAAATTACTATTTAGAAAGCGTTTTCTAGACAAATTTGTATGGGAAGAATGTAACAATCGTTAATTGGTAGAGTGTAAGACTCGCAAAGCACTCGCGGGCTTTAGTTAGGGTGTTCGCGGTTCAATTTAGATCGATTTTGAGGTAAAAAAATATTCGATTCGATCATTATGGTTTTATCATTTTATCATTCGATTGATTTTGATATATTTTTTAAATCCGATCTAATTTAAATTAGATTGGATTGGATCGGTTTTCGATTTTTTAAAATGATAATAAATATTTGATAAAATTGATAAAATAATGAAATACTAGTAAATATTTTCTTATTGAAACTTATATTTATTAAAATTAATATAAAATTATATAAAAAAATGATATGAGACATGAAAACTAATTTTATATTGATATATTTATAGAAATATTAACATCATATTAGATAATAAAATCATTAAAAATATATTAGTATAAATATTTTTATAAATATATATGTATACATGTATAAATATGTGATTATTTTATAAGTAATAATATATGTATATATAAGTTCGGTTTGGATTGGATTGGCTTTCAATATAGGATCCGAAAACCAATCCAATCCAATAAAAAAATTTCGATTTTTGCGGTTTGTAGTTTTTTTTTTTTGGATTTCGATTTGATTCAGTTTTCGATTTTTCAGTTCGTTTTTGCAATTTACATTGGATTGGATTGAATATGAACACCCTTAGCTTTAGGTCCTCTTTTCTAGGATCCTAATTTTTATTTAAATGTTATATATACAAATGTAGTTTAACTATAAGATTGATAAAATATTTACTAAGTTTAAAAATATTGTTAATTGCTAGTATTCTGTCTTTTAAAATATAAAGAAAGTTATTAATTAATTTATAGGTAATAATAAGAGTAAGTAATTTCCACTTTAAAATTAGAGTTCCCATATCACTATAACTTTTTCCCTAAAAAATAGACTCGTCATATATCCTTAAAAAAACACTACCTTTGTCTTCTAAAAATTCATATTCCATCTTATGCTTCACTTTAAGCCTAAATAATTTTTAGACCGACCCTGTTAATTAATCAACAATTAGAATAAAATTACTAATATTCACTAAAATCACCTAAAACAACAAAGAAATGTAATTCTAAACATTTTTAACTATAATTTTACACAACTAACAATCTAAACAACTAAAAAAATACTTGTCATTAGCTTATAAATATATTAATATTGATGTTTTATCACAACCCCAAATTTAGAATTTTGTTTGTCCTCAAACAAACCATTAAAGCTCAATCAAAATATTTTTCTAAACAAAACCAAGGGGTTGGTATCCACAAGTGAATATCCCATGCTTCCAACAATATATCCACAACTAGTCATTCAATTCTAATACTCTCCTAGAAAAATAGAACAAGTGCTAACACAAATCAAAACAATTACAATACCTAGCACCATGACATCTTAGCCCAAGCTTGAAATAATGCAAGATAAAATATGCAGTAGTCTCATAAAGAAAAGTATGAATTGTATTCTGATGGTGTATGATCCTTTGAATGGTGGTTTCCGGTGAGAAGTAGGTGGTCCACGGTAGTTGACGGCAGACTCGGGTGGGGGTGTACCTGCAGGCACTCTGACGCTCAAGTCAGTTTGTGTAGCAGATAGGTAACGTGTATTAGTCAGAAAAGTGTACCTCATTTCGGCTTACTCAGCCTTATTTATATGCAGGTAAAAGGCGGGAAATCCCGTTAGGCAGTTGTAACGGTAATTTAATAGGAGTACAACACGCCTGAATTAGGGTGGACTCACGCGCTCTGAGACCCATATGTCCGGATGTCGTTCCATGTCGGTTAGAGTTCATATTCTCTTATTGTACGTAGCCAAGTAAATCCGTGAGGTGGATGTCGGCACTTACAAGCCAGATGCCAGTATAGAACAGTAGCCTCAAAGGTAGAATGTCGGTATGCCCCCTATGCTGGTAGGTGCCTGTATCGTAAGCCAACTTCGGTTGACCCGTAATGGAAATAGCATGAGGCATACGTATGGCGGGTGCCGGTACAGAATAGGACTAAGCCCAGATAGATGTCAGCGGACGTTGGTCCTAACAAGTCTGATCAAGGGACTGGGCCCGAAACAATGTCGACGCAAGCAGGCCAGAAGTTGGTCTAGAACACTTGCCACCCCAACTCGTGTATTCATCGTAAGTTGAATATGCGACTTGTCAGGTATATGGCGGCACATGCCAACAACTTTTAGTATTCTTCGAGTAACTATTGTACCTCGAAGCGACGCGTGTCTTGATGTCCCCAAACCAGGAAGGGCCGGAATGTCGGTTAATTATGTAAATGATTTTCCATTTTTTTTGTAGCGCTACTTTGGCAATACTATTGACATTTCGTGTCGATTTATCTTAGTTTCTTTACTGTTGAGTGGCACGTGATAGTACCCGTGATTGTTTATTTTTACATAGTTGCGCACATCGGGAACTCTGACATTCCTGGTGTCGGGTTCCCTTCAAATCCCAGCATCAGTATTAACCGTGATTGAGGGCGCATGCAGGATATTTCCTTTTTATTCCGGTGGCATACCGTCATAAAAGGAATTCCTCGATTACTACGTACCTTTTCTAGGAACTAAGTCCGAACATCATGTCTGAATATACCACGCTAATGGTGTCAAAGAGCTAAGTTCGACTATAAGTGAATGATGAGAAATCTGAGGCGTCAAGGAACTCAGTCCGGCAACTGAGATTGAGAAGAAATCTAAGGTTTCAAGGAACTTAGTCCGGCAACCGAGATTGAGAAGAAATCTGAGGTATCAAGGAACTAAGTCCGGCAACCGAGATTGAGAAGAAATCTGAGGTGTCAAGGAACTTAGTCCGGCTACCGAGATTGAGAAGAAATCTGAGGCATCAAGGAACTAAGTCCGGCAACCGAGATTGAGAAGAAATCTGAGGTCAAGGAACTTAGTCCGGCTACCGAGATTGAGAAGAAATCTAAGGTTTCAAGGAACTTAGTCCGGCTACCAAGATTGAGAAGAAATCTAAGGTATCAAGTAACTAAGTCCGGCAATTGAGATTGAGAAGAAATTTGAGGTGTCAAGGAATTCAGTTCGGCTTCCGAGATTGAGAAGAAATCCAAGGTGTGAAGGAATTTAGTCCGACTATCAAGGAACCAGGTCCGATAGGTAATTCCTGCAATGATACACAAAAACTATGTATTTCACCAGAAAATATGTGTACAACATGTACATTGACTAACCTGAAATGTCAGCGTGACTCAACCGAGTTTTGAGTTCTAGGGGTGGGGACCCCGACTAATTAGTTGCTTAAACCATTAAGATGACGGTAGAGTATATAAGGATAACATCAATCCTTGATTTAACAGGTTTTGTACACCAAACAATGTATTTTCCAATATCAAATTTCAGTAGTCGACGTCGGTTGTCGGCAACTTGTCCCCCGCTTCATAAAGAATGTTCGCATCCCGGCTGATCTCGGCCTGTGCAGTGGTATCCTCCAGTTTCAATGCCAATTCCTCATCCTCGAGGCTGATGTACTCCTCGGCCCTTCTCAGAAAATATTCCATAGTAGGAGGTTTCTGGTAGATCTGTTTTAGGCTTGCTTTTGTCTTGGGTTGGACCTTGCTTGTAGTAAAGCTAGTAATGAATTTGCTGCGCAACTCGGCCCAGGTGTTGACAGATATGGGCAGCAAGGATTGAAACCAATGCAAAGCAGTCTTCTTAAATGATAACGGAAATACCCGGCACATGATAGGTCCAGTGGCTCCCCTGATTGACATGGCAGACTCATATACATCTAGGTGTTCCAACGAGTCTCCAGTACCGTCATACTGCTCGAAAACCGGGAGCTTTTCGAACCTACGATCAATAGGAAAAAGCATTATTCTATCAGAAAATGGCACGACGGCCTGAGTTCAATTAACGTATTTTTTTTAAAAGGATTATTTTTTGAAAAGAAATTTGAAATTTCACGCATTATTGAGCTAGTAAATGACTATACTCAATATTTCCTTTTTCACGTTATTGATAGAAGTGCTATTCAATTAACGTAACTTTTGAGAAAATTATTTTTCGAAGAGATTTGAGATTAAGCGCATTATTGAGCTAGTAAATGACTATACTCAATATTTTCATTTTTACGTTATTGATAGAAATTCTATTCAATTAACGTAGTTTTTGAAAAAATTATTTTTGGAAGAGATTTGTGATTAAGCGCATTATTGAGCTAGTGAATGACTATACTCAATATTTTCCTTTTTACGTTATTGATAGAAATGCTATTCAATTAACGTAATTTAAAGAAATTATTTTTGAAAAGGGATTATTTTTAGGAAAACACATAATTGAGCTAGTAAATGACTATACTCAATTACTCCCCTTTTCTTAAAAAAGAATACGTTAAAGGATAGAAATGCTATTCCATTAACGTGATCGATTATTTTTTAGAAAAAATTATTATTTTATTTTTATTTTTTAAAAAAGAGTAAATTAAACTAACCGTATTTACACGTGTCCTAAGTTATAAACAAGTATTATTTACAACGACAGCTAAAATGCACGCCAGACAAATATTCACAATTATTTAAAGCAGGCCAAATAAAAGAAACAAATATTTACAAATAATACAAGATGGTGGGTCAAAAAGAAATTAAAAAAAATGTGGGATAAGCAATAACACAGAAAATGAAAATTAAAAGAACTTGCACACACTGAAATATAGTTGGGCCTCAGATTGCATCATCGGCCCATCCCACTTCAATTCCTAAACATGTGATATGCTTAAAAAAAACACAAAAACACAATGGGCCAACAGGGGGCTTATGGCCCAGTGTACATTTTGAAATTTTTTTTATTTAGAACAAATAAACATTGTGAAAAGGAAGGGTTAATGAATCATATTTCAGAATCTTCTACACCCACTTTCTCTTTATCTTAGGGTTTCATAGTGGGGTGAGGGATTGTGAGAGGGGGGCCATGGAGGGACAGCCACCAGAGACGGCGGTCGTGCATGGTTGCGGCCGCCGCTCATGGAGGGAGCAACAGCGGCGGTGGCGTTGCCACCAGCAGGGGGAGGCACGCGGTGGTGCGGTTGCCTACAGAGGAGACCTGCGGCCCCTGGCCGCAGAACTGCCGCGAGTAGCGGCGCGGTGAAGACTATGCAGGTGGCAGCCATTTGGCCGCGAATGAGAGGTAGTGCGGCAGAAGTCGCGACTGCGGGAGGGATGGCGAGCGGTGGCTCGCGACTGGATGAAGGCGGCGGCGACGCGAGGAAGAGGCTGCGCGAGGGAGATGAACGATGTATGGAGAGGAACAGAGAGCTACAACCACGGTGGTGGCTTGGTGCTCGACGGCCGCGCGCGGCGGCACAACCATAAAAGGGGGAGGGGGCTGTAGGTACGGTGAATCTGTCCCTTTTCTCTGGTTCTTTTACTTCCCCTTCTCACCTATCTCTTCTACTGGTTTGGTTTTCCATTCTTCTGCCAATGTTTTGGGTTTGATTTTTCAACTCTCTTTTCCACAGAATAAGGAAGATAAACAGTGGAAAGGGGGACCTCATAGGGAGACTATGGCTGCTGGAAGAAGGGACAACCGTGGTGGTCGCAGCTCAAAGGGGGAATGGTTCTGACCTTTCTTTTTGTTTATTTTATCCCCATTTTTAATATTGAAACTGTGTATCGGACTGTATTATGGGACTCTATTTTTGGATTTGGACTGGTTAAACTGAGAACTAGGATTCTGTTTCTGGATTGTTTAGTAGAATGTTTTATAAATACACACACATAACACATTCAGATTGCACTTAGAAAATATATAGGCATTGAAGCATGATTTAAAACAAGCAAACAGAATTTGATACCGAATCCGTGATTTCGTTATTTGCTTTATAATTCCTGTCCCTTTGCAGTTGCGATCCCTTCTCCGTTCTTTTTGCTCAAATGGCTGTTTCAATTAATTTGTTGTTGCAATCCTTTCTCTGTTTCACAATTTCGCTCCAATTCCCTGCCGAGAATAAAGATGATTCTCAGAGGAAGTGTTTAGGTGACTCTTAAAGAATTTTTCCTTTTTTCCGTAACCCCTTCTCCCTGTACTTAATCTCGTATATATAGCGGAAGAGATCGCTCTCCACCGCCCAAGCAAGCAATGATGATTCTTTTTTTGAGCTGTGAGTTGCAACTTGCCTGCAGCCTACCCTGCTCTGAATTGCGTCGAAGCCTTTCGTGTACGCAACCCATTTTTGCAGCTTTCATTATTATTATTTTTTAAATAATCTAAAAATAAAAAGAACGAAGAAAAAAAAAATCAGAAAAGGTCCCAAAAATGCATTGGGCCAGCAACTCAAATGGCCCAACAAAAAATTTTTACTAAGTTTTCTTCTCTGTTTTTTTTTTAAAAAATGATTTTGAATAGGCCTCACAGAAAAAAGAGAAAACACCAGGCCCAAAATGTGCCTGGTCCAACAAAGAGAATTTTTAGTCTTTTTCTTTTTCTTTAAAAAGAAATGATTTTAAACAGATCCAACAGAAAAGAAAATATCACCGAGCCCAAAAACACTCTTGGCCCAATCAAATAAAAAACTCTGGATTTACAAAAAAAGAGTTCAGGCCCAAAGTAAAGGAGAGAAAGAAAAAGGAATAGAAAAAAGGAAAAGAGAAAAAAGAAAGCCCATTGGCCCCAATATTTTTGGAGAAAAAAAGCTTAATTAATTATTTAATTAATTAATTATTTTAATAACTAACCAATTAACTAATTAATTAACTCATTTTGTTGTTGTTTTTTTATTTAGATTTCAACGGGAAGAAAGTATCGTCTATACATGTGCAAAGAATATAGAAAGAGGTGAAAAGGTGAAACGAACTCCGGACGAAATTGGGTGTTGGCAGCTGACCCTCTTTCCTTAATTTTTTTACCATAGAATATGAATAGCTTGTGCTTTCATATTCTAAAAGTAAAAAAGTAAAGACAAAAGCACTTATTTCGTCCGGAACAAATGAAAGGAAAAAAAGACGGAAACAATGGAGTGAATGAGTTAGGATTTACAAATGCCAGACAAAGGCCAGACTTTATAGAAAGAGTAAAAGGGGTTAGGCAGGGTAGGCTTTGCCGAAATGTGAAGGATGTCACGCCGATACTGGGCTTAAACAGGAACAGTAAAAGGGGTGTCAGGCCAATACTGGGCTTTGAAACAGAACATAAAAAGGTTGTCGGGCCGATTCCGGGCTTTGAAACGAAAAATTAAAATGAGACGCCAGGCCGATTCCAGGCTTCGAGACGGAAAGGTAAAAGGGTGCGAGGCCGATATTGGGCTTTGAAACAGAAAGATAAGAGATGTGCCAGGCCTGATACTGGTCTTTGGGACAGAAAAGTGAAAGGAGTTGCCGGGCTGATTCCGGGCTTTGAGACGGAAAAGTAAAGGGGTACCAGGCCGATACTGGGCTTTGAGAAGGAAAGTAAAAAGGTTGCCAGACCGATTCCGGGCTTTGAAACGAAAAATTAAAATGAGACGTCGGGCCGATTCCGGGCTTCGAGATGGAAATGTAAAAGGGTGTCAGGCCGATACTCGGCTTTGAAACAAAACGTAAAAAGGTTGCCGGGCCAATTTCGGGCTTTGAAACAAAAAATTAAAATGAGACGTCGGGCCGATTCCGGGCTTCGAAACAGAAAGGTAAAAGGGTGCCAGGCCGATACTGGGCTTTGAGACGGAAAGATAGGAGATGTGCCAGGCCGATACTGGGCTTTGGGACAGAAAAGTGAAAGGAGTTGTCGGGCCGATTCCGGGCTTTGAGACGGAAAAGTAAAGGGGTGCCAGGCCGATACTGGGCTTTGAGAAGGAAAGTAAAAAGGTTGTCGGGCCGAATCCGGGCTTTGATTGAGATTTGCCAGGCCGGTGCTGGGCTTTGAGGGAAGTTGTCAGGAGAGTGCTGGGTTTTTTGAAGAGATTCGCTAGGATGGTGATGGGCTTTTGGAAGGAATTCGCCGGGCTGGTGCTGGGCTTTGGATGGAAGTTGCCAGGAGGGTGTTGGGCTTAGGATGAGATTTGCCAGGCTGGTGCTGGGCTTTTGATGGAAGTTGCCAGGAGGGTGCTGGGCTTTTGGAAGGAATTCGCCAGGCTGGTGTTGGGCTTTTGATGGAAGTTGCCAGGAGGGAGCTGGGCTTTTTTGGAAGGAATTGAGGAGAAGGTAAAAATGTTGAGGGAAAGCGAAAAATACCTACACAAAGTGTTAGTGAAATAATGATGCAAGATGTGAAGATGGATGCATGATGGGCATAGTACAAAATGCTATAGCGCTGAACACTTAAGATTGATTTAACAATTGAGTATTACAAGAGAGCCTGTCTAATCAAATTAAAAACATTCCTTTCTCTTTGGGATCGACGACCCTTGAGGATGTCGCTTTTGGATTTAAGAATGAACTGGAACAGAGATCCAACTAGAATTGAACTTCCTTTTCTACCAGTCGGGAGTCTGGTCCCAAAGTTAACTGGGCTGGGTTACCTCTTCAATTTGCATTTCTTACGCAATTACCTGGTCATTACCTCATATGAGTTCATAAACCATCAAGTCCCCTGTGATATTATTAAACTCTTTCCAGGTTATGTTTTACTGAAGCCATTCTTTAACGCTCTTGAATTTTGACACTTGTTCCACTTGTAGTATTTTGATTTTCAATGAAACATTCTTTTGAACCTTCAAAAGGGTCATGGATAAGGCAAAATGATCTTTATTATTAGAAGGGAAACAATTTGTATAGAAGTGAATAAAAGGAAAGACAATACATATAGAA
Organism: Sesbania bispinosa; assembly: GCA_026901365.1. Taxonomy (NCBI): domain Eukaryota; kingdom Viridiplantae; phylum Streptophyta; class Magnoliopsida; order Fabales; family Fabaceae; genus Sesbania; species Sesbania bispinosa. The sequence continues at coordinate 134,052 of QLOH01000584.1, forward strand.
TACTTAGGTCACCAAAGAAAAGCAAGAGGAGCAAGAACTTAGCAGATCTTTCGATGATTCTCCAGAAAACGCACGGTGCCATAATCTCACATCATAATTTTGAATGTTCTTCAACTAGCCTTCGAAGAGACAGGATTGCTTTATTTTCCCCACACCCGGAGATCCTCAACCAAAATACCCAAGCAATTATGACCGACTTTTGACGGGCTGCCATGACTTTTGCTTCAGTTGCTCTTTTCAACCTAGCGAGCTGTTTATCACTTTTCTGTCCTTTTTCTTTTGTTTGGACCCTAACTTTTGCATAGGCTTCCCTTTCGGATTTTCAACCTATCAGGTCGCTTTAATTTTTGCCTAAGCCGCCCTTTCGGGTTTTCAACTTAGCGAGCATATATCTTTCTTTTCTTCCCTTTTTTATTTCTTTCTTTTTTTTTTGTCGTTCTCTTTTTTTTTTTACCCTAATTTTTGCATAAGTTTCCCTTTCGGATTTTTAACTTATCGGGTCGCTCTAATTTTTTCCTAAGCCGCCCTTTCGGGTTTTCAACTTAGCGAGCTTGTATTTCCTTTTTATTCTTCTTTCTTTTTCTTTTTTCTTCTTCTTTTTCTTTTTTTTTTTAGGTATAGTATTTCTTGACGGTGTCAGAATTCACCGTTAGTGGGAGGTCTTCGCCATCCATGTTGGTTAAAATCAGTGCTCCTCCAGAAAAAGCTTTCTTTACCACGTACGGTCCCTCGTAATTTGGGGCCCACTTGCCCCGAAGATCCTTCTGGATAGGCGAAACCTATTTTAATACTAGGTCTCCTTCTTGAAATTCTCGGGGACACACTTTCTTCTCATAAGCTTTTTTCATTCTTTTTTGGTACAGTTGCCCGTGGCAGAGTGCAGTCAGTCTCTTCCCATCGATGAGGTTTAGTTGATCATATCTAGCTTGGAACCATTCAGCTTCCTCCAGTTTCGCCTCTATCAATACTCTTAGCAAGGGAATTTCTACCTCGATAGGTAGTACAACTTCCATTCCGTACACCAAGGAGTAGGGGGGTTGCCCCGGTTGAAGTGCGAACAGACGTCCGGTAATCGTGTAGGGCAAAAGGAAGCATTTCATGCCAATCTTTGTATGTCACCACCATCTTCTGAATAATCTTCTTAATGTTTTTGTTTGCTGCCTCAACTGCCCCGTTCATCTTAGGGCGATAAGGGGAGGAATTGTGATGTTGGATCTTGAAATCTGCACACAGTTCCCTCATCATTTTGTTGTTCAGGTTGGTGGCATTATCTGTGATGATTTTATTTGGCAAGCCATAGCGACAGATTAACTCACTCTTGATGAACCTCATCACAACGTTTCTTGTCACGTTGGCATAGGAGGCGGCTTCAACCCATTTTGTGAAATAATCGATGGCAACAAGAATGAAGCGATGCCCGTTGGACGCCTTTGGCTCGATTGCCCCTATAACATCCATTCCCCACATTGAAAATGGCCATGGTGATGTCAAGACATTCAAAGACTTCGGAGGTGCATTGATACTGTCTGCATATGTTTGGCACTTGTGACATTTCTTCACATAATTAAAACAATCGGTCTCCATGGTCAACCAGTAATACCCCCGCCCTCAGAATCTTCCGCGCCATGGCATGCTCGTTTGCATGAGTTCCAAAAGAACCTTCATGAATATCTTGGATGATTTTCTTGGCCTCTGTCGCATCAACACATCGAAGAAGCACTGTATCATGGTTCTTTTTGTAAAGCACCTCCCCGTTTAAGAAGAAACCCATTGCCAATCTCCTTAATGATCTCTTGTCATTTTCCGATGCGTCTGGAGGATACTCCTTCTTTTCTAAATAATGCTTGATGTCATGATACCATGGTTTCCCATCCGATTCTTCTTCTATCATCTGACAATACGCAGGTTGATCCCGAGTTTCAACCTTTATGAGCGGTATGTCTCGATCCTCACTTATTTTGAGCATTGAGGAAAGGGTGGCCAAGGTGTCAGCCAACTAGATTTCATCGCGAGGGACATGGTGGAAAGTGATCTTATCAAACTGTTTGATCAACCCCCTTATATAAGCCTGATAAGGGATCAACTTCGAATCTCGAGTCTCCCATTCTCCTTTCAACTGATGAATGACCAAAGCTGAGTCCCCAGACACCTCAAGACCTTCACTTTAGATTCTATAGCCGCTTGGATTCCCATGGCACACGCTTCATATTCTGCTATGTTGTTCATGCACTCAAAACACATTCGGGCTGTGATTGGAATGAAATGATCTTTCAGGGATATCAAAATGGCTCCAATTCCATGCCCCAGTGCATTGACCGCTCCATCAAATAACAAAGTCCACTTCTCTTCCTCCAAGGAGTCTTCTTCTTCGAATAATGCCATTATGTCCTCATCTGGGAATTCACATTGCATTGACTGGTAATCATTCAGGGGTTGCTGGGCCAAATAATCTGCTAAGGAACTCCCTTTTATAGCTTTCTGAGTGACGTACATAATGTCATATTCTGATAATATCACTTGCCATCGAGCAATTCTCCCAGTAAGAGCAGGCTTCTAAAAAATGTATTTAATTGGATCCATTCTGGCCACTAACTAGGTCGTGTGACACAACATATATTGCCTCAAACGCCGGGCAGCCCAGGCCAAAGCACAACATGTTCACTCTAACATTGAATACCTTGCCTCGTAGTTAGTAAACTTCTTGCTCAAATAGAAGATGGCGTGCTCCTTCCTTCCAGATTTGTCATGTTGCCCCAGCACACATCCCATGGATTCATCGAGCACCGTCAAGTACATAATGAGGGACCTTCCTGGAACCGGAGGCACTAAGATCGGAGGACTCTGCAGATACTGCTTGATTTTCTAAAACGCCTTTTGGCAATTCTCATTCCACTCTACCGGTTGATTCTTTCGTAATAACTTGAAAATTGGCTCACAAGTTGCAGTTAGATGAGATATGAAGCGAGCAATATAATTCAACCTTCCCAAGAAACCACGAACCTCTTTTTCAGTGCAAGGAGTTGGCATTTCAAGAATTGCTCGTATTTTGTCAGGGTCTACTTCTATCCCCTTTTGACTGACCATAAACCCAAACAGTTTACCAGACTTCACGCCAAAGGTACACTTGGCTGGATTCAACCTCAGCTAGAACATCCTTAAACACTCGAAAAGCTTGCGCAAATTAACAACATGATCCTCTTCTATTTTCGACTTCGCGATCATATCATCCACGTAAACCTCCACCTCCTTATGCATCATATCATGAAATAGAGCCACCATCGCCCTTTGGTAGGTTGCCCCGATGTTTTTCAAGCCAAAGGACATAACTTTATAACAGAATGTGCCCCAGGGTGTGATGAACGTGGTCTTTTCCATGTCTTCTGGAACCATTTTGATTTGATTATACCTCGAAAAGCCATCCATGAAAGAAAAGAATGAATGTTGAGCAGTATTGTCCACCAAAACATCAATGTGCGGCAATGGGAAGTCGTCTTTGGGGCTAGCCCTGTTTAGGTTCCTATAATCAACACACATTCGAACCTTTCCGTCTTTCTTAAGGACTGGAACAATATTGGCCACCCACTGAGGATATTTTGCTACGGCTATTAAACCAGCATCGAATTGTTTCTTGACTTCCTCTCTTATTTTCAGCGACATATCAGGTCTCATTCTCCTCAACTTTTGTTTAACGGGAGGACATTCAGGCTTCAAGGGTAATTTGTGCTCCACTATACTGGGATCCAACCCTGGAATGTCTTGGTACGACCATTCAAAGACGTCACTGTACTCATGAAGGAGATTAATCAGCTTTTCACGCTCAACACTGCTCATGACCGTGCCAATTTTGATCCCCTTTTCTTCTTCTTCAGTTCCCAAATTAATGACTTCAGTCGGTTCTTCATGAGGCTGAATTGTTCTGGCCCCTCGTTCCACCATTCTCAATAGCTCAGGGGAGGGTTCCAAATCATCATCGTCACCCTCGTCGGCATAATGAACAGGACATTCAAAATTATGAGATGAGACTTTAGCACTGTCATTTTCAAGTGATTCATTTTCGGATCTGCATTTTTATGGTAAACAAGGATTGTTATGAAGTAAGGGAGGAAAGGGAAGTAATGGAAACAAGGGAGGAAAAAAGAAAAGGTGTAAGGGAAGAAAAGACAAAAAGGTGATTTGCAAATTCAAAACATGTTTCATTGATTATCAAAATACTGAAAACAAGACAAGTTCCAATTACAGAATTACTTCAAAACAGAGCTTAAAATCACAGGGAACTCAATGATCTTCCAATTATTGAGCTTAGTATCTGGTGCACAAGGATAAACCAGGCTTCCCGCATCATGAACTCTGGCAGGGGTATCCTCTTCTTTGATTACAGCAACTTGATTGTCAAACATGAATCCAGCGCTCTTGAAACTTTGGAGAATGTCGCAGATGGGAATACCTCGCGTAACAGGTTCTCGATTCTCTAGTCAAGCCAACCTCTTTTCTTTTTTCTCTTCAGCCACCATTTTTCTATCTGCTGGTGTGGCCTTGTACCCCAACCCAAACTTGTCTTTATTCTCACCAAGGCGCAACACATCCGCAATGCCTTTCATGGTCTTTCCCAGTCCTTGTCCAAGTTGATAACCTTTCTCTAACATGTTTTTAGCTATCATCATAGATGCCCTTGACAAATGAGGGCCCACAATTGGGGCTCCTTCCTTTGCATAAGAGGCATTGGCTATCTCGAAAGTCTGAAAAGCAGTTTCTAGGGCTTCTTCCGCTGCTTCGATATAAGGGGTTGACGCTGGTTTACTAACCAACATGTCCTCCTCCCCTGCGATTATTATCAACTTGTTATCAACGATGAACTTGACTCTCTGGTGCAGGGTGGAGGGCACAACTCCTGTGGTATGAATCCATGGGCGCCCCAGGAGACAACTGTAGGCCGGCATGATATCCATTACCTAGAAGAGTACTTCAAAAGTGATGGGCTCAATTTGGATTGGGAGTTCGATCTCTCCAATAACCTCCCTCCGTGTCCCATCAAATGCTCTTACTATCATGGAACTTGGCCTCATGTGAGTCCCGTCACAAGGCAACTTTGACAGAGTTGACTTTGGCATGACATTCAACGATGATCCATTGTCGACCAGAACCCTTGCCATTATATGGTCATGGCACTTAACCGAGATGTGTAATGCCTTGTTGTGCCCCAATCCTTCAGACGGAATCTCATCATCGGTGAAAGTGAGGTGATTAATGGCGGTGATGCTACCGAAAATACCATCAAACTTATCCACCATGATGTCATGGGAAACATGTGCTTCATTTAGTGTTTTCAACAAGGCTTTCCTGTGGGGTTCCGAGCTCAATAGCAGAGACAAAACAGATATCTTGGCAGGAGTTTGATTTAATTGGTCGACCACCTTATACTCGCTCTGCTTCATGAATTTCAAAAATTCGTTGGCCTCTTCATCGGTCACAGCTTTCTTACGTTCTTCCTTCTTCACTACTCCTTCTTTCTCCTTTCCTTTTTCCTTTTCTTTGGTCATCTCTTTTTCTTTCACCTCCTGGAGTTCCTTTGGGGTATAAATACGCCCACTCCGAGTCATTCCTCCAATGCCTGAGATGTTGGTGACAACAGGGGCTCCATGGCCAATTGAGGGATCCACTCGGTTTCCTTGAACATCGCCAACCCCTACTTGCACATCGTACTTCTAGGGGACTGCCTTCGAATTTTTGTAAGAAAATGGTGATGGGACTTGGATAGTGATTGGTCTTGGTCCATGGCAGGTCGGTGCTTGTGTGTTATGAGTGCCATGAAGCGTCAAAGGCGTAGGCACCTTAGAAAACGCCTGGGTTTGGGCGTTTTCTAACTCTTGGACCACGTTAACTCCCCTTTCATCCCTTTCGCAACTTATTTGCACTAGTTGCGAATCTATCAAGCTTTGGAGGACTTCTTTGAACTTCTCACACTTCTCAATTGAATGCTCAGCATCTGGATGAATATCACACATCGCCCCCTTCCTACTATCCCCTTTCTTCTCGATTGCCCCAACTTCGCAAAGTTCCTCAGAAATCAACTCCATTGGGGTTTTGATATCGGCCACATCCCACACAAGGATATGTCCTGAAAAATCCTCTAGCATATTGATTTCAGATCCAGAGGCCCCATGGCCAGGCAACGAATTATTTCTGACATTAGGACTGTCTTCCTTGAAGTTCAACCACTTAGCATTAAGCAAGTCTTGCACTTTAGACTTCAAGGCTCTACAATTTTCAGTAGAATGTCCTATAGCCCCTGCGTGATAGTCACATTTAGCATTGGGATCATATCCCCTCGGGTAAGGAGGCTCAACTGGTTTCATGGGGATCGGAGCTACCAGGGAGTTACGGATGAGGTGAGGTAGGAGATCGGTGTAGGACATCGGGATTGGGTCAAATTGAATTGGTTTTCTTTCTTGGTTATTTGGTGGTGGTCTTTGATTAGGGTTAGGGTTTGGGGTCCAAGGTAGAATAGGCTGGCGAGGCATGGGGAGATGTGCTCGTGGCAAGGCAGGGGGTGGTGGACGGTATGGCATTGGTGGGAAAGGTTGGGGGTATGACATGTGTGAGGTCGTAGCTACGTAAGGGTAAGGCGTATAAGGGGGTTGGAAATTTGGCTGGAAGTGGGTTGGGACGTAGCTTGGTCTTGTTTGGAAGGTGTTATTATGCTCAAACATCACCGCGTGTGTTTCTCCCTCCTTTTTCTTACCTACCCCTGGTTGAGGCTTTTTCACATTAGAAACTTCTGTTACACTTCTCGCAATCTTCCCGTTTCTCATCCCTGCCTCAACTCTTTCTCCAATTACAACAATATCCGAGAAGTTTGATGATACACTTCCAATCATCCTGTCATAGAAGGGTGATTGGAGTGTATCAATGAACATCGCAGTCATCTCTCTTTCTGATAGAGGCGGTTCCACTTGTGCAACGGTCTCCCTCCATCGCTGAGCATATTCTTTGAAGGTTTCTGTGTCCTTCTTCACCATATTCTGCAACTGCACCCTATCAGAAGCCATATCAAGATTGTATTTATACTGCTTCAGAAAAGCATCAGCAAGATCCCTCCAAGTGCGAATGTGGGTTCGTTCCAAGTGCATGTACCAGCTTAGAGCTGCCCCTGCTAAGCTATCCCGGAAGACATGAATCAATAGCTTGTCATCGTGGGCATAAGAGGTCATTTTCCTGCAGTACATTGTCAGATGGCTTTTTGGGCATGTCGCCCCCTTCTACTTCTCAAATTCTGGTGCTTTAAATTTCGGAGGGATCACCACATCTGGTACTAGACATAACTCAGAGGCATTTCCCAAGCCATAATACCCTGCACCTTTTATTGCAGGCAGACGGTCTTCTAGGATCCACAATTTCTCCTTCGAATGGGGGTCATTTACCATCGTGTCCTTGGGTTGGGTGGTTGACACGAGCAGAGGGACAGGTTGTGGGATAATTGGTTTCCCTTGGGTATCCAGGTAGAAATTTTATGGTTGAAAAGTGTTTGACCCGGATCTATTTGTTGTGCTTGGTTTTGAGGGTCAGTGTTGGCTTCAGTTGTGTTGTTGTCTTGGGGGTTGGTGAGTTGAAGTGGGGTATAACCAGGTGGGAGGCCATAAGTAGGCCATTGGACTCCTTGAGGCATTTGGCTTTGAGGATCAGGGTTGGTTGCTGGTGTGTGATTATCTGGAGGGTTGGTAAGTACGGGTGGGGTATAACCAGGTGGCAGGCCATAAATGGGCCATTGGACTCCTTGAGGCGCATGTGCTTGGTGGTGGGGGTACATTGTTATTGGTATCATTCCTCCTTGAGAACTTACACCATGGGATGGTGGAGGAGTTTGAGTGAACCCAGGTGGATGATCAGGTGTGGTTGACTGCTCTTGGTTTGCTGCCGAGGCATTCCCATCTGCTTCCTTCTTTTGCAGCAATTCGAAGATCTCGACCAATTGTTCCTTCATTAGAGTGACATCTCCCCTCAATTCTTGTTGGTTCTGTTCCAGTTCTTCCATGGTTCTTGACTGAGCACGAGTCCTATAAGGGTGTCGCCGGTTTTGCTTTTTTGCTTGATTAGTTATTTTTCCTGTTAAAACATTTTGTAAGTAAAAAAGAAAAGTTCAAAAATTTATTACCAATTATGAAAGATCCTGTCAAGCGCTCAATAACCAAGGGACGTTCCCCATATTCTAATGCTAGAGGCATGTTTCCTCTTAGACTAGATATGGTTGGTGATCATTCTTAGGTAGTTATTCGCTCCTCTATAAATGACACCTCAACACTAGCCATGCAATTATTTCTTTAGCGGGCATCCCATATTTCAGTCAAGGAAAAATGGTTGGCAATTAAGCGAGGGAGAATTTGCTCCTCAAACGTTAATGTCTTAGATCAAAGTCAATGAGCATAGGTAAAACATAGAAGCAAGGCGTCATTTCACACCTAAAGGTAAATATAATGTTTGATCTGACAAGGTTCACACAGAAAACAAGATTACATCAAGCATTTTGGCTCCCTCCTAAAACTCCTAGCTAAGTCTTGACAATATCTCATGAACCTAGCAGTCTTTAGTGGCAACTGTATCTCAGGGTTCCTGTTGATCTCATCTTCTGCTTCACAAAGTCGCCTTGCTAGCTCTATACTGTGATAGTTGACGCAATCAGCCATGTCATCGCATCTTTTCATCCACTCTCTCTTTTTGTCCCGCTGAAAGCTAGTCATGAGCCTCCATCCTTCTATTGCCTCATCTGCCTCTTGCTTTTTCCTTTTAGCTTTAAGTTTCCTTTTGATAACTTTCTGGCTCAATTCTTCATTCTTCTCATGGTAATTCCTAGCCAGGCCCCACCAGTTTTTAGTATCATCACGGGCTTCTGCTAATTCTGCCAGTAACTTCTTCAGATGTTCTCCCTGTGTCTGATTTTCTGCTTCCAATGCTAACTTTCCTTCTTGAATTTCTGCGTTTTCTTTTTCTAGTGCTTCTATCTTGTCTCGCATCTTTTCTTCCTCCGTTCGTTCCACTCCTTTCTCCTTCCATTTCCTTCCTTTCTTAGCTTGACTTGGTTGTGCACTTTCACACTGGATCTCCAAACGCTCTATTTGTTCATCCTTTTTTTTGCATTGCCTTTTCAGGGCATCAATTTCCCATTCAGAGAACTCTTCTACTTCCTTTAACTGTTTTATCTGTGCTCTTGCTCTTTCCAACTCAGATGCCATGGCTTTTAGGGTTTCATCAAATGATCTGGAAGAACCTTCACCGTGTGGGGCTTCTCTTAGGACGTACTCTGGGACTCCTCTTGCCTTTCGCCACTCATTGTATTCTTGTGAGGCAGATATTCGTGGTTTCCCCAATTCATCATCTCCTTTCCTTTGGACATTCCTCCATGCGGCTCTGACCCTAACTAATAACTGACTCGCATCAGGTACATCATACTGAAAACAGATACCTTCAAGTTGCTCTTCCACGGGTATGACTTGGGTCTGCTTGAGCTGTCTGAGAGCAATGGATGGGGTATAAGCTATACAACCTCTTGGGCCCATCAACGGCACATTTGCAAAATCGCCGCAGCTGAATATAACATCATAAGGGGAAAACCAAGGACATGTCCACGCGATCTTATTATCCTGGATGTCTGCAAGCTCTTTCTTCCATTCCCTCACCTCTTGCCTCTTCACTTGGATGCGGCCAAAATCCCTCAAAGGATCAGGAAAGAGAGTCCGAAGCTCACACGCATACATATGTGTGATAATCCATACATAAAGCAGGTGTTTACAACATTTCAGAGCCCCTCCATTCTTCTTCTGACAAACCTCCATGGATAGGAAAGTATCAGCTAAGATGGCTGGAATGGGATTCAATCCTTGAGTCTCATACTGTGCAAACACATCCATGGCTGCATGATCTATCATGTTTGGCGCGAAAGGGAAGAGTACTAACCCATAAATGGTCAGTGTCAGGGTCTTATTAAAGTAATGCCAACTCCTATGCCTAGCTAGCGCCTCCAGATGATCTTCTAAGAATGACTTTCTCAACCCCTGTATTGCCCCCCTTTTTTCAAGTTTCAACTGGTCGGGGTGCAAGCCAATAAGTTTTGCAATTTTCCTCTCATCAACATATCGTCCCCTGTAGGAGTACACTCCAACACTGTCATCGATGGGTAACCTTGTCATCCTCATATACTCCTCTAAGGTTGGTACCAGGTCAAGATTTGGCAACTCAAAGCAGTGAAGATCAAAAACTCCAAAATTGTGCTAAGGCGCTTATCACAGGTGTCTTCACAGAGATATCCAATAAGTCCAATATTCGCCCATACATCTTGTCAAAATCTCTCCTCATTTCCTTGCTCATTGACTTAGTGATCTTAACCAATCTCTCTAAGTTGCTATTTGTTGTGGTGATCCTAATGCTCTTCTTTGCTTTGGGTGCATTGCTAGTGTTGTCTTGATCCTCTACCATCCCTTGGTATTGATCGCTATCAAGTCTTTCCATTCCGAGAGTCTAAAAGGAAAATGAAAAGGAAACAAGGAAAAAAATTAGAATGATGAATATGGACAAATGCAACCTATTATATGCAGTACTATCTTCTACTCTACATGATGATGAATGAACATGCTGTGTTTTTTTCCATTTATTATATTTACAATGTATATGAGCTGATTGGTGAGATGTCTTATGCATGAAAGAATGAATGGGATGAAAAATTCCTCCTTTTATTTATTATTTCTTTTTAGAAAAAAAAAAAGAAAAAATGGCTTTATGTTTTGTGTTGTTTTTCTATTAGGAAAGAAAGGAATGTTATGTACATATATACATGCTCTATTACTAAATGTCACAGTAGGAATGAATGGAAAGAGAAGGAAGAGGCGTGCCCCATGTGTCCTTGCTTAGGTAAATCCAATGGCATTAGGGATACCTAAGGTCAAGGTCCTAAATTTGGTGGTTGCTAGGGCAACTTATTGTGCATGGTTTTTTGAGGTTGGGACTAAACTCACATGGATGATGGTCCCAAGATTGCCCTTTATCAAATAGACAAGGACCCAGTTTCACAAATTTACCACGAGGAGGCATGGGACCCTCTCGATTGTGATTAATTTGTAAAACTGGTGACAATCTGAGTGGCAAATCAACAAAAGCCACGTGAGCATTAAGCCCCTCAATGGCAGTTTGTTGAAACACCTTCTACTCCTCGGCGCGCACAGGCTCGGGTATAGAGCCAAAAAGTGTGAGGTTGGTGATGGTGTGGTGTGTGTAGGGGCACACAAACCTTTTCCTTCCCTCCCCATCTGCAAAACAAACCAAACAACACAAATATATACAAGAATACAATCTTCTATCCTATGGTTGAAGCAGAATATAATACAAAGAAATATTCACATAAACATAGCAAAAATATTTACGATAATATACAAGAAACAAAACAAGACAAAATGAAACAAAAAGGGGTAAAATGAATATCAAAGTTAAAACTTTTGCACAATTAATTATGACAGGCTTGACTCTCAAATGTCCCCAGTGGAGTCGCCAGCTGTCGAAACCGAGGTCACGACGGGTCGGCGAAACGTATTGGAAAAATTGAGTTTCAATGGAGTCGCCACCAAAGTTTATTTTAAGGGAAAACATTTGGAAAAACCCTTTAAAAAGAAAATGGTCTTCAAAACCAGATTTGAGTTTGGGAGTCATTTATGTGTAGGGAAGGTATTAGCACCCCACAACATCCGTCTTAAGACGGTTACCTCTAATTAACTGTGCAAAACTCGTTAACTTTGAAAATATTCGTTTTACCCCTTTTGTTGAAAATGAAAATTATTTTTGTTATTTTTGCTATTTTTGAATAAGTACAAAGAGAGAAAAAGAAAAAAGGAAGTTGAATTTGGATTGAAAGAGAAAAATATTTTTTATTTATTTTGGCTTGACGGGTCCGGTTCCCGCTCCTACGTATCCCTAGGTGCAATGGAGAAATCAAAGCCACGTAGTTCTGAAAACGTGTTGGAAAAAAAGATTGATTTTGTTTTTGAAAGAAGTTGATTTTTATTTTTTGAAAATAAAGGAAAATGAGGAAATTGATTTTGGAAGCGTTTTTAATTCAAAGAAGAAAGAAATTATTTTTTAGCAGAGTTGATGCTAGCAAATGGCTATACAACGAACCCTTGAAATTGTTCAGACGACATTATTGATAGAAATGCTATTCAATAAACGTCATTTATTTTGAGAAGAAAACATTTTTGAGAAAAGATTTGAAATTTCGCATTATTGAGTTAGCAAATGGCTATACTCAATATTTTTTTTCTTTTTTACGTTATTGATAGAAATGCTATTCAATTAACGTATTTTTTTTAAAAGGAATATATTTTGAAAAGAAATTTGAAATTTCACGCATTATTGAGCTAGTAAATGACTATACTCAATATTTCCTTTTTCACGTTATTGATAGAAGTGCTATTCAATTAACGTAATTTTTGAGAAAATTATATTTGGAAGAGATTTGAGATTAAGAGCATTATTGAGCTAGTAAATGACTATACTCAATATTTTCCTTTTTACGTTATTGGTAGAAATACTATTCAATTAACGTAGTTTTTGAAAAAATTATTTTTGGAAGAGATTTGTGATTAAGCGCATTATTGAGCTAGTAAATGATTATACTCAATATTTTCCTTTTTATGTTATTAATAAAATTGCTATTCAATTAACGTAATTTTTTAAAAAGAAATTATTTTTAGGAAAACACATAATTGAGCTAGTAAATGACTATACTCAATTACTTCCCTTTTCTTAAAATAGAATACGTTAAAGGATAGAAATGTTATTCCATTAACGTGTTCGATTATTTTTAGAAAAAATTATTATTTTATTTTTATTTTTTGAAAAAGAGTAAATTAAACTAATCGTATTTACATGTGTCCTAAGTAATAAACGAGTATTATTTACAACGACAACTAAAATGCAAGCCAGACAAATATTCACAATTATTTAAAGCAGACCAAATAAAAGAAACAAATATTTACAAATAATACAAGATGGTGGGTCAAAAAGAAATTATAAAAAATGTGGGATAAGCAATAACACAGAAAATAAAAATTAAAAGAACTTGCACACACTGAAATAAAGTTGGGCCTCAGATTGCATCATCGGCCCATCCCACTTCAATTCCTAAACATGTGATGTGCTTAAAAAAACACAAAAACACAATGGGCCAACAGGGGGCTTATGGCCAAGTGTACATTCTGAATTTTTTTTTATTTGGAACAAATAAACATAGTGAAAAGGAAGGGTTAATGAATCATATTTCAGAATCTTCTACACCCACTTTCTCTTCATCTTAGGGTTTCATAGTGGGGTAAGGGATTGTGAGAGGGGGGCCATGGAGGGACAGCCGCAAGAGACGGCGACCGTGCATGGTTGCGGCCGCGGCTCATGGAGGGAGCAACAGCGGCGGTGGCGTTGCCACCAGCAGGGGGAGGCACGCGGCGGCGCGGTTGCCTACAGAGGAGACGTGCGGCCCCTGGCCGCAGAACAGCCGCGAGTAGCGGCGCGGTGAAGACTATGCAGGCCGCGACCATTTGGCCGCGACTGAGAGGTAGTGCGGCAGAAGCCGCGACTGCGGGAGGGACGACGAGCGGTGGCTCGCGACTGGATGAAGGCGGCGGCGACGCGAGGAAGAGGCTGCGCGAGGGAGATGAACGATGTATGGAGAGGAACGGAGAGCTACAACCACGGTGGTGGCTTGGTGCTCGACGGCCGCGCGCGGCGTCACAACCATAAAAGGGGGAGGGGGCTGTAGGTACGGTGAATCTGTCCCTTTTCTCTGGTTCTTTTACTTCCCCTTCTCACCTATCTCTTCTACTGGTTTGGTTTTCCATTCTTCTGCCAATGTTTTGGGTTTGATTTTTCAACTCTCCTTTCCACAGAATAAGGAAGATAAACAGTGGAAAGGGGGACCTCATAGGGAGACTATGGCTGCTGGAAGAAGGGACAACCGTGGTGGTCGCAGCTCAAAGGGGGAATGGTTCTGACCTTTCTTTTTTGTTTATTTTATCCCAATTTTTAATATTGAAACTGTGTATCGGACTGTATTATGTGACTCTATTTTTGGATTTGGACTGGTTAAACTGAGAACTAGGATTCTGTTTCTGGATTGTTTAGTAGAATGTTTTATAAATACACACACATAACACATTCAGATTGCACATAGAAAATATATAGGCATTGAAGCATGATTTAAAACAAGCAAACAGAATTTGATACCGAATCCGTGATTTCGTTATTTGCTTTATAATTCCTGTCCCTTTGCAGTTGCAATCCCTTCTCCGTTCTTTTTGCTCAAATTGCTGTTTCAATTAATTTGTTGTTGCAATCCTTTCTCTGTTTCACAATTTCGCTCCAATTCCCTGCCGAGAATAAAGATGATTCTCAGAGGAAGTGTTTAGGTGACTCTTAAAGAATTTTTCCTTTTTTCCATAACCCCTTCTCCCTGTACTTAATCTCGTATATATAGCGGAAGAGATCGCTCTCCACCGCCCAAGCAAGCAATGATGATTCTTTTTTTGAGCTGTGAGTTGCAACTTGCCTGCAGCCTACCCTGCTCTGAATTGCGTCGAAGCCTTTCGTGTACGCAACCCATTTTTGCAGCTTTCATTATTATTATTTTTTAAATAATCTAAAAATAAAAAGAACGAAGAAAAAAAAAATCAGAAAAGGTCCCAAAAATGCATTGGGCCAGCAACTCAAATGGCCCAACAAAAAAATTTTACTAAGTTTTCTTCTCTGTTTTTTTTAAAAAAATGATTTTGAACAGGCCTCACAGAAAAAAGACAAAACACCAGGCCCAAAATGTGTCTGGTCCAACAAAGAGAATTTTTTAGTCTTTTTCTTTAAAAAGAAATGATTTTAAACAGATCCAACAGAAAAGAAAAATCACTGAGCCCAAAAACACTCTTGGGCCAATCAAATAAAAAACTCTGGATTTACAAAAAAAGAGTTCAGGCCCAAAGTAAAGGAGAGAAAGAAAAAGGAATAGAAAAAAGGAAAAGAGAAAAAAGAAAGCCCATTGGCCCCAATATTTTTGGAGAAAAAAAGCTTAATTAATTATTTAATTAATTAATTATTTTAATAACTAACCAATTAACTAATTAATTAACTCATTTTGTTGTTGTTTTTTTATTTAGATTTCAACGGGAAGAAAGTGTCGTCTATACATGTGCATAGAATATAGAAAGAGGTGAAAAGGTGAAACGAACTCCCGGACGAAATTGGGTGCTGACAGCGGTCATGGTACGCGTATGATGCGACTGAGCGGGGGATACTGAATGGACGGATGCGGCCGACGATGGGCAGCTTTCCCGGGATGATCTTGGGTGAACCTGCGAAGGACGAGGTTCCCCATTCATCGATTCCCTTCTTGGAGAATTTCTTTGTTCTGCTGAATGATGAGAGTGGGCTGGCAAAACTAGCGGCTGAGGAGTTTCTTGAGTAACTATCTGGGCCGAGAGACGGAGATGCTTTGCCTCGAGCTTAGAAAGGCGTTGGGCATGATCTTGCAGCAAAGAATCTTGTTTGTTGATAAAATACAATAGTTCTTGACGCGAAGGTTGGCTTGGTGGCTGGAGCCAGAGGGTTTCTCGGTGACACGCGACAGAGGAGTAGGAGGTGGCCGATTGTTAGTGATGGCAATTTCGCGCCTGGGAGGTGATTTACGTTGCACAACAATAGCTTGTGTGGCGTTGCAGCGGCGACGACTTCAACAACAATTATTTCAGATGGTCGGCCACGTTGGGAAGCAGGGAGCTGGCGACGGCGGATGCTGACGTATCGGTGGCGGTAGCGACAAGGGGATGGTCGCGGCCAGTGCCAGCGGCGAAGTTAGCACGGGTATCAACCATATTAGCAGGTAATAGAGGTGGCAGAAAATGATAGTCGCTCCCCACAGACTGCGCCAATGATCATGTATGATCCTTCGAATGGTGGTTTCTGGTGAGAAGTAGGTGGTCCACGTTAGTTGACGGCAGACTCTGGTGGGGGTGTACCTGCAGGCACTCCGGCGCTCAAGTCAGTTTGTGTAGCAGATAGGTAATGTGTATTAGTCAGAAAAGTGTACCTCATTTCGGCTTACTCAGCCTTATTTATATGCAAGTAAAAGGTGGGAAATTATGTTAGGCAGTTGTAACGGTAATTCAATAGGAGTACAACACGCCTGAATTAAGGTGGACTCACGCACCCCGAGATACATATGTCCGGATGTCGTTCCATGTCGGTTAGAGTCCATATTCGCTCATTGTACGTAGCCAAGTAAATCCGTGAGGTGGTGTCGACACTTACAAGCCGGATGTCGGTCTAGAACAGTAGCCTCAAAGGTAGCATGTCAGTATGCCCCCTATGCCGGTAGGTGCCTGTATCGAAAGCCAGCTTCGGTTGACCCGTAATGGAAACAACATGACGCGTACGTATGTCGGATGCCGGTCCAGAACAGGACTAAGCCCAGATAGATGTCGGTGGATGTCGGTCCTAACAGGTCTGATCAAGGGACTGAGCCCGAAACAATGTCGGGGCAAGCAGGCCAGAAGTTGGTCCAGAACATATTCATAACCCTCACAATATAGTGTTTCTCTCATCCCTCTTAATGTTTAGGGCCACTGTATACTCATATTTTCTACCCACTCAAGATCCACTACCATGGGCTTTGACAATATTCTAAAATTTTCATGGAAAAAGCAAATGCAACCACAAATCATACGGACTTTTATTTAGGTTGTAATGGGGCTAGGGTGAAGATGGGAAAGTTTAGGATGTAGTTGAGCCAAAAAGGATTAAAGAATATATGTGATGAGTTCAAGAATTAAGTATGGAGTTAAATGTCTACCTTAACCTTTATCCCTTTGTCATATTTCATTTGTTTACATTCCCCATTCCTTTTTCTGCACCTTTATTCTTCTTTTCATCATATTTTTTTAAACAATTATTTTTTTATATTGGTATACTTGTTTTTTCTTCTTTGATTTCTTTTTTTTTTCTTTCTTAATTTTTTTTCCAAAACAGAATTTTTTATCACTATTTGTTTTATTTTCTTTTTCTTTACTTTTTATTTATAGAAATAAAAGTAAGGAATTACTTTCCCACCCCCAAGCTTAAGGCATTTGCTTGCCCTCAAGCAAACATATAAAGTAACCCCGAACTTAATTAAAAACTAATTCGTTAATGCACTATATATCCCTTAATCCTAAATAGAAAGGACATCAATGGTTTTTCAGTTAAGGTAATCTATGAGAAACTCCATTAGAACTGAACCCTAGCGTCAACTTTGGTTTGGATTTTCAGGAGAAAGAGAGAAAAGAGATCATTTGTGTTTTACAAACTAAAATGAAAGTGAATGAATGACAAAAGCTCACTAAAAGTCTACATAAATCTATTTATATAGGTGTTGTCAAGTGCATGTGAGAACAACACAACTTCGGGTATCCTCACAGGCACCATACAGAAACATTACTAGATTCCGTCTTGCTCGTGTCCTCACACAGAACGTCTGTCATATCCTCACGCGAGCCTTGCAATAAGCATAGCTTTCTATTATACTCGTGTCCTCACAAAAGGAATTTTACATGTTCCCATGAGAGCGTGGCTGAAAGAAACCTTCATTTCTAACTTCTCAGATGTCCCCAAATTATATAGGTAATTCCTTCGATCTTGTCTGTGTTTTCTTCTATTGTTAAGGTGAATGGCTTTTTCAAGCATTATTTGAAAGACATGCTTAGCTGATTCAGTTGTCTTATTAAAAATGTTAATTTAGAAAACCAAAGGAGAACGAAATGTTTGAGGGTTTCTGATTGAATATGGAGGATAAATAAAAAAATCGTCGCAATGTAGGGGCAATTGGTTTGAATCAAAAGAAGGATGAAGGTAATTGTGGCTTGGAGAACAACTTGTTAGGTAATTACTTAATTTGTTTTCTCTATGTAATACTCAAGGTTAAGATATTTGCTTTTATTTCTTTTTAGGTAGTTATGTTTTGGGTTCATTTCACTTTCAATTTGAATGTTGCTTTCCTTTAAACCTAAGAAGTACTTTGTACAACTTAACGTGGGTCTTATACAGCCCCAAGATTCATGTATGATTAGAGGTGTCGCTTGTTACTATTGTAAAGTTACTCACTAGAAGAAAAATCCAAATTACCGATGGGAAAAATCTCTCGCAAATCCTCGCCAATTAGTGAGGGATTAGGACAAAAAACAAATTCCCTCGCAAATTCGTTACTAAGTTGATATATTTAATTTAGTTAATTTGTGAAAGAAGTTGTGCCTCTCAATTCTCTAACAGATGTAGTTTTTAAAGTAACTAGTATATTCACCCGCATAATATGTGGATAAAGGAATATGTTTATATAATTAAATTTAAATTGATAATAAATTAATATATTTAAAATTTAAAAAATTTAAAATTAGAATGATTTTAGATAATTATTCAATTTTAAATTATAATAATAGATTATGTTTTGCTATTAAAATCTAATTTACATTATTATTTGATAATAAGATATAATTAAATAAATTAGAATCACAATGATAAGAGTAAAGATTTATATTAAAAATAAGGATTGAAATATAAAATGATAGGATAAATTATTGAATTTTAATAAATTTCAAATTTTAGGGCTTAAAATCTATTAGCATTTAAAATTTTAAATAGGAAGAGAGAGAAGATTGGTATTAAGGATTGGGAAGGAGAACTTCACTTTCATAAGTAGAATGTATAATTCACCATCCAATGAAAGAAGAGATAATACTAAAAATCATTGAGAGGGAGAGTAGGATGAATTAGTGCCTTACTTTCCAAGGTAAGGACTCAAAATTGTCATAAAGAGAGTAGATTTATAAAAGCAAATAGATGTAAATATTACTACCTCCGTTCCAAAACTCTTGTAGTAAGGTTATGCTCATAGACCAAGGAAATGATAGATGTGTCTTGATTCAATAATAACTTTACTAAAACACCCCAATTTAATATCCACTCATATCATTTAACTACCATTTACCCACATTAACAATTTTACACTATTGCATGTCTATCAAGAATAACTGTTACGACTTCCCAGTGTTTTCGTTTCAGCACTTAAATGGTTACTCTTTCAAAAACTGTTTCAAAAAACTTTTAACTGCCCCATCCCACTTTTAATTGTACGTCTATCAATAATGATTACTCTTTTAAAAAAATAAAATTATTCTACTACCTCCTATTGCTCAATATTTTTTCAAGTTTCCCACCAAAAATTTTGCACAATAAATTCTGCTTCACAGTAATTTAAAATCTCCCACTCAATCAAAATTTTTAAATATTTTATATTCCCCCCGAATTTGTTTATAAAAGTTGAGTTAATTTCTAAATTTGTTAATCATAGTTACAGGGAGAGAGCAAAACATGAATATTGATTGACCTGAATATTGATTTAAGAGATTCTAGTATAATTGAATCCTACTCCCATTCTGTTTTATTTTATATTGGGTGAAAAGTGTTGAATTGATTAGTTAGTGGGTAGTGGTATATGGTTCTAAGCTCATTAAGCCATTAAAATGCCTTGAAAATATAAAGACTTATATAATTAAGAGAGAGAGATAATGAGAGTAGGTGTTAGTTGATGTAAGTAATTAAATAAGAGTACAGTTGAAAAAAAAATAATTAATTTTTCTTGGATATCTAAAACAACAATAGTTTTGAAATTTAGGAGTATGCTAAAACAACAAGAGTTTTGGAACAAAGGTAGTAATAATTACATAAAATTAAAATATTTTTTATATAATTTTTTTTATAAGCAAAAGAAATTTATTAATGGTAGTACAAAGGGTACTCCAACCCATTACAAAACTACCGATTTTTTTTATAAATTGATAATTAAAAATAATATATTAATTTAAAATAATATACACATACACAATTTAATAAATTAAATAAGTAATATAACTAAAAATAATTTTTTAATACAATGTATCAAGAAAAAATGACATAGGAAGTGCAATCACTAAAAGTTTCGGTGGTGCGAACAATTCTTTTGGGGAACAAATTCTCTCCAGTTTCAAATAAACTGGACACAATCTCTACCCTTAAAAGTACTTAGTTTACATATAAAATAAAACTTGAAAAAACCAATCATCACTTTATAATCATGGATTTAGAAAACTCGACACTCTACAGTTGAATTTCAACTGCAGAGGATCTGTGTCCTTCTTTTGGAGAGGAAGGCTTTCAGGATCTGATTTAGGAGGGCACCACATCGAAAGAGGTGAGGAATTGATTTGTTTACTAATTTTGCATTACAAAGGTTATTATTGAATAATTTGTGTGTGTACACACAGAGACACTCACACATATACAAAGGGAAAAACAAAAGACAATGCAAAAGCAAGACGAGATTTTATGGAGATATGTAAACGTTTAACTTCGACCTGAAATTTGAAGATGTGACATATAAAAAACTAAAGGCAACATATGTCTTAAATGCTAATCAAAGGAGGATGGTGTGTGAATGGATAGAAACAATTAAAAATTTTATATGGGTATGTGTCAAACATATCACAATGCATTAATATAAGTGAGGGGGAAGATATATGGTCTTAAAAATCATGACTGTCATATTTTTATGAAAAGGCCAATTCCTTTGGCATTTCATGATATGTTGCAAAAGCCTATATAGGGAGCATTAACAAAACTAAGTTTGTTCTTTAAAGACATTTGTGCAATTGAGATAAAGCCTTTAATCTTTGAGAATGAAAAGTTTTCCATTATTGAAACAATTTGTAAGCCAGAAAAGATTTTTTCGCCAACATTCTCTAATTCGATGAAACATTTAGTTGTGCATCTCCAATATAAAGCTAAGGTTGGAGGACCTGATCAGTATAGATGGATGTATCCATTTAAAAGGTGCATGTTGTGCTTGAAAAGGAAAGTTTGAAATAAGGCAAGAGTTAAAGGATAGATTTGTGAAGCATATATTTTTGAAGAAATTACCACTTCTACTTCCATGTATTTTGATCTAACCATACAAACAAGGTGCACTCAAGTTCCATGAAATGATGGTGGTGGTGAAGGTAAGATTGATGAAAAATTGTCTATTTTTAAACATTCATGTCGTACTATTAGCATAGGTCCTAATAGATACTTAACTGATGAAGAGCTTTAAATTGCTAAGACATATTTTCTTGTAAATTGCAAAGAAATATAACCCTACCTACAGTAACTTTGATTCATAATTAATTTATCAATTTGTCTAATTTACAATTATATTAGTTACATTATTAATTTATATTTTATTATTCAATTTGAGGATTCACTAAGGGAAACAAATACCAATATTCTTGAAGATGAAATATTGGACGCTCAAGATAAAGACTTTAGTAGGTAGCTAAAACATTAACTGAGTTGTCTCCCTCATAATTGTGTATAACCTAAATTTGATATTCATTATACTAAATGATACAACTGTGTGTTCTCTTTGTAATCATTTACAGGTGAATACATGTCAAGTTACGGATCACATGATTCCAAAGATAAGTTATGGTCCATCCAAGTATGTGACTTGTTATAATGTGTTAATAGTTAATAGGTATAGGCTCCATACTAAGGACTATGGGTAAAATAAATCTACCACAAATAGTGGGGTATGTGTTAAGGGAAATATATACGGTGAGAATGACCTGGACTTTTATGGCATTGTTGAGGTGATTTTAGAATTATCATATCTTGGAAATCATAATAAAGTAAATTCTTCTACGTTGTCACTAGTTTGACCCAATTAATGACGTCAAGAAGGAGCTCGCTTGAATGAGAATATCAACAAAAATGACAAAATTGAATTTTGGTTTTCTCGCTTGAGTGAGGGGGTCCTCACTCAAGCGAGAAACAGGGGAGAAATGGGGTGCTCTCTAGAAGATTTTTGCTTGAGCGAGAAGGGTATCGCTAAAGCGAGAATCTTCCAGAGAATGGGATAGTCTCTGGATTATTCTTGCTCAAGCGAGAAGCTTCTTGCTTGAGTGAGAACGCGAAGAGTGGAATTCCCTCAGCACTCTTGCTCAAGCGAGAATGCACGTGTTTACAGAACCCTTTTACTTTTTTTTTTTTACTTGAACACTTTCATAAGATCATTGATAGTGTGAAAGATTCAACAAATGATGATGGCCCAAGGTCTGGCAATTCCTTATAGGAGATATGCATGTGAACATATTACTAAATGCGCCCATCTATAATAGAAATAAATTTAGAAATATGTCATTTCATATGAGACTTGGATAGAAGGGAAAAGGAAAAATTAGGTAAACTAGTGAACTCAACCTATGAATACTAGTAATTTCAATCGATCAAAGGTCATATAATGGAAGCTTGGTTTTATTCTCCACATCATTAAGAACTAGGGGAAATGGTTTTTTTTTTTTATGTCAAAAGGAGGAAGTGGTTTAAGAGCTTATATTTGAGCACATCATGACTCTAGGATATAAGGGTGTTCACGGGTCAGTTTGGTTCGGTTCCGTAGGAAAAACAAATCTGAACCAAATAAAACTGTTTGGTTCGGTTCAGATTTTTCAATTTTTCTGTTAGTGACCCGAATCAAACCAAACCGATCAAGAACGGGTTGGATCGGTTTGGTTCAATCGGTTCATGAATTTTATTATACCAATAGTCAAAATTATTTTTCAATTTTTTAGCAAATAATAGAAAACTTCATT
Source organism: Sesbania bispinosa (assembly GCA_026901365.1). NCBI lineage: Eukaryota > Viridiplantae > Streptophyta > Magnoliopsida > Fabales > Fabaceae > Sesbania > Sesbania bispinosa. The sequence goes on from QLOH01000584.1 coordinate 156,761, forward strand.
TAAGAAAAAGACAATATATGATAAAACCCTATGTTGATGTTTAATCTCTCCTCTATGATAAAAACTTATGTTGATGTTTAATCTATCATCTCTTCCAACTTTTTTTATTTTAGTAGCTTTTTTATTTAGGGTGGTTTGGTTCGGGTAACAGATCCGATGTCTTTAATCTGTTACCCGAACCAATCATTGATACGTTTGATTGGTTCGGTTTAGGTCCAACCCGATTGAGCTAAAAAATCCAAACCAATCAGATTGGCTCGATTCGGTTTATCGGATTGAACCAAACCAATGAACACCCCTACTTGGATATGGAAAAACAATAGGGATTACTATATTTAGTAAAAAAATGCTTACAATGCTTTATTTGGACAGTGAAACGGTGTTGGATAAATGATTCTTTAGGCCGTTTTGGCAAAAACTGGTTCCAACAAAGTAATTATTTATGTATAGAGGGTTCTAATAGATAAGCTACCAACGATGACCATTTACAAAAGAGAAACATTATGCATGCACTATAAGAATGTGCCTTTTTAGACGCAAAAAACGTAGTGACGGCCATGCACCGTTGCTATTAGCGACGACTAAGTCGTCGCTACAGTGTCGTTAAAACATTAAATGCGCAGTTCAATGCATAACTGTGCCATTAATACGTTGTGACGACCAGGCCGTTGCTACGTTTCGTATTGTACACTAAAAAAACTAATTATTTTAATTAAAAATTAAAATTGGTGCACCAGAAAATTTTTAACTTAGTGACGACCGTAGCGACGGTCAGGTCATCGCTATGTTTAAAACATATGCGCGCAAGACCCTTTCCCCTCCCCTCTTCTTCTTCCTCCTTCCTCCTCTTCCTCTCTTTACTCCTTTCCCCCTTCCCCACCTCCGGCCACCTCCTTCCCCTCTCCCTCTCTCTCTCGTTCAACTTCAATTCCTCACCGATTAAACACTCTCCATTATATAAAGGTTCATTTTGAACCGATTAGAAGCTCCGTTAGTTGCCCCTCTGTCCCTCCTCTGCCATCCACCACCAGTTGCCGCTGTTCAGGTAATTATTTAATTAATTTATATTTTTAATTATAGTTATATAATTATATAGTTAGTTATTTAATTATATAGGTAGTTATTTAGTAATTGTTAGTAGTAATTAATTATTCACAAATAAATTATTAGTAATTATTAGTAGTAATTAATTAGTAATTATTAGTAATTATTAATTAATAATTATTAGCTATTAATAATTAATTAGTAGTAATTAGTAATTATTAATTATTAATGCTTAGTAGATAATAGAAATAATTTATTTAGTTATATTATTTAAATAATTTATTTAGTAATAATTTAATTAGTAATTATTAAAAATAGGTTATTATGTAGTTATTTATTTAATTTATAGGTATGTTTTTTAATATTTAATTTAACCTTGTTAAAATTAGGTAAATAAGCCTCGTATGCGTGGCAGAGGTGGACAAAAGGTCCCACCCATTAGAGGGAGGTCTATCCCTCCAGGCGAATTTGCTGCACAGGCAGCTCGCGCACATCAGGATAGGACCTGTTAGGAATATGCACTAAAGACTTATATGTTTATGAACATCCATCACTTATATCATGTTATTTTATAAAGGCAACTTATTCTTTTAGAATATAATTAATGTCCTTAGAATAGTAAGCTCAAATTTCATAAGAAATCACGTAGATGACTTAATCGTGAGATCTTATGAAGAACTATTCTTAAATAGTCCATAGTCAAGTATTATCTTAGAACAAAGATGCATTTAGACTAGTATGTGAGTTCATTGATGATCACATCTCACGGATCATGGATATGAGATATCATGTGCTCACATAGGTACACATTAAGAGTAATGGTGTACTGGACAGACCCACCTTAAGAATGTTGCATGGATTGTTACATAAGTGTCATGAACGTTTCTTAAATTGATAAGTGTTATATGAAGTCCTTCGACCTGAAATCACTACGATTCCTACATAAGGAATTATATGTTTTAATTATTATCAAACGTTACCTGTAACAGGGTAATCATAAAGTTGGTTTTTGGACATATAAAAAATTTTGTGGTGGAATGTGAGTGCCCTAGATGGGATTTGTCCCTCCTATGCAACAAGAGTTATATCTGTAGACCTCTTGATAAAGTGAGACTGCAAAATGGATGGCCATGCTCAGGAGGATAAACATGAGATGTTTATTTTCTGAACAGTCTACTTGGGGATCAAGAAATACATAAATTGAACTATACAAGGTTGACACAATCCATGCCCTTGTATTCAATTAGATATTTGGACAAAGGGACATATCATATAAATTATCATAAAATAGGATTCGTCAAGGTTGTTGATAATCTCAATATTTGAATAATGATGTATTGCTAGATATCGCTCACTATTTATGATATTAAATATAAAAGAGTTTTATTTTAATATCATAACCAAATATTAAAAGCCTATTGGGTCACACACATACAACAAGCCACTAGGAAAGATAATGATTCTAATTTGATTAGAATTATAACATAATGGGCCAGACCCATATATGTTAGGGTTAATAGAGTGAGGGATAAAACCCTAGCCACCACTCTATAAATAGAGCATAAGATGCACTACCCTAGATATGTGAAAATAAGAGTAGTCGCTCTTATTCTCTAAACACTACTAGCAGAGTTAAGGAGGGTTTCCTAGTTTGGCTGTTGGCGTGGACACCACTAGAGACGTGGCTGCTATTGCCTCGTTTGCAATCCTCAAAAGATATGACCTTTTGTTTTATACCCTTTTATGCCTTGATTCGTGTTTTCGCATAACGATCATAACAAGGGAGGAAATCCATTTATTTCCACTGCACCCTGACCACATGCTTGATTCCCTTCAATTGGTATCAGAACGTTGGTTTGTGATAAACACGTTTTAGGCTTTTAATCGTTTGAATATAGTGAAATTCTGGTTTTACTACTTGAAAAACGTTGAAACGCAATTGTTCGCTGTTATCTGCGCTTCATCTGCGCTGGGCGCAGGTGAAGCGCAACATACAAGATTTTGAATCTGAAATCTGGGCTTCACTTTCACGAAGCGCAGATGAAGCACAACTTACAGAATTTGAATCTGAAATCTGGGCTTCACTGTCGCTCAGCGAAAGTGAAGCGCAGTTGAAGCGCAGATGAAGCACAACTTACAGAATTTGATTCTGGAACCTACGCTTCACCCACGCTAGGCGCAGGTGAAGCGCAGGTGCGCGTTTAGTTTGTTTTGATTCCATTCTTGATTGTTTTTGTGCATGATGTATATATATATATATATATATATTTGTTATGGTGTTGGAGGGTCCCATGGAACATGGAAAGTTCATGTCTTGGGCGTCAAAGGATTCAATTGTTGAAACCTTGTCTTGACTCAAATGTTGGTTGCGATAAACATGCCACTTATCAATTTGCTGACAAGAGCGTATTCAAATGATACGAGGGACTTACCTGTTTACAGGTTTGTGAAGTATTCGTTTGATGCGAGACACTTATTGATGATTGGTTAAGTGTTTATCAAATCCAAATTTTGTTTCGGGGCGCTACGTAGTGTGTTATTTCGTATGCGTGTAATCAAACCTCGCTTAATATTTACATCTAATTATATCACTCGTTTTACAATCAATGGATGTTGAATTTGCATGATGATTGGTTATGACCTTAGATTGTTTTATTTAAATACGACCTGCGTGTCGTGCCTTACCTCCTATATTCTATTTGTAATTCTTTTCTCATCTCTATCCCCTCGTATGTTAAACGAGGTTTCTTCTTGTTATGTAATATATTCGGGAAGATATGGAGTCAATGGAGCATGTGGAGACATGTGGATGGAGACTTCAAGATTATATGTGATGTAATTTTGTATTGGTATTTTAGGAGGCCATAACTATATCATGTATTTGTATGAGATGCATGTTTGTATGTTTTGTTAAATGGTTTAACAAGAAATAAAATTAAAGCGATCAAATCCCTCAATGCTTATTTTGCCTTCCAATGAATAACACACATCAAGACTAGAATTGATTAAAGTGTGGGTCTGCTAAAGCAGGGTACCTTTATCTATTTTAGTGAGGCGCGATGGGATAAAAAGTAATATCCAACTGTCAAACATTGGGTTTTGACTTAACTAGGTATATTCAATAGGATTGAAAAACCTAGAGGCACTAAGTTAGGCATTAATTCATAAGATGAATTAGAATAAGAGTTATTCGCATACTATCCAAGAGTTGTATGAGATGCAATTGGAAGTGTGTTCCTACCTAAATAACCTTTTCTTAAGCGATCAGCTAAAGCTGACTTAAAATTAGGTGAAATATGGATCTTGGTCCACTAGAAAATCTAGTGATGGGATTTTCTGATTCTTTATATTGAGGATACTTATTTTGATCAAAATAGTGGGAGGCATATTTAATTAAAGACCTTGTTAAATATGTTTTATGATACTTACGTGCATAATTTTGAACACAACAAATAATCTTTTACTGCGATCTGTCCTTGGGAAGGACAAACTGTCTGGATTTAACTTTCTAGACTGGTATAGAGACCTAAGGATTGTCCTTAGGCATGAGAAAAGGTTGCATGTCCTGGAAGGGCCTATTCCTGAAACACCCGCTGCAAATTCTTGGAAAGTTGACAATGATGCTTTTAGAAAGCATCTGGATGTTGCTCTCGATGTAGGTTGCCTTATGCACGCTACCATGAATGTTGAAAACAGCATGAGAACATGGAGGCGTACAATATGATTGTACATTTAAAGAGACTTGATCAAGGCCAAGCTAGGCATGAACGATTTAAAGTCTCAAAGGCACTTTATCAATGTAGACTAGCAAAAGGGATGCCCTATAGGTTCTCATGTACTCAAGATGATTGGGTACATTGAAAACCTAGAAAGGCTTGGATACCCATTAGGCCAAGCGTTGGCCACTGATCTTGTCCTGCAATCGTTGCCATACAACTATAGTCAATTCGTCATGAACTATAACATGAATGAATTTGGCAAACCACTGCCAGAATTGTTGAGCATGTTAAGAACAACTGAGCAAAAACATTAATAAAGATAAAGGGAAGGCCATATTGATGGTCCAACCTGGAAAAGGAAAGGGTAAAAAGAAGTTCAAGAAGCCCTACTTCAAACCAAAGGACAAAGGCAAGGATAAGCCTAGTACCTCTGCTTTAAAGCCTAGGGGCGGGATAGCTATGGAAGGAAAATGTTTCCACTGTGGCCAATCAAGACATTGGAAACTGTGTAAAGTACCTGGAGGAGATCAAGAAGGGAAGTGAGACTTCTGCTTCAAGTATCTATGTTATAGAAGTCAATTTACTTACTACTGCACCTTAGGTATTGGATACCGGATGTGGATCTCACATTTGTGTGAATGTATAGGATCTAAAAGGAGTAGGTCATTGGCTAAAGGAGAAGTCGACCTACGTGTGGGAAATGGAGCAAGAGTTGTTGCCTTAGCCGTAGGAACCTATTATTTAACTTTGCCAAATGGACTAGTTATTAAACTAAATGATTGTTATTTTGTTCCTGCCATATTAATTTCGTTTCTTGAGTGGTTTTTCATTCATAATAAAGAACAATAGTTGTTCAATTTATTTGAATGATATGGTTGTGCAAAGTTGAACAATATGTTCTTGACATAGAAGTTCCTATCTATAACATAAGTTCTAAGAGGGTCAAAAACAAATGATTTGAACCCAACTTATCTTTGGCATTGTCACTTGGGCCACATAAATGAGAAACGCATATCCAATCTCCATAAAGATGGCTATTTGGAATCTTTTGATTTTGAATTAATAGAGACATGTGAATCTTGTTTATTGGGGAAGATGAACAAAACCCCATTCACCGAAAAGGTGAAAGGGCTGGTGATCTTCTTGATCTCATACATAGTGATGTATGTGGGCCCATGGGCACAATGGCTAGAGGAGGTTTTCAACACTTCGTCACTTTTACTGATGATTTCAATAGACATGGATTTGTGTATCTTATGAAACACAAATCTGAGTCCTTTGAAGAGTTCAAGGAATTTAAGAATGAAGTACAAAACCAACTTGGCAAGACTATTAAAACACTTCGATGAGATCGAGGTGGAGAATAATTAAGCCAACAATTTGATGACTATCTAAGAGAGTGTGGGATAACATCTCAACTCACTCCTTCTGAAACACCTCAATGGAATGGAGTTTCAGAAAGGAGAAATCGAACTTTATTAGATATGGTTCGATCTATGATGAGTCATATTGATCTCCCCGACTCCCTTTTAGGGTCATGCTTTGTTAACAGCAACCTTCACACTAAACCGTGTTCCATCTAAGGCTGTCATAAAGACACCATATGCGATATGGACTGGGAAGCGACCAAGTATGTCTTTTATGAAGATTTGGGGTTGTGAAGCTTATGTGAAACTCCAAGTTTCAGATAAACTAGGACCCAAATCAGATAAGTGCTTATTTTGTGGGATACCCTAGCGAAGGCAAAATGTTTGTCGCTAGGACTGCTGTATTCTTAGAGAAGGAATCTGTATCTAAGAAAATGAGGGGGAGGAAAGTAGAACTTGAAGAAAATCAAGTACCACAGAATAGCAATGAGCCAATAATGGAACAAGAGCAGATACAACAAAGTGTTGTGGAGCCACCTGCTCAAGTAGTGCTAGACTTGCGTAGGTCAAACAGGGTACGTCACCAACCTGAGAGATATGGGTTCCACGTGTCTCAGGAAGGCGATGTATTGCTAATGGATCAAGATGACCCAGTGACTTACCAAGAAACTCTTTTGAGTCCAAAATCTGAGAAATGGCTTGATGCCATGAGATTTTAAATGGATTCCATGTACACTAACAAGATATGGACCTTGATTGAGCCACCCGAAGGGATAAAACCCATAGGGTGCAAGTGGGTTTTCGAAAGGAAACTGACATGGATGGTAATGTAAGTACCTTTAAAGCACGGTTGGTGGCTAAGGGTTTCACGCAAATTCATGGTGTAGACTATGATGAAACCTTTTCCCCAGTTGTCATGCTCAAATCTGTTCGGATCTTTCTTGCTATTTGCAACTTACCATGATTATGAAATCTGGCAAGTGGATGTCAAGACAGCCTTCCTAAATGGAAGCCTTCTTGAAGATGTGTATGTGATACAACCTGAAGGTTTTGTTATACCTAAAGGTATGTAAGTTGCAACGATCCATTTATGGATTAAAGCAAGCTTCTAGAAGCTGGAATCTTCGTTTTGATGAAGCTGTTAAAGCAGTTTGGTTTCATTAAAAGTGAAGATGAACCTTGTGACTACAAAATGGTTAGTGATAACATAGTGATTTTTCTGGTTTTGTATGTAGATGACATACTCCTCATAGGAAATGACATTCCTACCCTTCAGTCTGTAAAGACTTGGTTAGGAAATTGTTTTTCTATGAAAGATTTGGGCGAAGCAACCTATGTGTTAGGTATCAGGATCTATAGAGATAGATCTCAAAGATTACTTGGCCTAAGTCAAAGTACATACATAGATAAGATGTTAAAACGATTTAACATGAAAGATTCTAAGAAGGGAATTTTGCCTATGTCACATGGTATAAGCCTATCTAAGGCTCAATCTCCTTCCAGTAAAGAAGAGAGGGGTCGCATGAGTGAGATTTCTTATGCATCTGCTATAGGGTCTATCATGTTTTCCATGTTATGTACTCGACCAGAAATATCATATGCTTTAAGCATGACTAGCAGATACCAGTCTGACCTTGGTGAATGTCACTAGACAACAATCAAGAACATCCTTAAGTACTTGAGAAGAACTAAGGATTCATTCTTTATATATATATATATATATATATATATATATATGGAGGTGAGGAAGAGCTACTTGTAAAGGGTTACACTGATGCTCGCAATCATGTTATGTGTTTTGTTTCAAAGGTGGCGCTGTGAGCTGGAAAATTTCCAAGCAGGAAAACATTCGCTGATTCTACCATACTAACAAAAACCCTTGTGCAGCAGAAGCATGAAGGGCACACTAGATCATTAGGCATAAGAGTTATGTCTGAATGTCTCTAGTGCAAGTGGGAGATTGTTAGGAATATGCACTAGAGACTTATATGTTTATGAACATCCATCACTTGTATCATGTTATTTTATAAAGGCAACTTATTCTTTTAGAATATAATTAATGTCCTTAGAATAGTAAGCTCAAATTTCATAAGAAATCAAGTAGATTACTTAATCGTGAGATCTTATGAAGAAGTATTCTTAAATAGTCCCTAGTCAAGTATCATCTTAGGACAAAGATACATTTAGACTAGTATGTGAGTTCATTGATGATCACATCTCACGGATCATGGATATGAGATATCATGTGCTCACATAGGTACACATTAAGAGTAATGGTGTACTGGACAGACCCACCTTAAGAATGTTGCATGGATTGTTACATAAGTGTCATGAACGTTTCTTAAATTGATAAGTGTTATATGAAGTCCTTCGACCTGAAATCACTACGATTCCTACATAAGGAATTATATGTTTTAATTATCATCAAACGTTACCTGTAACAGAGTAATCATAAAGTTGGTTTTTGGACATAAAATAAATTATGTGGTGGAATGTGAGTGCCCTAGATGGGATTTGTCCCTCCTATGTAACAGGAGTTATATCTGTAGGTCTCTTGATAAAGTGAGACTGCAAAATGCATGGACATGCTCAGGAGGATAAACATGAGATGTTTATTTTCTGAACAGTCTACTTGGGGATGAAGAAAAACATAAATTGAACTATACAAGGTTGACACAATCCATGCCCTTGTGTTCAATTAGATTTTTGGACAGAGGGGCATATCATATACATTATCATAAAATAGGATTCGTCAAGGTTGTTGATAATCTCAATATTTGGATAGTGATGTATTGCTAGATATCGCTCACTATTTATGATATTAAATATAAAAGAGTTTTATTTTCATATCATAACCAAATATTAAAAGCCTATTGGGTCACACGCATACAACAAGCCACTAGGAAAGATAATAATTCTAATTTGATTAGAATTATAACATAATGGGCCAGACCCATATATGTTAGGGTTAATAGAGTGAGAGATAAAACCCTAGCCACCACTCTATAAATAGAGCATAAGATGCACTACCCTAGATATGTGAAAATAAGAGTAGTCGCTCTTACTCTCTAAACACTACTAGCAGAGTTGAGGAGGGTTTTCTAGTTCGGCTGTTAGCGTGGACACCACTAGAGACGTGGATACTATTGCCTTGTTCGCAATCCTCAAAAGGTATGACCTTTTGTTTTATACCCTTTTATGCCTTGATTCGTGTTTTCGCATAACGATCATAACAAGGGAGGGAATCCATTTATTTCCGCTGCACCCTGACCACATGCTTGATTCCCTTCAGGACCAACCTCCCTCCCCCTGAGCAACCAGGCTTCTTGTCGAGGTGGAGCAGTCCACACCACGAACCGCAAGACCCACATTGAGGTCGCGCTGGATGTGGTATGTAAAAACCAACTTTTCTATATTATTTTTGTATTTGTAATTAAAATAATGAATGAGTGTAATTTTTCTGTGTAGCAACAACAGCTTGGGCGGGATGTAGATCCCGATGAGTTTTTTGTGGCCACACACACAGAAAAAGGTGGTGGTTGTGTAGACGATCGAGGGAGGTGGAGTCACAGATTGGGGACAACTCCATCACTGATGGGTCCACCAAGCTACACATCTGGAAGGATGTTGCTGGTGGCAAGACTCGGGGCCGCTGTAATGGCACCGGGAACTTGTCAAGAACCATTCGTCCTGGTGTGACCAATCTCACTTAGGAGTCTCGGGCCCATACCAGCGGAAGCAACGAGTCACGGTATTCGTCTGACGAGGCGCTATGGCAGGAGGTCATCGAAGCAAAGCTGCAGGCTAACCGAGCTAAAGAGAGGGCTGATCACTGTTAGACCCAGTATGCACGGTTGGAGGAGGACTTCGCACAACTCCAACAACAGTTGCAGTTAGTGTTGGATGCCCGCAGTGCAGGTGGTTCTACCAGTTTCAGTTAGGCTCAGGCACACCTGCACTACGATGTCGACCTGGATGTACTAACCCTTGGGTGAGGATGAGGATCATGGCCCACGACCAGAATAGTTGCAGTTATTGTATTATGTTTGTATACACTTTTTATATATCCTGTTTATATATATATATATATATATATATATATATATATGGGTAAAATATGTTTTTGGTCCCTATAAAATTAGCGAATTTTGCTTTTAGTCTCGATAAATTTTTTTTGTTAAAGCGTCCTCTTAATTTTTTTTGCAATTAGTTCCTGGCGTGTGTCATAGGCTGATGTGACACTTTTTCTCTCTCCTAAGTGTCAACTCTTAAGACCGCCAGAAATTATCCTTAAGACCGCCACAACCTCCCCCACCATTTCCCCTCCCCCTTCCCCCACCCCCTGTAACTCACCCAACCCCATTCTCCCCCACTTCCATCACTCGCAATTCTCTTCTCCTCAAACAACAGTGACAAATCAAACTCTTCCGATAGCGAAATTATTTGAAATGCATTCATTGTCATTGGCACATTCGACTCCTCCTCAAAATCAAATGCCTCTTCCTCTTTCCTCCTCGCCATCATCATGCTCTTCGACATCGGTTTCTTGAACCAAGACGAGTCCATAATCTTAGAAATTGTTATTTGGGTTTGGATCCAGAAACACGAAAAACTTTTTTTAGGATGCGTTTTTAAGGCTTAAGCTCATCACTGAGAAAAGTGGCCGCGCTATGAGAGAAGTGGTTTGATAACTGCTAGGCATTGTTTGTGGATTTTGGGGGTTGAAATGGCTCTGTCAAACCATGACAATAATGTTTGGAAGGCTTTGATTCTTGATGTGAAGAATCGTAAATGTTTCTTTAATGCGGATGAAGACAAGAAATTGGCAAAAGCTATATTAGATGCAAAGAAAGAGATGGATCAATCAGTTGATTTGCTTGATGCCAATAGTGTTCTTTTCAGAAATGCTGGATGGAAGGTATACAGATCCTAAACTTGACTTTGCACTACCTAGTATTTCATTAATTTTTAACTTTTCAAGGGTGTTGATACTATTGTTGAGTATGGTCTCTTTATTTCATTTTAAGTGTCATATAAACTAATTACACAAATTAAGAAATATAACTAATATTCTTGTTTATATTAATATTTTGATTTTAAAGAAACTTTCTAACGGGTGGAGACCAAAAAGGGTAACTATAGAATTGCATTATGAAAATTCATCACAGGTTTTTGAAACAATTTAAGGTTGAAAGTCGCTATATTATTTGTTCAATTGAGATAATCAAAGAGTCAAGGAAGTATATTCAGGTTTTGAAGATATGGGACATATTGCCTCTGGAGGATATCCCACAATTGGCTAAGCGCCTTGATAACACATGCAGAAGATACACTGATGAATATATCTTTCGATGCAAACAGAAAGGTTTTGAGGGGTAAGTGAATTTAGTTGCATTGATTTCAAAAGATTTGATCTATTCTAGTGTCTAGCCTTAACTGATATGTCAATTTTGGCTTCTTTCTTTGTGAACAGAAACATTGAGTTTCCTTTGAGTTGGCCTATCTCTTCAAATATCCAAAATTTAAGAGTGTTGATAATACAAATGAGGGAGTTTTAGATAATTCTGAAGATAGAATTGATGCTGAAAGCTCAAAGGTTGAGGAGAGTACATTGTTGATGAAGTACTGTTCCATTTCAACAAGTTATGTGTTTTCTGGCCATCGTAAAAAAAAGTTCTTCGTGCTTCTGGATCCGAACCCAAATAACAGTTTCTAAGATCATGGACTCGTCTTGGTTCAAGAAACTAGTGTCGAAGAGCATGATGACGGGGAGGAGGAAAGAGGAAGAGGCATTTGATTTTGAGGAGAAGTCGAATGTGCCAGTGACGATGAACACGTTTCAAATAATTTCGCTATCGGAAGAGTTTGATTTGTCGCCGTTGTTTGAGAAAAGAATTGCGAGTGATGGAAGTGGGGGAGAATGGGGTTGGTTGAGTTACAGGGGGTGGAGAGGAAAGGGAGGGGGAAATGGTGGGGAGGTTGTGGCGGTCTTAAGGATAATTTCTGGCGGTTTAAGACCGCCAGAAATATAAGAGTTGACAATTAGAAGAGAGAAAAAGTGCCACATCAGCCTATGACACACGCTAGGGACTAATTGCAAAAAAAAATTTTAAAGACACTTTAACAAATTTTTTTTTTATACGGACTAAAAGCAAAACTCGCTAATTTTACAAGGACCAAAAACATATTTTACCCTATATATATATATATATATATATATATATATATATATATATGAGTGTTTTTATATAGTATTTATTGTTTTTTTATATTTTAGATTGTTAACAAATATGATATAAAATTTATAAAATAATAAAAATTTGAATTTCTATAACAATTCAGCCGTAAATTCGTAAGTTAAAATAAAATTAAATATAAAATGATAAAATCAATTAAAAAACTGATATAATCATTAGCGACAACCATGTCCGTCACTAGTTAAAAAAATATTTTAAAAAATAATATAATTATTAGCGACGGCTACGATGTGACGGCTTAGTGACGACCTTGCGATGGACTTCAGCATAACGATGACTTTAGTGTCGGGCAAACAGACGCTACGTAACGACAACTCTTATTATTCGTTGCTACGGTATATATTAACGATGAGTATTTTAACGAGGTCCTTGTGGCCGTTGCTAAACCGTCGCTAATTGCTTTATAACGATGATTTTCTCCTTCTAGCGACAACTTTTGACCGTCGCCAATTCTCGAATTTTAGCATAGCGATGACTTTAGCGTCGGGTAAACAGACGCTATGTAACGATGACTCTTATTATTCGTTGCTACGGTATATATTAACGATGAGTATTTTAACGACATCCTTGTGGTCGTTACTAAACCGTCGCTAATTGCATTATAGCATCGATTTTCTCCTTCTAACGACAGCTTTTTTGACCGTTGTTAATTCCCGAATTTCTTACCGTGAGGTAATACAACTATTCTTTGGTTTTTACAAATAGTGTGGAATCTAATTCTCATATGTTCTTCAGTTATTTGCCCCATTGCTTATAAGCTCTGGATGAAAGTTTATGAATGAATAGGATTTCAATTAGCATCGCCAAAAGATTGGAAAAATTCACTTCAGTCAACATTTCTGCAGTAATATGAAAAAAAAGGTACGGCGCGCCAGCATATGGTGCAAATTGCATTCGTAACTTTGCGGTCGGTCTTTATGGCTGTGCAAAAATTGTACTACTCCAACAAATGGGCTGCCTGATTAAGTGAACTCCTATAACGGTGCATGTGTATATTGGCTTACTACGCACGTAGTCAGTACTCAACAGCACACAAAGATGAGGAAGTAATTAATTAATTATCATAATCCCAATCATAACTCATAAGTGAGATATATCAAAAGTCATGTAAGTCCCGTAAAATTTGAAACAACATTCATGTAATTAATTAACCCACACTAGTGCCTTTGAGACGGTGAAATAAATATAAATACCTCTCTAAATACTTTTTAGTAAGGATATTTTTTCTGCCTTAAATTGGGTAGCATTTACTCACACTATGTTAATTTTTTAATTACAAAAAAAAAAAAAAAACAAAGGATCCTTTCCCGCGAAAGTGTACGCATTGAGAATGAAATACCTTGGTTTTATGATTTTAAGATTCGAATTTTACTCTTCTCAAATGTAATATTAACTGTTCATTAATTAATGATTAAAATTATGATAAAATATATGTATATATATATATATATAAATATAAATTAATTATAAAATCATTAAAATTCCAATTATCAATTTTTCACTGAACAATTATATTTCCATATTTCAAAGTTTATAGAATATTCATCTCTTGTATTTAACTTTTTCTAACTACATGTGTACGTAGTTCATGGGCCGGTGATAATCTAAATCTAAATTCGAAAAGTTATAATTTGTATCTTATTAATATATATTATGTAAATTATTCTATGGTATTATGTTTATTTTTTTTTTGACGGAATTCTATGGTATTATATATGTTATTGGATTATGAATCAACATAAATATACATAAAATTTATTAACAAGTTCTTTGCTAGATGAACTTTCCACTCAATAAGAACTTTCTTGAATTATCCTTATCTATACAAAGAAATAATTAAATTTAATGATATTTATCTTCTTTTTCTATCTCTCTCTCTTTATATATATATATATATGTGTGTGTGGATCAAGTTATTCCGATAATAACTCTTGTTAAATTACCTCACTTAATAACTTTTTGTATAATATGAATTTCATAAATCTAAGTGTTGAATAATGTGATATTAATAGGATAATTTATACATATAAAATTTTAGATAAATTAGACATTTATAAGTATCTAATTTTATAGTAAGCGTTTACTTATATATTGGAAAATATATTATATTAAATTGAAGTTATTTGATAAATATCAAATTACTCATAAATTTTATGCTTTGTAAAATTGATTTATTTAACGAGAACTTTTAATTCAATGCTTGGATTGATACAATGTAATATTTATAGAAAGTTATAAAGCGAAATAACTTTATAAAAAGTTATTTTATATAATTTAATTAATATACATTGTCCGTGTAAAAGAATTTTTCACAGACATTTAATAGTGTGCTGCCACATTATTTAATGAATGTGACACTTCATATGTTATTAAATTCAATAAATGATGTGGCAACATATCATTTGATGTCTGTGTAAAATTTCTTTACACTGATATTTTGTATATATATTAAACTCTTATATATATATATATATATTGATACATGAAAATTGGTGTTCATAAATATAATTAATAAGAAAATCTTAAAATATATTAAAATAATAATGAAAAGTATATCAAAATTTATATATACTAAAATTATTTTAATATTTTCTTGAGTTTTTTTAATTGATTGTGCATATACATACTGTACTTATATAAGCATATATTGGACACGCACTATGGATAGGTCATATTACCAATCCTACAATGTTCACAAGAAATGTTGACTCTTGAATCTTTATTTCATTTACGTTAGATTAATTAATTTCATTTGTTAGAGTGAGTGAGAGTATAAACTGATGAACTCAGACATTCTAATTAACTAAATTTTCGATATGCCCAAGGTGTCATTTCAACTTGTAAAATCTTCAGTGACCTAAAACAACTACGAAAAAAGAAAGATTATTTGATCGTAAAAACTGTTTAAATATGAGGCGAACTTTAATTTGATAATCCATTAGTTGCGCGCGGATAGCAGAAAATACTAAATTAATGTTATTAAGATCTTATTATCCATGCGAAAAATTCAAGCTTTCTAAAACGAGAAGCATATTGATATTAGAAACAAATTAAGCACTAAGCAGGTAGGATAAGCTCGTCTATCGCAACCAACAGCCAACAGGGTAGGATTATTTCAACGAAACCAATAATACATTTTTAATCACTCTCATATGACTTATATTTTAGACAAAATTCTCCTATAGATCAAAAGAAGAAAGGATCCATACACAAAAATCACACACACACACATATATATATATATATATATATGGAAAGAAAGATAATTTATGTTCTTTACGGAATTAATTAAAAGTCCGCGACAAATAAAACCCAAATTTCATATATTATGCACCCAGAAAAGGGGTAAAACATGAAAACCAAAAATGAAGGAAAAAAAAGAAGAAGAAATTATACAGCTCATGGTTCCATCTAATTAATATATAGCTTGCTTCTACCTAAGCATATATATTATTGTATAGTCAAGTACTATGCATAAACTTGAATTAATAGCCTTCTATATCCTGTATTCTACATAAGTAAGTAACTAACATGTTTCTCAGAATTATATTCTTCTTTTGAAGCTAAGTAATTAATAACTGGCCATGATGAAGAAAAACCCACATCTGTTGGAGAATTACATGTATAGGCTTCATATATATAAATAACTTGCCTGGCTTCAGCCTGTGTGCCGTAGCTGTATGTAGAAATTAAGATAAGACACAAATCATGGGAGAGTCATCACCTTGCACTGTTCTTCTTCTGCCATCTCTGAATCAGTTGGATCCACCTTATTAGTAGGTGGATAGTTAGAAAAGCCTCTGTAGTCATGGGATTTTATATATAGGAGGAGCTTTTAGATATCAGTAGTAGTGAGGGAAGGAAAGTCAAGTAATTAATGGGGTTTGGAGAAATAAGGGAGTATTGTATATATGAAGAATGATATATTATAATGGATCACCCATTTGTATCTTTTGTTCTTTGACCCAACCCCCCTTCCTACATAGCCAAACTAGTAATCATATACCTGTAAGTGGGAATCCTTTCATTTTCATTTTCATTTTTTATTTTTTAATTTTTTGTTTTTGCTATGCTCTATCAGAGTTCACTATTATGCAAGCACTACTACTCAAAACCAGGATATATAAGTGATTCACGTTCTTTTATATATATATTGATGATGATTGGCAGAGTTAATTAATTAATTATGGAACATTTACATTAGATGGGGGGGGGGGGGGGGGGGGATCCTTCTTTTTTTAAAAAAAAAAAAACTAAAATCTTGAAGATAAAACATTCTACAACATTCTTGTACTAATTATTGATCTACATTTATTAATTATTTTCCCATTTTTATAACATTTCAGGTGGGTCAAGGTTGTAAAACTCGTCAACTAGGGTTTTGATTTCTCTATGGACAAATAAAAAACAAAGCAGTACTTGAGGGAGACGGCAACAATTTGGGGCACTGCAAAATGGGGAACCCCTTCTTAGTCAAACAATAATCACTATGTCAAGCGTCTATATATTCCTTTATATATTTTTTATATATGGATCTTATTGTATCCGAACAAAGAATCATACCATTTTAAAAACTATATATGAAAAAGGGGTTTCTAAATTCATTGCACACATTAGTATATCTAACATTTCTGATCAAACTTTTTCCTTTTGTACTTTAGAATCTCTTAAATTTTTCTGGCTTTTAAATTTAGTTTTACAGAGCACAACTAATAAAAAGAAAAAAGAAGAAGTAACAAAACAACAGGCTACACTCCCATTATGGATTTTGGAATACTGATTATTTAAATTTTGCCGGTTTGAAATGATTAAACTATATGAACATCAAGTAAATATATACATTAATTTTCAGGCAGCAACAGTGCAGCACTATTATATTAAAGTTTTCAAAACCTTCAATTATTTCAATAACATAATTATTAAATCATGTCACTTCTATCCCATTGTGAAATTAGAGAGTGATCGATACTTTTAAATATCCTTCTATTTTTTTTCTAATATTTTATATATTAAATGGAAAAAAATCATTTTGTCTTAAAAACATAAAAAAAATCAATATTTTTATTTATTAAATATTTAAAAATATTTTAAGAGTGATTAAAATTATTCGAGAAATTGTATTTTAAGTCCAAAACAAAAAATAAGATGAACTGTATCTGTATTACTATTTCAATGTTATTGCTTTTTCAAAATGGAATCATTTCATTGTTGTTTCCCATGCAATTTATGTCGTACTAACCACTACCACTCATCACTACTTATGTCCATACCATCTTCGTCTTCTTTAATGTAATTTATGTCGTACTAACCACAGCCATTCATCACTATCTATGTCCATACCACCATGTTCTTTATCCATCATAAGCTCTCTAAGTTGCAAAAGATTAAAAAGCACAACCTTCATTGAAATTATGAGATGTTAAACAAAACCCACAATAAAGAAAAGAAACAAAGGAAGAGACAAACTAATAAGAATATATATTATACCTAGTGGTAATTTTCAACAATAGTGGGCCACTTTAGGCTAAACCAACCCCACTCTGCAAAAGCCTTGAGGAGGAAACATAAAAAGTGGTTAATTTCTAATGGCACCTGAAGGCCGAAATGGGACATCTAGTGTGCCTCAAGAAAAGACACCGACCGAGAGGTTAAATTGGTTAATTTAACAGATTCTTTTTTGTCCCGGGAAATGTCACGACTTTAACCCAATGTGATTAACTTCCAACTTATGGAAAATTTTTAAAAGACATAAGTAACTTAAAGAAAAGATGTTATGTGATATTTATCTCAGCACCTCATTTTTTTTATTATTCACAAATCTTAAATAGGTGTCACCAGTACATTAGTCGGGGTGTTGAGGATGAGAATGATGTTAGGGAGAGATAATGACAATGCTGATAGTAATAACGATGTGAAAGGGATTCACTTTTCTGATAGCAAGTGTGGTCTTTGATTGATGTGAGGTTTTCTTGGCTCATATGTGTAACAATGGAGTTTTAGGGTTGTTAAAAATTGGAAGAATAGGCAGAAACCTACAAAATTAGAGACTATGTCTTAGGTCACAAAAATGAGAATGAAGACGAAGATTGTCACATCAGCTAACATGGTAACGGCCACATCAGCAAGCTGTTAAGCTAGTCTAACGACAAGGACTATTTTGAAAAACAATGATTTTGTGAGGATGAAAAAGTAAAAAAAAAAAAAGTCAGGCGGACTAAAATGAAAACAAATATATTTTGGAGGGACTAAAAATATATTTAAGCCTTTTTTATATTTTTTTTTTCTCTTCACATCAATTATCACATTTATTTTACCTTTTCTGAATCCATTTCTTGTTTTTTATCTCTTTGTTCCCTATGGACCGGGATCTTCTCTAGTTTAAAAAAAAAAAACTGGACGTGATCTTAGCCATTTAAATTTTCACTCCACAAATTAAATAAAACACAAAAATTGATGAGAAAATTTATAGTCATTGGATCACAACTACACGCTCTCTAGTCCAGTACTGGGGAGGATCTGCCTAGGTGCTACTACACTCATAAGCTTTTTCCATTTTTCTGATCTCAAATAGGCATCCACCTAGAAGCTACAATTTTTAGCTATTGAGTGGACATGAGTTAGGAAGCGAATCCAAACATACTCCAGGTAGTGTCATGACTGCTTCAGGTCTCACTTCCACCATTGTTTTTTTATTTTTTTGTGGTGGTTGATGAGTAGAGTGAATCCAAAAGCAAAACTAACAGAGAGAAGCAAACAAACACAAGAGTCCAAGGGGAAACTTGCGGATACCATGATTTGGGTTAGATTACTCAGATTAGAGTTACTAATTTTCCAAATCCCAACCAACGAAATCAATCAGAAAGTTCTGTCAAAACCGACAGTGTAGTCCCAAATGACACATGCAATATGTCGTAAAAGTCCAACTCTAGTGGAAAGCAGCTACTCCACTTCCACTTATGTCTAACCTCATTGGTATACTATAAGCTCTACACTGTACTCAACTTGCCAATGCTCTCAGGCCCTTTTCAATATTTCTAGACGAGAAGCCACTTCTTTTTACCCATATATTCTCGTGAGTCGAATCTAAAAATTCATAGACGCTCCTCATAGAGAACTATAACTCCTTTTTGCTTACAAGATCAATTTTGTTCCTAATAAAATGGAGACAGACCAGTCCTGGATTGCTTAAAACATGATAAGTAATAAGGCTAACAATCAACAACAACTAAATCTTATCCCCTGATTTGGGTTATATATATAGTAAGTTTTAAGATGATAAAGCTAACACTAACAATCAAGTCCTATCCCACTAACTGTGTCGGTTACATGATAGAATAAAATAAATGTAACGAAATAGTAAAAGCAAGGTAAACATTGCAAAGTAACCAACCAGCAGTTGGATTAAATACATGGAGGGAGAACTTTATCGTTTATAGGTGTCTTATCTGACTCAGACAGAATTACCTCTGCTGAAAAATATCTGCCGTCTTACAAAAATAAAAACATTGCAAAATAGCTTAACGTAGGTTTATGAGTTGAAAAATGAATTTGAGACGAAAGTGATTGAGAATAATTCTTTTTTATGGATTATAATGCCCTCCCCTTTTTTCTCCCTCGCCCCTTTCTAGTTGCTATCCTAACTCAATTCCCTTCCCTAATCTCCTGACCATTATTATTGACCAGCAAGAAGGGCAGCACCAATTCCTGAACCTGTCAGCAGAGTGCTCAATGACAATACTTTTCAGAGACAGAGATACCTTCAATTCACCAAGCAATTCTCTATCCAAGCACTTTTCCATACTCGGTGTAATGCTCTCATACAATCCACTATTCATGGCTATCACATGATTCTGACTCCCAACCAATTTGATAGTGTCTTTTCCCAATTTGATAGTGTCCAACTGATGTGAGATTTAAATACGCATTAATTTTGTTTTAAACAAGACTAGCGGCAAAACCATTAAGCATAGGAATTAGGAACCTCAACACGAGGGAAATAATAAAAATAACTTTAACCAGCTTGGACTTGTTGAGTTCAAAGTTCAGTCTTTGAAATTGCTTTGTGCTCACTCTACCTTAGCATACAAAATCATATTATAAATGTGAATTCGGACTAATACTGCTTTTAGTAGTATTGTCCGGTTACACGTTTAAAACATTTTTTTTATTGAAATCAAACACGCTAAAAAAACTTAATTGATAATACTGAAAGTTGAGAAGAAGTCAAAATCAGAGATAAAAATATCACTTTGAAAAACAGTGTAACGTTCTTTGTTTTTTACTGTTTTCTTTCTTTACTCATGTTGTACAGAGGCAGAGTGGCTGTGGGCAGCAAACAATCGAGGCCCAAAAGGCCATGAAAAATAATGTCCAATGAAATTAAAGTTTTTGAGAATCCAAGTCTATCCCACAACTTCATACAATATATTGACCAAAAACAAAAACTTCATACGATATAATTCACCAAAAAACACAACTTCACACAATATGAAAATTTTAAAATAAAAAATTAATCAATCCCGAAATGACAGTTACATATGACAACGGAAGAACGTTTCAGCAAACTAAGGGAGCAAAAAGTATATTTAACATGATGCTTTGGCAAGTGTCCGTACCCAAATTCTCCACGGCATTTTCCGGTTGAAGAGGCTGAACCTTCCCAAAGTCCACGGCAGCAGTGCGTGGCGAACCCACGGCGGGACAGGGTGTACTTGCAGGGACTCCGATGCTTAAGTCAGTGAGGATTCTGATCAGAGTAGAAAAATAATAGAATGAATGTGTACCTCAAATGGGTCTCTTGCTGAGTATATAGATGAAATATGGCGGAAAAATTTGTTATTCATTGTAACTGCCTCATTAAGATGTTATGACGTACTTAAGTGAGATTGATGTACACGCGTTGTGGATCTGCCGGCTTGAATGGTCGGGGTTCAAATTATCTGCAGAACAGCAAGTAAATATGTTTAATATAAAGCAAACTAAGTTACGTATTTAGTTAAGATACTCTAACATAATGCTTTTGCAAGTAAAACTCCTTACCGTTAGATGCTGGCATGCTTTGTCTAGATTATTTTAAGGGTAGGTCATGAATATAAAAGACTAAAAAATAACAAAATCTCATTCTAGTAGATTGAGTAGGGGTAACTACTTGTTTATTTAAAAAAATAAAAAACACGACAACCATGGCTAATTCCTAATCTTTTTGTTATTTGATAAATGGCAGTACATCTGCATCATCACCTGCAGTTATAGATAATTTTTTCCTTCTTGTAACCAGCAACAAGACAAAACGCACATAGAACCTTGGAAAAAAGTTACCAGATCATGTAACTTCCTACCTATAAATGCCCATGGGTCTACATATAGATGCCATAATGCACAAAGATTACCAACTTTACAAACGACATGGTAACTTCCATCCTCAGAGTTCTTCAGCTAAAGCTGATTAGTTCCTAATTTGCAAGTTTTGGGGTCCTAGGAAAACCTGAAAAGATTAGAGAAATGAAAGCCAGCATTTAAATTAGTACATACGGGAACTGCTAGCTTTCTCATCTTTCTCCATTGCACCATGTGTTCATTTCCAGACATTGCCAACTAATTCTTCCTTCTGATTTCTCACGCCGTTGATGCTAATACAATCTCCTGTTATACATAAAAACATAATTGACAGCATAAAGAAAAAAAAAAATGCATACAGATTGGCTATGAAAACAATAATCATTAGCAAAGGACATGACATATCACTGACTTTTGCACAGCTTCTTAGTGAACTCTGCTTCTTAGAACCAAACATTGCATATGGCTTCAAATAAAGCCCAAAAAAGTAAATTGGTCAGCACACTTCATTGTCCACAACAAAACAAAAACCTTAACCACTTGAAACAATATAAAAAGAAAAAAAACCTTAAGGGTGTGTTTGTGAGTTTAGAGAGAAGGGAAAGGAAAGGATTGGAGGGAGAAGGGAGGGGGAGAAGAGGAGGGAAAGACTTTGTAAAATACTCAAACTCACAAACATAAAGGGGAAAGGACTTCCAATAAACCCTTCCCTTCCCTCCAAAATTGAACTCGCAAACATACCCTAAAGAAATACAGTTCAGCAACTGTGATGAGCTAGATTTTGCCTATTCAATTCTTCAGCAAAGTTTTGTGAAATGTCAAATATCAAACTAAGTTACACAATAACATATTGGCTTTACAGCACGTCTGGGAGGACCTTGTACATCAGAGTACTTGGTTGTTGCACAATTTATAAATAAATTGCAATGGGGAAAATAACAAGAACTCATCAAAAGGCTGATTACTGTGCCATCAAGACTGATGAGGAAGTAATAAATCAAGGTAGTAAAAAGGTAAAAAAACATTTTCCTCTCCATGAGTGTGATGCAATCTGTCCTATATGGGGTATTCTGATCAAAACATTGTTCACTTCATCCCCTCAATACCACTGATCTTATCTTCACAACAACCTGACATCAATCTAGATCCAATGTCATAGCAGAACAACACTTGTAGCAGATATAATTAATCACACTAGAACTTGAGGCCCAATCAGCCTCAGGTTCAGGAGACTGTCTCCCTTGATTTATGGAGTCTGATGGTGTGTCATTGCCCTTGATTGTCAAGACCATTTAAAACCATCAGTAAACACATGCCTTCTACAAACATGAGAAACATAGATTTCCTTTCTCGGTTTCCAGAACATGCACATATTAACTGAATGTGCCAGAATTCTTCAACTGTCCCATGAATATCAAACTGCTGTCCTTCTTGAACAATCTCCAATAGTGTCATGCTCAATTGGCCAACATAATCCAAATGCAACCAATAGTACTAAAATACACAGTTGATGTCAAGCCTTGCAAATTGCATCACATGACAATCCCTTTAAAATTGCCCTCATTTCACTGCCATATCTAAATCAAAATTACAAGTTAGTTGCTGAAGCTGTGACTCCACCAAACGTTTCCAAGTGCAAAAGTCAATAACATCAGCAGCAACTATGTCAAATTGCAGATAGTTTTTATACCTTAATAAGAATAGGTATGGCTCAAGCAGAGCACTCCAATTAACATTATTCAATTCTATTTCCTGGATTTGTTAAAAATAACAAAGGAATCAGTTATAATTATGAGCAGCTAGAAGTTATTAATAACCAAATATGATCTTGCAAGTTGCAACCTCAACAAGAAAATGAAAATATTACCCCACGGATCTTCTTGTCATATCGAAACAGCTCCATCATAACATGAAGTGTGTTTGTTGAAGCATTGTAACTAGAGTCCATACAAGAATAAGCAGGGGTAACGGTTGGCTTAAGATGGTTCCATCACAAAAATTTTACAAGGATGCCAAATAGAAAATTGAAGTTCATTCTCCTCTATTGGATTCAGATATGTCCAAGTTCTGTCCATAAATTATATGTAAACGACAGTTCCAAACTATTTGATACACAACATGAAGAACCTTCACGTAAACTGGTCACTAATAACATCGACCCCAAAAAGTTATAATAAGAATCTGAATGGTAGTACTCACAGTATATGTCTTAAATTGGAAGTTAGAAAGCAATTGGAAATCTACAAACATTTGTTGCATTAATTTAAAAGTACATTGAAGAATTGAAAGAACATATTTCAAGATTTACATCAGCTCACTTTCATAATCTAGTAGCAAGGATACTAACTAGACCAAAATAAAGCTCGCATAATCCATCTAAGAAGTTTCTTATAATCATAAAATCATTAGAAAATGAGATTATTTTCACTTGCTTCTGGTACAAATAAGCAAGAAATAGTTGGATAAAGTAGGTCAATTGAAATTCCATCAAACTTCAATTTCATAACAGGGACGTGTGCATCTGGAACTGGCTGCAATTCTGCAACTTCCTCCATGTTAGCCAAGATGTCAGGTAATGTGAAGAAAAAATCCTCCTGAACTGAGAATTATTTTGATGAATTACACATACAAAAACACTATATATTTGCACTCTGAATCTACTCCCGGTTCACATAGCTTGGCCCAATTAAAACATAATGTTATCTCAGCCCCAGCACCATGAACGTGTATCATAACAAAGATTGCAATCAACACCATGCAATCCCTAGTGATCAAGTCATATGAAGATTACCAGAATAGAATAAAAAGATTCATAAAATACAACGATTCAACGATAAATCAAAACATAAAGGTGTGCATGTTAGGCAAGGGAGTAAGCAAACTGACACAGAGTCAATAGGAACCAAAAGTGAAAAAGACACCATTTGCCTCTTTGATCAATGTATCCTCTCAGGCGAGTAATACTCTTCAACCAACCCATTACCATCTGAAAAGAAAACAAGTTATAAGTCAAACTAACACTGGGTTTTTGGGGTTTTATAAAAAATTGGGAAAATATTTGTAATTATTATTATTGATAAACGTTACCTTGTTTAACTCAAGTCTTTGCATATTGCTAGCGACCGTGGGGCCAGTCATTGATATCAGCTTCACCACGAGGTAATGCTTAGAAGATGACACTTCAGAGCTCGCCATCACCCCCGCCAGCACCGAAAAAAATAAACGATAATTTTGTTTTCTTCTCAAAATGGGCTTAAAGAAATTTATGTGAGTAAAACTAGCTTATTACCTAATCAATTAAGCTAGTAGCTATTTTAGTCGCCTTATCAAATACACTCTATAACTCTTATTAATTGTATCTTTTTTCTAATGATATTTCATACCGAACACATTGAATTTTCACTTATTGTATTATCTTCTTTGTGAATAAATATGAACAGGTTTGCCTCCAGTGGAGGAAGATACATGTGGTTAAACAAAAAAAAAATGAACAAATGTTTGATTATAAGTTTTTTATTTACCAATATTCCTCAACAACTACTAGTTGGCATCATATATACCAAATTCAATGCTTTTAAGTAATACATACATATACACATACATATACATATACATATACATACATATATATATATATATATTTGTGTGGGGATCAACTTACTCCAGGAGTAGCTATTGGCAAAGTTACTCCGCTTAATAACTCTTTGTAAACATTGAATTTCATCAATCCAACCGTCATGATAAAAGTTTTCATTAAGTAGATCAAGCCTACAAAATTTTATAAAATTTTAAAATTATTTGATGTTTCATCAAATCATTTTAATTTAACGTACAATATATTTTTTAAAATATAAGTAAATATTAACTCTAAGATCACATAGCTATGAATGTCCAATTGATCTAAAATTTGGTGTGCATAATTATCATATTAATATCACATTATTCAACGGTTAGATTTGTTAAATTCACATTTTATAATGAGTTATTAAGCAGAGTAACTTTGCCAGAGTTACTCCTGGAATAAGTTGATCCCCACTCATATATATATATATATATATATATATATATATATATATATATATATATATATATATATCATCTGGAAAATGAAGTTATATAAATTTTACATTTCACAATAAGCAGCAAATTTGATAGTGAAATAACTTAAAAATTGTAAAATTTAGCTCTAATTCATTGTCTTTAAGTGCAATTTCTCAAAATTAAAAAATTTTAATGTCAACCACATTTTAGTTGATCTCTCACCTTGAGCTTCAAATTATTAATGTTAAATTATGTCTTTTACATTATCTCAGTAATTCATTTTTAACCCTTTTATTATTTAAATTTTATTTCTGTATTTGTGTGGGCTTATAAATGAGTTTAAGCTAGTTAGGAATTGGATGATGATTTTCAGCTGAAGCCCATTTTGTTTTTTATCTTGTTCTTTTTTAAAAAAATGTATGTTTTGTCAATGATGTGAATGGGCCCAACATTTAATTTTTAGTAAAACTTGATTAAAATTTCAATAATTTTATTGAATTTTAAAAAATAATATAAAAAATCCTCTTTAAAAACTATTTTTCAAAAAAAAAAGTGAGTCTCTTTTCAATAAATTTGTTTCACTTAAAGTTAAATTTAAAAAAATAGAAAAAATCTCTCTAAAAAAATCAAAGTTAAAATATTTTTCAAATTATCTTTCTTAAAATTAAAATAAATCAATTTCTCAATTACTTGTTTGTCAGAACAACGTAGCATTGATTTGATTTTTTCTTTGTACCTAGAGATGCGTAGAAGCGGGTTTTATATGTCAAGCCAAAATAAATAAAAAATGTGTTCTCTTTCTAATCCAAAATTCAATTCATTTTTAACAAATTATGTCATCTATTCTAAAAAATATTAAAAAATTAAAAAAAATCGTTTTCTTAAACTTTAGAATTTGGGTATAATAAATATTTTTCAAAGTTAATTAATTTTGCACAATTAATTAAAGATAACCATTTTAGGATAGATGTTGCATGGTGCTAATACCTTCCCTACGCATAAATCGACTCCTAAATCCAAATTTGGTTTCAAAGACCAATTTTTCTTTTAAATGATTTTTCCAAAATTTTTCCTTAAAATAAATTTTAGTGGCGACTTCATTGAAAACATAATTTTTAATAATTCGACTTATCGTCCCTTCATGACCCTACCCTGTTGTGGCAATAATCTTAATGTTAAAATAATTAGTCCCAACATAGGTAAAATCCACAGTGTGAATACCTTTCTGAACATAAAACTCTATCAAATAGTTAACCCCCATGATATAAAGCATAACTTCTATATCTTAACCTAATAGTGGCTACAATATGAACATTTTGTTGAGGATCTCTCAAATTGAAATATTGATCTTTGAAGAGGTTTATCCAATAAAAGACAAATCTGGAATCTATAATCATAATTTTCTGAATGATAAAAATTAAATTATGAAAACCAAATTGATACATAGAACAAATTAGCGTTTTATTGTTAAAGATTTCTAAAAACAACATCTAATGGATATAACTTTTTTTGGAATCCATTGAAGAAAGGATCTTTATTGGAGGAATCAACAACATCCATCATTCAGTTAATTTTGAAATTCAGTTAATAGATGTTTTGTTAACAACATAGATGCTTGTTTAACAGAATACGTAATTTAAAAGCAATGAATATTATAGGTTAAAAGAAAAAAGACAAAAGCCAGGTTAAAGTGATTAAATCGGAAAATATGATTAAAAATTTAGTTTTCAAATAGTTGTACTTACTAATCAATATATATAGTTATTTAATCAGAATATTTCTTAAATAATATAAATTGAGCAACGATCCGAGTCATATACATATAAAAGCAAACAAAAGTGTAAAATGTTATAAGATGCACATATCAAGGTTAGATTTTAAGACATGGGAAAAATGATTCAAAAAGCCTTACACTCATTAGTTTCCATAATATTCCATGCACCAATCTGATTTTTCAAACATCAGAATAGTGCAAAACGTTAATAATGAGAAAAAACTATCAATTATTATAACTGTAATTTGTATTTTGATAAAATTTAAAAAAGAAAAAAAAATTATGTAATCGAATTTATATATATTATTAAAAGTCAATCATCATTAACCAATAAATGGAAGGCTATTTTTTATTTTTATGAAACCCAAATATATCTAGGTAAGAATCAGACCTAAATAGATTAAAAAGCGGAAATACTTTATAATATCATCATACCAAAAGTACTTATAAATGAAACCAACATCAAAAGAGGACAATTTTCAAAGTCATTCACTAAAAGCTTCCTAAATGCATAGTTTTGAAGTTCTTGAACACACGACAACTTAGCTACGATCTATCACAACAATGAAACTTTTCAGATTATCACTTGAGTAAAATCTAAGCACATTCCCAACCTTCAACTTCTTTCCTCGAATAAAATGGTACCATCAACCGGCTATGTACTGGTCAGTACTCCACCTTTTAGGCATTAGCAAATTGTTGTGAATTTGATTAGATTCCTCATCTACGACATCAACAAATTTCTAGTTTTTGTCCAGAAGATCTCTCACAAACCTAGCAGGGATAGTCTGCAACATTTTATGTCAAAGGTTCAGCTTTAATGTACAATACATCAGTGGTTTTAAAAAACATAACTCATACCTTAATTAAAAAATATTAACCATAACATTTTAAGCAGCTACCTTTGACAATGTTACATCCCACAGAAACACAGGATCAAAATCACCTTCCTCATCAGAATTAGTCTACTCTACAACCAAACCATCGTTTACAACATTGGGATACTGCACTTCCTCATTTCTATCATTCACTAATCTTATTTTAAAATCACTCCCCCAAAGTAAGTAAAGAGAACACAACGAGTTTCCTCCAACATATAGCATTTAGTAATGTTATCAACTCCATTAATAAATGTACCACTATGACACATTGGAACTTATCGAAACATTAAATACATTCTTAGCAAGGTCTATAAGGACACAATTCACAGAAATTTCTGAACTGAATTTCTCCCAGAAAGTTTGGTCAATCATGAGCATTCCCTATAAATAGAAATCAACAACATTGAGTCATAAAAGATGTACTATATGATTAGTTATTTAATAAAAATCTTCTACATTTAGTTAATTAAGATTTAATAACCTGAGACGGGTTGAACTTTGATGCAAAGCACTGCACCTTATGAGACGCAAAGCACTGCACCTTATGAGACGAGATTAGCCATTGTAATTGAAGCAGTAAATAACTAAAACACAAATGAATAACTTTTTCTTAGGTATGGTCATTAAAAAGAATATTCCCTGAAAACATGTAACAAATAACATTTGTAAAGAATCAAGTTAGAGTTTAAATCATCAAATAAAGTTCCAATATAAATCACTAAATCATGAATATATTAAAACATTTTGATTAAAAGTGGGTTGAAGTTAAACATTCATAGTATCTTTTTAAAATGCTTAAATGAATTAGCCAAATTTGAAATCTTTCTAAGAAACCCAAATTCAACCATAGTCTATAATTTTAACTAAAATGTGTAAGCAGAGATATCAACAAAAATAACATATTTAAACTTAAAAACTAATCCATCACCTCAAAAATTATAATAGGGACATAATTTCTAAAGTAAAAAATATAAGCATAATCACTTGAACACTAACAAAAATTAAGAAAGCTAGAAACAACAACAAACAAAGAAGAGAAGAAGACTTTGCTGAGATGATTGAATGCTTCAACAACGATGAGCAACTGGGTGTAGTCATATGCAAGGGGGAAACATGAAAAAGTTAGGGTTTTTTGCATTAAAGTTTGACGGAAAAATAGAATGAATAGAAACAGAAAAGAAAGAAGAGTAGGAGGAGAAGACCTACTGTGGGGGGCGACGGGGCGTCGAAGACTGCTTACGGTTTGATGAATTCAAAATGAAATACTATTTCTCTTCTAGCTGATGTGATTTATGGCAGTAAAGTGGGGAGGTTGAGGAAGAGGAAGAAAGAGATTTATGGTGAAAAAGGGGGAGGTAAAGGAAGAAGAAGAGAAAGGGGAACTTAGGGCTGTGAGGGGTGTTTCGCACAGGGTCGGCCAAAGGGTAAGGCGGCCCAAGCCCTTGCTTTAGGCCCCCAATTTCAAGTAACATCTTTTGTAAAAAATATAAGCATATGTTGTTATTATTAGGCCTAGCACATCGGTTTAGAAATTGATCTTCCATCGCAAGGTTGAGAGGTAGAGGGTTCAATCCTTGCTGATTGAATTTTAACTTTTATCCAATCCTTGTTTATCTTCCATTATAAGGCCCAAATTTTTCACCACATGTTTTTAAAATGGTCCCAATATGAAGGTTTGTTTGAGGCCACCTAACATGTTGGATCAGCCCTGGTTCCGTAGGAAGAGGAAGAAAAAGCGTAACTTTTGGTGATATATGTGAAAATGAATTTGGGAAACAACTTATACGATTCAAAATTTAAAACCTACAATTTATTTATTACTTGAAATGTTTCTAATTAATTTAATGGAAGAGTAAACAACATGAAAGAGAATAAGTGGAAAATAAAGGAATAAAATCAATTTGAATTCTAATTGGGTGGAAGTGTAGTAAATAAGAAGGAAAAGTAGTGGACTACATAAATAGATAGCATAATTCTGAATTGTAATTGGCACACTCTCTCTCCACAGATGTCACCACTTTTATTAAAAGGCACAATTACATTATTGGCCTTATTTAGGCAGGGAAAATTACCTCTCAAACATCATTCCTTTATATATATATATATATATATATATATATAGACACACACACACATTGATTTAATGAAGATAAAACTTCATTTATTATGGGTAAAATATGTTTTTCGTTCTTGTATTTTTTGTCAATTTTGATCTTCGTCCTTAACTTTTAACCTTATACTTTTAAAGCACCTTAATCGTAATCTTTGACATTAATTAGTTCAGTTAAGTTGTTGTCCCGTTCAATAGACTTCTACATTAACCTTTAGTGTTTGGTCTCATTTAATCCATTTGGATGCTGACTCCATTTATTAAGCAATTGCATTTAGTAGAAACTTAATACAAATAATTAACTTTTAGGGACTATGATAAGTTGTTCTAAAAATACATGGATATAAAAAAATATTTGAAAAGTCAATAGCCAGTGAATGAACCATTAAACCATGACAGGTTCTTGTTATATATAGTATCATTTTTAACATACATACACACTATTCAAATAGTGGTAAACCATAAAATAAAGACACTAAAATCTTCCATGTTGACTTTCGAACACAAGCCTTGGTAATAAAAAAAACAAACATCTCAACCACTACAATTAATTAATAATGGTGTACCTATTTTAATGCAGACACACACACACACATATAGACATATTCATATGCACTCATTGATTTTATAAATATATAATTAATTAATATTTTTTTGGGTTTAACCCGTCACTGGTTGAACCACTAACTTAGTAACCTGACCGAGTTAATGGCCGACACGAATTTTATAACATTATACCTAAGTGAATAGTTCTATGCGTTGCCATGAGAATAAAGAAATCACCTAAGAAAGCAGAAAAAGCCCTATAAAACAATCATAATGGTTCCTGAGAACACCATCACACCCTGTTAAATTTTAGTTTAAGTCCACAGAACCATCAATATTTAGCTTGCACCATTCTATAGGAGAGGGATCCATTGATATACAAGTCATAACTCATGATTTTGTGGCTGGGCACATCAGTACCTATACCATACTCCATCTAAACTTCGTGAATGTGGTGGACAATCCTCCTAAGAGTTACCTCAACCGCTAATGAATCACCATTAAATACCAATTTGCTTCTCTCATGGTAAATGTGGGACAAAACAGCCCCAAAAACAAGAGACCGCTTATCCCTAATAAAGCCTACAAGAGCCTTCATCAAATTAACTCTAACCAATCTTTTAAGCTTAGTTGCGTAAATTCAACCCAGTTCAGACAAGAGATAACTTGCAACCAAATATGAGTCGTGAAGATGCACTAACGAAGCAAGTGAATGATTGATTCATCACCTCTCCGACAATGGGGACATCCATCATCATTGTACAAGTGGTACCAAAGATGCTCTACGTTTGTGAGAAGTGACTATGGCCCATCTTCTATGAAAAGACTTTGAACCATTGGGGTCCTCTCCAACGCAAGGTGCAATTGAATGAGGGAGGATTTTGAAGATGACTGGTGCCGGAGACAAACTTGTATGTTTATGCAAGTCTAGGAACCATCAGAAATGTTATCCCATGCACTCGTTTTTGCACCCATAGAAGGAGAAGGGGGCCCAATTGAAACTACTTTGGAAAAAGCTTCCAGAGGAAGCACTCTTTGAAGACAGAGTATCCCAATCCCCTACCTCGTCTAAATAATTTGCAATCGTAGAATTTATGTAACCTCCCAGAAATTAGAATCTAGAAATACCGTGAAGCCTTTGGCTGTAAATCCCACTGCAAGAAGGGAAGTTATAAGTAAGATGAGAACTTAGGGGTTGGAAGGGAATCGATTAAGAGTTGTGGGTTTTAAGGGAACTGAGAAGGGAAAAACTAAGTATTAAGCAAAACCTTACTGTAGAGTTAACATAGGAGGAGTCACACCCAGTGGTAGAAAATCTAGCATGGTGAAGAAGTGAGGAAGCGAGTGGAGACATTGGGACTAAGGAATTATATTATGACAGAAGGAACTAAGCTTAAACGAATTTTCCGGAAGGAGAAAGAGAGGCGTAGACTCGAGGAACCAAGGTAGAAGGTGATTTTATGGGAAGGAACAAGGGAATAGAGAAGCCTAGTCTCAAGAACACTTAGAACCCTTAATGTTAGCCTTACTGGAGTGAATTGATGAGTTATAACATGATCCGTGTAAAGTGTGCCTCGTTAGGCTTCAACCAAGGTAATTGCTTAATTTTGGGTTTTAATCCCAATGACCATGGTGCATTAATTAAAAAATATCTAGAGTTATAGATGTCCAATTGAGGTGATTTAACTTGCATTAGAAAGCTAAGATCCGGGGCTTCGGTTTGATATGTTATTTGATAGTATTCCGAGCTCATTTGCACCTCCAAACAGTGAGTTTACGCACTCAAGCGCGCAAAGGAGTGAATTTTAGAATTCTGGCAGCAACTTTGGGCGCTCAAGCGCCCTGATGTGCGCTCAAGCGCGTGTGCCTGTTATTGTTTTCTCCCATACAACAGCTTTGGGCGCTCAAGCGCGCGAGCGCGTCCCCGTTTCCATTAATTCGCTGAATGTCTCCCCCTTCTTCATTTCTCTTCTTCCTTAGGGTTTCTAGAGAAAGGGGGAGAGTTTTTAGAGAGAGAAAGTGAGAAGGAGAAGGAGCTAGTTGGATTGAATCCTCCCTACCATGTTGGAGCTTGGATTCTTCAACTCTTCAATTCTTTTTCCTCTATTCATCCTTTTTCTTCCTTGCTCTAAGGTGAGTGCGGTTTTCACTCACTTTCATTGTTATTTGATAATCTATGTATGACCCCTATTCTTACTTCTTCTTTCTATTATTGTTGATTATGAGTGATTATAGACATGCCTAGGATGGATTGTTGAATGGATTGGTTGTATGTGCTTGGATTCCAAACCCTAGGTTAGTAGATTTGGGGATTTTGTACTTGTGAATATATTGACTATACTCTTGAGTATTCATGGGCCTTTGGCCATCATTGAACATATTGCAAGGGTCCTTGGACTATCAGAGGGCCTTTGGGCTATCATATAGCTTCTAGGCTATCACAGGGTCTCCGGACCATCACAGGCCTTCGGGCAACCGTGTTTAAGAAAGACGAGGTGATCTCATCGAGCTCTCAGCCAAGGGGAAGATGGGGGATCCTCACCCTAAAAATAATCACAGCCATGATCCATGCATGCTTAATAAAACTTAATCATATGTGGCCCTAGACGACGGTCCTTGGTCACATGGCCGAGCGTTCAATCACAGTCACAGTTAGCGAAAAGACCCCAGGTGTCTTATAAAAATACATCACAGCCATGCTTGCATCATTTCATAGGCATTGTATATGTACTGGAATTTCTGATTATGTTTACTTAGCCTCATGTTTGTCGACTATTCTGGATGGAGTTATGAATTTATATATGTATAGGTGTTGCGTCCCATTTTCCTGTCTCCCCACACTACACACTTTTATCACACTCACCGGGACGTAGTCTCATCCCACAATATAGGAATTACTTTCAGTTGTGCAGGTTGTTGTTGGATGCTTGATTAGAGAGTTGAGGGCTCATTGGGATGTGTTGCTGGATTGTGGGGATGTGCATAGGTCATGATTATTTAGGGGAGGGATATTATGATGTTTTGTGAAATTACATTGTACTATTATATATTGTATTGGCTGGATTTTCTGGATTTCAGGTTGAGATGAAATTTTTGGAAATGTCCAGTTTTTAGGAGAGACTCTGCCGGATTTTCGGTAGGAGTGTTATAAACTATGACATCCCAAATTGTAATTTAGTTTCATAATTTGAGACTGGGATTTTGTCCTTATTGTAATGGTGTATGAATTTTGTGGAAGCTTAAGTAAACATTGGATTGCCTAAGAAATTATGTGGTTTGTATGATGATATCGACAATGGCGCAAAATAATTTTAGAAACCTAGAAAAGTGTCTCCAACGGACATTATTTCTAGGTTCACAGAATTAGGACGTTACAATTTACATTACCCACCATGGATGGGTCTACTAGGTTTTTTAGTTCACCATAAAAGGGAATCCATCTATCAGTCCAAAAAACGGCCTCCTTTCTTGATTTAATTCACCAAGTCATATTGCTTTTAAGTTCCTGCTGTGTACACAAACCCCCCGCCATAGATTGGAGGCATTAGGTCGATTATGGAGGTTAGGAAAGACATATGAACCACACCCATATTTACTACGGACAACACGAGCCCAGATATTGTCCTCATTAGCTATTAATCTCCATCCCACTTTCATCATGAAGGTCACATTTACTGAGTTAGAGTGTACCAACCTAAGATCACCACTAATCTTTGGAAGGCAAATTGTATCCCAACAAACTGTATGGATTCTCCTATGATTATTTTTCTCCCTCCAAATAAAGTTTCTGATAATTTTATCTAAGTTAGCATATATGGACCTAGGTAAATAAGTCGTCTACATCAAGTTAGAAGGGCTTCTAGCACTGATTGCACGAGGGTGAGTTTAAACGAAAATGTTTTAATTTTTGAAGAGCCCAGTCTCTTAGTGACTTTGTCGAACACAAACTTATAATGGTTCTGAGATGTTCTGGAATGAACAAGTTGAACCCCCGAATTCTTGACAAATATTAGTCTTTAAATCTTCGTGAAAATTTCATAAAAAGAAAAATCTACTCTTCTCCTTGTTCACCGCTTGACTTAAATTGGGATACAGATAATGAAGGCATTGTGCAGTTATTTACACTTTCTCTAGGATGGACTCGAAAAAATGATAATGTAGTCAACAAAACACAAATTAAATAACTTGGGTCAATCTTTATCTAGTTGAATTGGTTGCCAATAATTATGATCGACCATAGAATTAATTAGTTCAGATAGTCTCTCAATGCAAAGCACAAATGTGTAGCAGGGTAGATGATCCCCCGTACGCAAGCCCCTTTTAGGCCAAAAGACATATGTCATTTCACCATTCCATAGAAGTTTCCTCTGAGGGGATGTTAAGCACTCCATATTTAACTTGGTCAAATTTGTAGCGAAGCATCACTTAAGGTGTCTTTAATAAAAATCCAATTAAGTTTATCACTGGCCTTCTCTAGGTCCAACTTGATAGTCGTAAACCCTTTATTGCCTCTTTTGGTTCTTATAGAATTTATCACTTATTGAGCATCAATAATATTGTTCCAAATAAATCTATGGGACATAAAACTATTCTGAGCAAGGCTAACCAAATGGGACACCACAACTTGAGCCTATTTGCTATTATTTTTGTTACAATCTTGTAAGAGATGTTACATAGGCTAATAGGCCTAAACTATATATTTTAGTGGGGTAACATCATCAATCTTTGGAATGAGGGTAACAAGGTGTTGTTGATGTTTCTCACCTTTTAAGGCTTCAAAAAAAATTCCTTAATAAAGGAACATACAGGAACGCCCACCATGTCCCATTAACTTTGGTAAAAAGTAGCATGGAACCCATCATTTCCTGGTGCCTTCAAACCACATATATCAAACACAAGTTTCTTTATTTTAGAATGTTCCAATGAAGATAATAGTTATTGAGTGATAGGTGGAAAATAGCCCCTTAGACAAAATGGATACACTCGATTATGAACCATACAGAGACTCTTATAAAAATTAATAGACACTCCTCCAAGATTTCAAGAACATGTACCCAAGCACCAAACCTTTCTTGAAAAGCTTTAATCCTATTCTTCTTCCCGCGCATAATAATTGTACCATGAAAATAGTTGACATTTCTATCTCCAAGTTGCACCGTGACTTTTGGAACCATAGAA
Organism: Sesbania bispinosa; assembly: GCA_026901365.1. Classification (NCBI taxonomy): domain Eukaryota; kingdom Viridiplantae; phylum Streptophyta; class Magnoliopsida; order Fabales; family Fabaceae; genus Sesbania; species Sesbania bispinosa. Next base: position 193,014 of record QLOH01000584.1, read on the forward strand.
CTTCCTCCTAGAGAATGATTTCTTCATATTCCTTCTACAGGGTCCCTTGAAATTGTAAGAAAGGGGTTAGAGAGCAACGTTAAGTTCTTGGATATACCATTAAGATAATTCAACAATGTTCATTTTTTGGCGAAATATATTTCCAAATATCTCATTATTCTAAGTCCTCATTTTTTATCTTATTGACGACATATATTGATTCCAATCATGGCCTTTTCTCCAACTCTAAGACACAATATTACTAAAGGATGGACAACTTAACCAAGCTATAAGAAACCTGAACGACCTCCTCATTCTATTCTACTGAGTCTGCTCCTAAAACAATCCAAAGTGGCACATGGTCCAATAGGAGAAAAAAGCAAATGATAGACCAAAGTTTGTAGTAAATGAATACACCAATCAATGTTAACTAGGGATTTATTCAAACATTCAACAAGATCACCTCTCTTCCATGTGAAAGGCTACTCAATAAAACCTACTTCAAGTAATCTACAGTAAAAGATCAATGTTAAACTCATGACTACTCTTGTTGTGGTACAATTCAATTCCTTCATTCCTTTCATGGCTATAGCGAATAGAGTTGAAGTCCCCAACAATGCACTAAGGTCAAAAGACATGATCATGAATTTGTCCAAGGTCCTCCCACAACGACCTTCGTCTATGTAAGTGAGGGCTAGCATACACTATAATGAATATGAAGTAAATTTTGCAGTCACAAGAAGGGGGTTGAATTGTGACCTTTTCAAATTTCTGCAATCACTTCTAATATATTCTACTCAAGTGATTTTCTTGGTTGATATTATAAGCTTAGATAAATAGATGAACCAATGTATAATAATACAAATTATTTGTATGATTCTAGTATGTAGAAAATATAGTCTCTTTTCTTTGGAGGGACTTTCTTGGAGTCACACTTAGGTATTAGATAGGTTTGAAAACAGTTTTATGCAAGTATGAAAATTATCATATCTTATAAGTAATTGAATGAAGCTTTCAAAAATAAAGAGTATAGGGATAGAAGAAGTATGCTCATAGTATTTTTATATTGGTTTACCCTTTAAACCTTCGGGCTAGGTCCAGTCCATACCCTCAGTAGGATTTTTCACTATATCAACCTTGATACAAACAGCCTTAGCTGGCCTCTTGGTGCTGTAAGGATCAAAATCCTCCATGATTTTTTTAATAATGACAACCTCTCAAATTTCAGCTATTATAAATTTTGATTTGATGTACTAATGATTTCATTTGAGCTTGTGCTAAGAAAATACAGATTTATGGACACTCCAGAAGATATCAATCATGAAATTATAAGAACAGAAGAAACAAAATCAGTATTTCATCTCTAAAGCATGACAAATGATATAGCTCACTTCAAGAAACTCAGCAAACCATTAAAGAAAGCAGTTGAGAAGAAATAACAGAGACAATAACATCCCTTCAGAAGAAACAAAGGTCTATCAGAAGAAGCAGAATGTTGATTGTAACAAATAAAGTGATCTGAGCTTACTGAGTGAAGAAAACATGCCCAGAAGAAAGGGAAAATAAAGAGTGATCATATTAGAAGGAAGATTCACTATTAAATACTCTGCAGAAGAATGCATCCTCTAGTAATCCCAGTTTTATTCTTTTGCAGAATATCAGAACTTTGTGGAAATTAACTCCTTCATTCTTATCATATTTAAATTGATCTTCTGCATGAAAATAATAGACATATCGCAGAAGGAATTATTTCAACTCTTGGGAAGGTCTCCAGAAGATGTTATCAGACAAATGACAGTTGTTCTTGACTGTCACAGCCTGCAACATGCAGTGTTTCAGTCTGTACTTGATAGGGACAGCTCCTCCCTCACAGCTGGAGATGACTCAGCCTCTCTAAGGGTTTCCAACGGCTATATCACTCAAAAAGCCTATAAAAGGAACTCATTTCTTCATGAAAAGCAAGGCAGACAGTCTAGAAGAAGCACCTGACTGCATAATTACCATCTCCACCTTCTGGAAAAATTCTCTCTCTCATAAATCTCTGATATTTTGTTCTTAACAGTTCAAGTAAGAGAGAGCTGGTTCAAAACCTTCTGCTGTGCTTTAAAGAGTCTTCATTTTGAGCTTTGTAATTTAATTTTCACTACATACTTCTTCTGTAATCTCTCAAGAAGGCTTAAGAGTGTTAGTGCCTCTTGAGAAAATATTTAGTTACTGTAAGTGGATAGTTCCACAAGTTTGTAGTGGATAAAATAGCCTGCAGATAATTTTCTGTAGCTATTTACTGTCTGTATCATCTGCAGAAGAAGCTGCAGTTGGTTGGAAGCCTTCAGTGGCTGTAGAAGAATTCTGTTGGTGAGCCTGAAGAGGCTGTAGAAGAATACTAGTGGTAAGGTGTACCCAAGGTCATTGTAATAGTAAAGATTGAGTAAGAAAATCCTACTTGGTGTAGGGACTGGACGTAGCCTCTGGTTGGAAGAGGTGAACCAGTATAAAATCTATGTGTGCAATCTTTCTATCCTTACCTCTCTTTATTTTACATTAATCACATTTGCATTAAATCAATTTGAAAAGTAATTAATACCTAAGTAAGTATTATCTATTAAATAGGTTTCATACTAGAACTATATCTTCTGCATATTGCATTACTTATAATATCCTTCTTCTAAAGTGTTTAAAAATTTTAATACAAAGCCAAGATTTACTTGAGCAGACCAAGTATTAAAAGAAAATTTGCAGAAAGTTAAAAAGGATCACAATTCAACCCCTCTTCTTGTGATTGGAATTTCAACTTCAATTGGTACCAGAGCTTGCCTTTAGGGTTGAACTCACTTAACTGTGAGAGAGGAAAAGATCAAGGAAGATGGCCAACCAGGGAGCTGCAATGTTTATCCTAGAAGGATCATCAACAAACAGACCTCCTGCTTTCAATGGAAAGGATTACTACTATTGGAAAGATAGAATGAAACTATTTCTAGACTCCCAAGACATTGATCTTTGGGATATCATAGAAAATGGAAATTACATCTTTATGGTCAGAAGAACCAGAATTCTAACTCCTCCTAAAGAAGGAGAATCAGAAGTCCAAGAAGAACCTCCAAAGGCTAAGCCTAGAGAAGAATGGACTCTGGAAGATAAGCAAAGGTATCTTCTAAATTCTAAAGCAAAATTCTTTCTTCTTTGTGCCTTGAGCATAGGAGAATATGACAAAGTAGCTGGCTGCTCCACTGCAAAAGAAATATGGGACACACTGAAAATTGCTCATGAAGGAACTGATCAAGTAAAAGAATAAAAAATTAATATTTTGATCCATCAATATGAAATGTTCAATATGATTGAGCATGAATCTATTGATGAAATGTTCAACAAATCCACTTTTATGATAAATGATCTCAAATCTCTTGGTAAAAGCTATTCTAATCAAGAGCAAGTCAGAAAAATCCTTAGAAGTCTTCCAAAAATATGGAGACCTAAGGTAACAGCAATTCAGGAAGCAAAAGATCTTGCTGCACTGAAACTAGATGAACTTCTTGGCTCATTGAAAGTTCATGAACAAGAACTCATGGATGAACTGCCAAGGAAAGGAAAATCAATTGCTCTTAAAGCCAACACCTCAAAGAAAAGCAACACTGCATCAACAGAAGAAAAGGCTGTTGAAGAAGAATCCTCCTCTGAAAATGATGATGAACTTGCCTTCATATCCAAAAGAATCCAAAGAATGATCAGAAGAAAGGGCAGAGGAAAAAGGTTTTTCAATCTCAAAAAGGATGGACAAAAGAGTGAAGGATTCAAAGGACCAATCATCTGCTATGAATGCAACAAACCAGGACACATCAAAGTAGAATGCCCTCAACTGAAAAGGGATCCAAAACCCTTCCAGAAGAAGAAGGTCATGATGGCAACCTGGGATGATTCAGAAAGCTCCTTAGAAGAAAAAATAGAAGATGAGACAGCAAACCTATGTCTCATGGGTGGAAAAGAAGATGAAGATGATGAGATAATCACTTACAATCCTACTGCATATAGAGAATTAGAAGATGCATTTGAAAATTTAATATCTGACTCACACACACTTGCTCAAAAATGTGCATTGCTTAGAGAACAATTAGTTAAAACAAAGGAAGAAAATGAAAAATTAAAAGAAGATAATGAAAGATTGGCTAAGACAAATCAATGTCTTCAGCAATCCCATTTTAAGCTATCAGAACAAATGAAACAAATTAAATCTGATGTTGCAGAAGATCCAAAATCTGTATCACTACAGAAAGAGAACAATCTTCTGCAGAAAATGATTGATGAACAGCAAAATGATTTAAGTAAATTTGTAAATAGTACAAGCAACTTAAATAAACTAATTGGAAACAGTAGAGAAAGCACTGATAAAAGAGGATTAGGATATAATCAAGACCAATCATCAAAAAACCTTAAAACTATCTTTGTTTCTGCCAAAAGGCAACCTCCCAAATTGTAACACCCGCGGTTTTGCCGTTTTGCCGTTTTTGCCGTTTTGAGTGTTTTATTGGATTTTGAGTGATTAAAATTATTTTTAATCATCAAAATTTATATTTTTGGATTCAGAATTAAATTTCCTATTTTTAGGGAATTTCTGGGAATTTTTGGGGTTTTTTTTGTGAAAATGACCTTTTTGCCCCTCCTGTCCCTTGAACCGGGCCCGAATACTCTTGATCCGGGCCAGAAAAATTTACACTGACTCACCTTGACACATCATAACAGTCGTGCATGCAGAATAATGTGCATGGGAGACACTTGTAAATTTTCCCCTTTCTTACAAGACAAGTGTGCAAGCAAATAAGCCATGTGTCATTTATGTCTCCTAAAGCAAAAACTCCACTTTCTTCCTTTTCCTTTCACATGCAAACCAGAATTTCACTCATTCTCAGCCTCTTGCAGCCGTGAGCTTCCTTCCCATTTTCTCTCAAGTTCTCCATTTTTCTCCACACACTTGCAAGCAAAAGTTCCATTTTTGAACCAAGCCTAAACACCTAACCTCCAAACCTTGTGAATCCTTCACTTTGGTGGTCAAAAGGAGCTCAAGAAGGGAGCTGTTTTGGGACTGTTTCTGCACCCCATTCTTGAGGAAATTTCTTAAGTAAGGGGGGAGAGAACTTGAACTCTAGTAGGATTGGTGACTAGAGTCAAGGATTTGCCCTTGAATCCTTGTTTTAACCTTGTTTTTCTCTTGAAATAATTTTGTTTTTCTTATGTATGGCTGGCTGTATGTTTCTAAATTGTTTTAAGGCTTGGAAATGTGATTGATTGATGGTTTAGGTTACATGCAAAGTAAAGAAATTGATTTGTAAAAAAATTTCTCTTTTCTCCCACATGCATGCGGCCAAGAGAGGAAGAATGTGGCTGCATGTATTTGAAAATTTATTTGATGTTTAAAATGTGTTTAAATGATGATTATGAATGCATACACATGGTTGGTTTTTTGTGATAATTTTATGTTTGTCTTAATGCATGAAATGTACTTGAATTGATGTTGTTAATGCATGCAAAATCATGAAATTTTTGTTGGAAAAGTTTCCCCCTTTTTCCTTGTATAGCTCTCGGCCATGAGCTAAAATCTGGACAGCAAGCATTTAAATTTTATTTGATGTTAAAATCATGTTCATATGATGAATATAAGTGCATGCATGTAATTGGTTTGAATTATAAAATTGATTGGTATGTTGTAATCTTGAAAATTGATGTTTTGAGCCTATAAATCATGTATGAAGTTTATGATGATGTTTGGTGTGCAAATGATGAATTGGTATGAAAATAGTTGTTTAAAGTGCTTGTTAATGATTATGCTTGATTTTGGTGGAGTTTGGAAATGGTTGAAAAATTGGCATTTTTGATGAACATTCAAGGTGTTCTTGATGTTCATGAGTTGTTCTTGATGAAACTCATCAAGAATGCTCTTTGATCTTGAAAAGATCAAATGAGTGTTGGAAATGTGTTTATGGGCCTTAGATGGTCCAAAAGGACTAAGAAGCAATTTTACAAGTGAAAGGACTAAAGTGCAATTAAGAATAAGTCTTTAAAAATAAATAAAACAAATTCGGATTTCCAATTCCAACCAAGTAAAAGTCAACTTAAAGGTCAATATTTTAGGTTGCCATGACTAAAAATAAGTTCCTAAGAGTTATAAAACCTTTAGGCCTTTAATTTAAGTTTAAAACCTTTAAGAAAGGGAGTTAAAGACTCATTAAAAGTCAATCAAGATTAGATTATGAAATTAAATTTAGATTGGAGTTGGACTTCAACTCTAACCCAAGTTATTAAGAAATTAAAACTTAGAAATTAATTAGTAGACTTAGCTAATCTAATTACCTAAGTTAAATTAACATAATCTACTTAAGTTAATTAAGTAACGGATGATTAATTAAGGCTAAAGTTAATTAACCTTAATAAAAGTATTAAGTAATTAATTAGTAATGATGATTAAGAATTAATTAACTATGATTAACCTTAATCAAATGTAATTAAAAGCTTAATCCAAGATTAAGGAAGAGATTAAAGAGGATTAAGATTAATTATAGACCAGTTAATGAAGATTAATTAAAGGTTAAACTTAACTTTAATCAATCATACAAGAAGGATTAGGGTAAGTAATCCCATTCATAAGACACAATCATAAGTCTTAGTAAATTATAGGACTTAAGTGGACATGATTATCAAGAATATTAGTACAAGTCACTATAAAAGATTATAACCAACATCCCCTTTCTTACATAAGACTTGAGAAGCTTAGTGAGAGAGTGTGGCTCCAACCCAGGATAGGGTTTGGCTTTCCTTGTGAAGGGGAGACTTTGAATCGGGCCGTACCACGGGGAAGTGGTGACGTAGAATGATTCAAGGGGCTTCGCCTGTAAGGATGTGTTGCTTTAAAATCTTGTTGTGTGACATGCATCATGAAGCATTGATGACGTTCTTGGTTGAAAACCTTACGACCTATATGGCATTGACACTTGGTACAGTGTGAAATCGGTTGGGAAGGGTGCAACTGGGTTTTGCAAAGAATGCCAGTGGGTCCTCAAAAGGGACGCCAGCCCTGAGGATAGCCTAGCTCCTGGAAGATCTCAGGTGACATAGGTTAGCTCCCTACTGTCGAGATCGGGGAACCCAGCTTAGCTATTCCTGTCGCTCTCATGATTTTCGGGGTCAGTTGAGATTGTCCGGAAAAACCCTTAATGATTTGGCCAAAAATGAATGAGCAACGCTCTTTGTACCATGCTAGTACGGACTCTAACTCCTGATACGTTGCGCATATATGGTCGGGCAGTTGTTGTGTGCACTGCGGATGGTGATGTTTCCCTGGGCCCGCATGCATTAGATGTTGTATTATAGTAAGTAAATTCGCATTCATATGAGTACATTATGATGATATGTTTTGTGTTGCCTATCAATTGGACTGTGTTGACTGTCTGTGTATGTGTGCTCTAGTTTACTGTATCCTACATGCTGTGAGTTCATGCGATGTTCTCACCCTTCTTTTCTATCTCTTGTTGTTGTATTCTTCTCGTCACGTCGATAGCCGGTATCAGAGACCTTAGTTATGACGTCAATGCAAGTGCGACTACGGTGGATGCAGAGGGGCACCTGGAGGGTGACGGACATCCCTCGCAGATGTGAGTTTTCGGGAGGAAGTCCGTGTCATCATTTCTCATCTCGGACTTCCATTTGTACCAGAGCTGGACTTCATCGTACCTGTGACCCTCGAGTTTCCGACACCACCTAACTTGGTGCGCCATTCTACCTTCCGTCCTTCACGTCGTCGCCCCGCTTCTTCTTCGTCGTCGTGGTCATCTCAGATGGCTGATATGGTCGGGCCAGACTCTCTTAGGTACTCACCTTCTTCTGAGGCGCCTGATTCTCAGCCTAAGCGTAGTAGCACTAGTAATGACGAGTAGGACTAATGTGGTTTTGAGTCTAGGTAGTAGCAGCTCTGATTTAGTAACCTCTTATTTTGTATTTTGTTGAGGTCTCGTTTATTTTAGTCTACTACTAGAACTCATGTTTTGATGTGGATATCTTAATGACTTGAGAGATACGCTGACACTGTGATGTATGTATATATTTATGATGTTTCTTCCCTTTTAACTGATTTTATAACTGCGTGTATATTGTGTATGTACGCGAGGTGATAATCGTCTAGATGTTTTCAGAAAACGAGTTTCGAACTTAAGGAAAGGATATTTCAAAAATACTTAAAATGAATTAGAGATATAATAGATTGGTAATGACTAAACTCTTTTAAAAAAAATAATTTCCATATTTTTGACGTTTTTAAAAAAGTAAGCTGGACGGTTACGTGTTATAATATGATATTCTTAGCAGTATAACTAAGGGTGTCGCACAAATGTTCTTGGTGTAACAGAATGGGACACATCTCTCACAACTGTTACAGAAGAAAAATGAGCCTTAGAAGAAAGGTATCTAACCACTCAGGACCCAACAAAATTTGGGTACCTAAATCATTACTATCTTCTGATGTAGGTACAAGCAAGAACTGTCAATAAGAAAGGGCATTGGTTCTTGGACAGTGGCTGCTCAAGACATATGACTGGAGACAAGAACAAATTCATCTAGTTACACAAAATAGAAGGTGGAACAGTAACTTTTGGAGACAACAACAAGGCACACATCAAAGGTATTGGAAAAATAGGTATGAAAAATTCTATCCAAATTAATAATGTCTACTATGTAAAAGGATTAAAACATAATCTTCTTAGCATCAATCAATTTTTTGACAATGGCTATGAAGTTATGTTCCATCCAACATTTTGTGAAATTAGGGAATCATCTACTAAGCAAATTTTATTTTCAGGAATAAGAAATAAAAATTTATATAGCATAAGTCTAGAAGAGTTACCTGATCATACTTGTTTTGCCTCTTTTGAAAATGACAAATGGATTTGGCATAGAAAAGTAGGTCATCTAATATGAAAAGTATTTCAAAACTCTCTAAACTAGAATTAGTTATAGGATTACCAAAAATCAAGTTTGAAAAAGATAAAGTTTGTGATGCTTGTGCTAAAGGAAAACAAACTCATTCTAGCTTTCATCCCAAAAATATAATCACTACAAAAAGAGTTTTAGAATTACTACACATTGACTTATTTGGACCCACTAAAATACCTAGTCTAAAAGGTAAAAAATATGGTCTTGTCATAGTAGATGATTACTCTAGATTCACATGGGTTTTATTTCTCACTACCAAGGATGAAACATTTGATGCCTTCAAAATCTTCTCCAAAAAGATACAAAATGAAAGTGGTCAAGTAATTGCTTCTGTAAGAAGTGACCATGGTGGAGAATTTGAAAACTTTTCTTTCAAGAGATTTTTTGATGAAAGTGGAATCTCTCATAATTTTTCATGTCCTAGAACTCCTCAACAAAATGGAGTTGTTGAAAGAAAAAATAGAACTCTACAAGATATGGCTAGAACTATGTTAAGTGATAGTGGAATTCAAAAATATTTTTGGGCTGAAGCAGTATCCACTTCCTGCTATATACTTAACAGAGTTTCTATCAGAAGCATTCTAAATAAAACCCCATATGAAATCTGGAAAGGAAGAAAACCAAATATTGCATATTTTCATGTTTTTGGCTGTGATTGTTACATTTTAAATAACAAAGAAAACCTTGAAAAATTTGATGCTAAATCTGAAAAAGGTATATTCCTTGGTTACTCTGTCACATCAAAAGCATATAGAGTGTACAATATCAAAAACCAAACTATAGAAGAAAGCATGCATGTTATTTTCAATGATACTAACCTTTCTTCTCAAGGAAAACATTACAATGAATCAGATAAACTGCAGAAGATATCTTCTGATAATAGAAACCTATCAGAAGATGTAATAGAACTAGTTGAGCCTGCAGAAACACCTGCAGAAGATGTCTGCACACATAAAAAGGATCTTCCTAAAAACTGGAAGTTAGTGACAGCCCATCCCCATGAACAAATCATTGGGAATATTGTAGAAGGAGTAAAAACCAGATCCCAACTAAGAAGTCATGAAAATAGTGCAGCTTTTTTATCTCAAATAGAACCCAAGAATGTGAATGAAGCTCTAGAAGATGAATCTTGGGTAGAAGCAATGAAAGAAGAGCTGGAACAATTTGAAAAAAACAAAGTTTGCACACTTGTTCCATCACCAGAAAATTATTCCATCATTGGAACAAAATGGGTTTTTAGAAATAAGATGGATGAAGAAGATAATGTGATCAGAAACAAAGTAAGGTTAGTGGCTCAAGGTTATAACCAACAAGAAGGTATTGACTTTGATGAAACTTTTGCTCCTGTAGCTACATTAGAAGCTATTAGAATTCTTCTTTCTTTTGATGCATTTAAAAACTTTAAATTATATCAAATGGATGTCAAAAGTGCCTTTTTGAATGGATACATAAATGAAGAGGTGTATGTTCATCAACCTCCTGGTTTTGAAAATCCAAAACTTCCACACCATGTTTTTAAATTAGCCAAAGCTTTATATGGTTTAAAACAAGCCCCTAGAGCTTGGTATGAGAGACTAAGTAATTTCCTTCTCAACAATGATTTCACAAGAGGACAAATTGATACCACCCTTTTTAGAAAAAGCCTTAAGAAGGATCTATTGATTGTGCAAATTTATGTTGATGACATCATTTTTGGATCCACTAATACAAAAATGTGTCAAGATTTTTCAGATTTAATGAAAGGAGAATTTGAAATGAGTCTCATGGGAGAACTCAAATTCTTTCTTGGTCTTCAAATCAAACAAGAAAATTCAGGAATCTTTACTTATCAAGAAATGTACACAAAAGATCTTTAAGAAGATATAAAATGGAAAGATCAAAATCTATGAGTACCCCTATGCATCATTCTACAGTCTTAAACTCAGATGAAAAAGGAAAACCTGTTCTTGAAAAGGAATACAGAGGAATGATAGGATCCTTGATATATTTAACTGCTAGTAGACCAGATATATTATTCTCTGTAGGACTCTGTGCTAGATTTCAATCTTCTCCAAAAGAGTCACATGTTGCAGCCATGCTTATCAGAACCGGACCGGACCGGCCGGTTCGACCGGTCGGACCGGTAACCAGTGATAGGAACGGTTCTACAGATCCTGAAAACCGGATGGGAGAAGAACCGGCTAAGAACCGGCCCAGAACCGGTGAACCGGTCAAGAACCGGTGGTTCCACGGTCTGGAGCGGTTTAGAGTTTTTTTGTCGTTTTTTTTTAAAAAAACCAGGTCCCTACTCAGTGCTCAGCTGCTCCCTTGTTGCTCTTGCTCATGACCTAAATTAGAAAGTAAAGTAGAAACCCAACCCTTCTCGCTCTCTCTCCCAGCTCCCTGCTCAATTTTTTTTCTGCCGCCCCTCCTCCGTGAAAACCACCACCCACCGTTGCGCCATTACGCCCTGCCCACATGTGCTGTCACGCTGCTCCTTCCTGCTCGTTCCTGTTGTTTCGTCATACACAGTGCCCAGCTCCGTCGTGCTTAGCCGTACAACATCTTCTCCTCCCCTGCTCCGGCACCCCTATACTGGAGTCCGTTGCTGCTCATGCACTCTGCAAAGATGCCAAACGCATGTTTTTTATTTTTCTTGTTCCTAATCGATTGGTTGTTTGCAATGTATACTGATACATTGGTTGTTTTGTTTGCAATGTATACTGATAAATTATAAAATCTGAATCCATTACATTAATTTTGCTAATTAATACATTCTTATTATTGGTAATGGACTATTTTTTTATTTCGGTGAACTGAACCTAGATTTTATATATCATATATTTGACTTTATTTTATGTTGTATAATTATGAATGTTGAACTTAATGATAGTAAATTCTAAATGTTTTGAAGTTATGGATATCAATTTTTTACTATTTAAATTTTAATGTACTATGTAAAAATATAAAAAAAAATATTATTTTATTTACTACCGGTCCGACCATGGTCCGACCATTGAACCTTGAACCAGTGCTGAGACCGGTTCAATGACCGGTCCGGTTTTGAAAACATTGGTTGCAGCTGTAAAAAGAATATTTAGGTACCTTGTTGGAACTATTGATCTTGGTCTTTGGTACAAGAAAGATACAAATTTTGATCTTATAGGATTTTGTGATGCTGATTATGCGGGAGATAGAATGGATAGAAAAAGCATCAGTGGAGGATGTCAATTCCTTGGAAATTCATTGATATCCTGGTCATGCAAAAAGCAACCTACTATAGCCTTATCTACTGCAGAAGCTGAATATGTCTCTGCTGCAAGCTGTTGCTCCCAAATGTTATGGATAAAACACCAAATGGAGGATTATCACTTAAGGTACTCAAAAATTCCTATCTTCTGTGATAATACAAGTGCTATAAATCTGTCAAAAAATCTTATTCAACATTCTAGATCCAAACACATTGATATAAAATATCACTTTATTAGAGACCATGTTAAGAAAAATGAAATTGAATTAAAACTCATTGAAACTAAAGTCCAAATTACTGAAATTTTTACTAAACCTCTTGTACAATATAGATTCAACTTCATAAGATATAAATTGAATTTAATTAGAATGAGATCATAAGTATTTTCCTAGAAGAAATCAGTAGCTACTCTACAGATTTTGCAGCCCATCATCTTCTAAAGAAAGATGAATCCATCTTCTGGAAACTTCCACTGAATTATATTTCTTCTGAAGAAGAAAGCAGTATCTTCTGGAACTTGCTCAGTTAAGTTCCTTCTTATGTTCTGAACTGACAAAATATTTGTCTTATTCTGTGATATGTCCCAATCAGCCACAAGCTGTAGAAACCTGTACGTCTAGGGACAACTCTTGTATAAGGTCAACATCATAAAGTGTGTCACGTATCAGGGAAGGATGATTCAAACTGAATCTGGAAAAAGGTTCTTTTTGTCTCTAAGCATAAAAAACATAAAATGTTGCACTAAAGTGGAAATGTACCCTCTGAGCATTAGAAGCACTAACTGCTTCCCTAAAAAACTGAGCCCACAGCTACAGCTTCTCTCTCTCCTTCTACGCTCTTCATCTTCTCAAATGACTAGTTTAGGAAACTATTATAAGCTCTCAGCAGCAAGCTCGTGCCTCATTACTTCACTCAGCTATCTGTATTTCTCACTAAAATCTTGCTTCTAACCTAAACCTTTTCTTCATTTCACCTACACTCTATTTTCTGAATTTCTTCCATTATCAACAATGGAACTCAAGCAAGTGAGAAAAGAAGAGAAAACCTCATCCTCTGTTGGTCCAGAAAGTATGCAAGATAGCCAGAGAACTCCTCCAAACGATGGAATGCAGATCATTCCCTATGAACAGGTTCTCGATGTGCAGCCCCTGTCTGAGAAACCTCCATCTCCACTCCTTGTTTAAACCACTTCTTTTTCAAGACCTCCTCCTTCTTCCAAAGCTGCAGCTTCTGCCTCATCTCAATCCTCCAAGCCATCATCTTCTAAAGGTCCTACCTCTTCAAAAGGTAAGGGTCCTCTTGATGAAAGCATTCTTCGTGTCAGAAGGTCAGGAAGGATAAGAATTGGGGTAATTGCTTCTATTCACATCAAAGGAAATGAAGCTGACAAGCCCATTAGGATAGACTGTCCATCTCCTTCAAAGGAATGCTCACTGAATTCTGATGAAGAAGATGAAGCTAGCCCAGAAAGTGACCCCTCTGAGGAAGAAGAGGATCCAAACAAAGACCTCTTTGAGAATGATGAGTTGCTAAAGATCTTTTATGAAAAATGGGATTGGAAAACCATCATCCCTGGGAAGGTATTTCTGCTGCAAGAAATAAGAAAGGAAGGATGGGATGCTAATCACTTTGTTCAGTTACAAGGCTGGGGAGATTTCTTGCTTTATAAGGGAACCTGTATATCCAAGATTGGTCAAGGCATTTTATGCCTCAGCTAGTGAATATAGAAGTGATGAAAGTTCAGTAGTTGTGGATATTAAAGGTTCCACAATGGTCCTAACAGCTGAATCTATAGAAGAAGCACTAGGTTTTCCCCATTGCCCAAACCAGTTGTATGAAGAAACTTGGTATGCCTCAGCTGGAACTGCTAGATTGACTCCCATTTGCAGAATCTTTCATAAGATATGTTGCTGCTCACTCATCCCCAGAGCTGGAACTCTTGAGAGAGTCACTGATCAAGACTTACTTGTCTTGTACCATCTTCTGAAAGGTGAGCCTATCTCTCTTGCTTACAACATCCTTAGGACAATGATTTATGCTGCTAACCCTCTCAGGACCTATGCCTGCTTGCCTTATGGAATGTTGCTCACCATCCTCTTCAAACATCACCATGTTTCTCTAGAAGATGAGGAGAACTATGAGGACATTACTTATTTTGATAGAAGCAACATTAGGAAAATGCACATCAACATTCCTGATATTTCTAAATATATGAAAAGTGATTCAGAAGAAGAAGAGGATGATGATCAAGATGAACTCACTGCTCCTCGATCCAAGAAACAAAAAACCTTTCTTCAAACCTTTAGTAGGAAAAGAAAAAGAAGTCAAGAAGATACTTCTATATCAGCAGAAGAGAGTTTGGAACTAGAGAAGCTTGAAGGTGATGTTTCTGCACCTGCTAACATGGAGCTTCCTAGCTCTTTTATTTATGAAGAAGAAGAACCAAGCAACAGCAACTGTAAGGCACCCTCACCAGAAGAAAGAACTCTAGATGAAGTTATTCTAGAAGAAAGGCACATGGAAGCTTGCAAACCTAGGCTCCCCAACTCTGGCTGAGCATCAAGCAGAACCAACAGGAAACCTTGAAGTTTCTTTTGAAGATGGGATGGCCGCTGATGCTCTTGCTATGTTGGCTCAAAATTATTCTGAACATCCATCTCATGAGACCCCAACAGCCACTCTGCATACTTCCCCTGCTGCCTCAGAAGAAAGGAGATCTCAAGGTATGTCTCTGGTTAAGACCATTGAATTAAATCTATCTCCAGAAGAAGCTAAAGATCCTAAGGGAGAAGTCCAATTTGTTCCATCTCTAGGAACCTTTGGCACTGATCTGGTAAATCAGTTTCTGGCTTCTCCAATTTTGGATTCCACTATTCCTCATCCAGCTCCTCTTATAGACAACATTCCTGCCATATCTGCTAATTTATCTTCAATGAACACCTTTCTTCATCAGCTAAGCTCAGCAAGGGTTCACCCTCCACCTTCTGCACAAAATGAACAGCCTGAAGAAGCTGAAAATGTTCCTGTTAAACCCTCAACAACTCCTTCCTCTCACTCTCTTGAAAAGCATGTGTTAAAAATGAAGGTTGATATCAAGAAGTTGTTCTCCAATGTAAATGTTCTCCAGAACTCAGTAAATGAGATGATTAAGCGATTCACTCAACATCAGTTCTGGTTTAACAACTTTGTGTTTCCCATCATTGCTCCACAGGCTCCTCAGATGCTTTTTGCACCCTTCCAACCACCTCAAAACATTTTGCAGCCCACTACTTCTTCATCATCAGACCACTCTTCTCCATCCAAGTAGGAAAATGATGATTCTGCTTCTCCTCACATGCCACTACTTCTTTTTGATTGATGACAAAGGGGGAGAAGTAGTATAGTAGGAACCTAGGCTGACTTTTGTATTAGGCTGATTTCTGACTTTTTGTATTAAGTAGGTTTCTGTTTTTATGAATTAACTAATCTCTGTTGCCATAATTGTTATGAATGATTGTAGCTTAATCAGTATTTTGATTAAATGAACAAAGATCAGTTGTTTGATGCATACATTTTAAAACTCTATGGTTTTGCTGAATCCTATATCTTCTAAATTAATCACAGCATAAATTCAGGGGGAGTTTTATTATAAATCAGAATAATACAAACTAAAATTTGAAAAGTTGTCATCATCAAAAAGGGGGAGATTGTAAGGACCAAAATCCTCCATGAATGTTTTAATAATGATAACCTCTCAAATTTCAGCTAGTATAAATTCTAATTTGATGTACTAATGATTTCATTTGAGCTTGTGCTAAGAAAATACAGATTTATGGACACTTCAAAAGATATCAATCATGAAATTCTAAGAATAGAAGAAACAAAATCAGTATTTCATCTCTAAAGCATGACAGATGATATAGCTCACTTCAAGAAACTCAGCAAACCATTAAAGAAAGCAAGAAAGCAGTTGAGAAGAAATAACAGAGACAATAACATCCCTTCAAAAGAAACAAAGGTCTATCAGAAGAAGCAGAATGTTGATTGTAACAAATAAAGTGATTTGAGCTTACTGAGTGAAGAAAACATGCCCAGAAGAAAGGAAAAATAAAGAGTGATCATATTAGAAGGAAGATTCACTATTAAATACTCTGCAGAAGAATGCATCCTCTAGTAATCCCAGAAGGAATTATTTCAACTCTTGGGAAGGTCTCCAGAAGATGTTATCAGACAAATGATAGTTGTTCTTGACTGTCACAGCCTGCAACATGCAGTGTTTCAGTCTGTACTTGATAGGGACAACTCCTCCCTCACAGCTGGAGATGACTCAGCCTCTCTAAGGGTTTCCAACGGCTATATCACTCAAAAAGCCTATAAAAGGAACTCATTTCTTCATGAAAAGCAAGACAGACAGTCCAGAAGAAGCACCTGGCTGCATAATTACCATCTCCACCTTCTGGAAAAATTCTCTCTCTCATAAATCTCTGATATTTTGTTCTTAACAGTTCAAGTAAGAGAGAGCTGGTTCAAAACCTTCTGTTGTGCTTTAAAGAGTCTTCATTTTGAGCTTTGTAATTTAATTTTCACTACATACTTCTTCTGTAATCTCTCAAGAAGGCTTAAGAGTGTTAGTGCCTCTTGAGAAAGTATTTAGTGACTGTAAGTGGATAGTTCCACAAGTTTGTAGTGGATAACATAGCCTGCAGATAATTTTCTGTAGCTATTTACTGTCTGTATCATCTTCAGAAGAAGCTGCAGTTGGTTGGAAGCCTTCAGTGGCTGTAGAAGAAATCTGTTGGTGAGCCTGAAGAGGCTGCAGAAGAATACTAGTGGTAAGGTGTACCCAAGGTCATTGTAATAGTAAAGATTGAGTAAGAAAATCCTACTTGGTGTAGGGACTGGACGTAGCCTCTGGTTGGAAGAGGTGAACCAGTATAAAATCTATGTGTGCAATCTTTCTATCCTTACCTCTCTTTATTTTACATTAATCACATTTGCATTAAATCAATTTGAAAAGTAATTAATACCTAAGTAAGTATTATCTATTAAATAGGTTTCATACTAGAATCATATCTTCTGCATATTGCATTACTTATAATATCCTTCTTCTAAAGTGTTTAAAACTTTTAATACAAAGCCAAGATTATCTTGAGCAGACCAAGTATTAAAAAGAAAATTTGCAGAAAGTTAAAAAGGATCACAATTCAACCCCCCCATCTTGTGATTGGAATTTCAACTTCAGGTGCAGCACACCACCTAGTATTCTTTTGCAGCCTCTACATGCTGCACCCAGTATTCTTCTGCAGCCTCTGCAGGCTCCCACAATCAATATTCTTCTGCAGCTTCTGCAGGCTCCCACACACAGTATTCTTCTACAGCCTCTGAAGGCTCAACCACACAGTATTTTTATGCAACCTCTACAGGCTCCCACAATTAGTATTCTTCTGCAGCCTCTGCAGGCTCAACCACACAGTATTACAATTTGAATTCTACAACAAATGGACACAATTAACCTCTGTAGAACTCTACACAACTCTCTCAAGAAGAACTAACAGCTCCTTGTTAGTCTTGAGAGTTACAATTAAAAATATGAATAGAAAATTATAATGAAAGGCTCAATATTACAATCAGTAAAGCACAACAGAATTTTAGTGAGCCTACACACTCTCTTTCACACTTTCCTAACTGTTTAAGAACAATACTAAGAGATTTGCTGAAAGTGGAATTTCCTAGAAGGTAGAAATGGTAATTTTGATGCAGAGAGAGTTTCTTCTGGTGCCGTGTGTGTTGGAATGAAGAGGGGGCTCCTTTTTATAGGCAAGGTTGGCTCAACTAGCCATTGGAATGCCTTGGAGTAGGGGTTAAGCTCCCAGCTGGCCTTGCAGGAGCTATCACTTTCATGTGGCAGCTTTTCTCTCTCATCAGGTTGGACTGGTCATATCTTCTGGAGAGTGTATCTTCTAGAGCCATGATTTTCTTTATGTTTGAGCTTCCTTCTTCTGGAGCAGTTTTTGAGACATGCAAGAATACTGGGTATTTTTGTATTTTTAGTAAATAGTTTTTTTTATCTCCGGTAATTTGAATTTGTAGTTTGTGCTGTCAACTTCTTTCTTCTGGAGCTTACTGTCAGTATTCCTTTCTTCTGATGCAATCTGGTGTACTTAATAATAGGTTCATTCCATTATTCTCAATAGCTTTCTTACTTTCTATAATCTTCCGAACAAGTGTAATATCTTTTTGATGAAGTTCGGAGTAGTGATTCTTGAAACTGTTTCTTCTGAGAATGTGTATTTGGTACTCGTGTTTATCTTCTGATGGTTGCATATTCTCAACAAATTCTTCTATTTATCTTTTTCTGTTCTTTCTAAGATAAACTCAATTGCAACCATTAGTATGCATTTATTCAGAATTATATTAAGTGTATTTTGAGAGTTTGTCATTATGAAAACATCTCAAGAGGATTCTTGGACCTATAGAATACCCATAAATGACCCTTCTTCCAAATGACTTTCATATGGACAAATTTCTCAATAGTCAAAAGAATCTCAACCTGTCATAGTTCATCCAACAAGCACCAAACATCAATACAGTGACCCGTGGAATGCACTAGATGAGTGCCACCAAACCCATGACGCCCTACAACTTGAGTAGTCAAAGCTTCAAGGCAGTGAGTCTTAAGAAGAGTCAATGAATTGGTGAAGTGGTATGAAATGTTTTATGTCACACTCTGTGATAGTTCTAGATAATCACATTCATTGGGCATCAAAACTAGAAGTTGTACTCTGTCCAACAGAGTCACGCATCAAAGGAATATCCACCTCCATCGTCACAGTATCCTAGGAAAATTTTTTATGCTTAGTCTCGGTCCCAGGATCGAGTGGTTCATGCGTTTAAGATCTTCCCCACTTTTTCGCATAGAGTCTTGCTAAGAAATGTAATGTCACTTCATTCGACATGAAGTCTACATCCTGGATCACCGTCAAAGAAGCTCTTGAAACTAGGTGATTGTCCCAAGCTTGCTTTTATAACCTACTCATAGTAGATAATACGTGTATCTCTTCATCCTCATTTAGACGAGGTCTCTGTGGCTTTTCCTTTGTTGGTAAACTAACCAAATGATTATACTTTCAATCTCAAAGTACCTTTATCACCTGAATGTCATCTTGACTTCACTATGTGGGCTTGTCCCTTACCATCACACTTCATTTCTCTCTTATTTTGAAGTCCATTTTGTAGACTTTTGCTACCTGTCATTGCAAACATTCATGATCGTGGGGACCTTGCCACTTTTACCCTCCATAATGGGATTAAAATCATTTTTTACTTTAGTATCTCGTGTAGGCTTAGGGAATAGATTCTCCTAAATTTCCACGTTATCATTATCCATGATCTCAAATCTTGATCATGACGTGCTAAAATTTTGAGCCTATGCACCCAAATCATCCACATTAATGATCCTATGTGATTAATGTTTTTTTGTAGTTTATTGACAACCATCCAAGGCCCAAAAAATCTCTAGAGGTTTGATATCATTCATTGATTCTTCTTTTGACGTAATCGCTAGACTGACATCAGCCTTAGCCTCCATAGGAGAATGCATTGATTCTCCTTGCACAATAATGATAGTCCCTCAGATTACGACATTGTTTCCCTTAGGTATCTCGGTGCAATGATCTTGCTTGTGGCCATAATGGCCACAATTAAAGCATATAAAGTGTTAAACCTCATATTCAAGCTTTAATTTATAACCCATCACTCTATTATTGGGAATAAGTTTCTTGGATAAGTCAACCTCCACACAAATTCTAGCAAACTTGTTGCGACAACGAGTTGATGTGAATTGATCAACTTTAAGCTTCCCATTATCTAGAGGAATCTGTGATGATATAGATTTATGGGTAGGTTGGGTATGAGAACCCAGACCGCTTACTTCGAAATAATTCGTTTCTCTAAAAGAAAGAACATTTTCCAACAATGCACTATCAAATAGTGGTTTGCAATCATCCAAAGTGCTACAAACAACATGTGTTTATAATCAGACTATGCTAAAACCTGAACTAAACAGAAATCATTAGGCATGTCGATGACTTTGATTGAGCCATCCTTCGACCAATATTTTTGGAGTCTCAACACCATAGCCTGAAGTGAAACCTATTACAACTTACAAATTACGGCATCAAATTAGAGGCCACACCAAACCTATTCGACAAAAATGACAATTAGACCAAGAAATCAACGGCAAACCAAAAACACCATACAACTTACAAATTACGACATCAAGTTAATAGTCCCCAACAATAAATCACGAATGCATTTTTATGTTCAGACAAAAAGAGATCGATGTTTAGTTCAAGCAATAAAAAGAGAGAAATTAAGCATTATGAGCACAATTTAGCAAAAATAGAAACCCAAAGAGAAATCTCGAACCAATAGAAGAAATCAAAGAAGCTGAGAGAACGTACCAATAGCGAACCGCTTTTGATAACACCTCCTTTCTCGGATCTAGAATTGAAGCCAGGGAGCATAAAAACACAATTAGAATCGGTTAAAATTGATTAAATAGGGCAGAAAGGCCGCGAAAAAAATAGGAACAAAATGAAGAAATTAAAGAGAAAATGGAGAAGGAAAGGAATGGTGATAAATGCCACTAGTGCAGGCAACTCCCACAACAGATAAGTTCAGTGCTAGACGCCACTGATTCAGGAGAATCGGATAAGTCTTTGGTTGGTTTGAGCAAGAACCACCAAGCCTTCTCTACTCACAAGGTTGAGGAGGAATTTTGGCATAATGACTTTACTTCAAAATCAAAGTTATAAATGAAGGAGAGGCCCCTCTTATTTATAGCTAAAGGGCCGACCAAATTAAAGGAAAAAAACAAGGAAAATACAAGATGACTAAAAACACTATCCTAATTGGGTATTGAACCTCTATCCTATGGCTAAAGTAGCTCGAGTAGCTACTAGCCACTAAAACTACTTAGAAAGTAGTGCCCCTCTTTAAGAGGAGGATTAGGGAAAAATTACAAATTAATTCTAATGCAAATAAATCCTAATTAAGTGGAGTCTTCATGTTGACTTGGATCAATGGGTCAAAGGTCAACGGTTGACCATGGGAGGGTTGACCAAATCATGGTTGACCAAGGCTTGACTCAGCTCCAAGCATCCCAAACATGTCCAAGCTTGCCACTAGCTCACCAGCTCTCAGCTGCCAGTTTAGAAGTCCACTGGCAGTTGTCATCATTCCCTCCCCCTTGACCAAATCATGGTTGACCAAGGCTTGACTCAGCTCCAAGCATCCCAAATAGGTCCAAGCTTGCCACTAGCTCACCAACTCCCAGCTGCCAGTTCAGAAGTCCACTGGTAGTTGCCATCATTCCCTCCCCTTTAGAGAGGATTTGACCTCAAATATGAAAAAATTCAGAAAGAAGTCATAAGGAAAGAAAGTGAAGAAGAAGGGGATGGATGACAAAGGTAGAGAGGTAGGTAGGAACTTCCCTTAGAAGATGTAGAGTCCTTGCTAGAGTCCTCAAGCTATGAACATCTTCCTTGAACCTTAGCCAACAAGAAAAAGATCCATTAGGATTATTTCCAAGCAATTTAACTTCATAGCTCATAACAAAAATACTTGGGAATCATGTAAGAAGAAGAAGAAGAAGAAGAAGAAGAAGAAGAAGAAGAAGAAGAAGAAGAAGAAAAAGAAGAAGAAGAAGGGAACTCTCTTGAAGTGATGCGCCTTCCTTCTTCATTGAGTAGGTACTCCTCCTTTTGCTTACCTTCAAAACAATTAAGGTTAGCAGTTTTAAATGAATGTAGTAAGAGCATTGCTTCCCTTTTATTTATTTTTTTTCTTTACTTTTCACTTTCTCTACTTTATTTTTTGAAGCTTCTTCCTTCTTTTTCTTTTTATCTACACCTCCTATTTTTAATTTCTTGATTTTCTCAAGTTCAAGCTCTTTTCTCATAAGAGCTTGGTCTTCACATATCTCTTGAGTTGACATTGGCATCAAGGTTAATTTTATTCCTCCATGTTCAAAAGTGATTTGATTAGAGCAGCCATCATAGATGACCCTCTTATCAAATTGCCAAGGTCTACCTAAAAGGACATGTGTAGCTTCCATAGGAATTATATCGCATAAAATATTATCATCATAAGTTCATATGGAAATAACTATAAGGACTTGCTTATTTACTTCCTTTTCCCCATCATCACTAATCCAAGAAAGTTTATATGGTTTGGGGTGGGGTGTGGTAATCAATCCAAGTTTTTCAATCATCCTTTCACTAGCTATGTTGGTGCAACTCCCACTATCAATGATGAGGGAGCAAAGTTGCCCCTCTACTAGACATCTAGTGTGGAAGATTGTTTCCCTTTGGTCATCCTCCCTTATGGATTGACTACCTAAAGACCTCTTAATCATAAGAATGTTTCCCTCGGGTCTATATACCTTTTCCTTTTCCTCACTTTCTTCTTCACTAATCTCATTTGATGACTCTTGTGAACTTGCACTAGTATACTCCCCACTTTCTTTTAAAAGCATTGTTCTTTTGTTAGGACATTGGGAAGCAATATGACCCTTACCAAAACATTTAAAACATTTAATTTCTCTAGTATGAGGAGAAGAAGAAACATTGGCATTTGTATTAGAATAAGACATATTAGAGTTCACCTTTGAACTCTTAACTATCTCTTTCTTTTGGATTTTGCTTTCTTCCTTCCTTACTACCTCTTTGGGTTTGTTTTGGTAATTAAAAGTGGAACGCCTATAACTCCCTTTCCTTTTAAGTTGGGCTTCAACTTTAATGGCTTGGTTAACCAAGTCCTCCATTTCAACATAAGGATGCAATTCCACTATGTCCCTTATGTCAAAATTAAGGCCATTGATAAATCTAGCCATAGTGGCCTCACTTTCTTCAACTATATTTCCCTTATTAGTGCAAGTTCCATCTCTTTGTAACATTCATCTACACTTGTAGACCCTTGCTTAAGTGTTTGGAGTTTAGAGTACAACTCGCTTATGTAATGTTGAGGTATAAACCTCTTACGCATTATGGACTTCATTTCCTCCTAAGAGGAAACCAAGGGTGCATTACATCTCCTCCTATCAGCTTGAAGCTGATGCCACCAAACCAAAGCATAGCTTTTAAACTCAAGAGAAGCTATTTTAACCTTTTCCTCTTCCCTATACCTATGGCAACTAAAGATTTGTTCAATTTTAAGTTCCCATTCAAGGTATTTTTCTACATCATTCCTTCCATTGATGTTTGGGACTTCTATCTTGACTCCGCTTAAGCCTTGTTCCCTATTATGCTCCTCTTTCCTCCTATGTTCTCTCTTCTATGACTCCTAGGTATTTCTTCATAATATTCTTCTCTACCTCCCCTAGGTTCTTCCCTTCTTTCTCGCCTTCTATACCTCCTATGTCTCCTTTTCCCATCATCCTCTCCTTTAAAGGTATGACTAGAATGTCTTTCTCCCTCACTACTCTCCATTTGGTATCTATCTTCGGTTCTAACCCTACTATACCTACCATCACTTTCCTCATCACGAGAAGAATGTCTTCTCTCCCTCCTACTATGATTGATTTCCCTCCTTATATCAGCTAGTCTTTCCTCCATGACCCTTGTAAACCTTTGGGTCAACTACTCTATCTCGGCCCTATGCCTCAAAGTTTGAGGCGTTGAGGGGGATAGGTGTCTACTTGTCATTTTTAAGTTTTTAAAGGACCTTTCCACTTAATCTAAGTGTTCACACTCAAAGAATGTATCAACTCGTATTTGTCACTCTTTTTTGACTTTTTCTAAAATGAAGCACTTTTGCCTCTTCTACTCGGATAAGGTTGGTTTGATTTTGCAAAGACTAACAGCGAGACTCAAGCTAACTCTACCCAAATTTTGGAAGCGCACAAGCACAAAAATTATCTAAAGGAACTAGAAGTTGCCTAAGACAAAAAAAAAAAAGAAGAATAGGCAAGACAAACAAGAAAAGCTAGTTATAAAGAAGGCTCATACACAAGATTGGATGGTCAAACAAGACAAACAAACACACAAGAATTGCAAAGAGAATTAATTTTGGTATAAGTTTTTATTTTAAGAAAAAGTTTCCAAAACAGTTGTTTTTGGGAAAACAACAGTTTATAACTCAAAATAATTGTATACAAGGAAATGAAAGAAAAAATTACAACAAATTGAAGATTGTATTGTTGAGCTACTTTTTACTTTTTTTTCTTTTTTTTTCTTTTTTTTTTTTTACTTTTTGACTTTTAGGCATCTTTTTTACTTTACCTCTTTTCTTTGACCTTTGCACCTTTTCTGCTTTTTGCACCTCTTTTTGTATTTTTGGCTATATATATATATATATATTTTTTAATTCTTTTCACTTCTTTTCTTTTTCTTTGTCTATTGCCCCAACAGAAAAAATGGATCAAAACGGTACCAAAAACTGAAAAGAATTGTCTGTTTTCTAAAACTGTTTTTGCAAAACGGAATGGCAACTTGAATCAAAATTTGCACCAAAAATTGCTTAGCATGCACCGTGGATTACACAAAATTTTTGCATATAACAATTTAAGCGAGCTAGATTGATTTTATGGTTCAAAACTGAGAAATACAGTAAAAAGTCAACAATTAAATTTGGTGATTTTCTCTTGTATTCTGAACTACAAACCCAGCCTATACTTATGCGTTTTGCGTAATCAAACAGGAGTTTCCTAAGGTAATGCTAGCGCTTAATACAAATTTGCAATCAGAATAGAAGAATAATAGACAAAACAAGAGCATAATATTGAACAAAACAATGCCAAAAAATGGGCATAAAATGACAAATAAAGAGGAAAAAATTGCACAAAATTAAAGAGCAAGAATGTAAAGGGGAAAACTAAAATTAAAAGGATGGGGAGGATTGAAAGTAAATGACAGAATGTAAATGACAGAACGTAGAGGGGATGATAGAAATTAAAAGGATGACAGAAGTGGAATTTAAATGACTAAAAATTAAAAGTGGAATAGTAAAGAGATGAATATGGATGAACAATTATATGCGGAGATGAACAATAGTAAGGTGGATTGAGGAAGAAATGTAGGCGAACGATCTTTGGAAAATGAAGACAACAATGCCTTCACTTACCACAATCCACCACAAACAAGCAATTAATTCAAGAAAGCAGTTCAAGAACAACCAAGAACAACTATGAACATTTGAGCAAACATATTATCAAACACCTAGAAGGGTGGGATTAGCGGCCCAAAACAGCCCCCAGTTCTAGCTCAAATCAATCACAAAGACAGGCAAACAAGAGTTGTGGTGCAGCAGAAGAGCACCTCGGGCTAAGAACAGTCCACAAGTCTAAAAATTACATGGAAATTGAGCTTGAATACATGGAAAAACTAAGAAATAAACTGAAAATTCTGCACCTATTTAGTGCACAAACCCGCAACCAAGAAGGTGGAAAAGACCCCCAAACAGATCCAAATTCAAGAAGCTCTTATTACCACTTGATACTTGATAGCACCTCCTTTCCCGAATCTAGAATTGAAGCCAGGGAGCACAATTAGAATCGGTTAAAACTGATGAAAATGGGGCAGCAAGGCCGCGGCCAAAATAGGAACAAAAGGAAGAAAGTAAAGAGAAAATGGAGAAGGAAAGGAATGGTGATGAACGCCACTGGTGCAGAAAACTCCCACAGCAGATAAGTTTAGTGCTAGACGCCATTGATTCAGGAGAATCAGATAAGTCTCTAAATGGTTTGAGAAAGAACCACCAAGCCTTCTCTACTCACAAGGTTGAGGAGGAATTTTGGCACAATGCCTTTACTACAAAATCAAAGTTACAAATGAAGGAGAGACCTCTCCTATTTATAGCTAAAGGGGCGGCCAAATTGAAGGAAAAAAATAAGGAAAATACAAGATTATTAAATAAACTATCCTAATTGGGTATTGAACCCCTATCTTATGGCTAAAGTAGCTCAAGTAGCTACTAGCCACTAAAACTACTTAGAAAGTAGCGCCCCTCATTAAGAGGAGGATTAGGGAAAAATTAAAAATTAATCCTAATGCAAATAAATCCTAATTAAGTGAAGTCTTCATGTTGACTTGGATCAATGGCTAAAGGTCAAAGGTTGACCATGGGAGGGTTGACCAAATCATGGTTGACGAAGGCTTGACTTAGCTCCAAGCATCCCAAACAGGTCCAAACTTGCCTATAGCTCACCAGCTCCCAGCTCCCAACTCAGAAGTTCTCTGGCAGTTGCCATCATTCCCCCCCCGTTGACCAAATCATGGTTGACCAAGGCTTGACTCAGCTCCAAGCATCCCAAACAGGTCCAAGTTTGCCACTAGCTCACTAGCTCCCAGCTGCCAGTTTAAAAGTCCACTGGCAATTGCCATTAGCTTTGCACTACACGCAATGCCTACTGGTGGAGCAGTAGCACACATCGAATTGGTTATTCTTCCTGGCAACCGAAACGATACCATATTGGTATAAAGCTCGCTCTCGGCCCTAGCAGTAGCAAACTCCTTCGCCGTGAGAACCAGGGGCCTATTAACCTCATCTGCCTTCGCCACATCGCTCCCTCGAAGCAAAACCGACATCCTTGTCTAGTTCCCTAATATCCTCAAACAAGTATGTGAGGAGGGAGATCCGGCGAATGGATAGATGAAGCTAATGGGAGGGAGGGATGGAATAATTTCATGAAATGCCAATTAGGATTTGTGAAATGCCACATGGTATTAGTGACTTGGAGAGAGAAAGTGCCACATCAGCTCAGAACATATGTCGAATGACAGGAGAGACTATTTGCAAAAAAAAAGGAGGACGATTTAATTAAAAAGATTTTAGAGGAACCAAAAACAAAACTCTATCATTTTACATGGGCTAAAAACATATTTTACTCATTTTTAATTGAGGACAAATGATATTCTACCTTCAATGATCGACCTTTATGCAAGGACAAGTTTTATTTTTTCTTTCTCTACTATCTCTCGTCAAAATGGCAAAGAAATCAATTAGCTAAGGACCCACATCCCTTTTTCATTTCCGTTCCGTTTCAACATTGTACCAGATAAAAGAAATGGGCATATTTCTGTGAGATCTTTCTCCCTCTTACGGATTTCTTCTCTATATCCATTACATCGAACGAAGCATAAGAGAGGTGAAAGGAATTTCCCCTTATTATTATTAACATAATGAATGTTATACTCCCTGTGGTCCTATTTACAAGATCTTCTTTGACTTAAACACATATTAATAAAACATGTTTTAATGCATTGATTTAAAAAAAATTCCTCTAACTATCAAATTTATCCATATTTAAAATTAAACTTTATATAATTCTCCACATTAAACAACTTTTGAAAACTACAAATATTCATAGGTAAAATATGGAGTAAACCCTCATTTTGGTCCCTGAAAGATGGACCATCGGTCAAGTTAGTCCCTGAAAGATAAGAAATTGTAAAATAGTCCCTGAATGTTCTTACTGTCGGTCAAGTTCGTCCCTCCATTACATAGCTCTGTTAAACTTACCAGAACTGCCTATGTGGCATAAAAGATTGATATTCTTCAGTTTAGTCCCATCCTAGTCAGCAAAAAGATGTGAAAACACATCATTTTAGTCCCTATTGAAACTGAAACGTCAAATACGAATTCCCTCCTTCTCCTTCCACCTTGTAAGGGAAGCAACCGTACTTGAGTGAGTTAGGGAAGTTTGCTTGAGCTATAAAACAGTTAAGGTGTGCGAAATCTAGGGTTTGTGTGCGAGGAGAAGATATCCAAAGCCTGCTCAGGGAAGTTTCGGTGAAATCTGCGCCAGGGAGTCATTCTGCCATTAGAGGTACGGACTCTAGGTTTACTCTGTTTTGTATTTCTGTTAAACACTTGTACTCTGGTTGCAATGCTGAATGTTAGGTTTTGATAAAGTTAGGATTTCTGTCGTTGGTTTGTTTTTCCGGGTGACATTGTGATTTGTTTAGGAAAATATTCGTCAAATGTGGGTGCACTTTAGAGGTTTCTATAAATGGTTGTTTGATTTAGTAATGTAAGGAAGTTATCTATTTTCTTGGAATGCATAATGTGGTCCTTATACTGACTGAAATAGTTGAAGACAGTTTGCCCTTCTGTTGTGGTCCCATGGTGACACGGGTTTTTGGAAAAAAAGTTGAATGTAATGTGTGTTTTCTAAAATTTTGTTGCATTAAAATGTCTTAGGCACATGCAGAGCTCTGTTTGACTTATAACCACAATATTTGTTTGTAACAGATGGAGACAAGGAGGATTACTCTTATTCTTCACCATAGAGGGTCCTTTGTGAGGGAAATGGGAGAGGTGAAATATGTTGGTGGAGAATTTTGTATTTGGGAGGGATTGGATGTGGACACGGTGAATTTATTCACTGTGGAGACATTGTGTAAGGATCATTACTACCGTAGGTTTGAGAAGATTTTGTGGCTGAAGCCTGGGAGGGATTTAGGCGTTGGTTTGAGAGAGCTGGTTAAGGATAAGCATGTTATGGAGATGTGTAATGCAGGGATGGAGAACAATGGGGAGGTTGAGATCTTTTTCATACATCCTGTAGACCTCCCTTTTATTGTAGTTGATGAGAATGAAGATAGTGTAGAACAACCACAAAAACCAACTGATGTTACTGACCAAACAACCATGCATGCACCTGCACATTCACCTTTGTGCACTCCCATTGCATCACCTGTTCCCACTCCTGTGCCTTCACCTATGCCTTCACCTGCACATTCACCTTTCACCCATTTCTGCAAATATGCGTTCTCATATTCCATCACCTTTTCCTTCTCCCCTTAATTCTCATGTTAATTCAAAATTTAGTGATGATTATGAAAGTGCTGAGGACAGTGTTTATAGACCATCCCCACATGTCAGTGATGCTGATGAAAGCATTGATCATGTTCCATTAAGTAGGAAGAGGGGAGCATCCAGTGCTGAGAAGGGGAAGGGAGTATTTGTTTTTGCAAGAAGGAAGAAAGGGAAAAAAGTTGGTGGGAGTGGGGAGGGAGTATCTGTTCCAGCATTGTCTGAAGAAGAAGAAATACATGATGATGAACAGCAGCCTGAAGAGGATGAGTTCTTTTTTGGTGATGATGAGCAGCCTGAAGAAGATGAGGTATTTCTTGGTGGAAGTATTGGGCACAGGCAGACTTACACATATGGATACCGTACTGAAAATGTTGGTGGTCCACAACTTGATGAGTTGTCAGCTGATGATGATTCACACAGCTATCAGTCTGAACAGTTGAAGACACCCGTGTCATCTGATGATGAAGAGGCTGAGGGAGTGAGGAATGTCTTTCCTCAGTTCAATGAAGGTGCCACTTTTGGCAATGTAAAGTTGGAGATAGGAATGGAATTTGCTACACTGGAAAAGTTCAAGAAAGCTGTTAGAGACTATACCATTCATTTGGGCAGGGAGATGAAATGGGTAAAAAATGACAAGGTTAGGGCCAGAGGTAAGTGCAAGGTTGATAGGTGCCCTTGGGAGATTTTTTGTACCTTTAGTCCTGTGAAAAGAAGCTACCAGGTTAAAACCTTCAACCAAGAACATACATGTGCCAGGGGATTCAAAAAAAATGTTGCAAACACAAAGTGGGTAATGAAAAAGCTTGAGGAGAAGCTGAGGACACAACCCATGCTCACTCACATGGAAGCATTTGAGTACATGAAGACTGAATTTGGGGTTTATTTAAATGATTCCAAGATTTTCAGAAGCATGAGGGAAGCAAGGAAGCTAGTTGAGGGGGATGAAACTGCACAATATGCAAGGCTGTGGGATTATGCTTATGAGTTGCTAAGAAGAAACCCAGGATCAAATGTGAAAATGGATGTCATCCCCATACCAGAATCACCCCCCCAGTTTCAGAGATTCTATGTGTGCCTTGAGGGTTATTTAATGTGGGTTATTTAAGTACTAAATTTAACTTTTATACTATTTATCAGGGCCTAATTCCTGCAATGCAAGAAGTCATGCCTGGTGTCCCACACAGGTTCTGCTCTATGCATTTGTGGAAGAACTTCATCAAGTAGTGGAAAGACTTGGACATGAGAGGTGCAGTTTGGGAATGTGCAAAGTTAACAACTCCTGCATAGTTCAAAGCAAACATGGAGATGCTTAAGAGTAAAAATGAGAGGGCATGGGCATATCTCAATAAGTTCCCTCCACATTCCTGGACAAAAGCTTTCTTCAGTGAGAATTGCAAGGCTGACAATATCACCAATAACACATGTGAAGTGTTTAATGCCAAGATATTGAAGTATAGGAGCAAGCCAATTCTTACAATGGCAGAAGAAGTCAGATGTTACATAATGAGGACAATGGCAAAGAATAAGCTCAAGTTCGATGGCCATACTGGAAGGCTAACCCCAATGCAGCAAAGCAGACTAGAGAAGGAGAAAAAAGACAGTAATCAGTGGAGACCTGTGTGGTCAGGTGACAAGGAAGGGACAAGATATGAGGTTCAATCATGGCTAGGCAGGGTGGATGTTGACTTGGGCAGGTATACATGTACATGCAGGTTTTGGCAGTTGACTGGCATACCATGTATGCATGCAATTTCAGCAATAGCCAGTAAGAACAGAAGGCCTGAGGAGTACTATCGTGGTTGGCTCACTATGGAAGCATATAGGGCCACTTATGAGCACTTTGTCAAACCAACTCAAAGCCAACAATTTTGGCAGAAGACAGATTATGCAGCCCCTGTCCCTCCTCCAATAAAAAGATCAGTGGGTAGGCCAAAAAAACAAAGAAGAAGAGATGTCACTGAAGAGACTCCTAATTCCACAAGGCTCAAGAGATCTTATGCAGATGTCATTTGTTCAAGGTGTGGCCACAGCAACCATTACATCAGAAAGTGCACTAACATTGGAGTGCCTCAAAAACCCAAAAATTGGGTAGATCCAGCCCCTGCAGAGCCACAAGCAGCCAACAATGACCCACAAGCTGGACCAGAGGAAGTTGTTCTAAGCCAAGGTGTACCTAGTGATGATGTACCAAATTCACAGCCCAACATGGTAAAATTAAGTTTAATTTTTTAATGATTGCTTTGACAAAAGAAAAGCATACTTCATAACTTTGACACACCACTAATTATTTTGTGCAGAGTCAGCGTACCAATGTGGACAGCAACTTAAGTGACTTAACTCCTACTACTCAGCCACCAATTGTTGCTACAAGTGCCAACTCTGTTCAGCCTTCAATGGTAAGGTTCATTCTACCCTCTTTATCCATTCATTCAATGTTGATTTCCTAAATTAGAGTCAATAAATCATATTGCCACTTTTTTATGCAGCCACAGTCCCAAGCAGTTGGGTATGCAGTTATCAGGCCACCCAGCAGAGGCAGATATCCTAGGAACCCACCATACAAAGCTCCAACTACAGTCCAAGGAGGTTTCAGGAAAAAGTTGAACACTGTGAGGCCTACCAACTTAACACACTCAGCACCACATAATCCTGGACACAACAACACAGCAGCACCCCAAACCCAGCTGCAACCATCAAATGAGACTATGCTTGCAGCAAGTCTTGGCACCGGAGAAAGGTTTATGCAGTTCATTCCTACACCACCAGGGCCATCAACAGCAGGACCAAGACCAAGAGGGCCACCATCAGCAGGGAAACCAAAGTGAACACAAACAATGCAGTGCCAGAAATATCAAGCCTGTAGTTAGGAATTTCAATTTCATGTCAGTATGGATTGTTAGGAGAGTTAGCACATAGTGTGCCTTTTGTTAGGAATTTCAGTTTCATGTCAGTTTGGATTGTTAGGAGAATTAGCACATAGTGTGACTTTTGTTAGGAATTTCAGTTTCATGTCATTTTGGATTGTTAGGGGAATTAGCACATAGTGTGCCTTATGTTACTGCTCTGACAGTATGCCTTGTTATATTCCATATTATGAAATTCACAATTCAGCCAACATTACCTACTTATATTATTCTGCATTCAAACAGGTTATCTCTTTCATTCATAATTTTTACAGATTAAACTACTTAACCAATAACAAAACACAGTAACACATAAAAAATTGGAATAGCTTCATCTTTCATTAAGAAACATATTCAAATTACATAAACATGTTGTATGTTCCAACTGCATAAACGACTATTACTTCCTTCTACATCAATGGTTTGAGAGAAAAACAACTTAGTGCAACATAAGAATCAACTGCATCATAATCATTACAGCCATCAAACACCCTACAGCAATTACAATGATCCTAATATTCCTAATTTCAGCCCCTAACACCCTGAGCTTAAAATTAATCTGATTCTTCAACCAAGCATCCATGTCAGATTCAAATTCTGCAGAATCCATGTCTTCTATCCAGGCAAAGTAGTTGCAGTTTAAGTAATCATCCTGTAGCCAAAATTGAAGAAAAAAAACTGTCAAAATCCCTAATATGCAAATGTTATTGCAAAAACCCCAGGGTTTCATTACCTTTGGGAGAGGACATGTATAAAATGCCCTCCCCGGATTTCGTTGTGTATTAGAGGTCCTGATAGCAGCCTTGCGTCCGCAATGACACACCCTAATGGCGTTAGCCATTGATGCAGAGGAAATGCTCGAACCACCATTGAAGCTTCTCTTCTCCGGTTTTGGCTTAGGGTTTTTGTAATCGCCACCTATCCTCTTTCAACGAAGGCGACACAGAGTTTAGGGTTCGTGGGAGGAGTTGGGGGTGCTACTCGAATGTGGTGCAGAGGTTGAAGATGGAGTTTGTGGGAAATTTTTTGCCCAACGTCTCTCTTGCGTTTCATTAACAGAGATGGATCAGGGACTAAAATGATGTGTTTTCACATCTTTTTGCTGACTAGGAAGGGACTAAACTGAAGAATATCAATCTTTTATGCCACATAGGCAGTTCTATTAAGTTTAACAGAGTTGACTTAACGGAGGGACGAACTTGACCGACAGTAAGAACATTCAGGGACTATTTTACAATTTCTTATCTTTCAGGGACTAACTTGACCGATGGCCCATCTTTCAGGGACCAAAATGAGGGTTTACTCGTAAAATATGTTTTTGGTTCCTGTAAAATTAGCGATTTTTGCTTTTAGTCCCTATATTTTTTTTTGTTAAAGCATCCTTATAAAAAAAATTTCTTTGCAATTAGTCCCTCCTCTCAAATAGCATGTGTCGAATGCTGATGTGGCACATTTTCTCTCTCCTAAGTGTCAACTCTTGTATTTCTGGCGATCTTAAACCGCCAGAAATTATGTTTAGACCGCCACAAACTCCCTCTCTCCCACTTCCACCACCCGCATTTCCTTTCACCGTATTCTTCATGCGCTTTTCATCAGTATCCCGTCATCGCAGCACCCCTTCACCTTCAGTTTTTCAAGCATAAACAAGTAGAGAAAACCCGGTGGGAACTACCAACTCATTCTCCTATACACTAGATCATTCCAAATTAGAGGAGTTTCCACCAAAATACCCACCTGAAAATGCCATTGACACTGACGAAGAAGACTAACTCTTACCCATTTTACCCCATTCATATACCCCCAAATTCCAGATCTGTTGCGTCTATAAATTCACCAAGTTCCTAGCTTTAGCTCGTTGTTGTTCCTCCACGTTGTCTTCTTCTTCGAATTTGAACATGAAAATGGCGTGCCCATCACTGTTATCTTTCTCAAAGAGCTAATTATAAACATCCCATGAGACCAATGGGTACCCATCCACTTCAACTCTCATTGCCTCTGAATTTCCATTTCAATCGCTTAAATTGCAAAACCATTTTGCTATCGCCGCTGAAATAGTATTTTGGTTCTTGGTTCCGTGTTTTTTCCAAAAGATGAAGGGCTTTATGTGGAGGAGGAAGAGGAATATAAGTATAGAGACAAAACCAATGAGGATTCCACGGGTGGGTGGTGGTGGGATGATGGGGTAGTGATGAAATCGCATGAAGAATGCGGTGAAGGGAATTGCAAGGTGATGGAAGTGGGGGAGAATGGGATGTGGTAAGTTACAAGGGTGGGGGAGAAGTGAGAGGGGGAAATGGTGGGGGCGTTTGTGGCAGTTTAAGCATAATTTCTGGCGATTTAAGACCGCCAGAAACACAAGAGTGGACAATTAGGAGAGAGAATAGGTGCCACATTAGCATCTCACACACGCCATTTCAGAGGAGGGACTAATTGCAAAAAAAAAAATTTGAGAGGACGCTTCAACAAAAAAAAATTATAGGGAGTAAAAGTAAAAATCCTTAATTTTACAGGGACCAAAAACATATTTTACCCAATATTCATTAATTATGAAGGGTAAAAACTAATAAATATTTTTAAACTTTGTAAATGCTCTTATAAAAAGAGGGTGTTTCTAGGGTGTGCCACCCACATGGGTGACATACCGGTATGACACCTCTTTTTACTAGTAATAATAGATCACTCAATTATTTAGAATAAAATAATCAACCAATCAGGACCGTTTATTCAAAAATGAAAGTAATCCAACGGCTTTTAATAGGTGTCATACCGGTATGTCACCCACCCTAGACGCAGCCATAAAAAGAATCAAAATAAAATTATCAACAGGGTTTTAATGAAAAGTATTAGAGGGAGTAATTGGTAATAAAAATATGTTATTTATTACTTTTCTAACTAATGCATTTGGAACACTCCCATGAAGTTATAAGCAACCTAACTTAAATCACATTTTTTTTTCTTATTTTTCTACAAAACAACAAATAATTTTACACCTTTTTTTTTCACGTTGTTGAGCTTTTTCCTCTGCTTCTCATTAGAAACCGCATATATGTTTTTGGGATTCATCCCATCCCTGTTATCCCTGTTATTATAAAAAAATAAAAAAAATAAAAATCTACCGTCAACTAAAAAAAAGGCGTCAATTTCTCCTATGTCTACGTACATTAGTTTTTTTCCACTGAAAACAAAGGCCTCAATTACTGCTGCAACATAATTTCAAAACTCTCAAAATACTAATGATTATTGAAAAATTCAAATAAAAATTCCATTCAAAATTTGAATCAACAATCGATGCTCCACAATAAGATATGGTTAATGACCACATCACGTGCGATTAATTTTGACTATTCCAAGGAGAGTCAAAGGCTTTGGAAATTGCATTGGCCATGAAAATTCCATTCCTCACCCCATTTGGAAAGGCCCTTTTCACTGAAGTGTTGTTTCGGGTTCTGCAACAGGGTAAACTATAGCACAGAAAGAAAGTGTCATGTTCTCAGCAAGAAAGTTTCCTCACTTTTCCGGAATCACTGTTGAAAGATACAGAAACTGAAAGATCTTTTCCTACCCAAGGAAGAAACCAAAATCTCAGACCCATATTCACCTTTTATCTCGGATCAAAAAGGTGATACAAAAGGAGCCTTTTTTACTTTCTAAATGGCTTTAACGTCTACCCTGATGTCAAACCAGAAGGGAAGGGTTTGAACTTTGAATCAGAAACCCTCATGAAATTGTCAGTTAGTATCTTTTTATTTTTCGTACAGAAAGTTAGACAAAAAGTGAAAGAAAAAGCCAGATTTCAATTTTCAGTGGTAGGAAAATCCAAGCGTGGGAAACTGGGAATTATTAGTGTCTCTTCTTGTATGTTAATGGAAGAGGGAATTCGGCGCTCTTCCTCTCTTTTTTGAATTTAAGAACATGTTACCCTTTTTTTCTCAATGATTATTATCACTTTTTTTTTTGTAGAATTTTACCTTCTTTCTTTGTCTATAAATTTTGTCTCTTATCTTCACAAGTGTGTCAGAGGTTTGTCTTCAAAATAAGTATCCATATCTATCCTTTTATGTTTATTTTTTAAAGGTTTGATGCTTATTAGTATTATTATATCGTTTATTAGTCTTTGCTTGCAAAATTGCACCACTTGTATTCATTTGGTTAATAATACACTTGTTCACCTACATTACATATTTGTCTACTCTCAGAGGAAATACACTTGACTTGGTTCACTTTTGTGTTTAACTTACTCCAGAATCGTGACACAAAATCTACAAGTTATGGGGAAAGCTACCAGGTGGTTGAAGGGGTTGTTGGGAATGAAAAAAGAGAAGGACCACTGTGACAAATCAGGCTCATTGGCTCAGGGCAAGAAGGAGAAGAAAGGGTCAGGGGAGGATGAACAGAGTCACATTACTTTCAGAGCCTATGTTGCTGAAAAAGAGGATGAACAGAACAAACACACAATTGCTGTGAGATCATTAAGCCATGGAAGAGGCACATTTTTTAGAGTAAGCAGGGAAAGGTGGGCTGCTCTAAAGATCCAAACTTTGTTCAGAGGCTATTTGGTACGTGACCAATTTTGTCTTCTAGGAAGGTTTATATCCAATTAGTTTTAGTGATGTTATTTTGCAAATGCCATTTGCTGAATTGCATTGTTTATAAATGGAATTGCTTCCAGCTTTGTCTCTGCCACAGATATACTTGGTTTTATTACAATTGATGTGTTTTGCTTGATTCATACTCCTCTGTCTTCTCTCCAAAGTTTAATGAAACAGTGCCTCTTTCATTTATTGGCCATTGATTTGAAACAACTATCTCTTTTGCACTTGTACTCATTTATCACTTCATAATATCAGTATGATAGAGCATGTTTGATTTCGCGTTGAAACGTGATATACTCAAATTTCCAACACTAGAAATAGTAGAGTTGAGAAATCCAAACTTGAATTTATTCCGTTCAACGCCAAACTAAACATGCGCATAGTCTATAATGCAAAAGTTTTGTTTTGCTATAATTTATAATATGTTGCCTTAAGCTATTCAATTCAAATTTTACATCATTTGTTGCATTCAGGCACGAAAGGCTCTTAGAGCACTCAAAGCATTGGTTAAGATACAGGCTCTTGTTAGAGGGTATCTAGTTCGAAAAAGGGTTGCTGCAACTCTTCACAGTATGCAAGCTCTGATGAGAGCTCAATCCACTGTCCGGTCACAGAGAGCTCGTCGTTCCATCAACAAGGAGAATACATTTCCAAGAAAATATGTGGTAATTAAAAACTGGTTCTTTGTTCTTTAATCCTGCATACAAATTTCAATAGTCTTATTTGCTCTTGTGTGTGTGTGTGTTTTTTCTCTTGTAGCAACTGTTTGATGAAACAAGAAATGAATCACAAAGTAAAGGGCTACCCACATCTTATGATACATCCTTGAATGGTTTTGTTCAGAGTCCAAAAGTTGTTATGATTGACACTCAAAGTCACAGGACCTGTTCAAGGTCTAGGTGCATTACCACTACAAATACAATGTCTGAATGTGGAGAAGATTTGCACTATCAAGCAATATCATCATCACCCTCTCTTACTTATCAAGTTCCTGGTCGAATCTCAGTTCATGAATGCCAACATCCTCAAGATTTTGAATGGTACTTCAATGTTGATGAACGCAAATTCTCCACAGCTCAGAACACACCTCGTTTAGCAAATTGTGGAGATACCTTCTTCCAGAATTACTCCAATTTTCCTAGTTACATGGCCAATACTCAATCATCTAAGGCAAAATTAAGGTCTCATAGCGCTCCAAAGCAAAGACCTGAGCCCAAGAAAAGGTTTCCACTCAATGAAATAATGGCCACTAGAAATAGCATAAGTGGTGTTAGAATGCAGTGGTCATCCAATTCTCAAACTAGAGATTACTCTTGTTTTGACAGGGTTTGAAGAATCAAAAGGAAAATTTGAGAGGATAATGAAGTAAAGATATGTTAGTTGCTTTGGAATTTTCTGTTTCTGCTTGTTCTTACAAGTTAATTACAACCTACAGATACTAATAGAATATCTACTGGTATAGAAGTTTCCTTTCTTTCTATTTTATCATGGTCTTTTTCTTGTACCGAATGATTTACTCCTGATGAAAAATTTGGTTCTTATGGTAAAGATTTGTAAACTTATTTATGAATTATTTGTTTTGGTTTATAATTTAATAACATGTATGAATTTCTATTTGTATAAACTCAAACATGTTCACCCAAAAACATGGACTGAATGTACTTTTTGGGGGAATTTTATTAGGGTGGATCCCTATATTTTAAGTAAACGGTAAATCTTACACATTACTATAAAAGATAAATATAAATTAATAAAATATGGGTGGAATAACTTACTCCACGAGTAACTCTTGGTAAAGTTATTCCGCTTAATAACTCTTTGTAGAATGTGAATTTCATCAATCCAACCATTATATTAAAAGTTTTCAATACTACAAAATTTCATATAATTTAAAAATTATTTGATATTTCATCAAGTCATTTTAGTTTAACGTACAATATACTTTTTAAAATATAAATAAATATAAACTCTATGATCAAATGCCTATGAATGTTCAATTGATCTAAAATTTGGTGTGCATAATCATCATATTAATATCTTAGATTTGTTAAATTCACACTCTACAAAGAGTTATTAAGCGGAGTAACTTTGTCATAGTTACTCCTGTAGTAAGTTGATCCCCACCCATAAAATATATTATTAAAATTTTTATTATTTGTAGTAAAAGTCTATCATAAACCCAAAATATAAGGTCTAACTTTATCCGTGAATTAAACTTGCTTTAAAGAGTTTCTTAATGCTTTTGGAATGTAGCAAAGGGGTTTGTCTAATATGAACCAATAAAAAATGGGTGTAACTTTACACAGTTTTTTTGTATCAGTTGTAGGGAATCATTTAATCAAATAGCTCATATTTTAGAATTAATAGTTCATGTAAGCAAAGAATCTTCTATTTTGCAAGTCAAATTTTACCCACCTAACAAAAATTTCCACTTTCAGGGTTTTGTTCAACATATACTTATCGGAAAAGAAAATAGTCCATTGTAAAGAGAAAAAAGTTCTCCATATAAAACAATAACAAATAATCTGAAGCAACTAAAAAACAATAACAAATAATTACCTATTATTTTATTAATTGTTCCCCTTAATAAAAACATGTTGGCATGAGAGGAGCAGTTGAGTTGCTAATAAGGCTAACTACAACATAGAGAATAGAACATGATCGAATTCATCCTATCTTTGCTCCAATTTTTTTGCCAATGTTTCTCCATATTATTTGTTGTTATTTTTTGTGTATATAGAACTTTTTCTCTTTTTACAATTGGTCGATTTTTTTTCAACAAGTATAGGTTGAACTAAATCCTAAAGGTGAAAAACTGGAAATTTTGGTTAGGTGGCTAAAAATTGCCTTGTAAAATAGAAGATTTTTTGCTTACATGAACTTTTAATCCTAAAATATGAACTATTTAGTTAAATAACTCCCTACAACCGATAAAAAAATGACGTAAGGTTACACCCATTTTTACAGGTGCTTATTAGACAAACTTGTAGCAAAGATGAACATGCATTGAGATGGAAAGGGAATAATTAGTGAGGCATCATAATAGGGGAACTAAGAAGTGGCAAATAACCAATGAGATTGGTTCAAGTGGTACATGCTTGTTTCAATATCTGAATTAAAAAAAAACAAGTGGCAAATAGACCTCTGCTTTTTATTTAAAATAAATATAACCCTTGTCTACATGATTTCGTTTTTTTCTTTAAAAAAAATGCTATCAAAATACTGTAAATTTTTTTTTTCACAATCAAACTTTTACATTAACCTTATATCTCTTTCTAAGCTTACTTTCTTTTTACCAAAAAGTTGTGGTTCAGTTGACAATGTAGACTAAGATTATGAGAAGAGTTTTCGGATTCAATCCCCCTAAACACACTCTTAAGGAGGGTGATTGTCCCTCATAATATGGGATACCTATAGTTAATACCAAAAAGCTTACTTTCTTTTTTTATTTTGAATCACATCTTTACCTTTTGTTTCTATATTTTTCTTTTCTCCTATACATCCTTTGGAATGGGCAAAAAAATCTTTTTTATACCATATTATTTCTTTGAATACATGTTTTTAATTCATTCTTAATTATTAAAAGAATTTTATGTGAATTTTATTAAATTGTCTAAGTTCAATTTTTATTAAACAACTTCATAATATTATTAAATGATAAAAAATGTATGAAACTAGTGTTAAAAAATATATTACTAATATTTTTGTTGAAAATACTTATGATATATTTTTGACACAAAATTTTAAGATATTATTTATTAAATAATATTTTTCATAGAGTATCTTTAAGACATTAGTTAGGAAAACAAAAGTAAGATAATTTTAATTAAAAATATTTACTATGTTAAAATTATAGAATAATTTAACACGTAATTTTTTAATTAATTATAAATATTTAATGAACATATTAAATACTCTTTTAATAAGTGATAAATAAGATTAAAAATATATTAAAAAATGTTATTGGAATAAATGTAGGAAGGAGAACTATTTGAATCTTAAATTTTTAGTGAGAGCAATGATTATAATAATTTGGTTTTCCGTTTTCGAATTGTTTCTTGCATCACCATACGCTATTACGCTGGGAGGCAATGCGCTCTGCTCTGCCTCAAAACATCATTCCAAGTTTCCAACCTCCTAAATCTCTGACCAAAAAAATAATAATAACATCCTAAATCCAATGTATTTTTTGCATCATCATGTATTTACGCTGTGAATGAACCCTTTTTGAAGTTGAGCAGAAAAACATAATAATAAAGGGAAGCAGAATATAATAATGAAGAGATCGCAAGGATCATCGTCTTCCCACTTTCTTTATTTAGCACAATACATATCATAAAAGGTTTGCTTAACAAGTTCAGCCCATAAACATTTATCCATGACAACAAGCATCGAGGCCTATTAGCTCAGTTGGTTAGATTGTCGTGCTAATAACGCGAAGGTCGCAGGTTCGAGACCTGCAGGGGCCAATTGGATTATTTTGAATTTTCGCTAAGCTGTTAGGTTTTTTCCGGTCCACTCTCAAGAATGTGGTTTGTTTATCCCAATCTCTTTCAGGGAAGTCATGGGCCTAAAGGGTACCCCTTGATGGACTTTCAAAGTATAATAAGTTCCTTTCATTTTTTACCAAAAAAAAAAGTCCTTTCATTTACCCAAAAAAAAAATAGTCCTTTCAATGTTAAACCCAAAAAATTGGGTCCTACAATGAGATTGAAAAATAAAATGGTGACATAACCCAAATTATGTTACATTTGGGAAGTTTTAATGAAATCGTAGCTCAAATTTTATTCTCACTATTTTTACAAAAAAGAAAACAAATTATACGATTGCTTAGTCATAGAAAATACACATGCATTATTTTTAGTTAAAAATTCCCCCATCATTTAGAGTCTATCCATTCATGGTTAATAGTAAACTAATTTATCTAATGCAAAGACGAAAGTTACTTATAGTAAAAAATACTTTGATAGGAGTGAAAGTAAACTACTTCCTTTAATCTTTTTAATAAGCTATTTTTAATTAATTAGCATGTGTTAGGAATGACAGTTAAAATTAGTTGACTGTCTTTAATTTATCAAAAATTATTTGAGAGGATAATGAAGTGAAGATATGTTAGTTGCTTTGGAATTTTCTGTTTCTGCTTGTGCTTACAAGTTAATTACAACCTACAGATACTAATAGAATATCTACTGGTATAGAAGTTTCCTTTCTTTCTATTTTATCATGGCCTTTTTCTTGTACCGAATGATTTACACCTGATGAAAAATTTGGTTCTTATGGTAAAGATTTGTAAACTTATTTATGAATTATTTGTTTTGATTTATAATTTAATAACATGTTTGAATTTCTATTTGTTTAAACTCAAACTTGTTCACCCAAAAACATGGACTGAATGTAATTTTTGGGGATGTTTAGGGTGGACCCAAATTTTTAGTATTAATTTTTTATTATTTGTAGTAAATGTCTATTATAAACCAAAATATTATCCAACTTTATCAGCAAATTAAACGTGCTTTAAAGAGTTTTTTAATGCTTTTGGCACGTAGTAAAGGGGTTTGTCTAATATGCATTGATAAAAAAAAATGTAACTTTACATTAGTTTATTTTTTAGCAAATGTAGGGAGTCATTTAATCAAATAGCTCATATTTTAGGATTAATAGTTCATGTAAGCAAGAAAACTTCTATTTTGCAAGTCAATTTTTACCCATCTAATCAAAATTTTCACCTTTAGGGTTTTGTCAACATATAATTGTCGGAAAAGAAAATAGTTCATTGTAAAGAGAAAAAGGTTCTCTATACACATAAAACAATAACAAATAATCTGAAGCAACTACAAAACAATAACAAATAATTAGGGGTGTTCACGGGACGATTTGGTTCGGTTTCATAGAAAAAACAAATCTGTACCAAATAAAACTTTTTGGTTCGGTTCGGATTTTTCAATTTTTCTATGAGTGACCCGAACCAATTAAGAACGGGTTGGTTCCGTGCGGTTCAATCGGATCATAAATTTTATCATGCCAATACAATAAAAAAAATTCAAAACTTTTTTTAGCAAATAATAGAAAAATCATGGGTTAAATATGTTTTTGTCCCTTGAAATATGATGAAATTTGGTTTTGGTCCCTCATTTATTTTTTCATTGGTTTTTGTCCTCCATTTTTTAAAATCACATGATTTTAGTCCTTCTTATTAATTGTACTCTGTTAAGTTACTTTCACAGCTCTACTATGACTTTTCCCGAGTAAAAATTTACAAAAAATTTCTTGCAACTTATTTTCTAGAAAATTAAAGTGTAGTAAATTTTCAAAAAACTACAAATTTTTTAAATAAAAATGCTGCTATAAAACTTCTTTGCTCCATTGTAAAAAAAAATATAGTAAATTTTCCACAATTTTTAGAATCTAGAAAACATTCTTTCAATTTTGAAATATGTAGGAAAATTTGATGGAAAATCCATTGAAAAATCTACAAGAAATATTACTACGTCATCACTTTGCGGAAATATAACTATCGAAGAAGACTAAAATCATGTGATTTCAAAAATTGGAGGACCAAAATCAATGAAAAATAAATGAAGGACCAAAACCAAATTTTGCTATATTTTGAGGGACTAAAAACATATTTAACCCAAAAATCATTTAAGAAAAAGATAATCTATGATAAACTTCATGTTGATGTCTAATCTCTCCTTTATGATAAAAAATATTCATGTTGATGTTTAATCTCTCATCTCTTTGTATTTTTTTCATATAGTTTTTTGTTTAGGGGTGGTTCAGTTCGGTTCGGGTAACAGGTCTAGTGTCTATAATTTGTTATCCGAACCAATTATTGACGGGTTTGATTGATTTGATTCGGGTCTAACCTGATTAAGCTAAAAATCCAAACCAATCATATTGGTTCGGTTAGGGGTTCATCGGGTTGGACCAAACCAATGAACACCCCTACAAATAATTACTCATTGTTTTATTAATTGGTCTCCTTACAAAAAAAACATGTTGGCATGAGAGGGGCAGTTGAGTTGCCAATAAGGCACTATAACGTAGAGAATGGAACATGACCGACGGGGGCGGAGGGTTATAGGGACTAACGGGGCCATGGCCCCCATCACACACACACACAGATATATATATTTGAATAATTATATAAGAGTTGTATAATAAAAAAGGCCTAGTTTAAACCTTATTGATTGAGCCTAATAAAATATAGTTAATTGGTGTCCACATTTTGTTTCCAATTATATTTCTAATTTATTTTAAAATTACTTTAAAAATTCACGACTTAAATGCTAAGGATAATATTTCAAATTTAAATTAAGAAATAGGGATTAAAATTAGAATAGGAAAAATAGAATCAATCAGGATTTGAATTTGAATTGTAAAAATAAGGATTAGTGTTAAAAAAATTATCATTAAAAAAACAGAACAGTATACCATCCAGATTTAAAGAAGTATTTGAATTTGAATTATTAATCTATACTTTTCAAAATTACTTTAAAAATTCACGACTTAAATGATAAGGATAATATTTTAAATTTAAATTAAGAAATAGGGATTAAAATTAGAATAGGAAAAAATAGAATCAATCAGGATTTGAATTTGAATTGTAAAAAAAATCAATAAAATATAGTTAATTTGGGTATTGAAATTGAGTTAATGAGAAGGCAATTGAGTTATTGAATCTTAGTTGCACTCTTGATCCAAGAGAAGCCTGCAGATGTTTTCAAATTGATGACATTTGCAAACTTGCCCATAAATTCTTTCCTGAAGACTTTATATAAGTTGAGAAAGAAGAATTGAGGATGCAATTGCGTCACTTTGAGATTGAGATAGCCAGTCACAAAGAATTTCACAAATTATCTAGCACTTCAGAATTGTGTCAATGGTTAGTGGAAATAAGGAGAGTAGACATTTATTCACTTTTCTACATGTTGATAAAACTTGTGTTGACTTTTCCAGTTTCTACAGCAACTATTGAACGTTCCTTTTCTGCTATAAACATCATCAAAACTAAGCTTGAAAACAAAATGGACGATGACTTTCTAGAGCATTGTCTCATCATCTTTATTGAGAGAGAAATTGCCAAGAAGTTTAGTGTGGATTCAATTATAGATGGATTTCGTGACATGAAGGAACGCACAA
This sequence comes from Sesbania bispinosa, assembly GCA_026901365.1. Taxonomy (NCBI): domain Eukaryota; kingdom Viridiplantae; phylum Streptophyta; class Magnoliopsida; order Fabales; family Fabaceae; genus Sesbania; species Sesbania bispinosa. The sequence goes on from QLOH01000584.1 coordinate 237,626, forward strand.
CTCTTTTATAGTCTAACCTTTTAGTTACTTTGAATTTATTTTTTTTCTTTGGTTTTATTTTATATAGTCATTTTATCTTTTTAATAACTTTATTTATTTAGTAGTCTGACTCACACTTCAACTTTATTTGGCCCCCCCTAACTTAAGATCCTGGCTTCGCTCCTAATGACCGAGTTCATCGAATCTCTGCTCCAATTTTTTTGTTGATGTTGCTCCAGATTTTTTGTTGTTATTTTTTGCATATACAAAACTTTTTTCTCTTTACAATGGACTGGTTTTTTTTTTGGACAAGTATAGGTTGAAGTTTGAACAAAGTCCTTAAGGTGAATTTTTTTTTAAGTGGCAAAAATTAACTTGCAAAATTGAAGATTTTTTTTGCTTACATGAACTATTTATCCTAAAATATAGACTCTTTAATTAAATAACACCCTAGAATGATAAGGTTAATCCTAAAGTTACATCCATTTTTGACGCGTGCCTAATTAGACAAACTTGGAGCAAAGATGGACATTAAGATGGAAAGGAAATAATTAGTGAGGCATCACAATAGGAGAACTAAGAAGTGGCAAATTGACCTTTGTTTTTTTTTAAAAAAAAAAATCTAACACCTATCTACATGATTTAGTTTTTTAAATAAAAAATGCTATCAAAATAATGTGAATTTTATATTTTTTTCACACTCAAATTTTTACATTCACCTTATATTTCTTTCTAAGCTTACTTTTTTTACCAAAGAGTTGTGATTCAGTTGACAATGTAAACTGAGATTATGGGAAGAGTTCCCGGGTTTGATCACCCTAAACACACTCTTAGGGAGGGCTGAAGAGTCTTAACTGTAGCTAAACATGATTGTCTCTCATAATAAGGAATATTTCCCCCGAACTCAATTATAAGCAAAAAAAAAACACAACTATGGTGGACTAAAATATAAGCAAAAGTTTACTAATGTCACTCTATTAAATGATATCATCCCAAATTACCCTTTATTTAGTTGATATTTTATTTTTCAACCACTCTATTTAATGCATCATGTGCCAATAGAAGGAGAGTATGTCCACTTGTAACAAGTTTCAATAAAGTTGAATGTAGGGTAATTTAGGTAATACAATTACTTTTTAGATGAAATCAAGAAAATTAAATGAGTTTAACTAACTTTCTTAGTATGTGTGAATATGGTTATTTTTGCTTATAAATGAGTCCGGAGGGAGTACATGAAGTTGGTCGGATGTCTCTAGAAGGGGGGTTGAATAGAGACTTTTAAAATTTGTTCCTGAAAAAGCACACTTAAATTCAAGCAGAGACGTGATCTCAAGTTTGATAACTTGGAGTCTTAAATGGATTAGATGAGATGTAACTTGAATTTTAACTATCAATAATTCTGTGATCAAGAAGAAGTGATTCTTTTGTTATTTAAAAAACTTGATTTACTTTGAATAGATTTAATTCACTTTACTAAACAGACTTAAGACGTGAGACGTGAAATGTAAAATAGATAAGAGAGAGAGAGATGCACACAGATCTATTGAGTCTCAAAAATATCATAAGGTAAATTATGATGTTTTAGATAGCTCACTTCTCAAGTTTTAATGCTTAACAAATTTGGGATAAAATACTTATCATAGATACATAAATGTTTAATGACTTATCTATGATTTCAGCGAGTCATTCTGAACTTATAAAGACTGTCTGAAGTGTTGTCAACTTGTCTAAAGTGGAAAAGCCTTCTGAAGGTTCAACCTGTTTGAAGTGTTGAAGCCGTCTGAAGTGCGCAACTCGTCTGAAGTGTTGAAGCCGTCTGAAGTCTCATTAATGACATGGCACTCTTTGCTGAAGTATGTGAAGTCATCTCTGAAATTCTGCTGAGTCAAGCGTTCTCTGTTGCACGTACCTTTTCAAACATATTTATGGCAAGGAACACAGAGACCTTTCCTGGTATATTTGAATTTCATACACCACTGAGGAAATCCCTGCAACGCAGCCTTTGCAGCAACAACAGTGGCAGCTTTATGGCACCAGCAACCTTGTTCTGTGTCAGAAAAATCAGAACTCTCAGAAGCATGTCTCACAACGGATTAAATACCATTTAATGCTATCTCTAAACGGTGGTATTTCAACGGATTGAAGATTGGTTATAAATAGCCCTTCATGAAGACCATCAAGAGAGAGACCGCATATACAAGAAAGTCTAAGAGAAATCACGCTGCAAGTTTTTCTCTGTAAAAACACTCTGATTTCATTTTCATTGTACATCATTTGTATATCCTGAGCATACCTCAGTTTTTATTGTACATCGTCTCTGTTTAAGCTTCAAACTTGTGTAGTTTAAAAGCTTAGACATATCTCTTTGTAAAAATTATCTTTGAGCCTGGAGAGGCTTGTCTGTAAAAGAATACTTGGTTGTAGAGCCTGAAGAGGCTTGTTTGTAAAAGAATACTTGGTTGTAGAGCCTGAAGAGGCTTGTCTGTAAAAGAATACTTGGTTGTAGGGCCTGAAGAGGCTTGACTGTAAAAGAATACTTGTAATCTTGGTGAAGATTAAGAGAAAATCCAAGTGCTAGTTGGCATTGGGACTGGACGTAGCTCACAGTGGTAGTGAGTGAACCAGGATAAATTCCTTGGCTAAGTTTTCTATCCCTTATCTCTTGTCAATTTATTTATACTAACAAAAGGGTGTTGAAAACTGTTCTGATAATTTTAAAAAGCAAGAAACCTTTTTAAAGATCTTTTCAGAAGCCTTCTTAAGAAACTTCAGACAGCCTCTTAAACCTGTCTGAAACTGTTGTAAACTTTACCGTTTGCGAAAAGCTTCCATAAATTATTAAGAAACACTATTCAACCCTCTTTCTAGTGTTTCCCTGTGTTTCTACAAGATCTTATCCTGGTTCACCCACACCTTGGGCTACGTCCACTCCTCACAACTTGTGAGATTTCCACTATTGAAAACCCAGTCAATTACAAGTATTCTTATAGCCTCTTCAGGACGTCTCTCACACCAAGATTAGGCACCCCTACCTTGGCTGAGTCACAAGTATTCTTACAGCCTCTTCAGGACGTTCACTCTCACACTGAGACTAGGCTTCTTCCTATCTCAGTTGAGACTAGTTACAAAGGTTGGAAGGATATTGATGAGTCTAGCTTACAACATACAATGTATGGATAGACAGTAAGTATAGCTAGGTGAGACTTCTCTTTTACAAGAATAGAAAGTTGAGATCTTAAAAGAGAATAGGTGAGACTACTGATTGATCTCAAGTTGAGATGGGATCTGAAGATGAAATAGACTTGAGATGTAAGGTGAGATGCAGAAGGTGTTCAATAGATTGCGCAGTCTCTCAAATCTTCACCGTTGGCTCCAGTATTTAATTCAAATGGAAACTATCCGTTTCTAACCGTTAAGAGCCGTTGAGAGGTGAGAGAAGCTTTTCTGTTGAGAGGTACATTGCTCTTCTGTGCACACTGTTACTGTGTCAGCGTACAGTGTCCTTTCATTTGACTTTTGCTCACTCTTTGGACTTGCATCTTTCAGCTGAGTCTGAAGTTGCATCTTGCATTGATATCCTGGGCATGCTTCTAAGTCTGATGTATTCATTTGATCTCTGAGCTTGCGTCTCAAGCTAATCTAGAGTCTCTTCCTTGTTCCTCATCTTCTAGTCTAATTCTCTTCTTGATTTAGAAGCTAAGGCTGAGTCTCATCTCTTAGTAGATCTTGCATCTGACCATTTATCCTTTTTAAGATTGTGTATGAGTCTCTCGTTTGAGTATATGTCTCAAGCTGAGTCTGCATCTAAATATGACTTAGCATTTGTGGTTGAGTCTATGTCTGATCTTGAGCTAGCGTCTCAAACTGACTTTGAATCTCATCTTTGCTCAATATTTTGATTTAAGTCTTTTGTCTTGGCATATCTTGATTCTGACTTCTATGCTTCATATCCTCAAAGATGGTCTTTGAGCTTCCTTTTCTGATCATTTTCTGCAAATCTAAAGTATAGAAATTCTGCCATAAACTTGAGCACACAGTTAGAAAATAACAAGATGCAACTCAGACTTGCTTTTGTGATCATCTCAACTTAATGATTTGACTACATTAAAAACCTTAAAAGTGAGATTGTCTTAACAGTACATGTAGTTAATATCAAAATGCTTACTTTCTTTTTTATTTTCAATCACATCTTTACCTTTTGTTTCTATATTTTTCTTTTCTCCCATACATCCTTTGGAATGGGAAAAAAAATCTTTTTTATACCATATTATTTCTTTTGAATACATGTTTTTAATTCATTCTTAATTATTAAAAGAATTTTATGAGAATTTTATTAAATAGTCTAAGTTCAATTTTTATCAAACAACTTCATAATTTATTAAATGATAAAAGAATGTATGAAACTAGTGTTAAAAATATATTACTAATATTTTTGACACAGCATTTTAAGATATTATTTATTAAATAATACTTTTCATAGAGTATCTTTAAGACATTAGTTAGGAAACAAAAGTAAGATACATTTTAATTAAAAATATTTACTATGTTAAAATTATAGAATAATTTAACACGTAATTTTTTAATTAATTATAAATATTTAATGGAACATGTTAAATACTCTTTAATAAATGATAAATATGATTAAAAATCATATTAAAAAGTGTTATTTTATAGAATAAACGTGGGAGGGAGAACTATTTGAATCTTATATTTTTAGTGAGAGCAAAGCAATGATTATAATAATTTGGTTTTCGAATTGTTTTTTGCATCACCATACGCTGGGCTAGGCAATGCGCTCTGCTCTGGCTTGAAACATCATTCCAACCTCCTAAATCCAACGTATTTGCATCATCATGTATTTACGCTGTGAATGAACCCTTTTTGTAGTTGAGCAGAAAAGCATAATAATAAAGGGAAGCAGAATATAATAATGAAGAGATCGCAAGGATCACCGTATTCCCACTTTCTTTATTTAGCACAATACATATCATAAAAGGTTTGCTTAACAAGTTCAGCCCATAAACATTTATCCATGACAACAAGCATCGAGGCCTATTAGCTCAGTTGGTTAGAGCGTCGTGCTAATAACGCGAAGGTCGCAGGTTCGAGACCTGCATGGGCCAATTATATTTTTTTGAATTTTCGCTAAGCTGTTTGGTTTTTTCCGGTCCACTCTCAAGAATGTGGTTTGTTTATCCCAATCTCTTTCAGGGAAGTCATGGGCCTAAAGGGTACCCCTTGATGGACTTTCAAAGTATAATAAGTTCCTTTCATTTTTTACCAAAAAAAAAGTCCTTTCATTTACCCAAAAAAAAAAAAAATCCTTTCAATGTTAAACCCAAAAAAATGGGTCCTACAATGAGATTGAAAAATAAAATGGTGACATAACCCAAATTATGTTACATTTGAGAAGTTTTAATGAAATCGTAGCTCAAATTTTATTCTCATTATTTTTACAAAAAAGAAAACAAATTATACGATTGCTTAGTCATAGAAAAATACATGCATTTTTAGTTAAAAATTACCCCTTTCATTTAGAGTCTATCCATTCATTGTTAATAGTAAACTAATATATCTAATACAAAGATGAAAGTTACTTATAATAAAAAAATACTTTGATAGGAGTGAAAGTAAACTACTTCCTTTAATCTTTTTAATAAGCTATTTTTAATTAATTAGCATGTATTAGGAATGACAATTAAAATTAGTTGACAGTCTTTAATTTATCAAAAATTATTTTAATTTTTTAAAATTACCCTTATTAGAAAAGTGGAAAAAATTATCTGAAAGTGGTGTGATAGGACCAAGAGATTTAGGTTATGTTTGAATGAGAAGTGAAAATGAGAGGAAGAAAATAAAAGGAAAGAAAAGGGAAGAAAGATAAAACAAAAGGAAAGTAGGAGGATTTTTTAGTTGTTTGGTTTGAGAAAAAAGAAGTAAAAAAGTGAGGGAAAAGAAAATGAGTATAATATATAATTACTCATTCGCCCTCATACTTGAAGTTATTTTTATTTCTTGGGTAAAATATGTTTTTTATCCCTATAAAATTAGCAAGTTTAGATTTTAGTCCTTATTAAAAAATTATTAAAGCATCCTCCCAAAATTGTTTTGTTTGCAATTACCCTCCCTCAATTGGCATGTGTCAGGTGTTGATGTGACACGTTTTCTCTCCTAGGTGTTAAATATTGTATTTCTGGTAGTCTTAAAATGCCAAAAAATTCACCAGAAAATCTCATTTCCCCACTCACCCTTCTCCCCTCCCACGCCGTTTTCCCCGTCCCCCTTGTTGCTCCCCAAGGACCCCAATCTCTCCCTAGTCTCTTTCCATTTTTTCTAGTGTTTCTTCTTTCCCCACCAAACCTGCTTCCATCGAAAATTAAACAAAAGACTGATTGGATGAAAAAGTGATTTACTAAATATAGTTGGCAAGACCTACTTAGCCAAATCAGTGCTAATTTTTATTCATATCTACATTATGCAATGCTTTTGGCCGAAAACAAATACAGCCCATATAGTACCTATTTGGTGGGATGGAATAAATTGATTTTGCTGTAGAAATTAGGAGGGATTAATTACTATCCGAGGGGCACATAAGACAAATGTATTCATGAAAAGGAGTGCTTGTGGGTCTTAACCCTTTTCCCACAAATACATTGAAGGATGGTTGGTGCATAATGCAATTAACTCTTCCTCATCGTCAGTAATATAAGAGTTTAGTGAAGGCGGAGGACATCCTAGGAAATGCAGTAGGTGTGCAAAACCATGAGTTAAAAGAGTAAGAAAAGAATGAATAGTTGCCTCTGTATCTATTCTATACACAGAAAAGGTCGATAGCTAGCAGCCAACCTGTAGCATGTGTGATTAAGCTTCTATGTGCTAGGAAGGTAAAGTAAATCAAGTTTCGATGAAAGCGGGTTTGGTGGGGAAAGAAGAAACGCAAGAAAAGAGGAATGAGACCAGGGAGAGATTGGGGTCCTTGGGGAGCAACAAGGGGGAGTGGCGAGATGACGGGGGAAGGGAGAAGAGGGAGTGGGGAAATGGGATTTTCTGGCGTTTTAAGACCGCCAGAAATACAATATTGGACACCTTGGAGAGAGAAAATGTGTCACATCAGCACATGACATGCTAATTGAGGGGAGGGACTAATTGCAAACAAAAAAAATTTGAGAGGACGCTTTAATAAAAAAAATATAAGGAATAAAAACAAAAGTCACTAATTTTATAAGGGACTAAAAAATTATTTTACCCTTATTTCTTTTATTATTTATATTATTATTATTGATTAATATATTAATAAGGTACATGTCCCACATCAAAGCTCTCACCTCACCAAAAAGAACACAACAAAGCGGAAGCAGTGGAGAGCATTGCACCACCGCCAGATATTGTCATCACCACTACCAAATGCAGCAGCCACCCACCGGCAATGTCTCCGCCACCACTGCCAGATGCTGTCACTGCCAAAGACAGCCACCCACCGCCAGATGCCATCACTGGTGAAGAAGAAGAAGAAGCAACCTTCCAGGGGTAAACTAAACTTTTTATTACATTGGCCACTTCTTCTCAAGTTTTTACGCAACATAACAGGAAAAACTGAATTTTTTAGCTTACAATTTTTCTTCCATCCAAAATTCATCTAAACAAAATAAAAAAGAGTGTTAGAGACGATGAGGAAGCAAAGATGTTTGAGATTCTCTGATTTAAAATTGAGGAAGATTAAGATTGTCAATAATTTGTAATTAGGAAATTTATTTGTGTTTGGGCCTCTTGAGGACCTTTTTTGCCACAGCTTTATGTGGCTGATTTCTTTTAATTTTGTTTTAGTAAAACTTAGGAAAATAGTAAACCCTTAAAATGGTCCCTGAAAGATTGACCATCAGTCAATTTGGTCCATAAAAGAAGGAAAATTGTAAAAAGGTACCCGTTAACGTCAAGCAAATTGGTCCTTCCGTTAACCCAAGTCTGTTAAAGTTAACAGAGTTGATGATGTGGCACTGTTTGTACACAGTCAGCACTAAAAGACTGAAAATCTTCATTTTGATCCCTGCACAGTCAGAAAAAAAAATTAGAAACCCATCAAATTGGTCCCCTCCCTCCCCCCTCTCTCTCTCCTTGTCATGATTATAACAGTGCTTGTATCATCAAATGGTGACCGACCTGCCCTTCCAGACATCTGTACCATAAAAAGTTTACCCCAAATGAGATATTAACAATCCAATAGCACAACTAAATAACATGGCAAAATCATCAAGCATTGACTCTCCTTGCTCCTACCATATTTTTAGGTGGTCATAATGTGACTGAAGGAAAGAACAAAATAAACATATCTTACGATTGTGTCTGCTTGTGCTGCAAGAGAAACTTTTATATGTATTCATGAAAGAAGACTCTTAATGGAAATGACTTTCTGAAAGCAAACAACTAGTTCACAAGTGCAGCCAAATTTACACTTGGCTATCAAAATCTATCAGCTATTTGAACTACGAGAATAAAGTCACTAAAACAAATTGCACATCTTAATCATAGGCTATCCCATATATGTAGTAGTAACCAAAGAAATTAATTTTTTAAAATCACAAAACGAATTCTCTATTGGTAGGGCTAATTGTCAAGGCCATACTTTTATACAGATGAAACATGTATTTATGTGAGATTCAAAACATGTACTCCTGGATTTCATAATTACTTATATCATTATCCATTTTGCAATATATATATATATAGAAAAACTAAAATTTGATGGGTTTTGAAACGTATATATAATAATATATAGGTGAACTAAACGTATATATAGAAAACGTATATATATATATATATAATCGTGGCCGAGATCACGGGTGATGGTCCGAGGTATGGCTGAATCTCCTGAGGGCGTTGTGGTGATCACTCCGGTGCGGAGGCGCGCGGCGGAGTACCTGCGAAGGCACTCCGACGCTCAAGTTAGTGAGGGGAGTAATATGGAGGCAGATAAGGGTTGAAGATTACCTTAGGTGAATGGGGGTGATCCCCTTTATATAGTAATTTCGTGCTGTGGCAGGAGGGGGCATGGCAGGTGGAGCAGGCGTGCCTCTGCCGTAATTGCCTGCTCCGGCCGTAATTCCCGGTTGCGTGTGTCAGGGCCTCCCAGCTTTATTGGGGACGGAGTGGGGTGCATTAAATGCGATGAGACTTGTTAGGTGACCTATGTCTGGCCCCTAGGGATGGTAGGGTCCGAGGTCAACGGTCAGTGAAGGTTCGAGGTGGAGCATGTCGAACCAGGGATTGGCTGCTATGTAACACTCTGCTCGCTCTCGTGGTTACGACGACCGTCTCGTCCCATGCGTGGAGATGTCGTCCGAGGTCCGGATCAGTTGCCCCCCAGCGTGATGGTGAGCGATCGGCTCACCATCGGCGATGTAGGTTACTAGGGATTTCGTGTTCGAGGTTTAGTTGTGTTTGGTTTTCGTGTGATTCTGTTTGTGAGACGAGGTATGGACGCCCCACAGAGGTTCTTTCCAACCTCCACTGTCGCGTCTTGTCGCCTGTCTTTTCGTCTGCGGCCGTCCTGTCGTTAGCAGTTCCTTTTTCTGACCGTTTGGGTGAGTTGGGACACGTGGCTTCTGTTGTTTGGATGATCCTCCTCGAGACGCACGACATTTAAATCTTCATGATTGCTGAGAAGTGCGCTGTGCACGTCTCTTCTACTCTTCCGTTATTACCCCGATTTGGGCTTGTAAAATTCCCCTGGTGCCCTCCTGAAGGTGTGCTTTGACGCTTTAGTCCCTGCATAAAAATTCAAAAGTGCCCTCACAGTTTGCGCGCGGCTTTTGGTTCCAGTGGTGAAAGGACGTCTTTGTCCTCTGTTTACGCTATTATTAGGGGGAGGGAAATAACCGCTTGTTCAACATTTCCACCTGCCTTCTCCTTTCTCTCTTTGTGTTCTTCCTTTGCCCAATCTGATTCTTCCATCGAAGGCTACATTGTTGCGGAATCTTCATTTTCTGTGTCGATTACGGTCTTCGTTCTGTGACAAGCTCTCTACTGGTGCCTTTTGGGTGGTGGTTGCCTGAGTTGAAGGCTTGCTTTATTCTGTGTTTCTTGGTCCGCCGCCGCATCCACGCCGCACCTCTGCCGTGAAGCTCAGGTACTGCCTCCTCCCCTCACCATTTCCCTTTCGTTTTGCACTTTTCTGGTTTGTGATGACATCCTGTGAGGGAGGGGATGGTAGGGAGGAGAGTAATGACTCTCTGGAGGTGCTTTCTGCGCCTCCTCCATCCTGGCCGACATCAAGGCTTAGGAAGGGACCGACGTCTAGTCGTGCCGTTCGCCGTGCGCTTACCATCCCTTCCATGATCTGCCGCTATGAGAGTGCGGCGACTTTGGCTCGTGAAGAGGTTCGCGGGCTCTCGTCGGCTGGAAGGTCGGCCTTTGCGAGAGATCTTTGCGCATCCTCTTCGGAAACCGACTTAGATTCGATTGATGAGGGTGCCGAAGTCTCTAACTCAGGCTCATCTTCTGTAGGTGATAGGTACTGCTTTATGGATACCGCAAGTACTAGCGGGGGGAAGTGACCAGCCGAGAGATGAGGGTCCATGATCGCTACTCGTGGGTTGACACCGAGGTGCTGGGAACCGCGTCTCGTTACTGTGGGGAGACCGAGGCGACCCTACGGGCTAGCTTATCTGTTTTTGAACCAGATTATGAGGAGTTGTACATAATCACACCTCCCGAGGCTTCGGATCGCGTTTGTCATCGGGCAGAGACCAATGCCAGATGTATGTATTTGTATGCATTCTTCGTTCATAGGCTGAGGGTGAGGTTGCCCTTTACTGACTTTGAGCGGTCTATCCTCCGTCACCTTCATGTTGCGCCGAGCCAACTTCATCTGAATGCTTGGGGTTTTGTCAAAGCGTTCGAGATACTTTGTGGGCTCTTGGCCATTACGCCGACCGTCCCACTTTTTACTCATATTTTTTATGTTTGCCCAAGGAAGGTAGGAGAAAAGGCTTGGGTGAGTTTGCGTAGTCATAATGGCCGAGCTATATTAGGACTGTATGTGGAGTCGGCGAAGTTTTCGGGGGTTTCCTTTAAGCGTGATTTCTTCAAAGTTGTTCCTAAGGACGGGGTCCTTCCGTTCTGGAGGAATTCTTGGGAGGAGCAGGAGCCGAACTTCAGCATCTACTGGGATAGCCGTCATTATGATTGGGGCCCAAAGGTTTACGCTACCAGATACGATCAGTTGTTGGCCTCTGAGCGGGATGCGTTTTATGTTCTCCAAGAGGCGATCAAAGAACAGGGTGGTACCCGTTATTCGTCTTGGATGTTTATAGATACGTCGCCCGATCAGCTCGCCGTGGCATTAGGTGGGTTTAGTGTAGTTTTATCCCTTTTTGGTTCTGCTTTCGAGATCTAATCCGCTTGTTTTCTCATTTTTTGCAGAGGAAGAACAAATGAAGATCCAGGATCTCTTGAAGAAGGCCAAAGCTGTCGGCCTTGATGACAAAAGGACTCAGGATAAGAAGAAGAGGAAGGCTACAGAGGAGTCGGTCTCGTCGCTTCAGAACAGCCAAAACTCGGTTCCTCCCCAACCGACGCCGGAACCTACTCTGGTCCCGGATCTTCAGGCCGAGCGTGTGCATGATCACCACGAGGGTGATCAGAGGAGGAAGAAGAACAAGGGTGGAACCAAGAATTCCACCGAGGGTCCCAGTACTGGTGGAGGATCTTCGTCCGGGGTTCCGGTGCTTACAAAGGATGACATTTTTGGGACGAACTTTAGCCCGGGCGACCCTGTTGTGAATTCTCAGTTTTATACTGAAGAGATCCGGAAGAAGTTTATAAAAGGGGAGTTCACCATTGACCAGTGCATCCGAGATGCTCAGGTGACCTTCTTGCAGCAAATTAGTTTCTTGAAATTTATTGAGAAAGACGTGGTCCCTGCTGCCCGTAAGTCGAAGGAGGAATTATGATAAGGCCTTGAAGGCATCAACCGTGGCCACCGAAGAGTGTGCCAAGTTGAGGACCGAGAAGGAGGCCCTAACGGTTCAGCTGGGGACTATTGGGAAGGAGAAACAAGATTTGGAGAAGAAGGTGGAGGATCTCGGCAAGGATCTGCTGGTGGCCGAGGAGAAGCGGAAGGATGATCTGAAGAAGCAGAAAGATGAGCATGATGCCGAGGTTGCTAAACTTAAGAAGAAACTGGAAGCGACTGTGGAAAGGGAGCGTCAAGCAGTTGCTGATACGTTGAAATATGTGGAGAAGGCTTTTGACGTCGCCATTGAGCAGGTGAAGGCTCGTAACCCAACCTACAATCTTGATCTTCGCAGCCTCTCCTATGAGTATGAGGTTGTCAATGGTGTTGTCGTTTTGGATGATGGGAAGGGGAACAAGACCGAGGTTCCACCAGAGGGTCTTCCCTCGGCGACCGGTGCTCAAACTGATGCTTGAAGCCTCCTTCTTTGTTTTCTTAGGATTATTTACTTTGTTGCTTATTTCCTTACGTTCGGCTGTGGCCATGTTTTTGTAATGACAATTTGATGTTTTTAAGTTTGTTACGAATCTACGAAATTTGTTTGTTTCTTCTATTGAGTCTTGATTGGTTTGTTTATCTGCTTGTTTCGTGTGGTTTGTTCGTTGAGTCAACGTGCCTCGAATTTTGTATATTCGACGTTCGTGTGATCAATCGCGTGGCATCGTGCCTTTGCATATTTTTGCTTGTCCGATCGTTTTTCTTTTACACCCTTTTAATACTGAAGGCCTCGTTCTTTTAGGTTGTTGCTTGTTCGATCACTTTTTATTAGATAACCTCAGTTTTCAGGCCGCGGTTTGCCTTCTAATATAGAGAACCTCGGTTTTCAGGCCATGGTTTGCTTTTTAATATAGGGAACCTAGGTTTTCAGGCCTCGGTTTGCTTTCACTCTTGGGAGTTCTGTGTAGGGAGGTACCTCGACCAATTCATTGAAAAGACGAATTAGTTTACAATGGTCGGATCGTAGTTGATAAAAGCACTTAACTGAAATACATTCGTAAATTATGGGCATTCCAGTGTCGAGGGATGTCGTCCCCCCCCAAGTGTTTCCAAGCGGTATGCCCCTTTTTCCTGTTGAAGTAGTGATGCGGTATGGTCCTTCCCGGTTGGGTGCTAACTTCCCTTGCTGCGCATTCCTTCCTCCAATATAAGCCCTTCGTAAGACGAGGTCTCCAACTTGGAATTTTCTTTCTATTACCCTCTTATTGTATTTGGTTGCTCCTCTCATCTTGGTTGCTTCCTCTCGGACATGGGCTATGGCTCGTCGTTCTTCCAAGAAATCCAGCTCTTCCCTGATGAGGCGATCGTTGTTACTTTCATCGTGGGTGTTGGTCCTCCAACTGGGTTCTCCTATCTCGACTGGGATGACAGCTTCGGCCCCGTGAGCTAGTCGGAAGGGGGTTTCACCGGTCGACGAGTGTGGGGTTGTTCGATATGCCCAGAGAACATGGTCCAGCTGTTCAGCCCATTTGCCTTTCGACTCATCCAACCTCCTCTTTAGTCCTCGCAGGATGACTCGGTTTGCCGCCTCGGCTTGCCCATTTGTCTGAGGGTGCTCAACCGATGTGAAGTGCTGTTTGATTTTCAAACCCTCTAGTAGCTCTCTGAAACCTTTGTCCGCGAGCTGGGTGCCGTTGTCTGTGACCACTGCCTTTGGGACTCCATATCAACTGATGATGTTCTTGTAGAAAATTTTTTGAATCCGAGCAGAGGTGATGGTCGTCAAGGCCTCGGCCTCGATCCACTTGGTAAAGTGGTCGATGGCCACAATCAAGAATTTCACTTGGCCTAGTGTTGGGGGAAAGGGTCCGAAAATGTCCATCCCCATCATGGGTGATGTTCCGAGGTATGGCTGAATCTCCTGAGGGCGTTGTGGTGATCACTCCGGTGCGGAGGCGCGCGGCGAGGTTACCTGTGAAGGCACTCCGACGCTCAAGTTAGTGAGGGGAGTAATATGGAGGCAGATAAGGGTTGAAGATTACCTTAGGTGAATGGGGGTGATCCCCTTTATATAGTCATGTCGTGTTGTGGCAGGAGGGGGCACGGCAGGTGGAGCAGGCATGCCTCCGCCGTAATTGTCTGCTCCGCCGTAATTCCCGGTTGCGTGTGTCAGGGCCTCCCAGCTTTATTGGGGACGGAGTGGGGCGCATTAAATGCGATGAGACTTGTTAGGTGACCTATGTCTGGCCCCTAGGGATGGTAGGATCCGAGGTCAACGGTCAGTGAAGGTTCGAGGTGGAGCATGTCGAACCAGGGATTGGCTACTATGTAACACTCCGCTCGGTCTCGTGGTTACGACGACCGTCTCGTCCCATATGTGGAGATGCCAGCCGAGGTCCGGATCAATATATATATTAAACGAAAATAATTTAAAATTAATTCTGTAAAGTTATTATTTTATAATTTCAAAATCGAGAAACAAACCGACTATTAGTCATATATATTAAAGTATTTGAACTGTTCTATTAATTGTGTAACGTGGATAATTCAATTATTGGAGTGGTAGAATATTTTTTGACAAAACAAATTATTCAAAATAATATAAGGAGGTTTTTTTACTTATTTATACCACATTATTTAAAAAACACAACTTTGACAATCTATAATTATACATTTTCATTGGCTCATGAATAAGAATCTTTAGTTCACCTATATTATTATATAATCTCTTCAAGTCTCCCGAGTGATTATAATTGCAATTTTACCATAATAATATTTTTATTATTATTATATTTCATAAAACGTGTATATATATAGAGAGAGAGAGAAAAAATCTTCATTTTGAGAGATTCGTTGCGCTGCTTCAACAAAATATAAGCGTAGATTTCCCTTTAGAGAATTGCATGAGAATATCTGAAATCAGATGGACATAGAATGATAATTTTCTCCGTTAATAACAGAGAAAGTTGCAAGGAGATAGCTGTAAATTGGTAGGCTGAAGCATCCGAGAGAGAGGGGGAGGGAGGACTACTTACGTGAGAGTGAGGGAGACCAATTTGAAAAGTTTCTAATCTTTTTATCTCATTGTAAAAGGCTCAAAATAAAGATTTTAACATAGGGACTTTTTTACAATTTTTTTTTCTTTCCGGGACCAAATTATCAGATAGCCAAGAACATTTTGATAGTTTACTGAATTAGTGAATTTTGAATCAAACACTATTGTGTGTTCCAGTATTATTGAATTGAACCTTAAATTTGTTCTTATTATTCTTCCATAGAGTCAGGATGTTCAAGACTTGTCAATCATTCCCATTGAATTGTGGCGTCTCCCACCATCCCTACTCCATTTTTTCATTTCTTCTTCCTTTGTGCTTGTTTGTCAAATTACCCATGGCTGAATTTACTAAATTTTATTCATGTTTGATAAGTTGTTATAATTAGGGAATGAATATGTTGGATTGAGTGAAGTCTTGATTCTTCTATATTTTCAATTTATCATCGAAAGTTTAATCATTTTTAAGGTGGGTTTGATGTACTCATTTAAGGAGGATCCTACGTTGGGTTTCCCTTGCCAGCTGCCTCTGCCTCGTTATATCTTTCTCGTTATATCTTTCTGTTGTTTTAGCAATGTGCAAGAATATTTCTTCCAGCTAAGGCTGGCAGTTGGCACCCATTTATTTTATTTTTATTTTGGTCGAAGACACCCATTTAATTTGGACTAGACCTGGTTGTAAAATGGGTTCTTGTATATAGGCAAGCCCGCCCAATACAGGAGCTCTTTAAAACCATATCTGGAATTAATCTGATCTCTAATAACCTGAGGAACATTTTTTGAGAAATTGACACCTCTATTTGCATTTTGAGAAATAAATTCCCATAGCAGAATCCATATCTAGACAAGTTGATACAGATACCATTTATTAACGTTCTTCACGAGGAACACTCCAGAGGTAATATAAATGTTGTTATAAAATTACAAAGACACTATCATTTTTGTTTTCTGGCAGCAGGAGAAAAAATATAGCCCACAGTAAATGAATAAATTCTTAAGGGAAATAGTAAAAAGCAGTGCATAAAAAAAGAAAAAATTATTTTATTTTTGAATTCGCAGGTAATTTTTTTTAACATAAATATTTCTAGACTAATTTTTAAAACGATGAATTTAACATGAAAGGTTGTGATATATTAAATTTTTTTAAAAGAAAATAAAGAGATTGAAAGAAGAGAAAGGAAATGTAGGGAAAATGATTGTTGTGACTTTCAAGGAGAAAAGATGAAACACAACTGCCCACTTTCTCAAAATGATGTTGCAGGGAACTCTTTCGGAAGAGTGCATTGATCATAGCACAATACCGATACACACAATCCCTGCTCTCCAAATATTTCAACGCTTATCTCTTTCTCTGCAGAAAGAAATATATCAAACAACAAAGATCTAAAATAACATAAAACGATGCAGAAGAAAACGAAGGAGGAGAACTAACAGAATTGCAAGGCAGGTTAGTGAGAGAAAGGGATCATCGCGAAGGATGAGTACGCAGTGTCTGTGGCTGTGGACGGAGCAGTGTATATATAGGGAAGCAGGAAAACCCTAAAGTAACAGAGAAAAACTAACGAGCCATATCCTTGGGCTTGGACTGAGTATAAATGTATAATGGACCGGTCTCACAAACTTCATGTTCTGGCCCAACCTGATGGCTGAACGGGACCTGGACTAATATTATTGATTTTAAAAAAGTACTTCTACTTTTT
Source organism: Sesbania bispinosa (assembly GCA_026901365.1). Classification (NCBI taxonomy): domain Eukaryota; kingdom Viridiplantae; phylum Streptophyta; class Magnoliopsida; order Fabales; family Fabaceae; genus Sesbania; species Sesbania bispinosa. The sequence continues at coordinate 254,304 of QLOH01000584.1, forward strand.
TAAATAATTATAATATATTTTGACCAAAAAATAATCTATAATTTTGTATAAAAATAAAATTATTATATTCTTCTTTAAATTTTACAAATTAAAGTTTATTAATTACATTATCTTTTACCTTATTAATACTTTTTTATTTCACTTAATAGAGATATTAAAAGATAAAAATTAATGATTTATAAACAAAATAATGTTTTCATTTCAATTATTTTTTAATAAATAATTTTTATAAAATAAAATTAAATACTTTATTTTTTAATAATTTTTTTTTCATTTTTTATACTCTTATATGTTATCAAAACCATTTAATTTATAATATTTTTTAAAAGTGTACAAATAATTTATAAACAAATTAAAACCTAAAGTAATAATCTTGTAACTTTATTCTTATCTTTAAATTTATCTTTATCTTTATCTTTATCTTTATATATATAAAAGTAAGGTAGTGAAAGTGGCAAATGAAATCTAAAGTGAGGGCACAATAGTAAATTTCTTTAAGCAAAACTTCTAAAAAATAGAAAGTATCTTTAACATTTTAAATGAATAATTTTATGCATCACCATTAATTAACTATAGTAATTATATTAAAGTAAATATCACTATAAAAATAAAAAATTATGATAATAACAAATATAAATAATAATAATAATTTAAAGCATATCTAATTATTTTTAAAAAAATAAAAAATAATAAGAAATTTAAAACATTCTCAAACACTTTAAAAACTAATTTATAATTTTGTTGATAGTAATTATAGTTATTTTTACATAAAAAAATCAATATTATCTAAAACACATTTTAACAATTTCAATATTAAAAAGGAAAGGTTTATAACATAAATAAAAACACAATACGAGATTTAAAACATAATAAAATAATTTAAAAAAGGTAAAACTTTATTATTAAAACATAAAAATATAATATGAAATTTGAAACATGCTCAAACACTTAAATAATTGTATTAATTATAGTTACCTTTATTATATTAAACATAAATATTAAAGCCAATTTTAACAATCAATATAAAAAAATGTTTATAACATAAATAAAAACATAATACAAAATTTATAACATGTTAAAATAACTTAGAAAATCATTTCAAAAAATTAAAAATATAATACGAAATTTGAAACATGCTCAAACACTTAAAAATGTACAACTTTTATTATAACAATTATAATAAATTATTATATCAAAATATCAAATATCAGTATTAAAGGTCATTTTAATAATTTAAATATATTAAAAATGGTTTATAAGATAAAAAAAATATACTATGAAATTTAAAATAATATTAAAAAATATTTTATAATTACGTTAATAGTAATTATAATAATTATTTAATTAGTGTTCTTTTGTGGGTTTTCTATTTTTGTTTAAAGGGTCTTTGTGACCTAGGATCAAGAATAACGTTTCTTAGTTTTCATACTTTGCAAATGTCAAAGTCCCAACTAAATATTTGAAAAAAAATTAAATTGTGATTGGTTATGATCATCTTCATTTGGTTTTTAAGTTTTTTTTTTTATTGTTGACAATGATAAATGAAAGATTGAAAATGTTGCAGAATTTCTTTAATTGGTGACTTATCTTTGTATGTGTTGCAACAACTTAGTTGTTTTGCAAAATTTCACTTGATAGGAAAAATAATATTTGATTTGGTTATGGATAAAACTAGCTAACAAAGTTTTAAGTGGCTGATGAACTGAGCAATGCCTAACATCAAATGCGGGCATATATAAGTTGGCAAGAAAATTATTGGTGTTTATAAAGAAATATTATAGTTTGATCTATTTGAATTTAAACCTTAAAATAAAATAATGAACGTTACGTCTGAAAACAATTCCAAGAATTTTAAAGTTTTATCCTATTCAAAAGGCATTCTTGAAGCACTAGAAAGAATACTCTAAAAGGTTATTCATGTTTTTTTCTACATCATGTATGTACTAGAGGCATTCCATAAGCAATAAAAAAATCCCACTAATGAATCATTCCACAAGCATCAGAGATAATGGATTATATATTATATTGTATGAATTTTTTATTATAAGCCAGATAACAAATCAAATCAAATAAAATCTTTTCAAATAAATAAAAAGATATAAAGAGACTATAAGATACAAGAGCGTGTTAGGAATAAAAGATGTAAACATTTAATTTAACACTATTTGATAAATGAAAATGGGGAATATTAATCATAAGTGAGAGAAAATTTTGTTCTCTATGAAAGGGGGTATGAGAGGGAAAGTTTAAAAAATTGGTCAATTTCATGGACATGTACAAAAAATTTAAATATGATTTCCATGGAAAAAGAGTTGGTAGAGAGTATGACTGAAAATGGTGGTGAGACATATTTTTAGTTAGATAAATGGGCTAGAGGAAGCAATTATAGGATAAATAATTATCAACCTTCAAAAAGAGTTAGTTATCCAATTAAAAGTGTAACATATAAAAAATTGGGAAAGTTTACCTGTACATAAAACAGTGCGGTACAACAATTGTACCACACTGTTTTTTTTAGGGGAAGAGCACACGGGAGAAAGAGAAAACAGTGGGAATGAGCACAATTATGCTATGTTGTAAAAACAGTGGCTCACTGTTTTTATGTACCTGTATCATTACTCTAAAAAATTCTTTGACAAACTACAAAAAAGAATAATTGTTTCTTTTTTAAAATGTACTTTTGAAACTTTTAGAATGTTTAGATAATCATTTTTTTGGAAAATATTATGTAATCAATAAATTAAAATAATTTTAAAAGTTACTGAAGTTTTTAACTTCTTTTATAAATATAATTTAAAATAGGATTTAACGGATATACACGAACAATATAAAAAAGTTTATATGTTGAAGTGGAATAAAGGAAAAAGGGAAGTAACTTGAGTTTTTTTTATGGATTAAAATTTAGCGTGAGGGGATGGTGCCCCAGTCCAAGAGGTTGAAGTAACTTGAGTTTGTTAAGATATATTGTGCAAATGAAAAATTGAGACAGGGATAAAAATAAAAGATGAATAGAGAAAAATAATCATTCATATTAATATGTAATTTTTAAATTTCATATATTATGAATTCTATTTATTAAAAAATTATTTTATGCCTATTTTTTTATATAATTATTGTATGTCTAAGACGACAAAAATGCCATGTGCCATGGCACGGGTACACGACTAGTTATATATAATAGTAAGGTAGTGAAAACATCCTTTCCCATCTAAAATGAGGATATAAATGTCAATTCCTTCTAATAAAATTTTTGTAATTAGTATTTTACTTTTATCTTTTAAATTATTGACATTGTTAATTATTAAAAAAGATGGTGAATTATAAGTGAGTTAGGGGTGTTCGTGGTTCGGTTTGGATCGGTTTTGAGGTAAAAATTATTTATCCATTCATTGCGGTTTTATTATTTCATCATAGTTTTGATACTTTTTTTAAATCCGATCCAATTTAAATTGGATTGGATCGGATTTCATCTTTTTAAAGAGAAAAAATAAATATTAGCTAAAAGTGATAAAATTATAAAATAATAATAAACATTTTTATTGGTACTTATACTTATTAAAATAAATATAAAATTATATTAAAAAGAAGGACACGAGACATGAAAATTAATTTAAAACTAGTTTTAAATTGATATATTTATAGAAATATTAACATGATATTAGATAATAAAATCATAAAATGTATATTAGTATAAGTAATATAATTTCATAAATATACCTACAAGAATAAATATATGATTGTTTTATAGGTAACAATATATGTATATATAAGTTCGATTTGAATTGGATTGAATCGGTTTTTAACATAGGATCCGAAAATCAATCCAATCAATAAAAAAATCGGTTTGATTCGATTTTTGATTTTTCGGTTCGATTTATGCAGTTAAATTGGATTGGATATGAACACCCCTAAGTGAGTATAGGCTAGTTAAAATTATAAAATCGATAAAGCCATGCCACCTAAGCAAATATAATAATGTGACAAAAATTTGTAAACTAATATCGTAAATGAAATTGATGAAGTGATAACATAATATTTACACTTCAAAAATCTTTATCTTTATATATTTAAAAGGAATGTAGTCTGAGGTTACCCTAAGGGTGTATTTCCCTCCAATTTTAAGGGTAATTTGGCACATTATTTAGCTTATATTATTATTAACGATCATTTAATGGAAATAAGTTAGCACTATTCTCTCAAAATCTCTCCATATGTTTTGGTTTTAATTTAATGTGCGCACAAAACGGTTTCCACCCTTTTCATTGTCCGAAAATGCTACATATTTTTTTTGGTTTCCCAGATTATCCTCCCACCCGGTAGGTAAGAGACTAATCTCTCGGGTACTGTCAGGCGCAAAGCGGGGACCCCTCCCAACAGTATTTTTTCCATACACATGGATCCAAGGATCGAACCCAGGACCACATGCTTAAGGGACCCGAGCCCATTCCACTCGGACCAATACATGTTGGTCCGAAAATGCTACATATGTCTATTAACTTTAGTTACAATCTATTGATATACCCTCTCTTTTTAACATATGAGAAACTCTTTAAACTCCTTGTTCAATCTTTAATTCCTTCTCTATTTCTCTCATTTTCAATTGAAACTTCCCTCTCAATTTTTTATGCAAATCATGTATTGTTTGAACACATTCATGTAAGAATACTAAGAGGGATATTACCAAGGAAATTGAGGGGACTACCGCTTCATTATACTAAGAATCCTTTATTGGAAAACATTATCTCTGTCAAATTGCCTTTGCTCGCATGTCACTGTAAGCACCGTTTCCTCGCATTCATATTTGTACTCCATGATTATTGCTACTCCTTTAATTTTTCTCCTGAACTCTTCACCTTTATTTTTTTTTTGTCATTTTCACCTTTTATTTGTTTATTTTTTATCTTCTGGTTTTATTATTGTGCTTTTTTTAATGTGTTTTAATTTGCTTTGTTTAGTTTAATTTAAAAAAATTGCTTTGTTTAGTTTATAAATGTCATTTTCTTATTGCTTAGTTGTCTATTTGTGGGTTAAAATTTGGACTCTGAATAGTGGAAACCAATTACATCGAGGGAGCTCATTTGGGTTCGTGTGTGATTCATGTCAATGTTTCACATGGGAACTAGCTCTACGGTATAAATTTACCTTCCATTGTCATTTTTTTGTCTTATATGTGGGTTTTAATTTTAGATAAAGTGAGTGTTTTCATATAATATATTCCATAGTATAGATTTCTACAATAAAAAAGCAATTATGTTAATAATTAATTTTTTTTTGTTAAAAATATATAATAACAACATTGTCAGAATAATAATAAAAATATTAATTATTATAATAAGAGGTACAAAATAGCAGGTTAGTTATTCAGAGACAAATTTTTAACGAATAAATTTTATTGGTGGAAAATATCCAAAAAATATAAATAAAAAAAATAAATAATAATATTAATAAACAATAAGATAGTATAAAATTGAAGTGGTATCAATTTAGTATTTCAATATTTAGAAACTAGTGCGGATAGCACGGGCCTGTAAATATATAGAAATTAATAATTTGTTTAAATTAAATATATTATCAATAGTAGAACAATATATATATTCAATTATGCCATAAGGTTATTGTGAACATAGGTTGATACATATTAGTAATTACATATTACTCTGTAGATATATACTTCAAAATATTGGAGTCCAATTATTTTAATTAAATAGGGTTATATATCTAGTGCAACGTTGCATAAATAAGGTGATCACACAATGTCAATATGAATAAATAGGTTTAGTGTTTTTTTTTTTTGGTCAATGATTTAGTTATACTTTATAGTATGCATTAGACGACATTTGATCCAATGACTTCTAGGCCCATGATAAGAAAAAAAAAAAAATACTCACACCAATGACTTGCTAATCAAAGAGAACAAAAAAGTTAGCATATTTGATCAAACGTCATAAGAAATCAAAGACTCTTTAGAGGATCTCACTGAGATCACTTATTTTTCAGAGATAAATAAAGAAGCACCACATTTCAAAATAGCAGTAGTACATATCATGTTAATGTTTCACTGATACTCTAAATATTTCTTTTTCTTTTGCAATTTCTTACTTCTGATTTTATAAATTTTTTATACTAATATAAATGAAAATATAATAATAGATGAATAAAAATATTTATTGTGTTTATAATTACTTATACTAAAATTTAAAATACAGTTGTTAAAGGCTGGAAATTACAATTTTATATGAAAAAGGCTATAGAACAAAGTAAATTTGACCACTAAGTCCCAGTTTTTTATATTATCACACTTATGATTTCATTTGTAATCATATTTAATGAGCAGATATCTTAACTGTTTTTTAATTTGTATTAGTGATTTAAAATAATTTCTATCAAACCATAAAAATATTATTACTAACTAATATTCATGTTTAGCTATAAGGTATAATTAATCTTAAAGATAGACAACTATTCTGCTTTTAAAATAGACCATGACTATTAGTTTGTGCACCTTTCATTAATTTTAAAATAAATAATTAAAAATAAATATATGAAACATTTTATTTTTATGTTTTATATATTATATTTATATAAAATTTTCATATACACTATATATTTATATTATTATAATTTTATATAAATTTGTTATGTCGACTTCAATCTGTTCGCAGCCAACCTTGAGTTCGATCTTTCAGATTCTAAGTTGAGTTACTGCTATAGAGGGATTCAAAGCTGGGGCGATTAATTTTGCCCTTGGATCGTGGCCATGGCTTATTGACTTCAACCTGTTCGCGACCAAGCCTTGATTTCGAGCTTTCAGATTCCAGACGAAGTTACTGCTACAGAAGCATTCAAAGCTGCAGGTTTTGCTTCTTTGTTTGATTTGTTTGGGGCTTAGTTTTTTTTAGCATTTGTTGGAGTGTGTATAGTGAAATAAAGTGGTAAATATTTTGGATTTTCCATTGGTCTTATAGTTTTTTTTTTCTTAGTTTCAACAAAGAAATTCGAATCATTAGGAGAGACACTATCAAGTTTCATTTTTTATGCTATGCCGTGTCTAGAGTCTTGTCTAAAAAATGTGGTCTTTTGGTACAATAGCACAGCTAAGCCACCCTAGCTTCTCATATATCATGTTGGAAGGTAATATGAAACCCTCCTCTGTTTCCGGAAACAAGACTACTTACTCGAACTGAAGGTAATATGAAACCCTCCATAGTTGTTTAATTGGTTCCTCAATTAGTTACATGATATGTAGTTACATTAACTACTTGATAGAAACGCTTCATCCTCCAACCTCACTTCTTAAAAGTGGTATGAGAACAAGGACGTGATGCAGATACAATAATTCATACTTCATAGTGCTATTCTATGACCCCCCCCCCCCCCCCCCCCCCCCTTATATTGCTTGGTTAGGAAACATGCCCCTTATATTGCTTGGTCTGCTTATGCTACATATAGGTATTCCTTTTCTAAAGCTTTTTTACCATGAATTTAATTTCTAATGCAGCTTCTCAAAAAGTCTTGTGTTTAATGTAGAAACAACCTCCAGTGTTGATTGCTAATCAGAAGCCTTATATACTTTGTCTCTCTTAGACCTTATTTCAAATCAGAGAACTTATATGATGTGTTAATTTTTTGAATTGTTTCTCGGCTGAGCCATGCCATTATTTCTTAGCATTACTTCTAAATGTAGGGTTGCCATTTTTTTTGTTTAAGTTGATAATTTGTATTGGTTTAGTAGCTTCATGTATTACTTGGCTTGGGTGTATTACTATTAACCATTTTTTTCTAACACATGAGCACTGTGTTTAGTATCAAGTTGCAATACCCTTTGGCATTTCTTTACTTTTAAACAAATTCTGTCTCTATTGGTGTGCTTATGTATCTGATTCATGCAGCACCAAGAGCCATGGGGAAGTGCAAAATTCAAAACTAGCAAAATGCTACTGATGCAGAAAGGTTGTTCAGTATGAAGGTGAATCATATCCCTAATCTCTTGAAATACTAGTGTCCAATTATAGTTATTCTGACTAGTTTGTAGTATGTTTTGCAGTATTAGACTAATGATGATACTTTGAAGTATAGCACGACAGTAAATATGAAAAAGTTTATGTTAATCAATTTGGACCAAAAATAATGTATGTGTCAACAACTTAAAAGAAGTATGGCATGACAAAAAAGAAAAGAAAAGTGCAATGCAACAGCGAAACAGAATTTTATTATCCTAAACATATATAATGGCTTCTTAAATTCTGTTTGAGACATTAAATGTCTCTTGTCTTCCTGTTGCTTCTCTTCCTGTTACTTCTCCTCTTCCTGTTTCGTTTACACTTCCCCTTCTTCCTCTTCCTCTTCCTCTTCCGCGTCCTCTTCCTATCTCATCTGCTGCATGTGCTGGAGTGTCAGTTTGATTGGTGCTTGTTGGTTGATTCTTGCAGGTTCTTTTGTTGTGGCCATATGAGTTGCGTTTTCCACATCTAAGAGATGTATGACTTCTTTTAAATTTGTTTTGAGGTGGTGGCTCATCTGCTTCCCTCCTCCTCAATTTCTTTGGTCTTCCTGGTTTGGCTCTAAAATTCGGAGGTGCAATTTTCATGTTCAAAGTTGGCCACATATTCTCTCCATTTATTGGGTTAACTATAGGTGCATAACAGGCTCTATAAGCTTCTACGGTGTAGTAGTTGCTAATGTAGTCTTCTGGGTCATCTCCTTTGAAGAAGATGGCACTACAAGCATGTTAGCATGGCAACCCAGTTAATCCCCAAAACCTACAGCTACATGATCCAACTTCCAAGTCAACTGCAAACTTCTCATTAATATATGTTATTATGAGACACCTCAAACTTCATTCCCCCAGCCCACTTTGTTGTCCATCCCCTTGAATGAACCACCTTGCAATCCAATCTTTTCCTTGGTTTAGGATTTATTTTCCCCTTATAATTCTCAGCCTTCAATCTTTTCTCTGTGAACCTGGACATTAGTTAGCATCTAATCCATTCAAGCATTGTCAATATAGGCTTGTCTCTAGCTTCCAAAATTCTTCCATTGAAAGCCTCAGAAATGTTATTCATTAACATGTCACTTTTTGAGTGAAATGTAAAGTGAGACCTTGTCCATAATGCTGGGTCTAATCCCATCAACTTGTCATGGCATTCCTTCTTCACCTTTTGTAATTCCTTCATCTTCCTCTCCCATTCTTGCACATATGGTGCCTTTCCAGCAGCAATAATTAAATCTCTCAAAACTGAGCCACCTCCATATGTCCTCTTGCAATTGGCATATAAATGCCTGAGGCAAAATCTATGTTCCACACCTGGAAGCATTTCGTCAAACACTTGAACCAACCCCTACAATCAATAAAATAAAAATAAGCAGCAAGGTACTCAACAAAAAAAATCATAATGATATGAAATATTGATGGATAAAAAGGTTTACCTTTTGTCGGTCAGATATAAACACCCATCTCTTCTCTCTTATTGCTCCTATATCTTCTAAGAGCAATGTCATAAACCATCCCCAAGAATCCTTTGTTTCACTCTCTACAGCAGCAACAACAAGTGGAAAGTAATTATCATTGGGATCTATAGCTACCGCCACCAACAATTGTTGCCCATATGGTCCCCTTGAGGTGACACCCGTCTAAGCCAATAATTGGTCTACATGCAGCTAAGAACCCTCTCTTGACAGCATCAATACACATGTATAATCTCTGGAATATAGGCTGGTGGGTAAGTGATGGCCTATCAACCATCACCTTAAGAGTAGAATTTGGATTTGAATTTCTAACTTCTTCACAGTAATCCCATATTCTATTATATTGCTCAACAGCTACCCCTTGAACCTTTGCCATTGCCTTCCTCCTTGCCCAGTAAGCCTTATTAACAGAAATTTCAGCCATGTATTTTTCTTTCACATTTTGGATCACATGTGAAAGTTTGATATTCTCATCTGGTTTCATAGTCTCAGCTAGTTTACTAGCAACCCACTTGGAAGATGCCAAATAACCCTTGAAGTTTCTCCCACATATGTGTCTTCCTTTGTATGTCTTAAGCCTGTAGGTTAGTGAATCTCCCACTCTGCTACAAAAGGCAAGCCACTCACAATTCTTCCCTATGCAATGGACCCTACATCTTTGTTTGTCATTTTTTATGTACCTCACATCCCTACCATTCAATAAAGAATATTCTTTTATTGCCTCCTTAAATTGATCAATGGAATTAAATTCCATCCCCACTACAAATTTATAGTCTTGACACATATCTGCAGGGTTATATTTCACGTATTTGGGTTTCCTCCCATCCTCACCATCAGAAGATCCATCAATAGAATCCAATGATTCCGTGTCATAGTCAGGATCAGATTCAATATTATCCACACTAAGACTAGGGTCTTGTAGGGTAGCAGTGGGAGAGGATGGTTAAGTTTCACGAGTTATTTGGTCTAATAAGGCAGATGGTCCTGCTCCTTCTCTATTTTGAGGGTTTAATGAACTAGTATCAAGATTAACACTTACTTCAAAATAGTCCTCATGATCACCATCATCAGCACTATCATCAAATCTAATATTCAATGCACTATCATCACTGCTTGAGTCACTATCATCACCATCAACTTGCACATTACTTCCATCTGTTATAGAAATTTCAACACCATCATCTTTACTAAACCCAACAACAACAAATAGATCTGCTTGTTTGACAGAGGTGCTGAACACAAGCTCAGCAAATGCAATGAAATCACCATCATTCATCAATACCTTCAAATCACTGTTTATGCAACTACCTGGTTTCTTACCCCAAATTTTAACATATCCTTTGTAACCCAAATTTCTCAACTCTGCAACAATTTCTTGGAGTGACCAATGATCAATGTCATACACCAATTTTTGAGTACTTCCACCAACATATTCAATGCCTGATGTACTAGGCACGAAATGCCCCCCATGGTGAAGGGTAATGTTAAATTTTCTATCACCCATTACTGTAAATAAACAAAAAAAATGTTACCGCAAGAAGACATCATCATATAATACCCTTCTATGAATATGTAAGTAAATATCTCAAAATTAAGCAGTGTTATTTATGTATGATCTCAAATCAAATATAGCTTGAGCAAAGAAAAAAAATAGTTTAGTGATTAGTAGACAATGAGGCACATTTAAATGGATTAAAATATCATGATTCTCAATTGGAAATGCCTTTAAATTTGCAAATTCTGTTCTATGTTATAACTTTTCACCTTTAAATATAAATTCCATTTATATTATTATATCTTGTAGCAATCACTAACAACATTACAGTTGCAGTGTACAGCAGCACCATGAGCCAAAGTCCAAATACAATTAGAGAAAAGGAAAAATCAGAACAAAGAAAGGAATTTGCAAACGGACATGGGTGCGATCAAAACATGTTACATGAACATTCAATGTGCAGCATGTTATCCAAATTATTAAACAGATCGTGCAAGGTGCAAGGAGGAAAAGGAATCTTCCATTCTTAAATCTCAATAGACATAACTAGTATTTTACAGTAATAGAATTCTATGCATAACAAAGCATAAATTCTTAAGTTGTGTTTTTGTTTTGTGCAATGACCAACATGTTACAGGGAAGAGGAACAAAATTTTTTCTATAGTAAAAATCTCTTCACATGTGTAATGTTACAATGTGTTATATGAATGTAAATGTTACAGCAAAACGAAGATAGTTTTTGTGCACATACCTGGAACTCTGGAAAAGAAAACTTTGTCGTACGCTTCGACTCCCAGGGAACTCGTACTCCTAGGGAAGCAACCTAGAGAATTAGGGATTTATATAGGGATTAAAAAAATGTGGAATAAAAAGGTTTGTTGCCGCATGCCATATCATTCATATTTATGTCAATATATACATAAAAAATGCCATGTCATATCATCTCTTTATAAAAAGCCATGTCAGCAAGATTTAAAATTAAACGGTGTTAGTGTTCAGGGATTTATTTAAAAAAAAATTAGAACTATAAGGATTGTTTTGAATCATTTTAAACTACAGGGATCTAATTAAAAATCTAATAAAACTATAGGGACCTACTGATTAATTTAACCTTAAAAAAACAAAGCATTATCTTGTAATTTGCGCTTATTGAAAGTGAATCAATCTGGAAACGTAAAAATGTAATGTCTATTTGTAGTTGATAAAATATTAATTCCATCATTCCATATACCATTAGAGTACATGTACCACACTGATGCATGGATACCAATTAATGCAACTAATGATGATTTTGTCAACCGAGTAAAGCTCCTTCGCAAACTATCGGGCTTATTATGTTGAGTTTACATCCTCTCCATTTGTATCAGAAATGGACATTTCCTTTTCTTTTAATCTCATGATAACACGTGGCTTTTAAAATATTGAAGGGTTAGGATTTCATTGTGTAGTCTGCTTTTCCTTTTTTTATATCATTTCCTCCTGATGAAAGGGACCAAAAAAGGGAGAGAAGAGTGAAGCTACTCCGGCCTTGAGTCCTTGACAGCTTCCCCTCCCCATTCATTCCTATCTGAAAATGTACTCAATGTAGCAATATAACAGGTCATGAGTTAAAAAATATAATAATTAATAAAAGATATTAAATAACATTAATCTGCATATCCATCTTTATCTTGCCCCATTTTTTGTTCTCAACAAATTAAAAGATATTTAATGCCAAGGAAGTATTATCGGACTTGTGCTTTACAGGGAAAAAGATTGAAACTTGCTCCTTCATAGCGATGGGATTCTAAAAAACTATTTCTATGTTGGTTGGTGTTGTTTAGTGTTTATAGGTAATTGGTGGTGGCATGCGGAGGGGAAGGGTTGTGGTACGCGGCGACGAAACAGTGACGAGAACGGGCAGTGTGGTGCCGCAAAGACACAACGGCAGGGAAGGGCAGCTGTTCATGGCAGTGCAGTACGACGGCAAATGTTGAGGCACTGATGAAGACAACTGCAACTGCAAGCTATTCTCGACTCTTCTTCCTCTTTTTGTTTTTATATGTATTGTGTGTTGGTGATCAGTTTTAATTTTTAATTTAAATTGAATTAAAAAAAATCTCAACCGTTCAATATTTAAAAACCACGTGTCAATACAAGATTTAAGCAACTGGAAATCTTCATTTCTGAAGGAAATGGAGAGAATCCGAACTCTATTATGTTATAAATATCAGTCATGTTTTTACTTAATGAAATGCTGAAATACAACATGAATCACATATTCATGTGGACGGTTATGAAATTTGAGGAGAGAACCAGCCCCAATACATTTATGTTTCTTTCATATAGGTAATGGTCAATTAATGATAATTATTTATTATAATGTAGACATTTTGTTATAGGTTCATAACCGCCTAAAATGCTATTACAGGACAGACACACCATTGTGAGAGCTGCCCTTTGATATTTGTTCGCTCTTTGTATTTGTTTTTTGGAGTTTTATCTGTACTTTGAGTCAGAGAGCAAATGTAGTGTTTTGTAGGGGTGATCATCAATCCGACATTCGACCAACACCCGCACAATCCGATGGAAAAATAAGACAAGCGGACGGATCTAAACGGGTATCGGGTAATTTTAATTGAAAAATCGGCTTTAAATGGTTATGTTCGGACGGATGCGGGTGAGGAAAAAAAGTTTATAGAAATCCGACCGACCGAACATGTATAATATAGAGGTATGAGAGAGACAAAATAAAGCTCATTTGTAGAGAGCCAGAGATGAAGAGACATTCCATGATGGGACATTTCCATCACACTCTGTCAAGTTGTCAACTTTATTTACATAGAGAATGAGAAACATTTTTTTTTTACTATCTCTATTTTGAAAGTAAATTAAGCAATGAATAATTATTAATTACTAATTAATTTATTTTAAAACAGAAACATTATTAAGTCATAGGAAAAGAAAAACGCTTTCATTTGCCTTCAAACACTATCTCTCTCCATTTTGTGGCCGATGTGCCTCTTCCATTGTTGAAGCTCTCGTTGGACTTTTCTTTGCACTGTCACCTTGTTCGCTATCGCTAAGAAAAGTTGCAGACATGTCCACATTGGGAAGGAGAAAGTATGGGTGTTGCTTGAATCAGTGAAATACTGAAATCCGTTTCAACCCAACCGCTTGCATCCGATACCGCGGGACCCGAGACCCGCTATACCCATGTACCATTTCAGTCGAAAATGGGCCATAATATGGGGCTATCGGTTTTGGTCAGTTTTTGAGCCCGAAACCGACCATTGCCCAGGCCTAGTGTTTTGTTAGGAGTATCTGTTATTAGATTTCCAAGGCTCTCTGTTGTACTGGACCCTGGCCCATTTTTAACTGGTTTCCAGCCTTCAATCTAGTGCTCATTTGAACAAAAAAAAAAAAGACAGACACACCATTGTCTTCTTTCACCTAAATAGTCGAAAAAAAAATCATTTCTACTTTTTAATTTGTAAAAAAAATAAGTTCAAAGCTCTCTGTTGTACTGGACCCTGGCCCATTTTCAGCTGGTTTCCGGCCTTCAATCTAGTGCTCATTATTTTTCATTTCATTATATTTCTGCGCATCGCGGGGACCATGTACTAGTTATATATTATAACTAGCACAGTACCCATACAGTCGCACGGGTGACATTGAGTTGTGGATGATGTTCATTATTTTTTACATATATTACTAAATTCTTATGAATAAAACTAACTTATTATATAATCATATACATCAATTAGAAGAATATGAAGAGTATATTATTATCACATTTATATAAAATAGTAACCAATATATTATTAATATTAATATAATTATAAATTTAAAATGTATTCAGATTTGAAATCCCACAACCCAATCACTTTAAACCTATATAAAGTGTATGGAAAATTTCTCGTTGGGATAGCTAACCCTATCAAGATGTCGATGTTAGCAAGAATGTTTCTCGTGGAGGGTACATGTGGTTCATAAAAAAATCACTTGACTGAAGTAAGAATAAAAAAACTAAAAAAAGCAAGTGAAAAAACATGAAAAGTGTACCGGGGTAACATTCTAATATAGATTTAATAGAAGTAAATAGATAAATAGATCAGATAAGAGAGATAATAAGTAAAAACATTAAGGGAGATAAAATAGAGAGATAAATAATATATTGAAAAAAACGCATTAAATTTAATGTAAATCAACACATTTATTGTATTTCTTAATGTGTTTTTTTTTAATGAAAGATATAAATAGTAATGAATAATGAGACAAACTATTTTAATATAATAATAATAAAGAAAATTAAAGTTTGATAAAAAAAAAGAAGAAAAAATGCAGGAGCAGTATTGCCTCCCCGTGGATGACACTCGTGGTTCATAAAAAATAATCACTCTACTGAAGTGAGAGTAAAAAGAATAAAAAAAAGCAAGCGAGAAAACTTGACACGTATACTGGGAAAACAATTTTATGATAGAGAGTAAATGGATAAATAAAGTAGATAAGAGAGATAATAAGTGAAAACATTAATAAATAAAATAGAAAGCTTAATTATATATTGAAAAACACTTTAAATTAAATGAAACACATAAATAAGAAAGAATAAGAGAAATTATTTTAATACTATCTCCCGTGGAGGATACCCATGATTCATAAAAATTAATCACTTTATTGAAGTAAGAATAAAAAGACTAAAAATACAAGTGGGAAAATATGACACATTTACAGGAGGAACAATTTTAAGATAAAGAATAAATTGATAAATAGAATAGATAAAAGAGATAATGAGTAAAAATATTAATGAAATAAAATAGAGAGATAAATGATATATTGAGAGAAAATGCTCTAAATTTAATGTAATTAACATATTTATTATATTTTTTTAATCTAGATTTTTAAGTAATAAAATATATAAGGAGGAACAAATAATAAGAGAAAGTGTTTTAATATAATAATAAAAAAACAAAGTGTGACAAAAAAATGGAAAGAAAATACTGAAAAAAAATAAAGTGATTATCTATCAACTCACTTATTATATTTCTTAATATTCATATGTAATGAAACATATAATCAGTAATGAAGAATGAGAGAGGCTATTTTAAAATAATAATAATAATAATAAAATTAAAATTAAAGTGTGGATAAAAAAGAAAAGAAAAACAACGGTATGATGATGACTACTTCCCGTGGAGGACACACATGGTTCATAAAAAAGTCATTTTTATAATAAAATAAATATATTAATAAAAATGATTAATGAAAGAAAATATTTTAATATAATGATAATTAAAACAAATGAAAGTGTTATAAAGAAATAAAATAAAAAAAAACAAATGGATAATGAAAGAAACTGTTTTAATATAATATATATTTTTATGTTATGAAACATATAAACATAAATAGATAATGAAAGAAATTGTTTTAATATAATAATAATAATAAAAAAAATTAAAGTGTGACTAAAAAATGACAGAGCAAGAGTGCCTCCTGTGAAAAATACATGTGGTTCATAAAAAAATCACTTTACAAAAATGAGAATAAAAAACTAAAAAACCCTAAAGTGAGAAAAAGTGACACGTGTACTTAGCGAACAATTCTAAGATATGGAGTAAATAATATAGATAAGAGATATAATAAGTAAAAACATCAATGAACAAAATAGAAAGATATGAATAATGAAAAAAACTGTTTTAATATAATAATAAAAAGGGAAAAAAGGAAACGGTAAGGTACAATTGTCCCCGTGGAGGATACTCGTATTCATGGTTCATAAAAAAACCACTTTTGTAATGAAACATATTAATAGGAACAAATAATGAGAGAAAATGTTTTAATACTAAAAAAAGAAAATAAACGTGTGAGAAAAACAAAAAAAAGGTAGAAGTAGAACTGTCTCCTGTGAAGGATACCGGTGGTACATAAAAAATTCACTTTACTGAAGTGAGAATGAAAAAAATAAAATAAAAAAAATGGGAAATGACACATGTGTACTGGGGAACAATTTTAATATAGAGTAAATAAAATAGATATATTGATAAGATAAGAGATGTAATAAGTGAAAATATTAGTGAATAAAATAGAGATAACAGATATATTAGAAAAAATACATCAAATTTAATAAAAATTAACACATTTATTACATTTCTTAATCTACGTTGTTATGTAATAAAATAGATAAATATAAATAAAAAATAAAAGGAAATATTTTAATATAATAATTAAAAAATAAAAGAATGTGATAAAAAAAAGTGAAACTGTGTAAGGAACGTGAAAAGAGCAAAAAGTATGAAAAAAATGGAAATGAAAGTATGAAAAAATATTTTTAAAAAAAAACAGAGAAAAAACGGAAGATGGACGCGTGTAAGGAGCGAACTCTTTTCATAGTAATAGATAGATAGAAGATAATATAGATAGATATATAAAGAAACGTTCGTTGTGAATGTAATTCTTTGTGAGTGTCACGTGTATGTTTGGAATTGAGTTTGTAAAATTAATTTCAGGTAAAAGTGTGTTTGAGTAAATTAATTTATGTTTAAAAACAAATATGTGAAAAGTGATTTTGATATAATTAATGTTATTTGGATAATATTGATAAAAAATCACTTTTTAGTGTAAAATTATTAATATGGATACAAAAGTATTGTAAAATAAATAATAATATAATGCTAAATTATAAAGATATTTTTGTTAACATACATTTCCTTCAAAACAAAAGCAAACAAAATATTACTTTTGCATTTAAGTAATAAAATATGAAAAGTGCTAGCAACACACTCTCTAACACACTTTTACCAACACACTCCGTGTGATTGGTAAAAATTCACATGGGTCCCACCACATTGGTAGTGGGACCCACATAATTTGGTGGGACCCATGTGAATTTTAACCAATCACATTGAATGTGTTGGAAAGAGTGTGTTAGAGAGTGTGTTGTCAGCACTCCTGATAAAATATTGATTTTGCATTTAAGTAACACAATCATGATTTCAAAATCACATAATAACTTTATTATTTTCATACTCATTTATATTACACTTTCTTTTCACATCCATTTTTTTTATGTCTTTTCCTTTCACACACATCTCTCACATATTCTCTCTTCATTTTATTTTTTTCTATCACTTTCTTCTCTACACTTCCCGCACCTATTCTCTACACTTCCCGCACCTATTTTCCTATTTTCTATCACTTTCTTCTCTACACTCTCTAACACTTTTTCCAACACACTCCGTGTGATTGGTAAAAATTCACATGGGTCCCACCACATTGGTAGTGGGACCCACATAATTTGGCGGGACTCATGTGAATTTTAACCAATCACATGGAGTATGTTGGAAAGAATGTGTTGTTAGCACTCCTGATAAAATATTGATTTTACATTTAAGTAACACAATCATGATTTCAAAATCACATAATAACTTTATTATTTTCATACTCATTTATATTACACTTTCTTTTCACATCCATTTTTTTTTATCTCTTTTCCTTTCACACACATCTCTCACATATTCTCTCTTCATTTTATTTTTTTCTATCACTTTCTTCTCTACACTTCCCGCACCTATTTTCCTATCCTCAAATGTGATGTTTGGTGCTCCAATTCAAACATGCCGATCATAAACCATGACGTGTTGAGTTTGTCCACCACAACATATATGGATTGTGTATTTTTTTAATATTTTCTAAAAGAGGTGACATAAAGTGTTTAATAAAATTAGTTGAAAGTTAAAAAATTTACTAACATTTAAAAATTAATTAGATGAAAATTGATAAGTTAGTTGATTTTATTAGAAATGTTTGGTAACTTTAACTGAAAATTATAAAATAACATATAAAGACACCATTAAAATAGTTGATAATGGTGACCACTAGGGTCGGCCTAGTGATTGGAGGTTTGAGTAATTTAATATGAGTTTTTAGATTTAAATCTCATAGCTTTCCTTATACATCGAAAAAAATAATAGATAATCAAAAAAAATAATAGATAATGATGAGTAAGAATTATTGAAGGATAAAATTATAAAAAAAAAATTAACTAATAGCTTAAAAAAAGTATTTGTTTAAACAAATGCTACCTTGAGTAGCTCTTTAAAAAAATTAGTAATTAGTAATTACCTAAAAAAATATAACTTATGACAAATATTAGTGAAATGATTTCGACTATCATGTATTATTTAAAGTGTGAATAGTTATAACTCGAAAAGGGAGGGGGAATATGTAAAAGGAATTAGTGAATGAGAATTCAGTATAGTAACTAATGAAAAATATATAAGACTTAAGATATCATTATAAAACAAAGACATTGAACACTTTGTTTTAGACTCGGAACAATCAAATCACGGTGCAGAACAGATACTGACATAATAAAAATTATTTGAAAAAACGAGAGACATAATAACCTAAGGCATGTATGAAGTTGAGTGCGATTATGTTTCAAAGCCGGAAATTAAAGTGTAAATAAAGTATGGTGGAATGGATGGGGAGGCCGGAGATCTACAGCCCCTGCTCAATCAAATAATCTCCCAGCCTCTCAACAATCATGTTACACTGTCCTGGTGTCAGAGGTTCCTCATAAATACCAATAACCATAGCTTGATTCGTTTTCTTAACAGTGATCCCGCCAGCACCCTGTTGTACGTGCACATTAATTAATTGGAATTAAGATACAATACAAACATGTTAATTAATATAGAGAAAATAACCTTCTTGCCGCGGATAACAGCTCCGGATTCTCCTTGGATGACCATGTACTTGGTACCACCAAGGTGTAAGCCCGTTGGGGCAAGGCTACCCGGCTCATCAAAATCTTTCATAATCGCTTCAATTTCTTCACCCTTAAACTGCATGCGCGCATCCATATTTATCATTCATTCATCAAATGTAGAAACAATTAATTATATATATGAGCTAGAAATAGAAAGAGACCTGAGGGAAGTTGGAGCTCTGAGCCCAGACGGTGCCGTCTTGGCCGATGATGGCGGCGGAGGTGAGGGTGTGGCCATCGATATCACACATGAGGTGTTCATCCACGTAAGTTTGCCACGACATCTCTTCAATTCAATTCAACTAGTACTATTTTGGTTTCTTTCTAGTATGTAGTAATGTTTCTTTATATACGAGTATGATCATACATAGAGAAGGTTGTGACTGACCTGACCTGATATCTTTGCTTTGGGATTGAGATTGGCGCGCACAACCAAAAGTAGTCTTCAACACTCGAGTGCCCTTCACGTTTCCTTCGTTATTCCTTACAGCTCTTCCTTTCTGCTGGGCCCTACCACACCCTTCACCCTCTTTCCCTACTTTCTTTATTTATGGAGTATTTATTTTTTTAAATTTGATAATACCACTGAATTATGACTCTGAGATAAATCATATCTACAGTATTAGAAATTTGAATTCCGAAATCATCAACCCGACCATTACTCCTATTCTGAAAGTTAATCTCACAGTAATACTTTAGATTAAACATATGAAAAGAAAATGATGGTGAGATAAAGCGTTTGCCGGTTTAGTGCTCTATCCAACAATATAAAATAAAAGGAATTTAATCAATTGATGAAAAAAAAAAAAAAAAAAGATTCTGTGAACTGTGATCATTGACCGTGAGATTGTACATCTACAATAATTCATTGAACTCACTATAACAATAAAAATGACAAACAAAACCGAACAATGGTTTTTTCACAAATCCGCACAAAAAAATTCTCCGGGATTTTATTTTCAGCAATGCTGGAAAATTGGAGTCACCTCATCATTCAGAAGCAACTTCATTTTGCATGGAACTTGCTGCTGACGGATTCGTAACTGGGGACATTGATAACTGCAACAAAAATGACATAAAACAAGGAAATCATGACTCATTACTGATCACTCAAGTCAACATTAGCAAATATCTTCTATACCATATTATGAGTAACCAAACACTTAATTTTATATTATTAATGATTACCATCCCCATAGGATGCCATAGTCAGAGGTGAGGAAATAATCTTCTGAGCAATTTTTGTGATATCATTCAAAGTGATCTCATCAACCGTCTTCAAGAACTGCTCCACGGGCTTCCTGTAATTATACCCTTTGAATTACACTTTCATTCCATTCAAGAGTTTAAAGCTAATGAAAAATCAAGCATTACAATGTCTATTGCTTTTGGAACAGGAAGTTCCTAGAGTTTGTTCATAAAATTAAAGTTCTAAGTGAAAAGAAAAATTCTTTGGGGAGAAGAGAAAGCCTAGTCATTGATTGGTTACCTTTCTCCGTATGTCAATATCTGCCTTCCTATATCCTCTGATGTAATCATCTGCAAAAGCATGAAATGAGACAGTACTATAGGGTCACATTTTTATAAGGGCTTTCTTAAATTAATTAATTCAGGTGTGGAGTAGTCAATAGAAGGGAACCTAAATGCAAATTCCACGTCATTCAAACTATCACAGTTTATATATATTTAGAGAGACAGAGAAAGAGCATACTCTGGATTCCAGATTCATTAGAACTGCAGACTTTGTGGATTCTTTGGCACGGTTAAGTTGTACTTGTGAAACTGCCATTGTAGTAAGCTTAAGTTTAATTTGGCACAAATCAAAGAGACAAAAAGCAATGCAAATAAAAACCTTGTCCTGGTGACGCAATTGCTATTAATTCTTTGGCTGCTATATCCACAGCTTTTGCCACAAAATCAGAGCTCTACATTGACACATTAGAAAAAATGGTCACCAAAGAATATAAAGCAGTGACTATTAAAAATCAAATATCAAAATTTCATAACCACCCAAAAGAAGGGAAAAAGGTAAGAGGAAATAGAATAGTATATATGACAATAGTTCACGTAAATTACGACAACTGAAAGGTCATTGAGAAGCCATGCAAAATTCTAAAACCAAATACACAGACCAATTTTCAAGGTAACTTCAACTCAGAAGTACATTATAAGTATCTTCTGTCAGTAATACATAATATGAGGAAACCTCTTCTCCCAGATATATCATCCCAGCCTTCCAATGAATCAGAAAACCAACAAGAAAAAACAAAGTAAACAAGAGACATCACATCTATGTTCAACAAAGATTGTGCCTTACGGTGCTTGCGCATATGCCAAACAATCCTGTATTGTTGAAGATACTGTTGAATGCAGAAAAAGATTGAATCTGTTGATATTCATTCAAGACACGAAGATCTGGATTCAATTGTAAATAATAAAAACAAGTTAAAGCATCAGAGAAGGTATGCCAAAATAAGAATAGAGGTTAGAGGATAATGAAATAGACTTCATAGTTCATACCACTAAGAAAAGAGAAAACTCTTCTCAAATGGGAAAACTTTATAAATACAAAACATTAATGACAAAGGTAAATCAAATCATTGACCAAACTCAGCTGCAAACTAGCTAGAACATATAGGTAAAACTTACATAGCCTTGAGTGCATCCCTTTTCCAGGCCCCCCTGCTGAGAATGATCCACCTCCTCCCATAAGCATCTGCAGTACTCAGACTTGTTACTTCCATTCAATAGCTTTTTTCTTCTTTTTCTTGTGCAAGGATGCCGACAAAAGAAAATATGCAAACAAAGACATGTTATCTCATCAAATCAGAAAGAATTGGACATAAAATGAGTACCTGTAAAACAGTCAAAACAATAGCATCTTTCTCTTTTTGCCAGCCACCAGGCACCTCAAAGGCTATAGCTACATGTGCACCCTGCCCTTGCAACAGTTTTCAAATAATACACGTTATTTGAAAGGAGACAAATGAAAAGGAATAAGAAATACAAGTAAGTGTGAGTGGCACTGTATAAAAATAATACACACCCCTGATTCACCTTGACGACGGAAATCACCTCCGACATAGGTAGATTTTGGTTCCTCCGGACGGGGAACATTTGGTAGATCAGACAGGAGTGGCTCAGCAACAGATAAAAGTTCTTCATGCTCAACCCCAGAAGCGGCAAGTACCATCCTAGGTGCAGTATAATTTTCCTGATTTTCAACATTCAGATAATAAAATAGATTGTAAGAAATTTCAGTTTTTAACATCTATAACAGTAGCATTCTTGCAATATAATAAAGGATAGCAGATCTTACAAAAACAAATTCCTCTAAAATGGAGCCATTTAATCTGTGAAGTGCTGATTCAGAAGCCAAAAGTGGATTAGCCAATGCGCCAGAATAACCAGCAGAGTGAATTGCCTCCAAAAGTAAGCCCTGGGGATTGTTTGATAGTTCTCCAAGCTCTGCTTTCACCTTTTGAAGCTGTACCAATAGATGGTTTAACAAGAACAGAAAGAACAGCTATAGTTGAACAATCAATCAACTGGCATCTAGCAATCAGGTAAAATAAAATTCAGAAAAGCCATGAGCAAACAACACCTCAGTGTAAAAAAGAGGGGTTGCTTTTATCAGAATGCCATTGCTTCTTATTACACACAAGAAAAAAAGGTTATGAAAATGGTCATACTATTTATAATTTGTCAGAACTAAGAAACATTAAATCTTCTACTCAGCATATGAGTCAGTATATTTAGAACTTAGACTACAATCTATGGAGAAATAGCGTTTTCTCCCAGTCATTTAAATTTAATTATTCCCAGCTTACTAAATTGTTGCTACATATAATAAAAATGACATGTCCTATACAAAGACAAACTATCATACTACTGGTGGGTTGTTTTTCCATAATTTTTTCTATCCAAGTTGTACTAGACCATGAAACAGGGAAAATCCTTGCCATTTTCTCCAGAAAGATGACGCATGAGCTTGCTACAGGGACTAAAAGTTAGAAGACCAGTCTTTCCAAGGAGAGATTCATAGAAAACAAAATTTACCTCTTCATTGACCTCCCAATCCAAGAAGGCTGGGTTTCTTACACAGTCAACTAGCAATTCAATCATTTGTGGAACATAGGTTTTTAGAGCATCAAATGTGTAGCCCATTTGCTCCCGAGAGGCTGAGGCTCCTACATTACCACCAATTGCTTCTATTTCCCTTACAATACGAAAGTGACTTCGGTTTGTTGTGCTCTTGAAAGCCAATTTCTCCAGCAAGTGAGTTGCCCCGCTTGAAAATGGTGTCTCATAGAGGGAACCACTGTCAATATATAACCCTATTGAGGCTGCAGGGTTCTAATTGACAACCAAAATGAAAAAACAAAAAATCAAAACACTAGACAGCTCAAATATACCAGTAAAACTAAATCTAACAGTGTCATCAAACATATCAGAGTAGAGAAAACCATAAACATGCACATACTGGTGAGGTCTCTGATGCAATTTTGAGACCATTGGAGAGAGTTGTGATCTTGGTCTTGCTTGGTTCAACATAATCTGGCAGTGTAACTGGGAGGGCAACCCCTCCAAGTGGTATGTCAAGAGGAGGAAGAGTACTGGAAGTTTCCCCTGTAAGCCAGCTGAAAAAGCCACCTGAAACAGGCCTTGTAGCTACTGCACCTGAGGTAGCACACCTAGTGGCTCCTAAGGTTCTCCCATTGCCCTACTCACATGTTTTAATAACACAACATGACACAAAATCCACCAAAATCACCATATGCAAACGAATATATAGAGTCTCGCTAGAAAAGAACCACAACAAGCAATAATCCGCATTTTACAAGAGAAAAAAGATGATTGAAACAAGAAGGGAAAAAAAGACGTATATGAATGTGTCATCTCGAAACAATCTAGGAGTTATAAAAATGGCTTACGCGGGATTCTCGCATAAATGTATAATCAATATAATGAATCATTCAAAGAAGAAAAGTCACATCTCTCACAATGTACAAGTTAAGAAAAACCAATAAAAAAAAATAACAGCTAAAAACACGGCCTTCATCTTCGAAACCCAACAATGTGTTTCCGCAGAGAACGAATAAAAATGGAATTTTATTTTCTGGGTGTCCAAAAACTGGGGAAAAAATTGGTTTTCCTAAACATGGGGTTGGGATCTAACGATAAAGAGAAAGAGAAGGGTTTTGAGGAAGAAAGTGAGTAGTGGTAGTAACCTTGAGAAGGTTGAGACGTGAAGCTGCTGCTCTGTACATGACGATGACAGTGGGAATGAATCCCTTGGGACAGCAAAGGTGGCTGCTGAGTCGAAAGAAGAGAAAGGAAAAAATGGAGGCTTTTGATTCCAGGAGTGGGTGCAGTTGGGCCCCTGAGGTGAAATTGATAATTTTTACTCTTATAATGGATGATTAACTAGAGAAATTATAAAGATATATATTTTTAACGTATTTTTTAATATACATTTTTATTATTAGATATACATGCTTTTTAATATATTATTCTTATTAGATGAAACTTAATTGAATTTTATCAAATTATGTGTTTTTTACTCTTTATTTAATATAAAATAAGTATTCATATACAAGTTTAATGATACATTTATCACGTTAAAAAATGGTTTAATGGTGCATAGTTGAAGGAGTAAATAATCTTTTTATCCCTAACATTTGAATAGTATGCCATATTAAACTTTGAACTAAACATATTAGAAAATTAACGAGTAAACTAGTAACTTAGTCCTTGAATTTTGGGGCGTCATGTAGTTTAGTCCCTGACTTTAACGTCTGCTTTTCATTTTAGTCCAAACGTCAGACTTCTATTAAATCTTGCTGACATGTGACGTTAAAGTGTTGGCCTGGATGTCAACCTGGCCCAAACATTATCATTTTTGCATATTTTCATGTGTATTAGACACAATCCCTAACAATCAAGTCTCCATCTGTTCCTCTCTCCTCGTTTCCTCTTCTTCTCCGCCATTGTTAAGCTGCTGATTTTGTGAAGAAGCATAACAAAAAGGTGGCTTTGAGTTTAGCATCCTCATCAACAGTATCAAAGAGAAAGTTCTCAGGCTTAAGGTCTATATACATAAACCCAAGAGAGTGACAAGACTCCACAACCTCAACAATAGTCTTTTTCAACTTCATAGCTTGTCTCTCACTGTAGTGACCCTTCTGCACGATCCTGTCAAATATCTTTCCTCCTTCACATAGCTCGATAACCATGTGAACAGCAGAGGAATCCTCATAGGTTCCTTCGATTTGCACCACATGAGGGTGTTCAGACAAGTGGTGCATTATCTGAATCTCCCTCCAAACGTCGTCGTAATCCTCTTTGCACAGAAGCTTCCATTTCGGAATAGACTTGCAAGTGTACCTACCACCTGTTACCTTGTGAGTGCAAAGGTACGTTGTCCCAAATTGACCCTGACCCAATTTTCTACCCATCGTGTACACCTCTGTTATGTGTTGGGTACGGTACGAAAGAACCCATGTTGGTTTGAATGTTATCGTGGTTGAGCTTGATTTCGCCATTGTTAGCTTCTTCTCTTCTTCTGTTGTTTTCTCCATTTGAAACAAAGCACAAGCATAGAAGAAAAGAAAAGAAAAAAAATAGATGGAGAAGATGAGGATGAAGAAGAAAGACGAAGCTTCAAATTAAACCTTCTTTTTCTTCACTCTCAATTGGTTAGCTTCAAAGAAATTGAAAGAAGATGAAGAAGTAGCGCTAGCAAAAGCAAGGGTTCAGCAGCTTAACAATAGCGAAGAATAAGAGGAACAAAGAAGAAAGAGGAATGGGGGGAGACTTGACCGTTAGGGATTGTGTCTAATACACATGAAAAGAGTCAAAACGACAACGTCTAGGCCAGCCTGGCATCCAGGTCAGCACTTTAACGTCACACGTCAGCATGATTTAACATAAGTTTGACATTTGGACTAAAATGAAAGACGGAGGTTAAAGTCATGAACTAAGACAACAACTTATAAAAGCCAAGGACCAAATTGCATGACGCCCCAAAAGTCAGGGACTAAATTGCTAGTTTACTCGAAAATTAACCCTTACTCCTTGCAAATGTTGGTCATGTAATCCTCATTATCAATCCATCATTGTAAACATTAACAAAAATCGTAATTTGATACATTAAGTGCTGAGTGACATAAATAAAGAGCAACTGACATGGTAGGGCAACTATCCCCCAAACTAGTCAAATAGAGCTAATGGCATACATGAAGGTTGATCATTTATGCTATTAGGCTTAGCAATTTCATGATAATTTTTCCCTCCAAAATTACTCTCACATGTATAAAGGATTAAAACCTAACTACTATCTTGCTTTGAAATGTGTTGAAACCTTATTTCACGGTGATTTCCTATTGATAATGTAATAGGTGAAGTGGAAAAATTGAAGTGAAGGAGGTTTTAAGGTATGTGTTCTCTATAGACAGTCATTATCATTTTTTTTTGTTAAAGTTAGTTTAAGGTTTTTGTGTGTTTGTTAGTGTCTTTCACATAGGGAAAAGCTTCCACTTTCAAAACATTACACTTATTAAAGTTTAGATTTTTGTGTCCAGGGTATATTCGCTTACTCTTGAAAATATGTGGTCCTTGTATGGAAATGTTGGCTTTTTATTGGTTTAAAATGGTTTTGACATTATGTATTGTCTTCCCATGTAACTATAATGCCTTCTTTCATTCACCTTTCTTAATGAATGTGAAAAATCCTAATTGGTGATCTCATTGTAGTACACGGATCCGCTATTCACTTTTATTTACATCATGGTGGATTTTTAGAAAAAAGGAAGATGACAATTTGGCATATCAAGGGGAGAGATTAATGTTTTGAGAAGGTTTAGGCCCAAACAAGTTATGTGTTTAGACACCCTTAAATGTGTGTAAAAATCATGGATCCGCAGGACTTGAAAATGTTTATTGTCACAATCTTGAGCATGATATAAAGAATGGCTTAAGGCTTTGAAGGAGGATGATGATGTTAAAGATCTATGTATGAAGTGCACATTTATCTAAAGCACAATGTTGATGTCCCTGGTGTCCTTATCCCCCCACCACCAATTAATGATGTTAGACTTGAGCAAGTCTAAGGACAACAAAAGTTGGATCACATGTTCATATTGTGAGCTTTTTTATTGTAGAGTTTAACAATGATATGGACACTGATTATGGAAGAGTTAGTGCATGAGGTGATTATTTCATGGAACTTGAAAATGGTGAGGGTGTAGGAAAGAATGATATTGGGGCAAAAGGCAGAATGTAGATGTGAGTAAGTTTAGAAAGGGGAGGATAAAAATGATGATTCTTAAGAGGAAATATGCTGATAGAAAATATAGTTTTGATGAAAAAGATGGAATATTTTGTGGTCATGAAATACAAAAGACCATTACTATAAGGTTTAATGTTGTTGTAAACACTAACAATGGAAGAAATCGTGCAAGGGATGATGGTTTGATAAAAACCTGCAAAATAGTTTTGGGAAGGTGTGATGAGGACACATGGATATTGAAATTCGTGGGGAAGGAGCAATGGTTGATGCTAATATGGAGACCGTCAATGCTAATACTTAGGAAAATAATCATGGTGACATTGATGTTAATAATGGTGGTGATCAAAATGTTGGTTCCAAAAAGGATGGGGATGTTGATATGTCAAGTTCTTTAGGTGTGACTATGAGTCAGTTAAGGACAGTGCATATAGACAACCACCTGGTGCTTCTGATGATGAGAAAGAGAAGGAGACTGATAATGGAAGGAGAAAGAAAGGGAGACCTTTAGAAATGGGATGATAAAAGGATGGGCGCTAATAGGACATTTTAGAGGATGGGGGGTACTGATATTAAGGATGATCTGGTCAAGAAAAAATATTTTATGGTTATGAAATACAATAAAGCGATGATGAAGTCTTAGAGGATGGCTACTAATCTAAGGAATTACACACTCCAATTTCTTTAGTAAATGAATATGTTATATGTAAAAGGTATGTGTTACCTAGTTTAATGAAAAAGTTGAGTTTGGTCAAGTGGTTTTGAAGCTTAGGATGGAGTTTACTAAGATTGAGCAGCTAATAAAACTTGTGAAAAATTACATAATTCGCTTTAAGGAGGCATATCACATGGGTTAAAAATGATAAGGTTAGATGTCATGCCAAGTATGCATATGAAACTTGTACATGGGAGATTTACTATGTTCACAGCTCCATCACAGATAGCTTCCAAATCATGATATTTCATGATGAACATACCTGCCTAAGAGAGTTCAAGAATAAGTAAGTAGACACAAATTGAGTTATAAACAAGCTAATGAAGAGATTGAGGACCCAATTCACTTTAACACGTAGTCAAGTACAAGAGAAAATATTAGATGGTCCCGGACCACCACACACGTCATCAATGGTCCCGACCAATTAACATTTGACACATAAGAAAAATTGGTTGGTACTAAAAATAAATTCATGGTCGGGACCATGAATTTTTCTTATGTATCAAATGTTAATTGGTCGGGACCATGGATGACGTGGTGGTCCGGGACCATTTAATAATTTTTCCAAGTATAATGCTTGATGAAATAGGCATACAATGCATAGATGGATGTCATAAAAATATATAAAAGTCTACAAAATGCAAAGCAAATAATAGAAGGGGTAAGATACAATAGTATGATAAGTTATGTGATTATTTATATTAAATTATTGCATAATAACCCCAACATTAAAATGAAAATAAACATCATACATGCCCCTGATGGTCAACAAATTTTTCAAAGATTGTATGTATGTTTTGATGAATGTAAAAGAGGCTTTAAATTTGGTTATGTACCCTTGATTGGTCTACATGAATGCTTTCTAAAAAGATACTATGAAGGGCAAATTCTATTAGTTCTTAGGAAAGATGTCAACAACTATATCTTTAGAATTGCATATGTCATTGTTGATGCTAAAATAAAGGATTGTAGACGATTTCTGGAGCTTCAACACAATGACCTTGGAGACTTCATATAGCAAGACTAGAAATTCATGTCTAATATGAAAAGCTAAGGGAATGTTTGGTTTGGCCATTTCTTGTTTTCATTTTCATTGAAAATAAATAAAAATAAGAAATGATCTAGGAAATGTGTTTGGTTGCATTGTTGAAAATATTCTCTTAAAAAACATTTTCAAAATACAGTATAAAATTGAAAACAAAAAATGATGTTTTCAACATTTTCTATCATAAATTGAAAATAAAAAATGGGAACACTGAAAACGCGGTAACATACTTGTAATTGTTATGAAATTAACAACTTTGATTCTTCCCTTTTTTTTTCATCCTTCACATGCCCATTTGCTTCATCTCTTCAAACCGATTCTTCTAAATTGCTTAAGCTCATGGTCCGTTCGGTTTGGCGTTAGAAAAATCAAAATCATGGTTTTGTAGAATTGATTTTAAATTATTTTTGTCAAACGTGATTCGTAAAGTGTACATCGCTCATCTCAACCATTGATTTTCAGAATCAATTCAACTCAACTGTAAACCAAACGGGTACTGAGACGTCTAGCTCATCTACTGTGACGTCAGCGATGGCAGCAACTTCTGCACACAGGTGGCGTTTCCCCTCTATGCAGCGAGATTCACTTTTTCCCAACAGTGTAGGCACATTTTGTTCATAACATTTTCGAGTCAGTCGTTGCCTCAATCGTTCTCTTTTGCATCTTTCGTTTTCATTTTTCGTTTTTCTCTGATGAATTCTGATTTCCGATGTTCCCTTTTCTAATTTTTGTTTGTGCAGAAAATTGTTTATGATTTAGCACTCTCCATCAGTTTTACCCATCAAAACGTTCTCGCATCTTCACTCTCTTCATCAAATTCCTCCATAGAAAAAAGGAAGCTCCGAGGATTTAAAATACTCCAGCAATGCAAGATGCATGGCGTCAAATGGAGCAAATGAAACCAAGTATAAGTAAAAGATTGTTTACTTATATTTACTTTTTATTATAATTAATGTTATAATTAACATATGGTTATTTTTATATTTATATCTATTTTGAAAATTAAACCATATAATGAATATAATATAATTAAGACAAAATTATAAAATTTTTATTCATGAATTGTTCATCTTCATCAATAAAAATATAAATGCATTCTTATTTAAAATATATTTTTAAATTTTATATAAAAAATGTCTCATGAAAAATATTTCATAGATATACTCATATACTAAATGAAATTATTTCATGAACTTTTATTCCAAATTTATAACAAATATTTTACAAACATCCATTTTTAAAAAAAAAAAGTTCAAACCAAACATGTTTTCAATATTTTCATTTTTAAAAATAGAAAATAAGAAGTCAAAACAAACATATGTTTTTTAATTCCTAAATTTTGAAAATGAAAATTGTTTTCTGAAAATAAAAACAAGAAATGAAAATAGAAAACATTTTCTTAAACCAAACACCACCTTAGGTGTCTTTAGAGTGGTATTGAGTTTTCACTTTTTGGTTTTCAAAAAATTTCAACTAAGTCTTTACAACTCAAAACAAAATTGAAAACTAAAAACAATTTTTTTATGGTTTTCAAAATGGCGTTTTAAAAATCACGAAAAGTGGTTTTTAGTTTTGAGTTGTATAAACTTAGTTAAAATCCTTTGAAAACCAAAAATTGAAAACTGGTAACTACCCTAAACAACCCCTAAGTTGGTAGACTAGTACTAGTGTTCTATATAGTTATTTTAAGTATTGTACTCATCTAGCTACTATGATATTAGTTTAGGGACTAATTTGGCATGTTCTCAAAAAGTTTAGGGACTAATATAATACACTTATCATTAGGGACTAATACGATAGAGTTATAATAACATTATAATGTTAACTGATGAAATCTTACATGATTTTGCAAGATTTGTTTCCTTCGCTATAGAATGTTATGTTAGGTGCAGGGCACATGTATTACTGATAAACCTTTGGAAAAAATTTACCAACTAGTGGAAGGAAAATCAACTTAGAGACATAGTAGGTGTGTGCTAGGTGCACTGCACTGCATCTAAAATTTATGTTATAATATTTAAAGAGTGTAAAAGTAAATTAATTTTATTTTCTCTTGTTCTTGTTAACCAAATAAATAAGGTATAATTTTCTCATTCCTCCACTCCTTGAACTAAACATATAAAATATTACCTCATCCCACCTCACCTCCCCTATTCTGAACCAAACGATGCCTTAAGGTTTGTCATAAATTATCGTGGTAACACATTATTTATTAAATTGAATAGTACATGAGATATTATATTTATCAAATGATGTGAGAACACAATATTAGATGATAATGTAAAACAATTTTACACTGAAAGTGTATACTTATTAAACTCAAACTCGTATTATATATAATCATTGCAATAATAATAATAATTATTATTATAATAATCTAATGAACAAAGATATAACAATCATTTGGAATATACCAATGGGGGTTGATTCAAATGGTATTAACGTTAAGCAAGGTATCAGGTTCGACTAGGAGAATTAGTACCACCATGATGTGGATGTTCCAGGCAGTATTACTTCCCGTGGACGATACATGTGGTTAAAAAAAAAATCATTTGGAAGATTACTATGACAAATCGAATAGATTGTGTGTGAGTAGAAAAATTGTTTCGATATATAAAAATAACAGGATTTACATTACAGAATTTTATTATCTCATTTTTGTATGATCAACTTTGGAGGAGAGAACAAAAAACAGTGATTAGAGAAGTACATTAAACTTCTTTTCTAAAAAGGAAGGAAATAATGAAAATTGTTCCTTTTGCTCTTGTTTTTTTCTTAATAATGTACATTTGCTTCCTCTTTTAACTGAATGATTAATATTTGAGGTGATAGATTTCCAAAACGGTTAGGAATAAGGATACTGCGTCGTTAACAATTTGAACAAAAGTTATTGCAATTATCAAATAAAAGAAACAGTGAATGTGCACCAAGTGATAAAGGCAAGGCTTAAATTACCATAGAAGTTCTCATCAGCAAACATCACAATAAAATGCTGTCAAAAATTTGATTTTTATAATTTTTTTCTCTCTCATTTTTAATAGTTATGTGGCGATATGTGCATGAATAACTGCATCCTATACCCAACAGTAAAACATAACATTTTTTAATCTTCATTTGTACGGACAAACCATTTAGCTTAGGCTAAAAGACAAAAAAGAGCCAAGACAGCTATTGCTTACTTTGAGGTTAAGAAATCACAAAAGTTATCGATTTTGGTGGCTTTTCGTCTCAAATAAAGGTGAAAAAGCTCCTGAGTTGGTGATGTTCTTAAACTGGAGAATAACATCACGAACAAATATTTTTGGGAAAAAAAGGAAGAAAGAGTCATTGTTGTTGTTAAATAGAAAATTCTCACTCAGACAACAATTTAGCTGTGGATACTAAGTTGCTTCTACTGTAAAGTCCGCCACCAAGATGTAAATTTATTATTTAATGAGAAATCATATTTGTACATCGTTACAACATACATCAAAGAGAGAGAGAAGAAGAGAAAAGAGAGAGAAGAGAGAGAAATATGAGATGTGATGGGTGATATGATGGAGAGATATAGAGAGAAAAAATGTGTTGTATGAGTTGTTGTATAATTTTGGTAGTATAAATTCATTAACTCTTATTTAATTCCACACAGCAGCGTTACCTATGTACTTTATTTGCTAGAATTTCAGGTGTGTAGCTGAAACCTGCAAGCCTCACTAAAAAACTTGGGAAAATCAAATTCTGGTATTACAGTATATCCAACAAGACCATGCATGCCAAAATCACCTCAACGGTCTCTGGCTTTGTACTTGAGGATGTTCCTCACCTATCTGATTATATCTCTGACCTACCTGTAAGTGAAGATAATGAAATGAACTTGTGTTGTTTGAGTGGTTACATTTATATGTTTGATTTTTAACCTACAATATATATTTTTTCTTTTATTTATTGCCTCTGGTTGATCATGCAGACATATCCTGACCCATTACAAAACAATCCTTCCTATTCAGTTGTTAAGTAAGTCAATCTGAATGATAATTTCTAGTTTTGGTTAGTTACCGTTTACCTCAATTTGGTGATCAACTTGGTCAATTTATGTTTTCACAGGCAGTATTTTGTGAATGTGGATGATACAGTTGCACAACAGGCCAGTAATTTTTTACTTTTTGTTCTGATTTTCCTATCTCTGTCTACTATAGTATCTGATTGGTTTCCATCAAAATCACTATTTTAAATGTGGATCCAAGCTTGGAGCCACATTTGAAACATGAATCCAGTGTAAACCAAACACAAAAGTTCTATCATTTTGAATTATTTATTTGAATTTTTTTCCCCTTTGTGTAGGTAGTTGTACATAAAGAGAGTCCAAGAGGGATCCATTTTCGGCGTGCTGGCCCTGCTCAGAAGGTTTGCCTTTTTTATCTTTTGGTCAAAACTAAAACCTTGGCTTATGTGAATGCAGCAAAACAATGATTTGAATGTATGGCAGGTATATTTTGATTCAGAGGAAGTGCACGCTTGTATTGTCACATGTGGTGGTCTTTGTCCTGGCCTAAATACAGTCATAAGAGAAATAGTGTGTGGTTTATACCATATGTATGGGGTGCACAGAGTTCTGGGAATAGAGGTATCATTTATGTACCAGTTACTTTATATGGCATTTATTTGAAGTTGTAACTGTGACAAATTAGCGGCTTTGTTTGTAATTTTTGGTGATGGTGTTCCATTGGATTATAATCTAGTGTTTGGTTAAATGTAGGGAGGATATACAGGTTTTTATTCTCGAAATACAGTTCCTTTAACACCAAAGGTTGTTAATGATATCCACAAACGTGGTGGAACCATACTTGGGACATCATATGGAGGCCATGATACCTCAAAGATTGTTGATAACATTCAGGATCGAGGCATTAATCAGGTTTATATACTCGGAGGGTATGGAACTCAAAAGGAGGCAGCTATGATCTTTGAGGTAATTAATTGATGTCATTTGATTTGAGTGCTGATGCTGATATATAACCAAGGATATGTTTAGTTTAGTGTTGAGATGTGGTAAATTCAAGTTTGAGTTTGGCCAGTTTTAACGCCAAATCAAATACACACTTGATGGGAGCACATGTTTTAAATGTTTGGTAGATAAATAATAAATTTTTACCAGTTAAATCTGTACTCATGAGATTTAGTTATTTACACAGGAAATTAGAAGACGTGGCTTGAAAGTTTCAGTGGTCGGAATTCCAAAAACTATTGATAATGATATCCCTGTAAGGATGCTTTGATATTATTATGCCATTGTACTAAAAAAGAAAAAGGATTTAATGCTATTCTGTATCTGAATTAGGTTATTGACAAGTCAATTGGTTTCGACACTGCTGTTGAAGAGGCTCAACGAGCTATCAATTCTGCCCATGTGGAAGCAGAGAGCACTGAGAATGGTATTGGTGTTGTAAAGTTAATGGGGCGTTATAGTGGTAAGCCTCATTCATTCTTAATCTTATGGTAATTTACAACTTTAGCCTAATGATATAATATAGTATACAAGTTAGAAGATATCTGAATGGACATGTAAGCTGCTATGATGTTTGAATTTTGATTATCCTCTATTATTGTCTTTGGTCATTTGCATTTTCCAAACTATGACACACCCTTCCCATCATTGGTCGCTCAATACAAAGTTCTTGTCATTGTTATATCTTGAATTAGTTATTGTGGTAAGTCACAGGATGATGACATATTCATGCAGGATTAATAGCCATGTATGCAACTCTTGCCAGCCGAGATGTGGACTGTTGCTTGATTCCAGAATCACCCTTTTACCTTGAGGGTCCAGGTGGACTCTTGGAGTTCATTGAGAAAAGACTCAGAGAACAAGGGCACATGGTTATAGTCATAGCTGAAGGTGCAGGTCAGGAGCTTCTTCCTAACAACAACACATCTAATATCAATAAAGGGGATGCTTCTCCTGATGAACTACTTCAAGATGTTGGTCTGTGGTTATCCCAGAATATTAAGGATCACTTTGCAAAATGTCAAAAAATGGCTATAAATCTGAAGTACATTGGTGAGCTCTTATTTTAACCGTATATATTTCTTAAAGAACATTTAATATTGTGACCAATCAATCAAAATATTGTCTTGAAGATCCTACTTACATGATCCGTGCTATTCCAAGTAATGCATCTGATAATGTGTATTGCACCCTCCTTGCCCAAAGTTCTGTTCATGGTGCAATGGCTGGATACACAGGCTTCACAGTGGGACCAGTTAATGGCAGAAATTGTTACATTCCATTTCATGTAAGTTCTTGTGACTCTTAGACCAAAAACAAAAAGTTGCTATTATCATTTTGTAAAGGTGCTATTCTTGCACTGTTATTGGTTCACCTCATGGAAAATGCTCTTTTGTATATGAATGCAGCTGATAAATGAGGGAGAGAAGAGGGTTGTGATAACTGACAGGATGTGGGCAAGGTTATTATCTTCCACTCATCAGCCTAGCTTCTTGAATCCTCAAGAAATCAGAGAAAGAGAAGAACGAACGGAACACCAAACATCAGAAGGGTAGAATCATCCAGAAATGACTAACTATTTTGATACCAAAAAGAAATTACGTCTTAAATTCTAGTTATAAATTATAATGACTTTAAAATTGGTGAATGAAGTTACTTCAGCAAATTTAATGCCCGTAGGAATAAATTAGATAATTGACGAGGTAAAACTAAATCTAGTACACCTCATGAGGTATTTAAGCCATAATGATTATATCTATTTACAAACTTTGGAAGGGTGAAACTTTACATCTTAGAAATTAAAAGAAGAGAGATCTGCACAACACTAGTAGCTTCTTTTAATTATCTCTTCTGAATACGGCGTTAATAAACTCTTTCAGATTCTTGCAACCTATAACTTTCATATTTCCTAGATCTTCAGCTCCTAAAACTTGTTCAGCTTGCTTTGGTACTACACAAATTGTGTAACCCAACTTCGCCAACGTGTGCATCCTTTTCTCAATTCTAGGAACCTGTATCATTAAATAAACAAACAACCAGGCTAAAGCTTGATAAAATAAATAAATGAATAAACAAAACAATTAGTTAAATTTTGACTTCATGGATACAAGCAAGGAGCAGTCTTGAAAGAACGACAAAAAAAGAAAGTATAGTTTTGAATTACCACATCTTTAGCAAAGCATTAAAGCTTAAGATCCTTAGAAACAAATGGTATTATCCTGTGTTTTACTCTCGGTTGCACAGTTTTAACTACTATAGTAGGAATCAATTCCTATCTAACAAAGGGAGATTGTATTACTAATAAAATGCTAGAAGAGAATATAGAATTGTAAGAGCAATGCTCCCAAGTCCCAACCATAGAAAATTCCTTTGGCCCCAGGACATATAAGCTAAGTACTGAAAGAAACCGCATAACTCCCTTTATATCAAATTCACTATTTAGACAGATCCTATCACATGTTTTCTCTCTCTCTTCTAACTATCTCTCCCTCCTTAGATGTTTCATAGAAGTTATTCTCTCCTAATTAGTTTTGGCCTATGAGGATAGACTTGTAGAGCATTTTTGGACCCAGCTATAGCAGCAATTGGATCCACAGTCCTATCACAAGTCACAACCTCTAATGCATAGCGTGAGGATGAAGCAAGCAAAATGCTTGACTCAATCGTATCATCATCATGTTATAGTTTTTCAGAACTAAAACTGACCAGACAATTAGAAGTCCACACTCCACAATAGAGTTCAATAATAGTCTTTGCAGTATTTTCATCGCTGTTTAGTGTTTAGAAATCCAAAATTGTCACAGAAGACGCAACATGAGATCTAACAGGCAACTGATCAGAAAATCTCACAAAGAAGAGGCTTTCACAGTGGCACATACAAATTGGTATCATTAAATCCTTCAATATAATAGTTAGAACCTATGCTATTGAAGGCTCTAACATGGGCCATGGCCTTTAAATATCATAGAAGCAAGTGGCAACATTTAATATTAAAAAGAACATGCTCACCATGCGAAGCTCTCCACAAAGGCCAATTTCACCAATGAATGCAATGCCCTTTGGAATAGGGAACTCCAAGAAACTGGAAACAAGAAACCGATAAAAAAGATAATAAATAAATGCAACAAAAAATAAAATCTAGAATGTTATATTGGAAAAGTATTAGTATAAAGTTCTAGTTAACTTAATAAACATTGGGTGTAAGAATTATTTCTCAAAACAAGGATCACAAAACGGTTAACAATAACCTTCTCAATTCTCATATTATATTAGATATTGTCAGATCAATAAGATTGAACATTATTTCAAATAAATTAAAACATGAACCTGCTGCATATTGCAGCTGCTATTGCAAGATCTCCAGCAGTCTCTGTCAGTGTCAATCCACTAACAACATTCATATGCACAGCCTGTTGTACCAAGGCAAGATAAGGAAACAGAATACGAGAATAAAAATATCAGAAAGAAGAAAATGTTCCCACCAGTTAAATGATAAGCATTAAACAGACATTGACACAGACAACTGTCTTGGAAGACAAGAATACAAACATTTTTGCTGAAAATCCCAAATGAACCTGTACAGATTAGAAAGACAAGCTAGAAGTGAATATTACTATTTGTGGGGATAGGGAGAAGTTTTGATTCAGGAGGTGACGGTGAGACGAGCCATTTCTCATTAACGACAGGTGCCAATTTGGAGTCCACACCAATTAAATGCTTTTTAAGTTCACTGAAATTATCCACATACTGCACTACTAAATTCTCAAATCAAAGATGCAGATCACACTCATACAACATCCCAAATAAAAGTGTAAGATAGGATGGGTAAAGGATAAAAATTTAGAATTATGATATTACCCCTTTGCAACTGTTCTTATATTCCACCATGAGATTACAAGGCCAAACAAGAACAATGAACAAACAAACAAAGCCATTTCCTACTAGATGGGGTCAACTACATGGATCAAACAAACTCAGGTTATGGAAGAAGGGACCAAGAAGAAAGTATTGGCAACAACTGTTTATTACAAGACAGCTCATGATGTTTATATTGATCTATCATGCACCTTTGCTTCTAGCATTGGGTAGACCTCATACAATAATTGTCGTAACTACCATTTCTTCGAAAAGAATCACAAACAACTTTGGAATTACCGATACAAGAATCAAAATTCAATATGTAATTTTAGTATTCAAAGAATATTATTTAAGAATCTTATTTATCAGTTATTAAACCCCGCTTTTTCCCCTATTTTTCCCAAGTTCAATTTTATAAGATTAGTGAGCATCCTATAACGTCCTGTCAAGAATCAACTCCGATGATAAGATATTTAAATCTAAATCTCTCTTAATGATTTGACCTATAGTTTTCCTTGGTCTCCCTCTACCTCTTACTAATTACTATTGGACTATTCTCCATCTAGTTTACAGTTCCTACTAGTGTTTCTATGGGTGTTTTTCATAC
Source organism: Sesbania bispinosa (assembly GCA_026901365.1). Classification (NCBI taxonomy): domain Eukaryota; kingdom Viridiplantae; phylum Streptophyta; class Magnoliopsida; order Fabales; family Fabaceae; genus Sesbania; species Sesbania bispinosa. The sequence continues at coordinate 293,509 of QLOH01000584.1, forward strand.
ATGGCAAAACCACCTAAGACGAGGTTCTAGAGAGCTATCCCAACTTTCTTTCTAATGATTTTATTTCTACTCATGTCTTGTGTAACCACTAACCCATTGTAACATTCTCATCTTTGCAACACTGATCTTATTCTCTTGTTAGCTCTTTATCGCCCAACATTCAACTCAATATAGCATCGCAAATCTTAAACCAGTGGTAAAATTTTCCTTTAAACTTAAGTGGTACTTTTCTATCACAAATCACACCTGAATTATTCCTCTATTTCATCCACCCTGCTTGAATCCTATACTTGTTTGTCACTCACTTTCCTTTTGCCCAAGTCTTGAGTTTTGGCACAATAGAAACTTTTCTTCCCTAAAACCAATGGTTTTCATGTAGTGGTTGACACTTGACACCTGACATAGCATTGGAGCAATGGAACATAAAAGAATTAAGAAACATCCATTCCTTTCCTTTACTTCTTGAGGTAAATCTTCTTCTAAGGCTACTACTTGGATAGAAAAGAGAATAATCTAGGTTTGGGAGTAGGTTGGACTTTAGGACAAAAAAATATAGGGTTCAATTTGAGGATATTTGGATTTACTAGTGTTAGAATATTAGAATAATATATTTAATATCTTAAGAATATCCGTTAAGATTAGGTTTAATCCTATAATATCTCCTAGGATTAGTTTCCATGTTTCTAGATAATTATTATGATTTGTTTCCTAATTACTAGTCTATATTAGTCCGTATAAATAAGCGTTAGTGTATAGTCTTTTGTAATAAATCTATCCATCAATCAATCTATTATCAGTTATCTATTATGAATTATTCTTCTCCTCTCTTCTTCCTTTCTATATCCAAAACCCTATAACTTTAACAACTAGTAGGTTTTCACAAAGAGGGTTCATACTTATAGAAATCATTGTTTTTTGGTTTGGAATGGATTGTATGAACGCTGGCTGGCAGCATCTCAATAGCGAAAGAGAACTTGGTGACACAAGAAAGTGAAATGCCTACTGATTGTGAAGTGTGAACTAATTCTATTGCACTATTTTAAGTGCTTGACGATTTTTTATATTGTCTATTTTCCTTTGCTTAAATGCTGGAAATAGCCTTGAATTATTTTTATTCTTTAAACAAATGGACAACTATTGAAATTGTTATTACCGATGTCTATGTTTTTATTTTGTTTTATTATTATTACTGAGTTTTTATATGCTTTAAACTAAAGTCTGTAAAAATTTTATTGCAATTACTTTAGTTCTAGAAAATCTTGGGACAATCTTTTAGGCCCTTTTGGACTGACAATGCTCATTTGAAAGTAATAATCTGAATGATAAAGTAAAAGAATTATTTGTTCCTTTGAGATTAATTGTTTGAATGTGTCACTAAGATGATTCTATATGACGAAATGATATGATTACATTAATGGATTACTTCCAGATATGCATTCTTATTTAAATGTACACTTTCAGTTTTGAGCATGGATAAAATATTCAGTCTGTACCACCAGCCTGTTTGACAGGTGAACCAACCAGGTCACAGGTCCAGAAAAGAGAAAACACAAAAATCCGGACAATAAAAAAACCGGTGGTAAAAGTTATATGTTGAGGGATTTTAGAAGCTATGATTGAGCAGTTATCAGATTTAATCGACTCTATTATCAGTTGTTAAATTAAATGTGTAGTTTTTTTACAGTATTTCATTGCAAACAAATGGGCATCTTAACCCTCTGAATTCATGAAAAAATGTTTACAAGAGTAGATTTTCTTTTAATGAGTAATCCATGATTTTATTGGAAGTTAGTCTATTTGAAAACTTTTGCCTTTGACCCATTTTGTTGCAGTGGATATTGGTGGTTCACTGAGTTGTATCACTCACTGACATTTTTTCCCAGATAACATCTAGTTCAAATCTGTCTTTGGTTTTGATTTTTGGTTACAGTGAACATTTATCTTTTATAAACTCTAAAGTTGCTTTGTTATCTGCATACAAGATCCACACATTTATACCCTTTTTTTGTGATATTTGTTATCCTCTTCTGGGGTATTTATGATTCGACCATATGGTATTGTTATGAATGGATAATATTTTGATCAGGTTTGAATTGGATTTTCTGAACTCCATTATCTTGACAAATCTTGTGGAATTGAAATCCTAATCAACTGTTTGTACTTTTTGGGATGTCCTAGTTTTAGAAGAAACTCCGCCTCATTTTTGCAGAATTTATGCATGTTTTCCTTAGGTTTCAGTGAATGGTCTGCAGAATTGTTAGGTTTGATAGTCTGTCATATGTGCTAGTCATGCCCTTGTTTTTTGGTTGAGTGGATCACTGACTGATCTATTCCTGTCATTCTAGAAACCAAAAGAAGTGATCAATAAATTAAGAGTTGGAGAAAAAAGATGATCATATTTGTTGACATTCCCATATTTAACATTCGCTTTCTTGTGTAATATTCCCGAATTTTTTTTCTTCATTATCTATTTTTATTTAATTTAGTTCTGGTAAAATATCAATATTTACATAATAAGGATATTATGATGAAACAGAATACGTGACCCACTCACAGGCAATACATAGAGAGAAGAACAAACGTAAAAGGAAATATCACATTTATAAATCAGCTTACATTTTCTTGGAGATGAAGACCTGCTTGGTTTATAAGAACCTGCAGTTCAAGGAACAGTGTAATAATCAATGCACAAGTGAACAAATTTTAATGCAGCAGATTATATTTTAAACAAGAAAATCAATGACCCCCTCAAGCATCCATTTCATTAATTTTCTCATTAAGATAAAGGAGAAAATTGACCATATGGTATAATTATGAAAGCAAGGAAACATTGCAAAAAGTAAAAACATCAAGAATAACTTACACATTTGATCATATTAGCTCTGTGTGTTGGGATCCCATTAACTACCTTTGCAGATGAAACTGATACTAAGTTATTTGAAAGGCAAAGTGCCTGCAAAATAAATTTGAAAACTAGTCTAAATAATTTCTTTAAAAGCATGTTGTAGTAGAAATAATGAAGAGGAAGAAACACAGATGATGAAAATTCAGGTGCATTCGGATATCTCTAAAATAGATAAATAATCACAATAATGTAATTAGAGCTTTGAGGATTCAACACAATATTAGTTCCAACAGAAGGTATCCAGATGGTAAGTAAAGATTGTTGAAAGGCCTCATCAAAATCTATAAACTGCTACTATTGTATTTAACAGCACACACTGATACCAGGGTCCTGTATGCATCATTGTCCTTGCACTTGCTTGCAATATATCCACATTTAATGACAATGACCATGGTGATGTTTCTCAAGACAAGTTATTGTCTTTTGTACAATGGTAAAGAAATTTACCTGAATTTCAATTACGAAAGTTCTTGAACCATCCATTATTACGGTAATAGCTAACCCAGCTAAAACTTCTGAATCAGAGTGTTGCTCAGTGAGAAACATTTCACTGGCATTTGAAACAGCGCAGAATCCTGATTGTGACATCTTAAAAATTCCAAGCTGATCACATAAATCGAAGCCAATACATATCAAACATCAATTTTTTCAGATCATTGTAATTATAGGAGAAAAATGGAAGCCCAATTTGCCCAAATACCATTAAGAAATTGACATAATAATAATGCATAAAGAAATACTTCTTTATGTAGTTGAATTGAGAGAAATGAAAAGAACTTGACATGTAAAATCCTTTAAAATAATTCGATAAATATGCAGTTTAAATTTCACTCCTGCACACATCAGATCATGACACACCATGCCTCTGTACTACATTACTTCCAAATATGTGCACAGGTAGATTTATCCACATTCTCAAAATTATTAACCATCACAGGAAGATACTAACATAACAGACATAGACCAAACGAAAAAGAGCAAGACATCAAAGCCAGTACACACTGTTCAAGATATTAGGGGTATTGTGGACAGACAGCTTTTCAAAAGTATTGATAGAAACAGGTAGCTTCCATCAAGGAAGAATAGATCCTTAATCTAGTAGACAATAGACGTAGCATACCTCATCAGTGGATCCAAACCGATTTTTCACAACCCGAAGCATTCGATGTGATGTGTACCTCTCACCCTGAGCATTAATATAAACAATTAGCACAGAGAAAAAACATAACGTATCCAGTGCAGTGATTTCAAGAATCCAACTAAAAGTATATGTATATAAAACGCAAGGAGTTACAAACAAAAGTGCCAGATTTTAGTTTGAACATAATATCATAAAAACAAAATAGAAGGGGAGCCTCGGTGCAACGGTTGGAGTTGCTACCGCGTGACTACGAGGTTACAAGTTGGAATCATGGAATCAACCTCTTGCAAATGCAAGGTAAGGCTGCCTACAATAGACCTACAATGGGTCCAACCCTTCGTTGGACCCTACCATGATGGGAGCTTTATAGCAGCATGTTGTCCTTTTTATCATCATAAAAACAAATAGCAATTAATTTTAAAAAAACCATTAGGGAGTAGGAAAAAACATGTGCTGTAACCATTACAAATTTTAGAAAGGAATAAAAAAAATTGTTGTCAATGACTATTGCTTTGATGCTTAACCACCAATAATAGGGCATGTTTTGCAGCATATGTTAGTGTTTTTCCACTTCACATCATCCTCTTTTTGCTCATTATGATTGTGAGTTTTTGTTTTCAGTCTTCTAATACTATTTAGTCAGTACTTGAGGAAGAAGGCATTTAAACTGGAAAGGCAGAACTCAGAAAGAAATCTGTAGAAAAAGATTGGTATTCAACAAAATACAACTAAGTTTTTAATCGTAATTCTGCAGTTAAATGCATATATATTGCTCCCAAAAAATATTCTCTCATTCGCTTTCCAAAATTTTATTGTGATTTAGCAAAATGCAAAACTGGAAATAGATTCTCCTTATCAAAATCTTATTGTTTTGCCATGCCACAATATAGTACTTCAAAGGCAGGATACTATATTCAATACATACTAGATGAAGGCTTCATGATATAAAAGCAATATTAGATATCCAAAAGGGAAAAAGAAGCTCAAAAAAAGATTTTCCAGGTAGTTGAAACTATAATGACAGGAACAAATCAGCTTTTATTAACTATCAAGGAAAGAACAGTGTAACGAGGTACTAACTTCCATATACAAAACAACATCAACAATATGTTCCAAGACACGAGGCCCTGCTATATCTCCAGATTTTGTCACATGTCCAATCTGAAATATAAAACAAAAAAGAAAGAAGAAAAAAATATTATCATGAATGTCAACAATCCAAAGGTCACATTGAAATACATGCCCACAGATAAATTACAAAAGTACACACAAGCAATACCAATCTTATAACCCTGTTCTTTTGGCTAGCAGTGTAACTACAAAACTATTTCCTCTTTTACCATAACAGCAAATGTAAATCATTTTTAACTAACTGAGGGTAGGAAAAAATGGAAATACCCACTTTTGTCTTCCTTCAAAATTGTACGCATGATGCAAAAGATGATAGCTCATAAATATTGCGACAGATACAATTCACCATTTAAGTTAAATGTAATTCACAAAATTGATAGAGGTATGCTCACCAAAAGAACAGGGATATTAGTCGTTTTCGCAAATCGCATCAAAGCTGAAGTACATTCCTTCACCTGTCACACACCAATAAAAAGTCATGTACCATTGAACCGGCATTTGACTTCACTGGGAAAAAAAAAGATCTAGTTAATGCACTTTGACAGTTTATGGTTGAGGAGCAGATTAAATAAGGTGTGACAAGATAAAGTAGACCATGTATCTCAGCAACTAAATAAACCAAATAAATAATTTAAGCAATAGAAAATTACTACAGCATGAGTTTATCTTTGTTTAAACAATCATTTATTTGATAATGATCAATACTAGAATGATGAATTTAGTATGAGAAAAAAGGTTGAAGTTAATTAAATATTAAAAGAAAAAAGAAATTTCCTAACTATATCATAAGACACATCATTTTAAAACAATCCCAACAGATGTATGTAGCACACTGCAGCTAAAACATCCTTGATAAATTTAAATTCTCTTTAGGGTAAACAAATTTGGTAGATTCAAAACCTGAACAATCCCTCCAACACTTCCTATTATACATTTCAAATAAACAGTTTGTATTGAATCAACAACCAGAGCGCGAGGGGAGAGACAGTGAGCTTTCTTCAATATATCCTGACACCATGGAAAAAGTACAAAAAAAAGGAAGACAATTGTTGAGACTTCATTATATACTGCTCCACTCTAGGCAATTAAGAATAACATTATAATAAAGCAAGGAAAATGCTATCCGAAAAACTAATCAGCAGAGTTCAAGACAATACCTCAATATCGGTACTTGAATATAAATATATATTAGATTTAATCCCAAGGCGATCTGCTCTGTGACCAATTTGCTGAAGGCTCTGTCACATAAGAGAGAACAAATACAGGCTATATAAAAAAAATCAGAGACCCTAAAGAAGGTTGAAAATCAAAAGCTAAACTACATTATACACCTTCAACAGCAGTGAAATCAAAGACTACCTCTCTGTCTACAATAAAAAATACAAGATTTAGCATGATAAGATATATAGGCCAAGAGGTAAGGGGCAAAAATAGTAAAATAAGCCGTACCAGTCATTTTCTGTAGATTAACTTAGTATCAATGTCCAATATTTTTCATTTTCATAATCATTATATAAAAGTTTTCTTTATCTTTTAAACAGTAAGTATTATGTCTTACCAAAAAAAAAAAAAAAACAGTAAGTATTATGTGGAATAAGAATGTGAGTACATTTTAGTTTATGGAATCTGTACTTTTTTTACTTTAGGCCCTTAGTTTGCATTACTTGTGTTCAAAACATTTTTACTTACTCTATAACATACAGGGATTATCAAACCAATGTGAAATGTTCTGACAGTATTAAAGAAATATAAATGTCCAATATTTTTCATTTTCAAAATCATTATATAGAAGTTTTCTTTATCTGTTAAGCAGTAAGTATTATGTATACGAATGAGAATGTGACTACATTTTAGTTTATGGAATCTGTCCCTTTTTACTTTAGGCACTTATTTTGCATTAGTTGTGTCCAAAACATTTTGACTTACTCTATAACATACAGGGATTATCAAAGCAATGTGCAATGTGCAATGTTCTGACAGTAGTTATATGGGTGTCTGTAGGTAAAACAAGTTTTTTAAAAAAATAAAAAATTCAAATTGAAATTTAAAACATTCATGTGAATATATGATAATGAGCTCATTGATGAAAAGCATAATTTAAAACCATTAAGAGCCTATTAAAAGCAAACCTCTTCACCAGAGACATATACAACTGGAGAAGCTTCACCACCACTGCCTGCTATTAATGCTGCCATCTTCCAATTCAACATTGCAATTAAACCAAGAATTATTGACAGTTGACCAGTCCATAAAAAGAAAGTTGATCATTAGACTTTTAAATCCAGTTTTACCATCCAAAGATAATACCTGCAACAACAGTGTACTCTTCCCAACACCAGGATCACCACCAACTAAAGTCAAAGAACCTTTAAAACCAAAATTATAGATAAAGTAAGTCACGGATAATCAAATTCATCAAGTGCTGGAGCATCAAATAAACTTTAATTAGGAAAAATATTGTAAATTCTCAGACAATCAACTGGAAGCATTCTTATGAAAATTCAAATATTAAGCTCATCAAGGAAAAAAGAGAGAATAAAAGCAATCTTCCAGTAATCACCAAGATCAATCACCAAATCCAGTGACTCTTTTGAATTAGTCCCACCCACAAAACAGACAAACATAGCAAAGGAAAAAAATTTGCTCAAAGCATGAGCCTTCGTGATTATTAGAGTTGTAATTAATCCCCACAGTCATAGTGGATGAACTAAACTTGATGACATTACAAAGAAAGATATGTTAATAGTTGATACAGTTCTTGCCAGATAATGCTTAATTACCATTTATAAATTAAACACGCACACACACACACAATGTTAAACAATGCATTTGATAACTTTGACCTAGCAAATCCATCACACCCAGATAAACATGAAGAAGAAAAAAGAAACACAGTAGCCCCAACAGTTGCTGGCATATCAAAGTAGACAAGTAAATTGGATCCAACCTGGTACAAGACCGCCACCAAGCACTGTAGAAACTTCATCTCCAAAAGGGCCAGACCTGATATCAAAGCAAACTGCAAAGTATAACACCTGAGAAGCACCACATCTTTTGTTGAAGACCAGAAGAGCAGATGCTGCCTCTCACACACACCGAGGCATAGTATAACCAAGTCCTTCTAGTTAACTCCTTTATGAAGATGACAATTTTTCATAGAAAAAGTCATACTTGCAATTGCAAATCCTCAAGATAACTTTTTCTTTTTCTTTTATACCACATTACTACTCCCTCAAAATTCAAATAAACCCTTTGTTACTTCAGAGAAGAGCCCCAACAGCAATTATTACATGATCTAAAATGCACAAAATCCAAATAGCCAATACCAACATATATCCAAAACATTTTCTTTTTGAAAAAAATAAAAAAAGGGAACTTACAAAGGAATTCTCCAATCCTGCAGGTTGAATCCACGGTTTACCTCGCTCAATTTTATGGGATGCAACTGATCTGGTCGTTGTGGGAGCCACAATCCCACTGCATCTTCGGAAACGGCTAACCCATTTCTAAACTTATTATTATCAGCATCACTGATTTTGGCCTCATGAAACTCTTTCATTGTGCCAATTATGCCACATGAGGGGCAAGTCCCCCACCATTTACCTGCTACATACCCACAATTGGAGCAAACCCATTGAGCTTTCACCTTCCCCGTTTTCTTCGTCTCAACTATGCTTCTTATCTGACCCTTCTTCAGGTTCAGCATCCTCCCACTTGGCTTTTCTTCCTCCTCAACTTCGCCGTCACTGTGATCACTGAGTCTCTGCTGCTGCGCGTCAAAGACGTTGCTGTACATACTCCAACCAATGGGTTGGCTTTTCCTATTTTCGGTGTCACTGGATTCTAGTTCCGGGGAATTCGTGGAGAAATGGGAAACGATAGATGAAAATGCGCATTTGGGGTTTAGGAGGTGGCGCTTGTGGTGGATGAAGATAGTTCTGAGGAGTCTCATGGTGAATGATATTGATATTTTGATATAAGTGGAAGAAACCCTCTGCACAGAATGTTGCAGAATCTCACTTTCGCATAAACCCTCTGCTCCGCATTTCTAGGGTTTATGCTATGCAAAAGGACAGGGACAAAATCAGCAGGGTTTTGTTCGAAAACAAAATGCATAAACTGACAACTTAAAACCGCGCGTGACCCCAAAAGTTCAAATTATAATAGGTAGAGAAGCCTTGAATATGTTTCGAAGTAAGGATTTTAAGGGGATGGAAAAATATTCTTTAATTGTTTGATTAAGAAGAAAAGATAAGGGAAAATAAAATTAAAGATTAAATATGTTTTTCGTCCCTCACTCCTTTAAAAGAGATGTTAACGAGTGCTCTGAGGGATCCATAAATAAAAGGATTTATTGAAAATCACTACAATAAAAACTTTTTACTCTTGGTTTCTAACAAGTGCCCTTAAGGCACTCGTTGGCATTTCCCTTTTCAAATAGTCTCCATCGTTAGAATAGTTAACAAAATGATGATGTGGTCGTTAACATATTTGTTGACCTGGCTTTCTCATACTTATGTGGCATCCAATGTGTCAATAAATTAGTTTTATAATTTATTTTATTACATAAAAGGGAAAAAAATTCAAAACCAAGAAATTAGAAAAGAACTTTTTCTTGTCTCTCTCAAAGAACCTTCTTCTCGTCTTCTTCAACGCACTTCCGCCATTTTTTAGCTTCAATATCAATTCCTCCAACTCTAAAAAAGGATACAATAGAATTTACTCTGCTTAGAGGTCTATGAGAGAAGGAATAATAAATGAGAATAGAAAACTTTCATGTCAAATCAGAACCAATAACAAACAAAGTTGGTTGCTATTATGCATGGCTTGGAATTGGCGTGAGAAGGTAGCTACTGAAGACTGATTTGTTGGTCAGACTCTACTCTAGCTTTGTTGTTGATCGAGAGGCCACTGTTACACTCACATCGTTATGCTGGTATTATATCTGAAATCCAGAGATTGGTTGCTAAGGATTGGTCAGTCTCATTTCATCATACTCTCTGTGAAGGGAATTATAGTGCTGATTTTTTAGCTAAACTTGGAGTTCATTTCGTGCATCCATTAGTTCAGCTGCAACACCCTCCTCTGACCCGGTTGTCCGTGTTACTAGCTGATAGGATGGGGGTTCTATTTCCCCGTGATTAGTTGGTTTTTGTTCTTTTTTTTTTTGCCTTTTCCTCCTCTTTTTGTTTGTTTCCTTTGTCTTTTTAAGCCTTATTGTACATAAAACAATTTTTAGGCCATTGATTAATATTCCAATCCATTGCAATAACAGACTATATATTTTCAGACCTTTGTTTTGCTCTGCTCTCTTAGAAGAGAAGACAAGTCACAACCTTTTCTAAAATCTTTCTACCTTAGTTAGTTATTGGTCTAACTGAACTGAATTGTCACTCACCTACATTTCTAAACTGCCTCAGATCTGCGAGAATGGAGCACTAGGATTGTTGAGAGTTGGAGGAATTGGTATTGAAGCTAAAAAATGGTTGAGTGACGTTGAAGAAGACAGGAAGAAGGTTCTTCAAGAGAAACAAAAAAGTTTTTTTTCTAATTTCTTGGTTTTGAATTTTTTTCCCTTTTTTATGTAATAAAATAAATTATAAAACTAATTTATTGACACATTGGATGCCACATAAGTCTAAGAAAGCCAGGTCAACAAACATGTTAACGGCCACATCAGCACTATGTTAACTATTCTAACGGCAGGGACTATTTTGAAAAGGAATGATTTTAGGGGGATGAAAAGCTAAAAAAAATTAGAAGAACTAAAATGAAAACGAGTATATTTTAGTGGGACCAAAAATATATTTAATCCTAAAATTAATTTACTTATATACTCCTTTATTTTCATAACACTTAGTTTTATTAATATGAGTATAGGGGTTTTTGAGCCATTTTGATTATTTAATTTAAACTCCCTCCCCGCCTCTCAAATTTCCTCCAACCAAACAATATGTAAAATATACACGCGTCACCAGTTAGATCCATGAAACAGTGATGGTGGAACCCTTCTAATATAGGGTTTCATAGTGTTACCTCATGACAATTCCATGAAATAGTGATGGTGGAATCCTTCTAATCTCCTAATACTCCAATTGCATTGATTCTTTTTTACAGAGACTCTATAAACCTTTAAGTTTAACCCCTAACATTAGGGACTTAACATAAACAGTATTTTTAAGCCCTTTGTCGTGTAGGATTGCTGAATTGGATGCTTATTTGGCACTTAATAGATCAAGTCATACAAAAACGTTCCATGTCAGCTTCTGTTAACAACATTTCTAATGGTGACTAAATGAGGGAATAATGTGGTGACCATTTTCTTTGAGGGATCTAACTGATGACAAACATCTTTGAAGGACCTAACTAGTGTCACGTGTATCTTTCACGGACCTAGTTGGGGGTTTACTCTATGTTTTACAAGGCCTAAAATATGGTTTTGATCCCAAAATTATCCCATTTTTTATTTGGTCCCCAATTTTTTTTTCAAATTAGTACTAAAAAAATTCCATCTCATTCTCGCTTGGTTTGTCTATTGATGTATTGTTAATTCTCTTTGTTAAATATTTGGGTGGTAGCTGAGGTAGACATAATAGTGTCAATTGACAAAATAATACCGTACATGTCACAGAGGATTAGTTTTCACCAAAATTATACTCAGTCCCATTACAAAAAAAATAAAATAAAAAAGAAATAAAAGAGTGACAAAATAGTAGAGAAAGAAAAATAGCAACCTTCTTGTCATAGTTGCGACCACGGTCACGACTCATTGTCACCATCGTTTGCATCACTTCACCATTGTTTAGTTTCTGTTACCCTTTCGTCGCGATCATCACCACAACAGTGCCTCGCCCAACATTTAGTTCCATCCCCTGCCAAGCACAAATCCAATAGTCTTTGTAAAAGAAACTAAAATAAACCAGGAAAAGAAAAACACCAGAAAAAAGATTAGAAAAAGAGAGAGGAATGAAGCCAACCCCGGAGAACCCCCAGTCGTAGCCAACATCTCAATGACCATCATTCTTTTCCCACGGCTGAGAACCACCCTCAATCACATCCAAAATCACCAATCCCCTTCCGTCACGACCCATCAATGTGGTATGAACCTCCATGTTACAGTAACCCATGTCCCGTCGTGGCACATCCCACCGCAAGAACCATCATCAAACCAAATCACCCATATGTCGCACCACCACCTCCATGGCCATCACCATTTTCACCTGCCATCCGGATGCTATCGTCATGTGTTTTCAGCCCCCGTTGCCATTGCACATGACCGAGATCTCTATCACATCGTCGTGCACGATCGAGATCTCTACCGTGTCACCGTGGTTATGTCTCTGATAAGTGCCAAATATTAGGATGTTTTGTATGGAAAGAATGGCACTTTTTGGGTTAATTGCATTAATTCTTTAATTGATTTCCTCCAAATTCTAGAACATTTAAGTTAAGCAGTAATATCTGAGTACTGACTTAATTGAGGCATTCTAATCCCAATTTTTGATGTTTAATTGCAGGAAATATGAAAGGAGATCAATCAGGAACAAAAGAAGTGAAGAAGCAAGAAGAAAAGAGAAATTCCAAGACAAGTGAAATTTTTTAGCTTATGAGCTAAATTTTTAGCTCATGAGCTAAAATGGACCAGAGAGGATTGCTTTTGGGTGTTGAATTGGCTCATGAGCTAAATTTTTAGCTCATGAGCGAAAATGGGCCAGAGAAGAGTGCTTTTGGGTGCTGGATTGGCTTATGAGCTAAATTTTTAGCTCATGAGCGAATTACCTTACTTCACGTTGAAGAATGCTTTGGCTCATGAGCTAAATTTTTAGCTCATGAGCGAATTTTCATAAAACAGCACCTTAAACCAATTTCGAAGTTAGTTTCAGTTGTTGGTCAATTCTAAAAAAAAAATAGAAAAAAAGCTCGAACGGAGAACGAAGGCTGTGGAACTTAATTTTATCATCTTCTTCTTCACTTTTCTTGGATAGTAAAGTCACCATGAGTGGCTAATCTTCTCCTTTGGGATTGAATGTAAATCGACTCGAACTCGGATATATTCTGGTTATATTTTTATATAGTGATTTCGTTTCTATCGATATTGTTATTTTCGTTCTGTTTATATGTTCTTGATTCTATCTGATCAATAGATTCTAGATTTAGATTTTTGGATTTAACTGGAAAGTATTTCTGAAAATCCGATCTGAACGAAAATAGTCGATATATCGTTATACTAGGAATAGATTTCGATATATTGAATGCTTTGATACTTGAACTTAATGCTGGATAATCTATTGAATATATGAGGAATCAATATTCAAGAGATTAATCTTATGAATTTTATAATTGAGGAATCAATATAAATGACTTTTGTGTATGCATCTATATCCATAGTTACAAAGGCTATATATTGATATACAACCAGAATATAGACGAGGGAGATAGATGAAATTCAATCCCAGTTTTTCCCACTGATATTTCAAACCAACTTTACTCTTTATTATTGCTTACTAGAATTGTGTTTAGTTATCATATCAATCATGAAACAAAATATTCTCTTTTGTATATATTCACTTTTTGAATTAGTGAAATTTTGAACTACCAACTCCTCGTGGGATCGATACTCTGAAATCATTTTCATATTACTACAGTTGACTAATAGGTATACTTGCCTAGGAGATCAACAGTCTCCCCACTGCTCCGCTGTCGTCGGCCCTCTTCCCGTTGCTACGGCGCCACTAACACGCTCCATAACCAACCCGAGTTGCCTCTCATCCACTTTTCCCAAAATCGTGAAACCTAGCAACGGAAAAGAAAATTGTATCTTCTTGGATTGCCAATTGGGATTATTATGTCTACCTCAATTGCCATGTAGATATTTAACGAAGAGAATTAACAATACACTAAAGGAGGGACCAAACAGGAATGAGATAGAATTTTTGGGGAAATAGTTTGGAAAAAAAAATGGGGACCAAATTAGAAAATCGGGACATCTTGGGGGACCAAAAATCATATTTTAAAATTTTTTTCAAGGTAAAATACATTCTTTTTCATCTTCGTCCCTTTATTTTTTTTTTAGTTTTTTCGTCATTCCAAAAGTAATCTTGTTCAAAATAGTCTTTGTCGTTAGAATAACTCAACGTCTTGCCGATGTGTCCGTTACTCTATTTGTTGATGTGGATATCTCCTTCTTCCTCTTATTTCTCGTAACCTAACATACAAGTGTGTCATTTTTTGGCTTCTCTTTCTTCTTCTTTTTCCTCTCATCAACCCTAATCCTCCATTAATGAAAGTCTGAACTATTTACTCTCATTTTTTCCCTCACCAAGTAATAGAGATATATAATTTCCAAGTGACGAAGATATCAAGATAATTTGCCTGTTATTAGAGATAATTGCTTGCTACAGAAGACACTTACTATTTATTATAAAAGGAGCTGAATGGAAAAGATAGTTACATATTCTTGAAGACACTTATCCTTTGCTCATCCTCTAAGCATGATAAAGGCTCAAGAGAAATCATATCCTTAAAGATGAAATAACCACTCAAGAAGAATCTCAAGATGAAGCACTAGCCTTCGATTGGAGAAGAACACGGTAATTCAAACTTTTAGAAAGAACCATGCTCTAGCACTCTAGTTCATCAATAGAAGAAATGTCAAAATTGGATCTCAAACATTTGCCTCCTAATTTGAAATATGCATTTTAATTTCCACCTTCATCACTTCCCATAGCAATTTCATCTTTTTTTGACAAGTCAGATAAAATAAAAATTGCTTGAGGTATTATGATGCTACAAAAGAGGCTTTTGAATGGATGATACATAATATCAAAGGGATCAACCCAATAACTTATACACACGAGATCCATCTTGAAGAAGAATACCAACCAAAAGTACAACCTTAGAGGCATTTGAACCCAATCTTTAAAGGAAGTAGTAAAAAAATAGATAATTAAATTATTAGATGTTGATGTTATATATCCTATATCATATGGCTCTTGGGTAAACCCAATGCAGGCAGTCCCTTAAAAAGGAGGAACAATCGTTATAAAAAATGATTGAAAAACAAAGAGGTAGTTGACAAAAGTGTCATCCAGATGGCAAATATGCATCGACTACAAAAAATTGTAAGGGGATACCTATAAAGATCATTTTCCCTCACCTTTTATTAATGAAATACTTGAAAGATTATCTGATCACGACTATTATTTTTTTTTGGATTATTATTCTAATTATGCAAATACCAGTGGCTCCCAAAGATTAGGAGAATACCATTTTTACTTGTCCTTATAAGACATTTGCTATAGGACAATGTCCTTTAGGCTTTGTAATGCATGAGCAAGATTTCAAAGATGTGTCATAGCAATATCCTTTGATTTATTAGAAATATGTATATAAGTGTTCATGGACAATTTTTTCCATCTATGAATCTTTTTTTAATAAATGTTTGTACAGCTTCAAATCAATAATAAAAAGATGCAGAGAAACTAAGTAAGTCTTAAATTGGGAAAAATGCCAGTTTATGAGATGAATGCATAGTCTCAGGACATAGAATTTCCAGGCATGGTATAGAAGTTGACCGACTAAAATTGAATTCATTGAAAAACTTCGACCCCTTAATTATGTAAGAGTAGTTAGAAGCTTCTTAAGCCATGCAGGAATCTACAAAAGATTCATTAAAGATTTCTCAAAATATCCCAACCACTAAATAATGATTTAGTAAAAGATTATGAGTTCAACTTTGATGAGCCATGTCTTACAACGTTCAATATAATTAACAATAAACTAGTTGAACCCCTTTATCATCTAAGACCCTGATTGGTCTCTACCATTTGAGTTGATGTGTGATGCAAGTAACAGAACTGTAGAAGCAATATCATCTAGGATATATATTATGCTAGTATGACACTATGCAAATTTCAGAAAGAAAAAAAAATCATTGCTAGATATAGTTTACATGATGGATAAATTCCAATAATGTTAAAAGGGATTATTTATATAGACCATGTCGCTACAAAGTACCTATTGATCAAACAAGATGCTAAACCATGACTAAAACAATAGATACTCTTAACATAGGAGTTTAATATTGAAATAACAAACAAAAAGGGAGCAAACAATATAGTGGCAAGTCATTTATCCAAAATAGACCCAAAGGAGAAACCATTGAAAAATCACTCAAATTTAAGAAACCTTCCACAATGAATAACTAATGATTATGAGAAAAATACCATGGCATGTTGACTTAGTGAATTTCATGGTTACGAAGACTATTCATAAAGAACTCTCAAGTAGTCAACGAAAAAAAGCTAGTCAAGGATTCACGTTTTTTTTTTTGGAAGAACCATACTTATTCAAGGTATGTAGAGACTGTAACGTCCTAATTCTGAAAAACCTAGGATTTATGCCCGTTGGAAGCATAAGTTCCAAATTTAGGGAATTATTTTTCGTGACATTAACAATATCATAAACATATATGAATTTACTTAAGTAATCCAACATGTACATAAGCATAATCTGAATACGATATACATCAATATGGTTGGGATACTAACATACATGTGCTCTGAACAAAATAGAATACCCATGAAGGGCTACACATGTACAATGGTATCCCTCAAATAATACATAACAAAGATACTAAAACATCCAAAATAATAATGTGCTGAAGTTACACAAAAAAAAAAACTTCAACAACTCCAACTCCCTCAACGCTCTTCCTGAGGGGAACCCTGTGCATCTAAAACATAGCCACAAACATGTGGTGAGACTAGTGTTTTAGTGAGCATAACTATGCATGCATGTAGTGTAGGGAGGACAAACATATGAAATGCACAACTAAATCGCCATATCATACATAAACTAACTCAACCACATTTCATAAGAATGCATGACCTGATTTTAACTCGGCAGAAGGGGTCTTATCACTTAACTGGGCTAGACCTGAGCTTAGACTACAAGGAACGTATTCCCTAGGGGCTATCCTCGCCATTAACTGAGCCGGATCAAAATTCATTTTCATGGTAACTAGGGTCGAAGCCAATTTACTTTCACCATTTATATGACTAATATAACATGAATCATGACAAAATATAGTATAAACATGAGAATGGACAAAGCTCTAACTTGGAGAAACCCCTAATCATGCTATTCAAAATCTCAACCATACACATAACCATAGATGGAGGATATACATTCACCCAATCAAAACACAAGCCAAAAAGAAGGGAAATAGAAGAATAGGGACCATTGGGGACATTTCATACAAAATGGGTGAAGGTGTGTGAGCTATACTTACTTGAACCAAGCTCAAAGAGAAGAGAAAGGGATGGTAAGGTGAGGTGACAAGCTCAATCTTCTTCCTTCTCTTTCTAAATCCTCTCTCTAAGGTGGTAATAAATGTGTATTAATGAGGGCAAAAATCTAGCTCATCTGTTTTAAAAAACTGAAATCGCGCATTTTCGCTCAAGTGAGACTTTCTCGCTTGAGCGAGACTTTTAAAAGTCTTTGCTGTCGCGTTCTCGCTCAAGCGAGAGCCCTTTCGCTTGAGCAAAAATCTTCCAGAGAGCACCGCCTCTCCTGGACTAGAGAGCACCCCCTTCTCTGGAATGTTTTCACTTGAGCGAGAGGTTTCTCGCTCAAGCGATAACATCAATAACCAAAATTCTTCCTTTTTCCGATATTCTCACTCAAGCGAGGTCTTTCTCACTTGAGAGAAAATGCTCTAGAGTTACTCCCAAAAATTCAGTTTTAAACCCCGTTTCACCTAATTTATTTTGTGAAAACCTCTGACACTTCTAATTTCACTTATAAAACTGTTTTTCATGAAATTTGGGATGTTGTAACTCTACCCCCATTAAATTAATTTTGTCCTCAAAATTGGTTATGCAAAAACTTAAATTACCTCAAGAAAACAATTTTAGATACCGAGTGCAGATATCATCCTCCTTCTCCCAAGTCGCCTTCTCAGGTGTCTGACCCTCCCAAATCACCTTCAATAACGAGATTACCTTATTCCTTGGGGTTTTGACACTCTGGGCAATAATTCGTGCAGGTCTAGTGGGAACTGTGAGGTCTTCCCTTAATTGTACCGATTAGGAGCTAATGATGTATGAATGGTCATGGACATACTTTCTAAGCTAGGAAACATGGAAGACATCATGGACTATGGACAAATGGGGTGGTAGGGCTATCCTGTAAGCCAGAGGACCAATCCTCTGCAGGATTTGGAATGGACCAATGAATCTGTGGTTAAGTTTTCTGGCTTTGATGGCTCTTCCAATACCTGTGACGGGAGTTACTTTTTAAAAAAATACATGATCGCCCTCCTCAAACTCTAGGTCCTTCCTCCTCCTATCAGTATAGCTCTTCTGCCGGCTCTGGGCAATTACAAGCTTTTCCCTAATCCTCTTGATCTTATCTGTGGTTCCCTAAACCAACTTCAAACCTAACAGGTTCCTCTCACCCACCTCATACCAACAGAGTGAGGATCTACACTTCCTACCATACATCACTTCATAGGGTGTCATGCCTATACTTCTATGGAAACTGTTGTTGTAGGAAAACTCTATGAGCGGTAGGTACCTATCCCAATTACCTTTCTCCTCTAAAACATAAGCTCTAACCATGTCCTCTAGGGTCTGGATGGTCCTCTTAGACTAACCGTCAGTCTGAGGATGGTAAGCAGTGGTAAACTTCAGTTTTGTCCCGAAAGCCTAGTGAAGTGCATTCCAAAACCTAGAGGTGAACCTAGGGTCTCTATCTGAAATGATGCTAGAGGGTATATCATGAAGTTTTACAATCTCCCTAATATACAGGTCTGCTAACTTACTCAGGGGATAAGTGGCCCTAATAGCTAGGAAATGGGCCAACTTAGTCAGTTGATCCACAATGACCCAAATAACGTCATACCCTGTTGGGACTATAGGTAGTCCCATTGCAAATTTCATAAAAAACAGTTTTATAAGTGAAATTAGAAGTGTAAGAGGTTTTCATAAAAGAAATTAGGTGAAATGGGGTTTAAAACTGAATTTTGGGGAGTAACTCTAGAGCATTTTCACTCAAGCGAGGAGAATATCAGAAAAAGGAAGAATTTTGGTTACTGATGTTCTTGCTTAAGCGAGAAACCTCTCGCTCAAGCAAAAACGTTCCAGAAAAAGGGGTGTTTTCTGTATGATTCTCGCTCAAGCGAGAACCTTCTCGCTTGAGCGAGAACCTTCTCGCTCCTTCTCGCTTGAGCGAGAACCTTCTCGCTTGAGCGAGAACCCTCCAGAGAGCACCCCCCCTCTCTGGACTTTTCTCGCTCAAGCGAGAGCCCCTCGCTTGAGCGAAAATCTTCCAGAGAGCACCCCTCTCGTGGACCATTCTTGCTCAAGCGAGAATCATCCAGAGAGCACCCCCTTCTCTTGAACGTTTTCGCTTGAGTGAGAGGTTTCTCGGTCAAGCGAGAACATCAGTAACCAAAATTCTTCCTTTTTCTGATACTCTCGCTCAAGCGAGATCCTTCTCGCTTGAGCGAAATTGCTTCAACGTTACTCCTCAAAACTTAGTTTTAAACCCCCTTTCACCTAATTTCTTTTATGAAAACCTCTTACAATTCTAATTTCACTTATAAAATAATTTTCCATAAATTTTGGGATGTTATAGAGACAACATCATTCACCATTGCGTACCTGAAGATGAAGTTATAAAAGTCCTTGAGCATTGCCACTCAAGAGAGATGAGAGGACATTTTGGACCTACCACAACTGGAAGAAAATTTCCTCAAGGACTATATTAGCCAACCTTATTAAAGGATGCCTAAAACTATGTTAGAGGATGTGATAGCTGTTAAAGAACCAGTAACATATCTAGAAGATATGACATGCCCTAAATAATGTGTTGATTTGTGAAACCTTTGACAATGGTATATGGATGTGATATGATTTCTTTGTTTGTTTGGTGACTTCCGCATAAGATAACATTTACTTATATAAAACCCATGAACCACAATATACTAATTCAAGGTGGTTGCTACCGTGAGTCATCTAAATTGTGACTCACCCGTGCAGCACGAAAATGACCTGTGCTAACCAGTAAAATTGACCGATAATGATTTAAATTATTAATAAAATAATGAGTTTACATATTTAAAAAAAATTGTAAGTGAGTACAATCATCTACAAAAGGCAAAGAAAATTAAAAAATCATGTCCACCCTTAACGCACTAACCATTTATCACACTAACATTGCAAGGTTGCAGTCTTTTTTAATTTGTAAGGAACCTTGAGAGATTTGAAAGGTGGAAGAAATATGAGTAAGATGCAATCCATGGAAGGAATTCTATTGCACATTCTCTTCAGCTTCGCAAAGAAACTCCGTTGCGACATCATTCTTCGCAAAAGGGTGAAGATCCCAAATCGACAGTTTGTAGAGAGAGAGAGTGACGTCGCACCTCCGGTGGTCAAGAAACGGTGACTCATGCAACTTTTTGGCACGATAAACGTGAACGGTGGTCCAGGGAAGCTTGTAGGTGAATTAACGATGGCACGGGATGATGGCAGTGCACCTTGTAGCGACGGAGAGGTTAGACAGAGACTGTGACTGTGACTTGCGATGGATCCCCCATGGTTTCGGCGAGCTTGATGGTGGTTGGACGCGATCTGTATGATGCGATGACGCGGTGCTGTGCTCCGACAAGGATTTGCAAGTTCCAATAAGCTCAGTGGCAGTAAAACCCTTAATGATTATTGGTTCGGTGGTGAGGCTTCACAAACCATGGATGGCAAAAGTGAGTGGTGTATGCATGATGAAAAGCTTGATGGTGGTGGTGATCCAAAAGTGTGGGTTGATAATCGTTGGATGATGAGGTGAGGATTATAGTTTGGCGATGACGGTGTCTAATGGAGGTTAGTGGAGGCGGTGAGTTATGGTGAGGTGGCCATTAATGGTGGTTGACAGCTAGGCTGAGAACTACGAGGGAGGACCAAAACGATATTATAAAAGTTTTCATTCACTTTTTTGATCAGGTAAACGGTCTTCAATCTACACAATTAAATAATTTAATATTAAATCCTATGGACTATAATGTTTGTCTCACCGGTGAGTCATAATTTTTGTGACCCACCAAAGTCGGCACCCTAATTCAATTCAAAAAGTACCATTCTCTCTCTTTTTCGTTTGCTCTTCCTCTCTTCCTCTCTGAAATTCCCAAATTGTGTGGTCAAAGACCTAAGAATCATTGGAACACAAAGAAGTTGATGAACTAGATCATGGAATTAAAATTCACATCGAAGTCCCTACAACATCAAGCGAGAAAAGTGTGGGAAGGAAGAGAAATCAGAGAAGCTTAAGGTTAAGAAAGCCATCGAGAAAGGAAACATGGACAGTGCCCGAATCTACATAGTCAACGCGAACCGTAAACAAAGTTCATGAAGACAAAATGACGGAGAAAGGCAAAAATGACGTTTTACTCCTAAACAACATAAAGAAAAATTGGAAAAAACTGAAATATCAATGAAGTTCAAGAAGCGACCATTTGAGTAAAGGAAGTTAGAATGCCTCCTACATGTTAATTAATTAGGATGATCACGATAAAAACAAAGAAGTAAAGAGTATGGTTTTGAAAATCGAACCGGACTGGCCGGTTCGACCATGAATCGGTCCATTAACCCCTAAAAATCGGTGCTCTTTAGAATCGGTCCAAAATTGATTTTAGAAAATCGGTTGAACCGGTCTTTTTTTCTAAAATTTTCAATTTTTTATTTTAAAATTAAATATTTTAAGACAAATAAGACATATGTTTAAGAATTACACATAAATGTCTATTATTTTATCATTTATTATTAATTTTTTTGTCTTACAAGATTTATAATAAGGTTATTTATACTAATTTACCACTTTATATATGTATATCAATTTCTTATAATTTTGTGTTATTTTATTATTAAAGATTTTATATAATATTTAAAAATATATATTTAATTTATACCGGTTCGACCATGAACCAGTAACTTCACCAGTTCAATTACCGGTCCAATTTTTAAACCATTAATAAAGAGAATTTACAGTTTATAAAAAATAATTTAAAAATATGACTATTTTTCTAAAATAAAATTCGAAACTACTTTAAAATGATTTGAAACAGTTTTTAGTTTTTTTTATTTATAATCTCAATTTTGCAAATAAATTATTTTATTTATGAAAAGAATTTAAAAATTATTAAAAAAAACTATAAAAAAGAATCAGTACAGCTCGAACGACTCTCTTATCAAAATTAAACAACGGCTATTGCTTTTCTCACCCCCTATTTTTTTTCTCACCCCCTATTTTTTTCTTCCACAACTTACCCTCTCACTCCCCCACCCACTTTCCCTTGAGCAGTTGAGCGTGCCCCCACCCTATCTCCACTTCCCCACCCATTTTCCCCCTTCCCACCCCCTTTCCCCTCCCTTTCTTCGCCCCCCTTTCCCTTTCTCCCCTTCCCCTCATTGTCCGTAATGTATTTGAAAAAAAAAACATATACGGATAAGATTGTTTGGGAACTATCCATGGACAGTCTTGTGCGTAAGCCATTTTTAAAAAAAAAAAGCTTACAGATAAGGCTATTCGAGAATAATTGTCGGACAATCTTCTCGAACAATTTTGTCTATAAATCATTTTTATAAAAATTGACTTATGGATTATTCGATATTTGTTACGGACACATGTATTCATAAGTAATTTATTTTGTAAAAAAAATGATTTACAGACAAAGTTGTCTTGATTTCCGGACAACCTTATCCAATTAAACGAGTAATTTTGAGTTTGATAATTTTTCAAAAAAGTATGGGGTGGGAATAGAAAAGAACACGGTGGAAAGGACCTTAAACAATAGTATAAGAATATGCTTTTCAATTTCATCATGCGTTTTTTTTTTTTTGTTTATTTGCAGTTTCCCTTTGTAATTAGCAATGGTTGGCTTCGTTGTCAAGTCAGTGGAACAGCCACACTGGAACTGGAATCTTCGTTTTATTAATTCCTTTCTCTCTCTGACCCTTTTTTTGCCCTTTGGTTTTTCAGTTCTTCGTAATTCCAATTTCTATCTTCTCTCTGTATCATGACCCACTTTCCACATCGGATTCGCCATTACATAAGACAATAACCAGTGTCCAATGTTCGTTGGTAAAGACATAATTCTTTTAAGATTGTGTTCATACCCAATTTTTGTTTTGGTCATGAGAGGGACAACCTGACACGCAACCGAAAACTGTTGCCAAAAGACAATATCAATTTTGTACAAATATAGCTCCAAAAACAGAGAGACCTTCATGTGTTTCACACACGAGTTCTTGCCTTCTTCATGTTAATCCGTGTCGAGTTTTTGGTATTTATCTATCTTCCTTACTATTTTAGTTTGTTTCATAATTTGAATTTGAATTGAATTTTACTTTTTCATGTCCTTTTCGATACGTGTAGTTTTGAATCTAATAGGGATGGATGATGTGCTATTTGTTACTTTTAGTAAAACTATCAATCTGATTCTAACCTGGTAGGTACTAGAAGGTCTTGTGTGATTTGATTTGAGGCGGTTCCTATGAATTGTATGGTTTCTGGTATTGTGTATGTTGGATTTTCCTAATTAGTATGTGGACTTTGCTCATCTATGATGTTTGTTGTGTTTCTAGGCATAGATCATAAATGAATATTATGATCTTTTTGTGGGTTTGAGATGGAGGATGATGATGAAGAAGAGCTATATGGTCCTTCTCTGTCTTCATGGATTAAAGAGCAATTAGATTAATTGTGATGGTGATGCTGATGATCAAAGAGGAGAGGGGTGTGAAGCCTACTCTATTGAAATTTGGTTTGGCTGTGGCTCTCTCGTTTGCTGGATTTCTCTACTCACGCCTCCAAACCAGAAGAATCAAGCCCTCCACTAAGTCACCCCCTTCAGGTTTGTTTCTACCTCATATCAATATTTTATTTTTTTTCTTACCCCTTGTTTCCTTGAATGATGAATCTAAGTGATTTTGTTTTTTTTTTTTTTTTTAAATGTATAGTGTCTTTCTCAGGTCATGGGAGTGAAGTTGATTTAGAAGAAACTATAGGGGCAGCATTAAGTACTTGCAAATCCATTTCAGAGGAAGAATTTATATATACTGTAAGTTTTTTTTTTTTTTTTTTTTTTGTGCAAATAGATACTCTGTTATAATATAAGAGACAATAGTATATTTCTGATTTTTTAGCTGTCATTTTAATTAGGATTTGATATTGATTCATTATTAATGTAAAACTTTTACACAACTATATAGGAAGTGCTTTTAGTAATGATGTGTATAAACTTTACACCTAATCAAATTTAAACTTTCATTGATCACTGGGTATAAATTTTCCTTCATTTTGCACCTATAATTCTAGATACAATGACTGGTTTATTATCTTTCTGAAATGTTATTAATATATTGGTAGCTTAAAAAATTGATCTTGAGAAATTAATACCATAACTTCATAACTTTTTTTTTTTGCATATGCAAAATGGAAAGGAAAAAATAAAGACATCTTTAATTTTTATTCAAATTTGCTATGTAGCAGGAAGGAACATGCACTAACCGGGAAATGAGTGACAATTCTCCCATTGCTCTCTCTCCTAGCAGTAAACAAAATGGAGATAAAAATGAGTTCCTCCTACCTGAATTTAATGATCTTTTAAAGGAAGCAGACTTTGGAGCCAACATTGTAGGAAATTCTTTTGAAAAAGATCCAGAAATAGAAGCAACAAGGTTAAAAGTAGGATCTTCTATAGCATATGCAGGTCCTGAGAAGGATGACTATGAGCAAGAGATAAGTCAACTTAGGAACATGATTAGAATGCTCCAAGACAGGGAACAAAGTCTTGAAGTTCAGCTGCTTGAGTACTGTGGTCTTAGAGAGCAACAAACAGCTGCAATGGAGCTCCAAAATAGACTGAAGATAAGTAATATGGAGGTAAAGATGTTCTCTCTGAAGGTCAAGACATTACAGTCTGAGAATCAGAGATTAAAGGAACAGGTTGCTGATCATGCAAAGGTGCAGGCTGAGCTTGAGACTGCAAAAGCGAAAGTTGAAATGCTCAGTAGGAAAATCAAGTATGAAGCTGAATGGAATAGGGAGCAGATCATAACTCTTCAACAAAAAGTTGCCAAGTTGCATGACCAAGAATGCAAAGACGCTTCTTGTGATCAAGATATTCAAATAAAGCTGCAAAAGCTAAAGGATCTTGAGTCTGAAGCAGAAGAGTTGAGGAACTCTAATTTAAGACTGCAGATAGAAAATTCTGAATTAGCTCAAAGATTGGATTCAACCCGGATCCTTGCAAATGCTGTTCTGGAGGACCCGGAGGTAGTAAGATATCTTATAGTCACCCACTCTCTTCCTTCAGGTCACTGTTCCTATCCATCATTTTTACATTGTGCTTTTTTAATGCAGGCAAATGCTGTGAAGCAAGAAAGTGAGTGTCTTAGACAAGAAAATGATGACTTGATGAAGCAAATTGAGCAACTACAATCTGATAGATGTTCAGATCTTGAAGAATTAGTGTATATGAGGTGGATAAATGCTTGCTTACGATATGAACTGCGGAATTATCAACCCCCACCTGGTAAAACAGTTGCAAAGGACTTAAGTAAAAGCTTAAGCCCCACGTCTGAGAAGAAAGCCAAGCAGCTTATACTTGAATATGCATGTACTGATGGACCAGGGAGCATTGTGGAGTTTGATTTAGACCAATGGTCCTCCTCCTCCTCCCAGGCTTCTTTCCTTACTGACTCTGGAGAGTATGATGATTTTGCTTCTGTTGATAATTCATCTGCTGCCAGAGCTAACACCACAAGCCAGACCAAAATTTTTAGCAAGCTTAGGAAACTGATACAAGGCAAAGATAGTCATGATCACCAAATTAATGTTTCATCTGGACAAGAAGAAGATAGCAATGCTCCACTGCTGAGTACATCAACTGGAACTGGGGGTCTTAGGAGTGAGTTTGCAACTCCTATTGTAACATCTAGAACTTCCTTTGATTTCTCCAGGTTGACAAGTGTGAAGGAAAGAGATAGGAATAGGAGATATTCAGGTAGCATTGTTATGGGAAGCTCAAATAAATTTGGTTTAAGTAAAGAAGGTTCCTTCTCAGAATCCTTAGGCAAAGAGAAATCTGATTTGGAGAAATATGCAGAAGCTTTAAAAGATTCTAGTGGGAGTGCTAAACTTCAAAGACGTAGAAGATCAGCATCATGTAGTTAGTTTATTTTAATTTGTTATCAGTATGCATATAGATTTTACCTCTTTGACTGTGAATATTATCTATTAGAAATTTAGCTTATACAGTAGACAATGTATATTATTATTATTAGCCGTTCGGTCCAGTTCAGACACACCATGTATTAAAGAAGAATGCATTTTCAATCTTTGAGAAGCATTCATCAATAAAAGTATTATAGTTCAGATTATTCACAAACATTTTTAACTTGGAAAATGCTATTTATCACATAATTTTTCACCATTGGTTTACGGATAATGACATAGTATAATGTCATGCTTTGTACGATTACCAATTGGTCAACTAACACGTATTATAATTATGTGAGTTTGCAATGAGAAAATCGTGTGCTACATTACGTGACTTTTTTACTGTGTGTGATATATTGAGATAATATACTAGCTAGGACTAGTTTGGTAATAAGGTGCATTGCAAGTGCATGTGGGCAGAGGTTTTGCTTGACCCCAATGCCCTCAGTGAAGATGGTACCGTCTCCCTCAGCAGGTGTTCAGTGAGCAAAGATGCTAAGTTCTTGGCCTATGGGCTTAGTTCCTTACAATCTGTATATTCTGGCTCGAGGGTTAATGGAATCGTTAATGGCCATTCAATGCAGATAATATTGGAATGGTAAATACTGTTCTTTTTTATTTTGTGTTAACCTATAATTGGAATTGCATATGTTGTGGTTGAATATTCCTTTGGCTCAAGTAGATATGATAAATGTAGTCCCTGTCTTAGGTTGTAATTAGCTGGTTTGAAACATTCAATAATCTTATATTGTTACTAAAATTGTATCTAGTCTCTTCCTGCATTATTGGTTCAAATCTTGTTTTGAAGAGAGTAATGTCTTTATACCTGTAATAATGGAAATTTATGGAAATTTAACAAATTGTGTTAAAATAATGGAACAACGAGGCACTCCAGCTCTCTATGCAAAACTTTTTCGTAGCTTATTACAGGTATTTAAATTCTTCTTGTCATTCCCTAGTTAATTGTATTTTACTTGAATTACTATATTTATCATTTTGGAATACCTATTTCCTGAGGAGTTAGGAGTCTATTATGCGCTAGTTGCTAATATGTTCATATTGATGATTGGTTGACTAGTTTAGAACTATTTTTTTATGTAGAGAATATAGATTATGCTTCATATAGGGTGATGTTTCTGTTTAGATCTAGTTAATTATATATCTAGCTAATAGCTCTAGTCACTGCAGAGCTAAAATTAGTTATCTTGTTTGCTGTCATGGTATTTAGCAACCTTTACAATTTCATTCATAGCTTGAGCTAAACATGTTAGATTAGGATGTTGTTTTTCGCATTAGAAAGCTAAGACATATAGCTTTAAACCCACAGAGTTTCAAGTACAATTTCCTCACCAAATTAAATCAGTTCTGCTTTGAATTCAATTTTTTTTTGCATAATTTGCTAATTGATAGCACTGTGGCAGCATTTATAGTTTTGTGTATAACTTCTAATATACTTGTTAGATTTGAGTACAATCTGCTTTGTTTGAAAGCTAACACACTAAGCTTTAACATGGTTTAAGTTTTTGATTTATTTTCTTTGCCAATTAGACCCAGATTCATTTTGGATTCAATTTTTTTTTTTGCATAACTCGCATGTTGTCACAGTTTGGGCTGTCTGTACTCATCTGTACATAACTTGAGCTAAACATGTCGGATTTGAGTGCCGTCTTTTTTTTTAGAACCCTAAGAGATGTATCTTTCAACTGAAAAAAATCAGATTTTATCTCCATTTCATTTAGTAACAATTTTTGTTTAAAGTCAGTGTCCA
Organism: Sesbania bispinosa; assembly: GCA_026901365.1. Lineage (NCBI taxonomy): Eukaryota > Viridiplantae > Streptophyta > Magnoliopsida > Fabales > Fabaceae > Sesbania > Sesbania bispinosa. The sequence goes on from QLOH01000584.1 coordinate 321,730, forward strand.
TTCTATTTACTCAAATTTCTGGGAGCAGTCACTCTAGTTGGGAACACTTCCTTAATTCTGGTCTTGAACCTGGATTTCAACTTGTTGTTAGTTATTCTATACCACATATTCTATCTCGCAAATAGGATCCTAATAATATGCATCTCCAGGTGGATTGCACCTTTGCTGCCATCAACATACTTATTACGTGATTTATTTGCTTTGGATTTTCTTTGTTAATAGTTCCTTCATTCATTTTGTGTTTTGCTCTCTCTTTTTCTTTAATATTCTAACTTTCAGTTACACATCAAAGTGCTTGTAACAATTTAATTTGGTACTCTTCATGTGATTTTAGCTTTTATATATTATGGTAATTTTTTTTTCCTTTTTGTCTTTTTTAATCTATATATGATTAATGCATGTGAATGGCTATTTGAGTGTTAATAATGATTAGTCATTGTTCTATTGATTAATTAATTTATATCTGAGCACATTTGATCACAAAACAAATTCTTGTTTGGTGAATTAAAGCACAAATGCACAAATGTACTTCTGTACAAAAAAAATTAACTAGCTACGAATTAGCTACAAAAGGTTTCATAGCTAACATTTGCCACTTGGAATGTTGTAGTGATGGTTATATGTTCATAATTTGGATGCATTTTACCATAGATTATAGTTAATATTAATTATATAAACGATACTATTACAAAATTAAAAATATTTTATAGTTATTATTATGTATAAGATAGTTAAATTAAATTAATTTATCATTAACAAAATAATGTCTTTAGTTAATATAGTTAAATTAAATCAATTTAGCAAGAAAAATATAAAGAAAATAATTTCAAATAACAACTTGTTAAAAAAATATAAAAAAATTATTGTTTTAGTTAATATTTAAATATTTAAATAAATTAATATTGAAAACATGTCCTTTTTAGTAATTTTATCATTGAAAAACACTTTTCCAATTTTATCCAAACACCACTTGTCTTTTGAATAAGTCCTTATGTAAATATTATCCAAACACCAAAATAAGCAAAAATAGTTTATCTAAAAGTAACTTTTAAGAAAGAACTTCAATGAAAAGTTCTTCTCCTAGAAGTTCTTTTTTGAAAAGCGTATCCAAACAATCAAGTTTATATAAGCACTTTTGAGAAAACTATTTACGAAAAGATCTTCATAACCTGTGTTTGAAATTTTCAGACTAATACTTACACCTTCAGACAACGTCTGAACCTTGATCCAAAAGCCTTCAAAACTTAGTTTTACAAAAGGTTTCCATAAAAACGATTATTTCATAAAAACACTATTCTACCCCTTCTAGTGTTTTCCTGTGTGTTTCTACATTATCGTTTAGCAAGGTGAAGTTACACTAAAATAGAAAGATGTGTCTCTGTGTCAAGGTTGTCCATCATATGCACAGTGTAATATTTGTAGTAAACACAATTCAGATGAAGATCACATGAAGCCATATGAAGCTTTTCGCATATGACCAAGTCATCCATTTAAAAACTCGTTGTAATATAACTAGTCCTTGGCTATCCATTGCATTCACATAACTATGGTTTGGGTAGTCATTACTTTATTATTTAATTTTTTTCTATTATTTTTCAATCACATTAAACCATTTCATTTTCCTAACACACCCCATTCTCCACCCCAACAACTCCAACGTTCTCACTTAACTACGAAACCATGCACACACACCATGGTAAGGCACTAGACCTCCAGAATCATTTTTCCATAATTTTTCACAATTTATACACATTTATTAGTATTTTTCTCCATTTTATCGTTCAAAAAATAAAAACATAGAGTAAATTGAGAAAAATGTCCAAACTTGCACACAATGCCCCTAACACATCCCCAATCACTATGGCAGACCCACACCTCAAGATTCAATCCATACCAAAGCCTCCCATTGATCATGGTCACTTTCATCTAAAGTAAGGGTTACCTTTCTAACACACCCCCCATTCCCTAACACACTCATTCCCCACCCCAGCAACTCCATCATTCTCATTTAACTACGAACATGGTCAGTCACTTGACCTCCAAAATCATTTTTCCATAATTTTCCACAATTTGTACACATTTATAAGTATTTTTCTCCATTTTATCATTCAAAAAATCAAAGAAAATAGAGTAAATTGAGAAAAATGTTCAAACTTGCACACAATTCCCCTAGCACATCCCCAATCACCGTGGCAGACCCACACCTCAAGATTCAATCCATACCAAAGCCTCCCATTGATCATGGTCACTTTCATCTAAAGTAAGGGTTACCTTTCTAACCCACCAAACCCTAACACACCCCATTCCCCACCCCAACAACTGCAACGTTCTCATTTAACTGCGAAATCATGCACACACACACCATGGTTAGCCACTACCTCGAAAATCATTTTTCCATAATTTTTTCGCAATTTATACACATTTATTAGTTTTTTTCTCCATTTTATCATTAAAAAAATCAAAGAAAATAGAGTAAATTGAGAAAAATGTTCAAACTTGCACATAATGCCCCTAACACATCCCCAATTACTGTGGCAGACCCACCACACCTCAATATTCAATCCATACCAAAGCCTCCCATTGATCATGGTCACTTTCATCTAAAGTCTCCTCTCCTAATTACAATAAAATAACAATTCTTACACCTTGATACCTAATTATAAAATAACAATTCCAACCATTTTTTAATATAACTCATATCAACCCCTTAATCCAATTATACTTATTATGAAAAAATTTGAAATAATTTTTAAACTCATTATATCACAGAAAAATAATACTTTCATCAGCCCCTCAATCTCCCATTTAATCAGCACTATTATAATTAGCTTTTGACTCTCATCAATTGGACCTCAAAGCCCACTCAGCAGTTCACACAGTCCACAATAAATTACACCCACTTCCAATATAACTTAAATGCTGAAAGTGCCCCTTTCTTTGTAATTTCGTTATTCACTTCCTCAAACGAATCATCTACCACCGAGAAGGAAGATGCGACCTACACCGGTGATCACGCAAAGCGGTCCACGGGGAACAAGTTCAGAAAGGTAAGTTTCCCGCACTAATAATGCATTTTCGCACTAAATAAATCCATATTTAAATGGTTTCATTATCCATACGTTGTGTAGAACATTAGCATCAGAGAAGTTTTCACAACCAATGCCCCTAATCTTCCTACTGCACGTGTTGTGCCCTTATAGAAGAAAACCTACTGCTACTATTACTTCATCTACTAATCACGTGTGATAGGGTTCCGATAGATACTAGGGAGGGAGTAGAAGGGATTTATGGGTTACGGTTTATCATTTTTTAAAGCTTCTGACAAAAGTGACAACAAAATATACCAATATAAGAAATTATAATCATTTAACCATGAAAAACACATGCACATGTAACGTTTATGGGGAAAAAGGATTTCTACTATATATTATCCCCTTTTGAGATGGTGCCCGAAAATTCTAATTTAGGAAAAAAAAACAAAAATAGTGCCCCTAGTTGTCAGAATATTTCCCCCACAAACTAAAAGGAGATGTTTAACAACTTACTCATTTTTGGTATTAACTAAAATAAGCTCACTGGTGTTGTTTCTATCGATACATACAAAATAGATTGCACATTCAAAGCGACGTGGAAATTTAGTACCCTCATCCCCATCACCAACATGGAAATTCAACTAAAAACACAACATTGGAAGCACATGAAGAACACATTGAACCCATCCAAAAAGACCATGAAGAAGTTAATGGGGTCCCAGGTGAAATTCTGTGGACAACTAAAGTCTTTGTCCGAATGCTCCAGGGAAGACAAGGCTTGGTTAGTTAACTATTTTATTATGTTATTGTTTACTTTTCATATTTTTCCACTATGCCTTCTGTTGGTATCAAATTTTGAATACCTTTGAATTCTAGAAGACAGAAGTCTTTCATATGGTTCGAAAAGCTTATTGATGTCTTTGAATAAGCTAAGGTATTTATAAATTTAAAACAGAAATATTGCTATAGTCAATGTCTTCGAATATGAAGAAGATAAAAAGGAAATTCGAATGACTTGTTGGTTAATGACTAAGTTAACTTAGTGAGATTTTAGAAAGAGTTTATTCAAGTTTTGAAACTCGAAAGCAAAGCCGTTCTATAACACAGAAAGAAAGGATAAGTTCTCTTATTCATATAAAGGTAATTCAAATTACATAAAGTTCGAATGCAGTACATGGAAAAATATAAAAGTACATGTAAGAAAAAACTATCCTATGTCTTCGAGTATCTAGAAATGAGTTATCCTATGTTTGTAGAGGGAACTTGACTCCTGACTTCCTGGTCCTCTTCTTCCTCATTCTCTTCCACGAGCTTTGATTGAACCACCAAGGGAAGAGCTTCGTGTAATAAAAATAAAAATCCCTGTGCATCAACAAAGAAAAGTGAAAGATGGAGTGAAGACAAAATAAGATTAATATTTTACTAGTACGTTCGACCTAAAGGGAAATCCTTAAAAAGGATTGAAAAAGCTTATAGCTTTGGATACCTCGTCGACCTTATCAAAAATGAAATCATTGAAGATTAGGTCGAATGCAGTAGCCAAAGGAAGAAGCTTTTCCATTTTTGAACTAAGAGAGGAATAAGAGAAGAATGGAAAAGAATGAAGAATATGTTTAGAGTGGAACTCCTATTTATAGGGGAGAAGAAAGGGAGAATAATAAATTTGTCCCCAGAATGAGCCAATCAACGAAGCCTTCATAAATGAGGCTGAATGGACGGTGGACGGTGGACGGTAGTCAAAGGCCACCATAAAATTGGCCAAAAGAGAGTTGACACATGGCGAAGCTATGGAAACCAAACGGTTGAGGAAGAACATGAGTTTCAGGGAATATCAAGCACCAAAATATTTCTAAGTTATATAGAAGAAGAAAAATCGAAGGAGCTGTTTGATTTTTATATTTCAGAATCGAAGGATAGAATAGTTAAAGACTTAGAAAATATTTCTGAAAAAGGAAGGTACATTCGAGGAAAATCAAGATTTGAAGAAACAGTTAGTAGCAGTTATTGGAAGTTCATTGTCAAAGACAGATGTCAGAATTCTAATGGAGCATTACAAAAATTCAAAAATGGATAAAGAAGTTTTTGACTGTTAGAAGACGTGGCAACCATGCATTGTGCCAACACATGAAGACTGCTGATGCGTCTTATGTATATTAGTTAGCCGTTAGAATTAGAAGTCTATAAATAGGCAAATTCATTATGTAATAAGGGTTGGATTCATTTCTTTGAAAACTCTCTGAAACACCAATACGTCCAAGTGGTGAAAAAGAAACCTTTTCAAGTTAAAGGAGGGTTTATTGAAGAAGAGGACGATCTCTTGACTGAAAACTTTGAAACTGGTTTCGCAGATAGTCTGGAAGATATCTGTGGGGTAGTATCAGTTTTACCTACAGAATATGCAGAAGAGCTTGAAAAGGGTTTAGAGGATGATGATTATGAAGATGGTGATATTGGTGATGAACCAATATGTTACTCGTATGTTGGGAAACAAATTTACCAAAATGATTCAGCAGTCTTCGAAAAACACATAGAAGAGATGCGGTTACACATGAAGCCTTTGTTCATAAGGGCCTTGATCAATGATGTAAGTGTGGGTAAGGTGCTCGTAGATTCTGGGGCTGCGGTAAATTTGATGACCAAGTTTATGATGAGAAGGTTGATGAAGTCGGAGGTAGACTTAATGCCTCATGAGATGATTATTACGGATTTCAGTGGTAAAATGTAACGTCCTAATTTCTTAATTCAAGAATAATGTCCGTTGGAAACACTATTCCCGAATTTCTGAAATTATTTCGCGCCATTTCAAGTATCGTTAAACAAATCACACAATTGCTTAGGCAATCCAACGTTTGCTTAAGCTTTCACAACATTATACATCATGACCTTAAATACAAACCTTAGTACAGATAACTAGGGAATGAACCCACACTTAGAGTGTTATGGTTCACAAGACTCTTACCGGAAATCCGGCAAAGTCTCCCCAAAAAACTGGACGTTTACCGAATTTCTTCTGAACCTGAAACCCAGAAAAGTCCACCAACACAATTTATAATATTACAAATACAATATCCCCTACAACTAAGCCCCCATGGTCAATCTAAAATATTTACATGAATACATCCAATACCATATATATATATATATAAATATATGCAAATACAATCTGGTTTCTTAAAACCTGATAACATCCCTCCCCTAGCATTCATATCCTAAGTACAACCCCACAACCCACAATGTATACACAAAATACAAGGCCTGATCATCCTACTTCCATTGAGTCCTCAACTTTATCATCAGGAACCTAGTGATAAGTGCAAATTATATGATATATTCTTGTATTTTTACTGCACTTATCAAGGGTAAAATTGTAATTTATGCCCCAAAAATAAACCCTTTTTAGTAATAATTGTAATAATTGTGTTTATTTGTTTTGAATTTGAATTTGATGCTATTTTAATAGAAAATTTGTTAATTTTGCAGATTTATGAGAAAGATTTGAACAAGGAAAGAAGATAGCATTATTTGAGGAGAGGATCTACGAATTTGAAGTTAATCAGAGCAAATAAAGATAAGATCAACTGTTATTTAAACAAGGATTCTGCAGATAACTTCCCAATTTAAATTCAAAGGCAGAATAAACACAGAATCAGATCAAAAAGAGGGAAACAAGGAAAGCCAAGCAAGCAATGATAAGATCAGAAAGAGATCAAGATGTTAAATGAAGAAACAAAGAAAAGCTGCAGCGTGTTTCACGCTCCAACTGCGCTGAGCGCAGGTTGGAGCGCACTTCACTGGAAGTCACGCTTCACTTGCGCTCAGCGCAGGTGAAGCGCAACACACGGATCAACTTTTTAAATTTCAAATTTAGATAGATCTCTTCCAAATTTAAAATAGCTTTCCTGAGTCTATAAATAGGACCTTTTGTAAAGATCAAAAGAGGTGAGAGTTGGTGAGTTTAGAATAGAGTGTCAAGATAGAAGCACGAGGATTGAAGAAGGTGACAGATTCTGCATTGGTAGTTTGTCGCCTGGGAGAACCCGCATGGGCTACCGTTGAGTGGTTTACTACTGGTAACTCGGGGTAAAACAATAGATTTGGCTAAGGTATCATAAGAATAAATTCATAATTAAAGAAGGATTCACATACACAAGGGGTGCGATGATACGAAGTTCAATCCTAATCCAAGTAAATTTATCTTACCCTATTTTATTGCTTTATCTACTTTATGTCATTTAATTTCTGCATATTAAATATCATTCCAAAAATAGTTTCTCACTTGATAATCTGATCACTAAAATTATACGAAGCGAACCGTTCCCTGTGGATACGATAACTCATACTTACTATTATACTGCTGAAATTTTGGTACGCTTGCCAGAATCTCATCAAGCATTTTTGGCGCCATTGCCGGGGAACGGTGTACCGATTCATATAGACTTGGGAGGTCTAATTATCAAGTTGTATATACTCTATCTTAGGAATTTAAATTTTTAATTTTTCTTTTATTTTATTTTCTTGTTTTTCAAAAAAAATTGAAATTTAAAATTTAAAATTTTAAAATTCAAGTTATTCTTATCTTATCTTCAACACTTATCCTTTTCGAGTTCTTTTGTTTATGCTTTTAAGAGGCCAGGTGTCCCCAAATCAATTACAGTTTGATCCAGAAATAGAAAGGACAACCAGGAAGAATAAGAGTAGAAACAAGAGAAGAAGGAGACTTTTTGAAGAACCTAAGGAGATGGCGGAAGAACAACCAAGACGAAGGACTCTAGGAGAGTATGTCATGCACCAAGGCCCTCGACACTACTCAAGCATAGTATTACCTGCAACTGCGAAGACCTTGGAACTAAAAGCTGCCCATCTTAATCTCATTAGTGCTCATCAATTCGCAGGATTGGATCATGAGGATCCTCACACTCACCTTTCTAACTTCTATGAATTAATAGGCACTATGGGATTTGAAGAGGGAGATTTAGAATCTATATACTTACGTCTTTTTCCTTTCTCTTTGATAGGAAAAGCTAAGGAGTGGTTGAAGTCATACCCCAATCAAAGTCTGACTACTTGGGGAGCCGTTGAAGAAAAATTCTTAAAAAGATTTTTCCCACCAGGGAAATATATTCAAGCTAAATCAGATATATCCACATTCAGGTAAGGAGCTGATGAGCCACTATGTGAAGCATGGGAAAGATACAAGTCCTTGCTGCAAAAATGTCCAAATCATGGTTACGATGACATTGCCCAACTTAATATCTTTTGCAATGGACTCAGGCCGGATTCCAAGTCCTTTATAGATGTTGCAGCAGGAGGAACTTTCTTATCAGTGGATGCTGAGCGGGCTGTTGCAATTATTGACAATTTTGCCCAAAATGATCAACAAGCCCAACGTGGATGACAACCATCTCAGATTCAGAAGAAGGGAATGTTGGAACTTAATTCAAGTTATACCATTCTAGCAGAAAATAAGCTTATCAAGAGACAAATAAAGGCACTCACTGAAACATTAAAAGCACTCCCTCAACAACTTAAGGCTATCCAATCTCAACCAATTCAAGCTTAACCATTGATATGTGACTTCTGTGGAGGAGACCATCCCAATGGTCAATGCTCTTTCCAAGAAACACAAGCAGAGCAAGTCAACTTCATGGGTAATCAAGGAAGGCAAGGTAATTTCTCCAATAATAATAACTGGTACTCTCAAGGATGGAGAAATAACCAAACCAACTTTGGACGGGGGCAGAATGGTAGAAATAGGCAGACACCTTATCAACAGCAGCAACCAACAACACATGACAGACTCAGTAGGTTGGAAGAGAAGATTGATAACTTCCTGACAGGATTTGATGGATTCAAAAAGAACACGGAGGCATCAATCAAAGCACTAGAAAATCAAGTGGGCCAGTTAGCAAAGGAGATAGGAGACCACAAAAATGGTCACTTCACAGCTAATACTCAAACCAACCCAAAGGAACATTGCAACTTGATTGTTACTGATGGCAACAAGTCAGAAGAAAGTGATGAAGAAGAAAGCATCATCTTTGAAGAAGCACTCCCCAAAGAAGAAAAAGTCCAAGAAAATGTTCAAAAAGAGGAAGACCAAGAGGCAGTACAAGAAGAAGAGGAAGAGGAACTTGAAGAGGTCTACATTACAGGTAAGTCCCTTGACCCAGGTAAGTTTACATTGCCCCTCTCTATTGGAAATTTACCTGCTACTCATGCTTTATTAGACCTTGAAGCGAGCATCAATTTGATGCCGCTATCGTATTTTAACAAGTTGGGAATTTTGAAGGTCAAGCCTGCAAATGTAAAGTTACTTCTTGCAAATAAGTCCACTCAAAGCCCGTATGGGATAGTTGAAGATCTACTAGTCAAAATGGACAAGTTTGTATATGCGGTGGACTTCTACATTGCAAAGACAGAAGAGGAGGATACTGATGTCCCCCTGATATTAGGAAGACCCTTCATGAAGGTTGCCAAGATGATAGTTGATGTTGATAAGGGAAAATATCAATTGAGCTCAAAGGATGAAAGCATTATATTCCATATTGATAGAGGAATCCCCAAGGTACTAACAACTCCAGAAAAGATTGGAATAGATCCTACTGATGGGATCTACCAATTCCAATCAAAGCTGCAAAAAGAGAAAAAGAAAGAAGTTCTTATAAATGATAAACAAAAGAAGAAAAAGGTTTCTGGATTTTTGAGGAAACCAAGAATGAGAGTTAAGCAGCCAGAATCAATTTTGGAGTTCAGATACAAAAAGAGAAAAAGATCAACATCAAACACAGAGGAAGACAGTGATGATGAGAAAATAAGAAATTGGCATGGAGGATGGGAACTAAAAGGAAGAACTGGAACAGAGTCAACCATCATCCTCCAATTGAGACCACCATAGGTTTCTAAGTAACCGGGCGTCGAGCTATCAGACGTTAAACAAGCGCTTCCTGGGAGGCAACCCAACATTTTTTATTTTAATTTTTCTTTTCTTTTCTTTTTGTTTTTGATTTTTGTTTGTTTAGAGTCAATGCATATGTATAATAAGAAATTGATAGGGATTGGATTGATTTTTAATAAGAAAAGGATGAGAAACATTTAAAAATAGGAAGAAGTAGAAAATAGGACTAAAAATTAAATTCTATTTTTTGCGCTTCATCTTGCGCTTAGCGCAAGTGAAGCGCAGAAATATCAATCCGTCTCTGTTTTTCACGCTTCAACCTAAGCTGAGTGCAGGTTGAAGCGCAGCGGGTCGCTTTAGATTCCTGATGACACGCGCTCCATGCCTCGTTGAGCGCATACTGGAGCGTGCGTCACGCTGCAGTTTAAATTCAAAAACTGAAGCGGGAAGGCTCATTTTCAAGCCTTCCCAACTTCCTAAAGTTCATTTTCTCTGAAGTTTCATCCTTTCCTTTGACCTTTTGACTTCCATGTCCACTTCTTTTCAGTTTCTGAGGCTACACCAGGTTTGTTTTTATAGTTTTAGTTAGTTTGCACCGATTAAAATTTTCCGTTTTTCATTTATTTGAGCAAAACCTTAGGATAGAAAACTTAGGCTCTTAGGACCCTTTAGACTAGGAAAATTTGTCAGTAGAATCTATGTTTAGTATGTTTGCTTCTTTGGTATGATTGTTGGTACATTTAAACATGTTTAGGTGGTAGTTTTTGAAGTGCTCAATGAATTTTTGCAAGTTGTTCTGTTTGGTGCATGTATGCTTAGATTGTTCCATAATTTTTGCATGACCATGCATGACTGACTGTGCCCTATTGCATGTTGCTGATAACATGATTTTTGAGCTTAATATTTGTTACCAAATTTTTTCCCTGTTTAGAAATTAATTAGGAGTTGCTTTAATTGATCACTTTAGCACGCTCTTAATAAATTAATTAAGTGGCATTAGGTAACTTTAAAATCAAGACTTTTTTTTTTGTGCAAGAGCTTGATTGGTTGATTGCTCTGATTCTTGAATTAAATTGGCCACTTATTTCATTAATTATGAGTAACCTATTATTCTTTGCATAGAAATAATCTTGGTTTAAAATTGTTGCAGATGACTCGCACCAAAGTTAGTAAGGGAGTAGGCACCTCCAGTAGAGACGAGGGGTGCCAAGAGAGCTAGAGAGGCACCCCAAGAGGACCCTGAGTTTGATGCTCACAGGTTCAAGGACGCTAAGTCCTCAGAAGCTTACAGTTCACTGATGGACTGTAACTTCATCAAAGAGAGGCCAGTGTCATTGCAGCCTGGCGAATATGAGGAATTCAGAGCTGAGATACACAGGAGGAACTGGGTCCGCCTCAGCCGCCCAGACACACACTTTGACCCTGACATTGTTAAGGAGTTCTATGCCAATGCCATCAGAGACCATGGCATTGATGTAAGGCGGCAATCTTTTGTCCGAGGGTGGGTAATTCCTTATGATCACAACGCGATCAATGCACTTTTACTGTTCCTAGGGCCCGAGGATAGACGACTCATGGCATGCCAGCACCGTGAGAGGATGAGAGCAGTAGGGATCAATGGCAATGATCCCCTGGATATTCAAACTGCAGAGTGCCTATGTCTACAGGGACGTTCCTTTGAGAGGAATGCCTACAGGCAAGCTGCCCGCATTCTCAGACGTGATATGAGGGATATAGCACAGATGTGGACAGTGTTGGTATTGGCCAACATCCATCCCACTGGTCACGTATCAGATGTCACCATGCCAGTAGCCCACCTCCTCTACAGCATCATTACTAGCGCGAATATAGATATTTCTAGTGTCATCACACAGAAGATAGCAGACTTTGTATCTTCTGTGGGGCGCCGCAGCGCCAACTCCAGGATCAGTTTGGGCTTTCCTTCACTTATCACGGCTCTCTGCAGTTCTAGGGGTGTTGAGGTGTTCCTTCGGTACGCATCTTGAACCCCATGACCAGAGGTTATATAGAGGCCAACTGCATCCCGAAGGAGGATGAGGAGGAGGACGAGCAGCAACAGCAGGCACCACCACCACCACCACCAGCAGCAGCAGACATGCAGACTCCAATCTGGGCTCAGCAGATCCTTGCCCAGAACACACATATGATAGCCCAGATGTCCACTCTCCACCGAGCAGCAGTACATTTCCAGGATATGAATTATCAGGCTCGCTCGGACTCGTACCCAGGCATGCACCCTGATCACTTTAAAGCTTATTTACAGTGGTCTGGGGACAGGCCTATTCTTCCAGGGGAGGGTGGAGCAGCTCACATGGATCAAGAGGACTGATTTTTTTTATTTGGTGTTTTTCTTTTCTTTTTCTTTTTTTATTTTCTTTTATTTTTCTTTATTTCTCTTTTTATATTCTGGATATGTACTATATATATATTCCACTGATATATCATTTTGTTATGCAGTGCATTTTCAGTATCTTCTTTCTTTTAGGATTTTTAAAATTTTAAGATTTTAGGAATTAGGGATTTAAGGAAAATTTTTCAAAATTCTCTAAAATTAGGCAATTTAACTAACCAGATTAGGAAAGAAGAAAGGGTTTTGTGATTTAATTCCATAATTAGTTAGGATTAGGATATTTCTCAGGAGAACCTATCAGGATAGTTAATTAAAATAAGTAAATGCTTTATCAAGGAATTTAGCCAAAAAGCCGGTGAGTTGAGAATCCAAACACTTAAATTGAGAGTTTTCACCGCTGCTTGTCAATTGTTATTGATTGAGTTTTTGGATTTTATTCTGCATGTGGAAAATATGGAAGTGATAAAGGCAATTTTGTTGATTATATTATTTGCTCTGTGCCAAAAAGTCAACCTTTGTTAAAATTTTTCCAATTTTGTTGGTAACCCATTTGAGCTTTAATGTTTCTTATGCACCCCAGCTATAATTGATGATTATATCCTGTCCCTTACACACTTGGGATAGAAAGAAAGGTGTAACTTGAAATAATGGGAAGAAAAGGTTGGTAAATTGAAAGTCAAGAAATATAAAGAGCAGGCACAAGAAAGCAAAAAGAAGATCACTCCCTCAAAAATCAAAAAGAAAAAGTGAATTAATTGAATAAGTTGGGGGGAGTGCATCTTCAAACAAAGAAAGAGGCCAGCCAAAGTAAGACAAATCAAGAATGAGATGGAAAATGGAGAGAAGTTTCAAATTCAAGAAAAATCAAAAGTTGCTCTCTATTCTAAGTGTTCTTTGCTTATCCAGAAAAACCATGATTTCTTGATAGCCCAGCCTCATTACAACCAAGAAAAGAACTTTTGATCCATATTGACCATGTGCATGTTTAGAAACTAGAAACGACTATCAATTTTAGTTGTTCAACTGTGGTGGAAGAATTGAGGGAAACACTCCCGTGAGGATGAGAGAATTCATTGGTTCATCATTTATTGCTTTAATTGCTATTACTGAGAAAGTTTGACTGATTTGTTTTATCCTATTCTGATTGATGATTGGTGACATCTCTTAATTCTGATTTTTTCTAATATTTGGAAAGTGACTTATGCCTAGTAAAGAGATGATGAAAATTTGTCCTTGTGTCTGTTAATGAGAATTGTACAGGGGGGGTTGAATTAATTCTTGATTGCAAAAGGTTTTCTTGCTTGAGGACAAGCAAGAAGTTAAGTTGGGGGGTATTTGATAAGTGCAAATTATATGATATATTCTTCTATTTTTACTGCACTTATCAAGGGTAAAATTGTAATTTATGCCCCAAAAATAATCCCTTTTTAGTAATAATTGTGTTTATTTGATTTGAATTTGAATTTGATGCTATTTTAATAGAAAATCTGTTAATTTTGCAGATTTATGAGAAAGATTTGAACAAGGAAAGAAGATAGCATTATTTGAGTAGAGGATCTGCGAATTTGAAGTTTAAATCAGAGCAAATAAAGATAAGATCAGTTGTCATTTAAACAAGGATTCTGCAGATAACTTCCTAATTTAAATTCAAAGGCAGAATAAATACAGAATCAGATCAAAAAGAGGGAAACAAGGAAAACCAAGCAAGCAAGGATAAGATCAGAAAGAGATCAAGATGTTAAATGAAGAAACAAAGAAAAGCTGAAGCGTGTTTCACGCTCCAACTGCGCTGAGCGCAGGTTGGAGTGCACCTCACTGGAAGTCACGCTTTACCTGCGCTCAGCGCAGGTGAAGCGCAGCACACGGATCGACTTTTTAAATTTCAAATTTAGATAGATCTCTTCCAAATTTAAAATAGCTTTTTTGAGTCTATAAATAGGACCTTTTGTAAAGATCAAAAGAGGCGAGAGTCGGTGAGTTTAGAATAGAGTGTCAAGATAGAAGCACGAGGATTGAAGAAGGTGACAGATTCTGCATTGGTTTGTAATGGCTACCATGAGTAGCTAAACTCTCCAGTTGGATTGAATGTAGTTGATTCAATCCCTAAGTGTATGTGAATTCTCGTATTTAGTTATGAACCCCTATTTTTATGATATCGGTACTTTTATGCTTTACTTAATGCATAGCTTCCGCCTTTGTGCCGGAGTTATAGGTTAGTCTTAGGATACTAAGTGATAGAGATTTCCGGATTAATAATAGAGTTTGGGGGAGCCTAGACATAAGAAACTTAAACTCCGATTGGTAAAAGCACTCATAGTAATTGTTATAGGAATATGGGGGGAATCGATGATTAAAGATGGAATGTGACAGCCTCTTTATAGTAGTCCCTATAGGAATATGCAGTGAATTGATAGTTTTAACAACTAACAAATAGAACAATCAAGCTGTGGTAGTTTGTCGCCTGGGAGAACCCGCATGGGCTACCGTCGAGTGGTTTACTACTAGTAACTCGGGGTAAAACAATAGAGTTGGCTAAGGTATCATAAGAATAAATTCATAATTAAAGAAAGGATTCACATACACAATGTTGCAAAGAAAAATAACAGAAAACGAAACGGAGAAGAAGAAGGGAAGCTCTGGAAGTCTCTAGTTCGCGAAAGAAGAAAATGGCCAAAAGTGAAACCGTTTTCAACTGGTGCTTTATAAATATTTGAAATAGAAAGTCAAGATCGTACCAAAAGATGAGGCCCATGGGCCCAAAACGATATGATGCGGACACGTGTCAACAACAATTCTCAATCAACAATCATATCAGTTACGTTAGGATATGAAGTGTCACCACCTCGGTAATACTCTCGAACGACGTCGGACAATTTTATATCACGGATCTTAAAAAAGATTTTTTACCACGGACCCATTAACTACGCAAAGTTGGATACTTTCTTATAAACTACCTGACTTGGGGGCAACTGTTCTGGACCGATATACCACGACCAGGATTGGTGGACCAACATACAACATCTACCGACAGAGTCCGGGATCGTTGTTTCATTTTGAACAAACATACATAATATCCGAGATCAACAGAGACAGTTTACTCATTTGACATTCCTCACAAACTTCAACTATAACCGACATTCATACAACGACACCGTATATCACAGTACAACCTATACTGCAGCGCGTGTTGTCAATCTCGGACGAGCGCGTGTCACCGTAAAACCAGGAATCCGTTACAACTGTTAACAGACTTTCCCACCAAAATTACATTATAAATATCTCGGTGGTGCATCTCTCAGGTACGTTTTCCATTCCGGTATACTGTTACTCTGCCTGAACACCTTTCTGACTTAAGCATCGGAGTCTTTGCAAGTGCATCACCACCTACCGCTTGTTGCCGCCACTGCTCCACCGTAGGACCGCCGTCTGCGAGCAATCTTAAAGATGCGAACGATCTGGTACAAGCTCCCTAAACACCATCAACATCGCATCTTCAAGTTGTATAAACGAAGGAAAATGGTAGCACTGCCCAGAAGAAGGAAAATGGTAGCATCACCGACAACACCACAAAAAAATCCACCGTATAGACGAAATATATTCCCCAAGCAATGTGTCGATGAGTGTCCTTCGCATCCAACCAAAGCAAATCCAAATTTGTTATGCTCCTACCTCCATACTTAATTCCAAATTCATTACTCTGTTTTTCATCAATGCTCACTTCCAAATAGGACATCTCTGGACATATACTTACCACAACTCTCTGGAATTCTGCATATGTAATGTAATGCAAATTCTACAAGGGAAACTACATATGTAAAAGCTCTGCAGCCCGTCACAAACGAAGAACAGGGTATTATGCATTGAGAAATCAATTATGTGTTATAAAATTAAAAAAGCTAGCCGATAATTAAAAAAAATTAAACTTTGATAAATTAATTTATTGAATTAGATTTATTTAATAGAATTGGTTGTCAAGTAGTTAATAAATATAAAATGACATAAAAAATATATATTTATGTGATATTTTTTTATATAAATTCTAGAGTTATGTAATAAATAAAAACATATTTTTGGATATATAATATACGAAACATTATGTGCTACATAATACGAATTATTATGTGCAAAAAGGTTACCAACGATTAAATAACTAATCTGGTATACTGTAACAATTAAGAATACACGGAGAAGATAAAAAAGTCATGTTAACATGTATCAATTAAATTCCGCATATATGCCATTATATTAAAGAGTCTTTTCCAATTAAATTAATTACTATACACAGTCAGTGTAAAGAAGTTTTACACAGTCATTCAATAATATTTTACCACATCAATCAATGAATATGATACCTCATATGTCATTAAACTCATTAAATGTAGTGTCAACACATTATTGGATGACTGTGTAAAATTATATATAGTTATTAAATCCTTATATTAAAGAGTATTTCTCAATTAAATAAAAACCATTGTTTTATTAAGATATAAAAGAGACATTTTCCAACATGACATGAGGAATTAATTTCTTGGCAAATTTCAAGTCCAAAATTTGTCAAGTGCTTCAGTCAGAAGAGTCCTCTTATTTAAACAGATCAACATAATATGTTTTCTTATCAAGGAGATGGAGCAGTGGTTTGAGTTTCAATTGTAAAAACACAGCAATATATCTCGCAGGGTGGATATGGGGGCCCTGGGGGTGGTGGATTGCAGCACACACACTGAGGAGAAATAAGAGAAACTTGGGGGCCGCTTTTAACTGCACATATATATAGCCAAAAAAAAAAATGTTCACGAGTTTCATCATCATTAAATAAGGAGGGATAAAAGATAAAGTAAAAAATGTGATGAAAAATTATACATAATTAATCAACATGCATCTTAATTATAATATCATCTATATATTGATATAATGATATTTTTACACTCTATTATCCTGTAAAGTGTTTCTGTATGCACTCTAGATAGAGTAGCTAAATCCTAACATATGTTACCTTCTAGTGGAACGCGTATCGCATCACAAGGTAAAGTTGGAGAGAGAACTATGACAAAGAGGAAAATGGTCGCTAAAGTAAACCTCAGAGAGTTGGTTGCCATTGCTAAAGTGGGAACACTTGAGATCTTTAGATCAGTTACGTTTCTTAGAATGATCTGAATATGAATAGAGTGACGCGTATATATAATAGTTTGTCAGACTAGGACTCAGCAAATTAGATCGCCATGGTATTGTAAGGTTTGAATTTCATGGTTGAATTCCACATCAATGAATAGTCCAATAATGGTTTTGCATATATATATATATATATATATATATATATATATATATATATATATATATATATGCAAACGATTATCCCATTGAATAACATTTTAACAAATGTTTATATTTCAAAATCCATTATTGGAAAGAAATTAATTACTATAATATAAATTATATTTACAAAATTTTACATTGATCCAAAATTATTCAATATACCATTGAGATATATTCATACTATAACGTTATATATACTTTTGAATAAGATGTATGTTTTTATTATTCAAACATTGAATTATAACTATTTATTATTTTGATTAATGGTATTAAATCTTGTAAAATTTTAAAATTAATAAATTGATAATCAAATATTTTTTATTTCATGTATTTCAAAAGTGTATATATATATATATAATATTAATTTTGACGCATCTCAATGATTTATTGAGTAGTTTTGAATCAATATAAAATTTCATAGATATGAGATATATGATAGTGACTTTCAATCAAAAGATGAATTTTAAAATTCATTTTTAATAAAAAATTTATTTATTGGTGTAACTCATAATATAACTAATGTTGGTCTAATCTCTCTCTCTCTCTGCTCACACACTAAATGTGGGGATCAAGTTAATCTATTAATAACTTTTTTTTGTAGAATAGGAATTTCACAATCTAACCGTTCAATAATGTGATATTAATATGATGATCATACACACCAAATTTTAGATAAATTGGACATTAGGTATGGATCAATTAGTTACTCCAGGAGTAATTGGTAAGTTAATCAATTTAATAACTTTTTATATATAGAATATAGGAATCTCACGAATCTAGTGATTGAATAATATGATTAATATGATGATCATGCTACAAAATTTTAGATAATTTTTTTGGTTTCCCAGAGTATCCTCCCACCCAGTAGGTAAGAGACTAATCTCTCGGGGTACTGTCAGGCGCAAAGCGGGGACCCCTCCCAACAGTATTTTTTCCATACACATGAATCCAAGGATCGAACCCAGGACCACATGCTTCAGGGACCCGAGCCCCTTCCACTCGGACCAATACATGTTGGCAATTAAATCTTAGATAATTAAATTGGACATTTATAGGTATGTAATTTTAAAATCAATATTTACTTATATTTTAAAAAGTATATTATGCGTTAAATTGAAGTGATTTGATTAAGTATCAAATTGTTTCTAAATTTTATGAAACTGTGTAGACCATATATAATAATTTCAATTCAATGGTTGGATTGATAAAAGTCAACATTCATAAAAATTATTAAATAAAGTAACTTTAAACCCTAAACCAAGAGTTACTCTGGGAGTAACTTGATCCCTCCACGTGGACATTTGTAGGTACATAATTTTATAGTCGACATTTAATTATATTTTATAAATTGAAATTATATGTTAAATTGAAGTTATACTTTATAGAGTTAATATATTTAAAGAGATTAATTCAATGGTTAGAATTCATAAAAAGTTATTAAAAATTAGTCTTGGAGTAACTTAATCCCATATATATATATATATATATATATATATATATATATATATATATATATATATATATATATATATATATATACGAGGATGAATCAATTTACATAATTAATAATTAATTTTAGATAGGACGTGATTCAATTGTTGAATTATAATTGTTATATTATCTTGATTTTTTTTGTTAAATTTTGTAAAATTAACACTAATAAATTGATAATAAAATGCTTCTTATTTTCACACATTTTTAAAGAATATGACGTTAATATAAACATAACTCAATTTTGCATTAAATAATTTTAAATTAATGTAAATTTTTATAAGGCTTAAATATGTTTTTATCCCTAAAAATATAGCGAAATTTGGTTTCAGTCCCCTTTTATTTTTTTTTTCTTTGATTTCAATCCATTTTTTAAAATCAATTACATTTAGTCCTTAGTATTAACTATACTATGTTAAGTCACGTTTGTAGCTCTCACATGCAGCTTTTCTCGGATAAAAAATTACAAAAAATTTCTTGCTAATTTTTCTCTCTAAAAAAGACCTATAGTAAATTTTGAAAAAAGAAAAAATCACCTTGTTTTTATGTAAAAACGTTGTTGTGAAGTTCCCCTACTTTTTTCATAGATTAATTTATCAATTTTCTTTTTGAAAATTTAAAATCTACAAGAATTTTTTTAAGGATTTTGAAATCCGAAGGAAAATTTTAAGAAAAACCATAAGAATATCTGAAAAAATAGTGTTACGTTATCATCTAACGAAACATAACTAACGGTGGAGACTAAAAACATGTGATTGTAAATAACTAGTAAAGAACCCGTGCAATGCATGGATTAAAGATAAGTAAATTGTTACTACATCAAATGTGTGATAGATAAATCAATGAATTAATTCAGGACTTGGTTTGTTTGCGTAGAATGGTACATCAAATGTGTAATAGGTAAATCAATAAATTAATTTTGAACCTGGTTTGTTTGTATAGAATGACACTCATGCGGGAAAACATGTTCTAAAAGTTACATATTTGATTGAAATATTTTTTAATTAATTTAACTACTTTAAAAATGTTAAGAATAATAAATAATAAAAATAATCACTTTAATAGAAATTAAATCTATTTATTTTTGTTTCACTCAAACCATATTTCTTGTAAAATTTACAATAGAAAGTTTTTATTGAAAATTACAGCTATCTCAACATTCAATACATTAGTGATATTAAATGTTAAATTCTTCACTAAAAGTCTTTCACTTTTAGTTTATTATCTTGTACAATATTAAACGTGTTAGAGAATAAAACAAATTAACCTTCATTCAGTAATTTCAACATGGACCAAATTTTATTTATAAAATATAATATAACTAAAAATATTAATTTTTTTATTTATTCCAATATCATTGAATGAATAGTAAAAAAGTAATTAAATTATTCTAATATAATTGAATGAATGGCAAAAATCAATGAAAAATAAATGAGGGACCAAAATCAAATTTCGTCATATTTTCTGGGACAAAATGCATATTTAATCCTAAATTTGATGTCAATAATATATTGCGAAAAACCAACGGGGGTTGGTTCAAGTGGTATATGCTTGATTCCCCTTAAGCAAGGTCTCGGGTTCGAGTCTTGTGGATGGAAAAAATCTCCGCTTGGCACCATGATGTGGATGTTCCCGGCTCGAACAGGATTGCCTCTCGTGGAGGATACCTGTGGTTAAATTAAAAAAAATATATTGCCAAAATACACAATAAATTTGATGTTAATCAACACATTTTATTATATTATTCATGAAACTTTAGTATCAATCTAAACAAATATATTTGTACTCATGTGTATTAATATCTATAAATTAAACAATTTTACTGTAAATAATATATTATGAAAATACACAATAAATTTGATGTAAATCAACACATTTTATTATATTACCGCATCCAAACTTTAGTATCAATCTAAACAAATATATTTGTACTCATTTGTATCAATATCTATAAATCAAACAATTTTAATGTAAATAATATATTACGAAAATACACAATAAATTTGATATATATCAACACATTTTATTTTTTTATCACATCCAAACTTTAATATCAATCTTAATAAACATATTTGTACTAATGTGTATCAATATTTATAAATTAAAATTTTTTAATGTAAATAATATAATATGAAAATACACAATAAATTTGATGTAAATCAACACATTTTATTATATTACCACATTCAGACTTTAGTATCAATCTCAACAAATATATTTGTACTCATGTGTATTTATATCTACAAATTAAATACCTTTAGTTTAAAGAAAAGAGATGACACGACTTTTGATAACTAATAATAATAATAATAAAATAACAAATAAAATATTACGTCAAATTGAATGAACAGTGAAAATAATAATAAAAAACCTATGATATTACCACATCCAAACTTTAGTATCAATCTCAACAAATATATCTGTACTCATGTATATCAATATCTACCAATAAAACAATATCTGAACAAATATATCTGCACTCATGTGTATCAATGTCTACAATTTAAACCATTTTAATGTAAATAATATATTAGGAAAATACATAATAAATTTGATGTAAATCAAAATATTTTATTGTATTATCATATATAAACTTTAGTATCAATCTCAACAAATATATGTGTACTCATGTGTATCAATATCTACAAATTAAAAAATTTTGATGTAAATAATATGTTATGAAAATACACAATAAATTTGATGTAAATCAACATATTTTATTATATTATCACATCCAAACTTTAGTATCAATCTCAACAAATTTATTTGTACTCATGTGTATTTATATCTACAAATTAAATAACTTTATTTAAATAAAAGAGATGACACGACTTTTGATGACAAACAGTTGTAATAATAATAATAATAATAAAATAACTAAAAAATATTACGAAAATATACAATTAATTTGATGTAAATCACCACATTTTATTATATTATCACATTCAAACTTTAGTATCAATCTCCACAAATATATCAGTACTCATGTGTATTTATATCTATAAATTAAACAAATTTTCTTTAAATGAATGAAATGGCATGAATTTTGATAACAAAAAAAAAATAATAATAAAATAACAAATAAAATATTATGTTAAATTGAATGAACAGTGAAAATAATAATGAAAAACCTATTATATTTCCACATCCAAACTTTAGTATCAATCTCAACATATATATCTGTACTCATGTGTATCAATATCTACCAATAAAACAATATCTCAACAAATATATTTGTACTCATGTGTATCAATATCTACAATTTAAACCATTTTAATGTAAATAATATATTAGGAAAATACACAATAAATTTGATATATATCAACACATTTTATTGTATTATCACATCCAAACTTTAGTATCAATCTTAACAAGCATATCTGTACTCATGTGTATCAATATCTATAAATTAAAATTTTTTAATGTAAATATAATATATTATGAAAATACACAATAAATTTGATATAAATCAACACATTTTATTATATTACCACATCCAAACTTTAGTATCAATCTCAATAAATATTTATGTGCTCATGTGTATTTATATTTACAAATTAAATAACATTACTTTAAATGAAAGAGAAGACACGACTTTTGACAATAAAAAGTAGTAGTAGTAGTAATAATAATATAACTAAAAAAAATTATGAAAATACACAAGTAATTTGATGTAAATCAACATATTTTATAATATTATCAGATCCAAACTTTAGCATCAATCTCCACAAATATATTTGTACTCATGTTTATTTATATCTATAAATTAAACATTTTTATTTTAAATGAAAGAAATGTCACGAATTTTGATAATAAAAAGTAATAATAATAATAATAATAATAATAAAAATAATAATAATAATAAAAAAAATATTATGCTTAATTGAATGAACAGTGAAAATAATAATAATAAAAAACCTATTATATTACCACATCCAAACTTTAGTATCAATCTCAACAAATATATCTGTACTCATGTGTATCAATATCTACCAATAAAACGATATCTCAATAAATATACTTGTACTTATGTGTATCAATATATAAAATTTAAACCATTTTAATGTAAATAATATATTAGAAAAATACACAATAAAGTTGATGTAAATCAACACATTTTATTATATTACCACATCCAAACTTTAGTATCAATCTCAACAAATATATCTGTACTCATGTATATCAATATCTACCAATAAAACAATATCTCAACAAATATATTTGTACTCATGTGTATCAATATTTAAAATTTAAATAATTTTAATGTAAATAAGATATTCAGAAAATACACAATAAATTTGATGTAAATCAGCACATTTTACTATATTACCACGTCCATACTTAGTATCAATCTCAACAAATATAGTTGTACTCATGTGTATCAATTTCTATTAATTAAATAATTTTACTTTAAATAAAAGAGAGGACACGACTTTTGATAAAAAAGTAAAAATAATAATAAAATAACTACTAAAATATTATTAAAAGTTGAATGAATAGTAAATCTTTCTATTGCTTTGTATAATTATAGATAGATAGATAGATAGATAGAGATCAAAACAAAGAAAAAATAAATGAGGGAGTAAAATCAAATTTTGTAATACTTTCAAGGATCAAAAGCATATTTAACCCAATTTTATAAAAATGATATAAATGATAATAACTTTCATTATGTGAGAATGTCTTTTTGGTGACTAGAATTTTAGGGTGAAAGGATGGTATCTCAATCCAACGCAAGGAAAACCTTCGGTTCAAATAACATAAAAAAAAACTTAATAATTAATAATGTTTGAATTTAAAATTTCATACAAACTACAAAAACATATCACCACTATAATGACCGAATAGTAATAGATTTGAGAATGCTTTTCTTATAAGAATAAGAGAATGAGAATGATTATTTTCAACTATTGAATTAAAACAAATAGATGAAACTAATATACTTAATTACCGAAGAGAAATGATGTTTGTACAGAAAAATATTTATAACAAAAAGAGAGATAGAGATTAGATCGAGAGAAATAAAAAAGAGAAATGTGAGACATAATAAAAAATATGATGAAGAGAAATAAAAAAAATTGTATAAATCATTATATATTTTTATTTATATAAATATATTATTTCAAAATGACGACCAATCAATTCAAACGTCTTCCTCAAACGAAACCCATGTCGAGATCCCTTACCCTCTTCTAAATTCTAATTCATTTTCCCTTGTTTGTCGTCATTGAAGTTGGAAACATAAATTAATAATTTTTTTTTACATCTTTGCGTACGTGAAAATCAATCACTTTTGCTGTGAATTATTTCAACTTTTCAAGCCTGTCACCAATATTTTAATATTAAAGAAACCATTATTTTAATGAGATGAGAATTTTAATTTGTGGATGGTATATATATAAATATATAGAAAGAAATTTGATATATATTGTTTAGAAGTTTGGAAATTTTATGACTTCTCATACATTTTAAGAACAACTTAGAAATTTGTGCTTCCTTAAATATTAAAGATGATTCTTCTATTGCTTATAGAAAGCCATAACTTTAGTACAAAAACTAAATATTCAAGCCACGATTTGAAAAATGATAGAGTACATTGTTTTTTATTATATAAATTGCTATATCTTAAATCCTAAATACTATAATATCCTTTTCAATTTTAAAAATATTTTAATTAATATATAATATCATCGTAAAAAAAGGTTTATACAAATATTTAATGATATGTTATCACATCATATATTATTAAATTTAATAAATGATATGATAATATATTATTAAATATTTATGTAAAACTTTTTCACAATTACTGTCTTTATCTGTTAAACCCATTCGAAAATACACCCTCCATTCCATTTTGACAGTCGTTTAAGGTTTCTACATACAAATTAAGAACAATAATAAATGACTTAAAAGACATAGTAATATTACTAAATTACTCTTATTAATTTACTACACACTTTTTTTCATTTTACCTAAATATATTAATGAGTAGTGTGGTGCACAGTTTTTTAAGTTTCTTTTCCCATAAAAGTGAAAGGGTAAAAATGGAAAACTAATATTAATACTCACATAGAAACTAGAGAACGACTCATATTATGAAAAAAATTTATTTTCCTAAAACGACGATCATGTAATATCCATATTAACTTCATGTAATATCCATATTTTAATTTTACATACCGAAAATGTTTTTAAATATTTTTCTAATTCATGCTACATATATATAATATAATTACTAATTTAAAGGATTTTTTTTCTCTTTGCAATTTTTTCTATTCAGGATAAGGAATTCATTGTTTTATCTCAAAAATGAAAAATAATGCATGCAATTGGATTTTTATTTTTAAATTGTTTACCTACTAACTCATTGTATTTTTTATTTATTAAGAATATTTTTATGGAGATGGGTGATAATAATTTGACTTAATTAATCATCAAAAGACTCAAATTAATGATCCACAAAACACATTAGATGTGTGATGAAGAACATGGAATGTAATATTACCAAGAACAATTCTTTAACATTGTGTTTGGATTGAGAAATTTGAAATTAGTAGAACTCATGTGTTAAATTAGTAGAAGAAAGAATTTCAAATGATAAATAGGAGGATTTTTAATGATAAATAGGGAAATTTGAAATGACAAATATTGAGAGAGAATTTCAACATTTCTCTTTTATGTTCAAACTTTTTAGATGATCATTGTCAATTCCTCTCATTTTAACAATTCACTCAACATTGTCTATTACAATTTTGAGAATTCTAAAATTCTCCATCCAAACACAAGGTAAATGAAGTTAAGTGCCTATGATGACCTTGCATTAAAAGTTCATCCCACAAATACACAGAACATAGTTTTAACAAGAACAAATCTTTAAATTCAAAATATACACTCTTAAATTTCCATGGAGAGAAACACGCCTCAGTCTAAAACTGTTGAGAACCTAAAGGTGATTTTCATTTTTTATTAAGATTTTCATAGTCATTTTGATTTGCAAAATTTTAGTTTGGTCTTGCATAAAAGAAGTATATTTCATTTTGAAATCCTTGGCTATGACACCCCTTTATTTTGCTCTAAAGTAAGACAAGTATATCACACACACACACACACACACACATTTATCTTAGATGTTGGACCTGGGCCTAACTCAACCCAAAAGCTAGCTTGTAAGGTGAGGATTGCCCAAAGCTTATATACTTCTATTTGGACTTTATCACTAGTCAATATGAGGGTCTCTCCAACACACCCCATCACGCCCAGGGGCTGGATATCTGCATCGTGGACATCTAACGGATCTAAGATAGGTTCTCATACCATCATAAATTTTAGACTTGGGCCTAATGTAACATCCCGAAAATTAGGGCCTAGAAAATATAATGAAAGCCTTAGGTTGCGAATTCAGCCAATAGAGGAAGGTTAGAGGTAGGAGGAGACATTGGGATTAGAATGTGAATTTAGACAAGAATTAAATAAATAAACTAAGAGTTTCGAGTTTTAAGAGATTTTGGAGGAGTGACCAAATATTAAGTCAAGGCTGAACTTAGAAGAAACCACACCCTAGGACAGAGAGAATTACAAAGGTAGAAGAATGGGAAAAGGAGGTTAGATGAAGATGAACTAAGTCGAGAAGTTATGTTATCGGAAAGGGTTAGGGAGAAGTGCATCATACCATGTTCTAGCCATTAGGTGTGTCAAAATAATAATGGAATAGGCTTTAGGAACAAAGGAATTGACTTGGCAAATTTAGAGTGGGAAGAGATTGGGATGAGAAGAACTGAGTTTGGAAGAGGTTTTATAAAAAGGAAGTAGTTTTGTATAAGAGGAAATTGAGTTAGAATAAAAAAGGGGTAAAAACCAAGATAATGGGAACTGATACGCTCGCCCAGGCTGCGCTCGCGAGGGTATAAGTATTAAGGGGAAATTCTAATCTGGTTTCCTCGCTCAGGACGCGCTCGAGTGCAGCCTAACCGCAGAAAACAGAGAAGAATTGGGTGAAATTCAGCTCAGGACACGCTCGAGCGCAGCCTGAGCGCAAAAAACAGAGAGTTTTAGGTTAATTCAGCTTAGCGTTCACCCAACGTGCGCTCAACTCTCACTCAGGATCCACTGGAGCGAGCTCTGAGTGAGCGAACGATTCTAGTTCTTTAAAAACATAAAAGTTAGGGTTTCATAATCATTTCTTCTTCTCCCTACTTCATTCTAGAGTGTGAGAGAGAGAGATTCTAGAGAGAGGGCGTCCATTGAAGCTTGAAGAAGGATCCCACGACCAAGAACTCTACACCCCAACCTTCCCCAATCCTTCTCCCCTTCCATTTGAGCTTCCATGAAGTGAGTATAAATCACACACCCACTCTCATTCTTGTTTCAATCCCCTGAATGAACCCTAATCCCTCTTTTCCCCTTTCTCTAGTATTGTATGTGTTTGTAAGATTATCGATCGATATTCTATGTTTGGCTTGGATAAATATTATGATTAAAGGTATGGGTTAAGGCTTGTATGTTAGGGTTTCTCCCTGTTGTTACATGTTTGAGCATGTATTGTGTACCTTCATTTATTAGCATGGTTAGCATTACTTGTTGAAAGCATGGAAAATGAATATGGCTTTGGCCAGTTCACACGAAATAAACAAGATAAAACTTCAGTCACCAGCTTAAAATTCGGGTTTCAGCCCCCGGTTAATAAGGGTGATTAGTACCCAGTGGTGGTGATTAGTACCCAAGGGAGACGTTCCTTGTAGTCTGAGCTCAGGTCTAGTCACACAGAGATAAGTGATAAGACCCCGTCTGCCGGGTAATGCAGGTCATGCATAGCATGGTTGTATTCAGTGGCGACATCATGTCATGATTTGTTATGTTTTCCTTGTTGCATTGAATCTTGTCATATGTGTTATCATGGAGAATTTAATTAGGACTTCGGCCCCCCAGATAATAAGAAAATAAAACTTCAAACTAATCAGAGGTGGTGATTAGTACCCTTGGGCGATTAGTTCCCTAGTAGGCTGGACTCAGAAGCGGTGATTAGTACCCTGGTAATCTGAGCTCATGCCTAGCCTCTTTCAGTTAAGTGATAAGACCACGCCTGCCGGGTAATGCAGATCATGCATAGCATATTAGATCAGAGTTTGGCATCAAATCTCATGTTAAGTGAATTGAGTTATGATGTGATGAGGAAAAGTGATTGAACTAATTTATGTATGATTTGATGAATTGATATGTTGCATTTCATATGTCTGCCTCCCCACACTGTTTGCATGCATAGATATGCTCACTGAGACCTAGTCTCACCCCACTTTGTGGGAACACATTTTAGTTATGCAGGATGGTTTGACTGAATGATTGAACGAAGGATTGGAGCTCGTAGAGTGGATCATTCCACCCCAGTGCCAGTTTGGACCCTATGAGGGATTTAAATTTATTTTGAATTGTATAATGTTGTATTAGGATGGAAACTATGTAAATATAAATGAGTATTGTCTTGAGCCACAGAGTGGAAATTTTATTATGAGACCTATAGTGTCCAATGGTTGTTTGGCTTATGTAATCGTTGGAGTTACTTAAGCGTTTCTATGAATGTGTATGCAAGGATATCAGTAATGGCGCGAAATAATTTCAGGAATTCAGGAATGGTTTCTCCAACGTGCACTATTTTTGAATTAAGAAATTAGGACGTTACATTATGGTATCAGAGCAGTTCAATCCAATTGGACTGTTGCTAAGTTAGTTTCCTGTGACTTCCTATGATCCTACGGTACCCCGTACCCATTGTAGGGATTAATCACCCCTATTATGTGTTCGTTGTATACAGGATCATGGTTAGTGACGTGAATAGGATGTCTTGGTCAGGAAGTTGGAACACTTCGCTAACAAGGTTAGAACCAACCACCTATTAGGAAGAGAGAAAACAACATAGGTCTATTCCCAACAGTAAAACCCTTACCCTAGGAACCTTTTCGAATGTCACCCTTAGGTCCTAATGGGCATGAAATGATGAAATAGGGATGACAATGGGTACCCTCTAGGCAGGG
Organism: Sesbania bispinosa; assembly: GCA_026901365.1. Classification (NCBI taxonomy): domain Eukaryota; kingdom Viridiplantae; phylum Streptophyta; class Magnoliopsida; order Fabales; family Fabaceae; genus Sesbania; species Sesbania bispinosa. The sequence goes on from QLOH01000584.1 coordinate 350,860, forward strand.
TACCACAGTGCCCGTCCTCGTACCCGCATTTTAAAAAAATCCCGTACCCGCGCCCGTACCCGCGTGGGCAGTAACTTTAGTGTCCGTCCCCATACCCGCTGGGCACCTATATGCCCGTACCCGCGCCCGTTACCCGCACTTTTATTAAGTAAAAAATTAACAACTTACACTATGCCAATTTTAGGATATTAGAGCATTGTCTTTAGGGCACTCTCGTGTTGGTTAGCGTCTAAAACAATCGTTTTAAAACCAGGGCGCTTAAAATTTGGGCGGGAGCGCCCTTATAGGTAAAATAGAGGGCGCTCAATCTGCGCACCCTTGTTATCAATATTATTTTTTTACATACACTTCTGGTGATTATCAATATTATTGTTTCTTTTTGCAGGGCGCTCCCAGGGATCGCCCTCGTTCCTAGCGTATTTTTTTTGTTTAATTCGGATGAAACGAGGGCGCTCCATGAAGCGCCCTCCAATAATATTAATTTTTTTAATGTCTGGAAATGAGGGAGCGCCCTCCATGAATATTAATATTTTATTTCAGGGCGCTCCCTGGGAGCACCCTCTTTGTTATTTTTTTCTCTACTATAGCGCCCTTTTTTTTGTTTTATTTTCCAGGGCGCTCCAGGCGCTCCAGTGGAGCGCCCTCTTTTCTGATTAAATTTATGAAAACTATTTTTTTTGCAGCAGAAATTAATGAACCCTTTGCTCCATTCTTTCCCGCGTTCTCACACTGTGTCTCTCTCTCTAAACCCTTCCATTCTCCTTCATCTTCAAGCTTCTCCGTTCCCTCCGTCGAGCTCCACGACCGTCCTCCTCCTCTGTTCCCTCTGTCGTTTGTCTCCCTCCGTCTTCCTCAAGCTCGTTCGTCTCCCTCCGTCTCCCTCCGTCAAGTGCACGGTCTTCCTTCACCATGAACAACTCCTCTCCTCCTCCGCCGCAAGTCCTCCTTCCCTCACCGTGAGCAAGTGCGTAGAAGTGAGCACTCTTCCCTCACCGTCCTCAACCTACCATTCCGGCGCGGAGTGTCTCGTTTCCTCCTTCCCTTCCGGCGCGACGGCTTCCCTTCCCCACACTCTCCATTTCGCGGCCACTAAGGGTAAGGGAAACCCTACCCTACACATTTTTTTGCTTCTGCACCTTTTTTTGTTGCTTGTGCACCTTTTTTTTTTCTAAACATGTTGTTTTGCTATCTGCACTGTGATTGTGTTAGTAAGTTTAAATAACATTGAAATTTGTATATGAAAATTAATTATGTGTACATATTATTATTGAACACTTTTGGAAGAAATTGTTATTGGTTGGAGTTAAAAATTCGTTTTATAAATTTGAGAATGTTAAATAAATGAAGTACATACTACATATGCATTTAGTAATGTTTTATAAATATATATTACTCATATTGATCTCTTTTGGACTGGTAGCTGGTGGTTTAGAGTTAAAATTGTTTTTCCTTAATTATGGGAACGTTAAAGAAATAGATGAAATGCTGCTCAAATTTCTAGGACTATTAATTTTTTTAACTAGTAAATTTTATGACTTGACTTTTTTTTCAGGTATTGTTTCCTAACTGGTGATAATTCAATACTGCTTATTGGTGATTGACTTTAATCAGGTATATCCTTTATCATATTATCCTTTTTCTTTCAACTATAATTATTTGGTTATTTGTATGTACATGCATTAACCTTAGTTTCCTGTTTAAGAAGAAATTGTATATTATGACTGACATAATATACAATTTATTCTTAAATTGTCCATGTTTGGACAATCTAGATTTGTAAATTCGTATTAAATATATTACTTTATGATTTGTATGTTTTTGATCTATGATTCATTTCAGTATGTTTTTCCTCTTGTTCTCTGAGTTCATGCATATATAATCTACGTGAAATAAAACTCATAGGTTATGTTGTGTGTGCTTGGAGAACCAAGGGGAAATGCTGCTGAAATTTTCATAGACTAGGAACAATAGTCATAAAATAATATGATGCGAATTTGACAAATCTAGATAGGATAGGAACCTCAACCTTTGTTAGTTAGTATGTTATAGGTGTTAATTAAGCATGTAGTTAGTCATTATATCTAAAGAATGTCATATATACTTTTCGAGTTAATTATAAATGATTTCATGTTATGTTGATAGAATATGGATCGTTCTTGGATGTTTGCAAACCGTTTGACAAATGAGTATGAGGAAGGAGTGAAGATGTTTATAAAGTTTGCCATTGACCATGCAACAAATCCTAGCAAAATATTGTGTCCTTGTACGAAATGTTTTTGTTCTAAGCGAGTTAATGAATCAGAGTTGAGGAACCATCTTTTCTGTTTTGGAATTGATCAGAGTTACACATGTTGGACATTTCATGATGAGATTAGGAGTGAACATAGTGATATGGGAGAGAATAATGTCAACGTTGAACCAAGTGATAATGACTTTGGGACTGGGTGGGAGGATTGTGACATAATTGATGAGATTCGAAAGGTTGTTGAAGAGGACCTCAGAGATTGTCCCCAAATGTTTGATACCCTAGCTAGTGATGCTGAGAAGCCACTGTACAACGGGTGCACCAAGTACACTAGGTTGTCAGCTGTGTTGAAGTTGTATAATTTAAAAGCAACAAATGGACGGTTTGACAAGAGTTTCACAGAGTTACTCACATTGTTGAAGGAGATGTTACCGGAGGACAATGTGCTACCTAACAGAACTTATGAGGCAAAGAAGATGTTATGTTCTATTGGGATGAGCTATGAGAAGATACATGCTTGTCCCAATGATTGCATTTTGTTCAGAAATGAGAATGCATCATTAAGTGTGTGTCCTAAATGCAATGTGCCTCGTTATAAGAAAGAGACTACACCAGCAAAGGTGGTTTGGTATTTTCCCATAATACCAAGGTTTCGAAGGATGTATCGTAGTGTCATTGATGCAAAGAACTTAACTTGGCATGGAAATGAACGAATCAAGGATGGCATGTTGAGACATCCCGCTGATTCTCGGCAGTGGAGGAGGATAGATGATGAGTACCCCTTTTTTGGCGAGGAAGCAAGAAATCTTCACCTTGCATTATCAACAGATGGAATGAATCCGCATGGTGTCCAATCTAGTACTCATAGCACATGGCCGACGATATTGATAATATATAATCTACCTCTGTGGCTTTGTATAAAACACAAATACATGATGTTATCTATGTTGATATCGGGACCCAGACAACCGGGTAATGATATAGATGTGTACTTGGCACCATTGATTGAAGACTTAAAGTTATTGTGGGATACTGGAGTAGATGTTTATGATGGCTACAAAGAAGAATCTTTTCAGTTGAGGGTGATGCTGTTTGGAACGATTAATGATTTCCCGACCTATGGTAATTTGTCTGGCTATAGTGTAAAGAGTCAGTGTGCATGTCCTGTTTGTGATGAAAATACTTCTTGGATGCGCTTGACTCATTGTAAGAAGAATGTATTCCTGGGTCATCGTAAGTTTTTGCCTTTATCCCATCGTTATAGGGGATGGAAGAAATCATTCAATGGCAACACCGAAGAGGGTAGGCCTCCTTCTCCATTGACGGGTGAGGAGTTGTGGGAAAAGGTGGGTAACTTGACCAACAACTTCGGCAAATCTTTTGCCGGACAACTCGTTACCGGAGGGTGGAAAAAGAAGTCTATTTTTTTTGAGTTGCCATATTGGAAGACATTGTTTGTTAGACATTTTCTTGATGTGATGCATATAGAAAAAAATGTGTGCGAGAGTGTTATTGGCACGTTACTGACTGTCAAAGGTAAAACCAAGGATGGGATAAATGCAAGATGGGACTTGTTGGCAATGGGTATAAGGAAAGAATTGGTCCCAGGCAAAAAGGGATCACGTACATATCTTCCCCCGGCGGCTTATACTCTTAGCAAGAAAGAAAAAGTTACTTTTTGCAAGTTCCTGCAGGGAGTCAAAGTTCCAGAGGGTTTTTCCTCTAACATTAGAAATCTAGTATCACTAAAAGAACAAAGATTGAAAGGTGTGAAGTCTCATGATTTTCATGTTCTTATGGGTCATTTGCTTCCGGTTGCAATACGCTCCATTCTTCCAAATAAAGTGCGTGTTACAATAACTAAACTGTGTCATTTCTTCACAGCTATTTGAAGTAAGGTGATTGACCCTGGGAAGCTGGCCATTTTTCAAAGACAGATAGTGGTCACACTGTGTGAGCTTGAAATGTATTTTGACATAATGATTCATCTCACAGTTCACCTGGTTCGGGAGACTCAATTGTGTGGACCAGCTTATATGAGATGGATGTACCCGGTTGAGCGATACATGAAGATATTAAAAGGGTATGTTAAGAATCGCAGTCAGCCTGAGGGTTGTATGGTTGAAAGGTACATAGTTGAAGAAGCTGTTGAGTTTTGCACAGAATACCTTAGTGGTGTCAACTCCATAGGGCTTACGGCCTCTAGACACAACAAAAGCTTAGAATTAGGAGGGATTGGGGCAAGTGAAGTCATAAGTATTGAAAGAGAGGAATGGGTTCAAGCACACCTTTATGTCTTGCATAATGATGATGAGGTAGAGCCGTATATTGAAATTCACAAGGAAATACTTCGGCACTCTAATCCTAATAGAGGAGACAATTGGATCACAAGAGAACACAATCGAAGCTTCATCACATGGTTTAAGTCTAGGATTTTTCATGACATGAACCACAATAATTCTTCAGTCTCTACTAGGGTAAAATTTTTAGCATATGGTCCAAGTTTTCATGTAATATCTTATTAGGCCTACATGATTAATGGCTACACTTTCTACACAAAGGACCATGATGATAGAACAACAGTTCAAAATAGTGGTGTCACTTTAATTGCCCAAGCATTGCATATGTCAAGTGCAAAAGATAGAAATCCAGTTTATGCAAATATGTCCTATTTTGGGGTCATTGATCGTATATGGGAATTGGATTATACTAACTTTCGGTTGCCTGTGTTTGGTTGTAAGTGGGTCAACAATAATAGTGGTGTTCAGGTTGACAACCTTGGCTTCATGCAAGTTAAATTTAGCAAGGAGGGGGTACAAAGATGAACCATTTATCCTAGCATCCCAGGCTCAGCAAATTTTTTATGTTACTGATCCCGCAGACATGAATTGCTCCATAGTGATGTTAAGTAACAAATTCAATGACGAACCAAATGTGGGTGATGACCAACTAAAGGATGTTGAAGATGATCCTTTTGTTATGACAACACACATATTACAGGGTGACTCCACAACAGATGATGTGTGCTACACTAGACCGGACCACGATGAGGGTATTTGGATTAACCCATCAATTCGTATTAGAAATCGACCCACAAGTTTCAAACCAACCAGAAAAAGAAAGAGAATGAGTTAGTCAATGTATGCATGTTTATACATATATAAATTGCATTTTTTTTCTTGTATACTTTTAAAAGAATTTACTAAGTAATCTCATATATTTTTTATGCAGCTATCATGTCAGGCTCGGACCATGATGATTGTCAAAACATGGATAGAGAGCACCGACGTGGGGTAACAACTATGTATCACGTAATCAAAGAAAGAAACAAGGGAAATAAAATCAAGGTAAGCACTTAATTGGCACCATTGCTATAATTTATGCTTATTAAGTTGAATTATGTAACTATAAAGTATGTCCCGTTACTTAGGTGTCATGGAATGTAAGGGGCCAACCTATTGCACCTGGTGGCACGACACTTAGTAGTTACATTGGTACCGTTGTTCGTCAAAGGGTACCAATTACAATTAGGCAATGGAAGGACGAGAATTGCAAAGGATACAAGGATATGATATAGGAGGACATAAAGGTATGTACTATGTCCCTTTTATTTATTAATAAGAATGGGAGGACATAAAGGCACATGACTAACTCATTATTGTGTTATGTTTTGTTTTATATGCAGTTCGCATTTGATGTTGAAGAATGCCATAAAAGATATATTCTTATGTTGGCTAGTAAAAAACATAGAGCTTTTAGGTCAACATTATCCACCCATTTTCTATTTGATGAAAATGGTGATCTCATCCCACATCCTCCTAAGAGATATGAGGAGGTAATCTCACAGGAGCAATGTGATTATTTTGTTGCCCTACGGTCACAAGAACATTTCAAGGTACTATATTCATTCATACATAGTTTTTTTAAACCTTTTCAAGTTAACGAATATTTTTACACGTTGAATAATTGCTTGAATATATTTACCATGTGTTATTCCGGGAAATAAATGAAAAAAACAAGGCTAGAGCTTCTAATCCTCAATACCCATATAGAGGTTCACGTATGGGTTATGCCAGACTTGAGCAACAACTGGTAATTATTGTCGTTAACATAAAATCCCAATTTAGTATTTTTTTAGTATTGATTGTGTCTCAATAATACTTTACAATTAGAACAAGCGGGATATGGAACATATGAACTTTCAAGACATATGTTGTGGAAAGCCGCTAGGATTAACAGGAAAAAAGATGCGAACAATGAAGGAGTCGAAGAGGTCTTCACACAATGTGTAAGTATATAGTTACTATTATTGTGTGTTAAATTTCATGTATTTATTGATAGTGGAGTTTAAACTTTTGCCCTTGTCTTATTAGGAGGAAATATTGTCTCAAGCTGATGAGAGTGGTACCTCTGATGATAGAAAAGTTCTTGACCAAGTTCTGAAGAAGGATGTGTATAGGGGACGTGTTCGGGGTATGAGCTTTGGTGTATATCCCGGACAATATTATAATGCTCCTAAACCCCAACCAAAGGTAGTCTCTGAAGACTATCAAGACATCATTGCGGAAATGAGGGAAATGAAAGCCGGATACTTGGACATGAAACAAAAAGAGAGCTTAACGAAGTTAGGAGAGAACGAAGCTTCAGAGATTCTACCTCTATTACTAGACCTGGCTTTCCTGAGGTATTTTTTAATTCTTAACAGTTATGTTTTTTTAGTACTAGTTATCCATAAACATCTTTACTTGTGTTAATTGTATAGGGTCTATTTTGATGTATATTGTACTTGGGAGACTCGGTGTTACGAGTAGTTGGTAAGGGACAAGCATGGAATCTCCCCGGGCAAGATTTACATAATTCCCCACTTCCATCCAACTCAATGAAGGTGATGGTTCAAATTGCTATTGAACCCCATGCCGCGCTTCCATGCCCTGACGCTAACGGGGAACTGAGCACTGTTGGTGATGCATTGGGCTGTTTCGTCGCATGGCCATGTTCACATGTTGGATTGGATGCATTGGTACGTCTGTATTTTATTTGTGCCAAAAGTGCAATTTTATTATTTCAACTACAAATATTAATTATTCAAATTGTGGAATTTCTAGACTCCACAATCTTCCGCAGCGGGACCGCATGCGGTGACAACTCGTTATTCACAACACTCAACTATGCGGAAGTCTCCCGTTCGTGAATGCCCTGCAGAGGTGGTGACTTCAATGCCTGTACCTACCAGAACATCGTTGCAAACATTGGATATGTACTACTCTGAAAAGATGTAAGTAAGTGGTGCTATGATTAGTTGCACGATAGGTGCAGGCATTGTTACTCCTGATGAAATGACTGCATGGATTGATCCCAATTGTATTCATTCGGTTTTGTACCGTGAGTGGTTGGATGACACTGTGATTGATATCTATTGCAGGTAATTTCAATTCAAAGCATCTCATAGTTTGTTTATCTCATTTTTTTGCTTGCTTTGACATTATCTACATTTTTTTGGTATAGTTATTTATATCATTCAGTCTTAGCTCCACCTTCCCGCACGGATCGATATGTTTTCATATCTCCACAACGCACCACAACATTCAATGTGAATGACAAGCAACATAAGTTGATGGGAGATGTGTTGTACAATAGACGCGGGCAAGACAAATTGTTCCCGGTTCCATACAATCATGTCGGGTATGTGTAGTATATGTTTATGTCTCAATTTATTCTTATTTTTAAAAAACTATATATTTGACATATCTTACATTGTGGTTGTAGGTGACATTGGGTTCTTCTTGCATTGAGTCTTAAAGGATTTTGGCCACGTTAACTTTTTGGACTCTTTGCATAATGATCCAAAACATTATGAACCCATGAAGACAATGATTGATAAGTAAGTATTTCATGTCCAAATAACTTATACTATCACACTTACATTGTTAAGAGCTCTTATATAATTTATTTGTCATATTGGTTTAGATCATTTAAAGAATATAGAAAGTTGAGCGGTTTCCCGCAATCAAGGAATATGATTATCCCTGATCCCAAATGGTACCGCATTAAGGTAATATATTTCAGATTTGGACATTGTGTTTCTTCATAACTAAGCACATAAGTCTTTTTTATTTTAAATTAATTATACTTGTAGTGTCCAACCCAAACAAATAATGATGACTGTGGGCTCTTTGTAATGCGTTTTATGAAGGAGATCATTGATCAAAACACACTAACAATACCTAAAGAGGTAATTATAACTTGTGATAGTGATTAAGTTTTTTTAACCCTCATTTACTAGTTTACTTATTGAAATCAATTTTTGCCTTTTACAGTACTTTGCTCAGTACCGAAGCTCAACTTACACAACGGAGCAACTTGATGAGGTTCGAGAAGAATGGGCAAAGCATGTAGTAACCACTTGTTTGTAATTGATTTGTACACTATGAGGGTAAGTAAACATGAACATAATGTGAAAATGTTGAACAAAGTTGTATATTAATGACAAGTTATGTAAATTGTGTACCTTTTCACATTAAATTCTTGACTGGTAATAACTCTTTGAATGATGAATTCTGGCTGCTGTTATGGATTTTTATAGTTGTTTGATAAATTGGGAAATGTTGAATAAACAGAGGAAACTCTGCCAAAATTTTTATAGTTTAGATGACTAGAGTTGTTAAGCATATGAGATGCATGTATATTTACCAATTGAGTTGAGTATTGTGAGATGTCATGTATTTTGGTTATTTCTATATAGTTGTATAGGTTCTTCATACTTTCACCACACTTTATGGCATGCATAGGAAACTATTTAAAATATGACAAGTTTGAATTCTTCATTTGAAGTAGATATGTGTGTTGTTTAATGTGTAAATGAAATTAAAGGGTTCTTCATAGAATGACTAATTGTTTGAATGTTAAGGAATTAATATGCATGGTTTTGGAGTAAGCCATTGGGATCAGACTGAAATAAATATGCAGGTTAAAGTGGGGTAGAAAAACAAAAAAATGAAAAAAATAAATAAAAGGAGGGCGCTCCTTGGAGCGCCCTTGGGAAGCGCCCTTGTTATTTAAAACAAGGGCGCTCCAGGGAAGCGCCCTCCCCTGAAGACGCTTCACGAGGGCGCTTCCGTGTTTTTTTGGAGCGCCCTCTTTTGGCTTCTGTCAGGGCGTTCCTCTGCACGCCCTCCTTTTAATTACCAAACCAGAGCATTTTCTATTAGTGCGCATGGAAGTGCCCTTTAATGCTGCACGGGAGCGCCCTTGAAGACATTTTTTGGCATAGTGTTACTAAAAAATATTAATTTAAGAAAACTATATCTCAATTGAAAAATTACTCGAAGATCGTCCAAACATAATTTTTAAATATCAGTGACACAACAATTTAATTACATTGAAACAAAATATGTTAATATTCTAAAACACAACAAATTATTTAAAATTCAAAATTTTTATTAAATATTACAATGTACTTTCACGTCACACTATTTTATAAACTTGGATGTCATGTGTTAGAATTCTCCAAGATATTTAAAAAATTATTATTAACACTAATTAGTCATATATTATAAAGTAAAAAACACAAATAGATAGTTATAAAAATATATTTTTAATTTGTAATATATTATATATATCAATTTTAAAAATATGTATAAATTTATTAGATATTTTAATAAAATTAATATATTCCTATATATAATTATATGTGATATTATTTATTAAATAATTATATATGAGTGCGGGTATGGGCGGGCTGGGCATCATAGTGCCCTTGCCCGTGCCCGTTCCCGCTTTGCGGGTTTTTACCCTGCCCATTATGGGTAATTTTTGCGGGTACCCATAGGGATTGGGCTCAATTGCCATCCCTAGCATGAAATATACGTAGAAAAAAACTAAATTAAGTAGACTACCTAATGAAAGAGAAGAGTGTTGTTTGCTTGATCTTGAATCTCGATAGTATAACTTGTTTTGATTGATTGTGATGCTTGATTTGCCTAAGTGATTGTATGATGTGTTGTGCTTTGTATGTGTGGGTTGGATCTTTACCCTCGGCACTTGTGAGATGCTCAACCCGAGGTTGAGCTCTGATACCAACTGTTAGAACCACAGGAAACACTAAAAGGGGGGGGGTTGAATAGTGTTTTAAAATTCTTTGCAGATTTTTATGAAAACCTTTTAACAAGCAAAACTGATTTTGAAAAGTTTGAACAACCTTCCGAAACTGGGAGTTCAGCAACTTGCTAATGCAACTCAGAAGGTTGAATAAATGCTTTTGAAACGTTTTTCTTATGAAGAAAAGATTGTTTTCTACGTGGATTAATAAAACAACTTTTCTAAAACCCTCCTTGGTTAGTTTAAATAGAATGTAAAGAGTTAAGGGTAAAGAGAACTTGACCACATAAATTTTTCCTGGTTCACCCACTAACACAGTGAGCTACGTCCAGTCCCAGGGCAACACTTCACTGGATTTTCCACTATCTAATCAGATACAAGTATTCTTTGGACCCAACCTATTCAGGCTAAAACTACCCAAGTATTCTTTGAACACACAACCTCTCCAGGCTAAAAACCCAAGTATTCTTTGAACACAACCTCTCCAAGCTAAATACAAGTATTCTTTGAACACAACCTCTTCAGGCTAACCCAGTAAAAACTGTTTTAAAAGAAAATGCTCAAACTCTGAAACTACACAAGTTTAGAGTTCGAACTGGGAAACTTGTACAGATAACTAAGTAATACTCAAGATATAGAAATTGTTGTACAATAACGAGACAGATGAATATGAAATTTTGCAGCGTTTCAACAAGTCGATTTCTCTATGTTCAGTTCTTTATCTTTTTCTTCATGGAGTCTGATATTTATAGAGAAGAAAGCTTTCGTCCGTTGATCTCCAATCGATTTCCCGTTGAGAGATAGCATTTAATGAAAATGCTCCCGTTGTGACACATTGTCTGAACCTCGGTAGTAGCAGGTAGTAGAGTCAGCTGCACAGTCTTCGCTTTTTCTGAGCAGCGTGTACCTTTTTGCAGACTTTGCCTTTTTGGTGAGAGAAATTTGAAATATGCCAAAAAGCACTTTCTCTAACTTTCCAGTAGAATGAGAGGCACAAGTAATCTGAGACAACTATGTTTGTCTTGAGTCTTTAGAGAGAATAGCAGAGAATATTTTATTGAAGACGAACAGACGTTAGTACGTCATCTCACAACTTCAGGAGGTTCTCCACTTTCAGCAGGTTGTTTTCTCTCAGCAGGTTTCTTTACTTCGGAAGGTTTCACTTATTTCAGAGGATATGATTTCTTCAGTTGACACCTTCTGAAATACTGAACAAAATACCTTCAGCAGAAACTGTTCTTTCCGATACCCAAATTTGTTATCCATTAAAACTTGAGGTTATGAGACTTAAAACATTATTAGCCTTTTAATAACATTTTGAGACTCAACAACCTGCACTTCCTGTAGAAACCACAGGAAACACTAGAAGGGGAGGTTGAATAGTGTTTTATAAATTTCAAACTAATTTTGGAAAACCTTTAACAAGCAGTACTTTTCACAAAGAAGTTTTAGCAACTTGCTGAAATTGGGAGTGCAATACTTGCTGAAGTAACTTCAGCAGGTCCAATAAAACAATTTTGCACACTTGTTTTTCAATACGTTTAGTTTGTTTTTCAGTTTCAACGTTATAAAATAGTATACTCCGAACCCTCCAAGTTAGTATAAAGCAAATATAAAGAGATAAGGGTAAAAGAAGACTTAGCCAAAGATTTATACTGGTTCACCCACTTCCACTGTGAGCTACGTCCAGTCCCAAAGCCAAACAACTAAGGAATTTCACTATCTGAACAGATACAAGTATTCTTTTACAGTCAAGCCTCTTCAGGCTCTAATACACCAAGTATTGTTTCCTACCAAGCCTCTCCAGGTTGTAAACCAAGTATTGTTTTAAACAACAAGCCTCTCTACGCTCAAACTGAAAACTGTTTATGGAAAGGGATTTCTTAAGCTTTGAAACTACACAAGTTTAAAGCCTAAACTGGGTAAGATGTACAATCTACTGAGTATAACTCAGGATAAGAAAGTTGTGTACAAATGAAATGAATGAAAATATTTCACAGAGAGAGTTTTGTAGCACTTCAGAAAGTTCACGTATTCTCTCTTTCTTCTTTGCATGAGGTCTTGTATTTATAGAGAGAAGGATCTTTAGACCGGTTAGACTTCTCTTAAAATCCCGTTGTGAAATAGCCTTCATCTCGTTGAGACACATACTTCTAATAGCTTGTAGCAGCAGGCACAACGGGAGTAGGTGACAGTAGCGTTGACTCTACTTTTCTGAGCAAAGTGTACTTTTGCAGCAGGAACTACCTTTTTTGTGAACAGTGATTTGAAATATGCCAAAAAGCTATGTTTTGAATTGCCAGAAAGAGTGGTGTGCAGACAGCTGGCAGAAAGCTACGAAAGACTTGAGTCTTCAAAAAGGGATCATCAGAGAAACTCATTTCCAGGAAGATACAAATTTTAGTACGATGTTTCTCGACTTCAGAAGGTTCACAGTCTTCAGCAAGACCCGATCATTCAGCAGGTTCCTTCACTTCAGAAGGTTGCACCATATCAGAGGGTTGCATAACTTCAGAAAGTTGCTCATTCAGAAGGTTGCTGAAACACAGAGAAAGCCTTTGAGAGAATCTGTTCTTTCTTTCATAGAACTTTAATCAATTTTTTTATACATTAAAACTTAGGATTATGAGACTTCAAAAATTATTAATTACTTAATAACATTTTTGAGACTCAACACTTCCTACCATACAACGCCTCATAGGGTGCCATACTTATACTGTTGTGTAAACTGTTGTTGTAGGAAAACTCTATGAGAGGTAGGTACCTATCCCAACTACCCTGCTCCTCTAACACACAAGCCCTAAGCATATCCTCTAGGGTCTGGATGGTCCTCTCAGACTGACCGTCACTTTGAGGGTGGTAAGCATTACTAAACCTAAGTTTAGCCCCGAAGGCTTGATGAAGTGCACTCCGAAACCTAGAGGTGAACCTAGGATCTCTAACTGAGATGATGCTAGAGGGGATGCCATGGAGCTTAACGATCTCCTTGACATATAGGTCTGCTAATCTGCTCAGGGGATAGGTGTTCCTAATAGGTAGGAAGTGGGTCGACTTAGTTAGCCGGTCCACAATGACCCAAATGACATCAAACCCTGCGTGGACTATAGGTAATCCTACGAAAAAGTCCATAGTTATACTATCCCATTTCCACTCCAGGATTTCTAAAGGCATAAGGGTCCATGATGGTTTCTGGTGTTCTATCTTAACTTGTTGACACACTAAACACCTAGAGAAAAAGTCTGCTATCTTCCTCTTCATGCCATCCCACCAGAACATCCTCCTTAGGTCCTGATACATCTTGGTGGTGCCAGGATGTATTGAGAATTTACCCCTGTGGGCCTCCTCCAAAATCTGTTGCCTCAGACTACCCCCCCTTAGGGACACAAACTCTCCCTTCGAAGAGAATCATCCCATCTCCCGACTTAGAGAAACTCAGTTGCCCCTTCCTATCTTGGAGATCCGGGTCTGAACCCTGGGCCTCCCTAATAAGAGCTCTCAGCTCACCGATGACCTCTAACCTGTGGAGTTTCAAATTATCCTATCCAATCTCAACCTCTAGGCTTAGGTTCCTAAAGTCTTCTAGTAATTGTAGAAACCATAGGAAACACTAGAAGGGGGGTTGAATAGTGTTTTATAAATTTCAAACTGATTTTGGAAAACCTTTCACAAGAAATACTTTTCACAAAGAAGTTTTTACAAGTTGCTGAAACTGGGAGTAATATACTTGTTGAAGTAACTTCAGCAGGTTCAATGAAACAGTTTGAAAACTTGTTTCCAATATATTTAGATAAATTTTCAGCTTAAAGTTATAAAACAATATATACTCAGAACCCTCCAAGTTGGTATAATCCAAATATAAAGAGTTAAGGGTAAGAGAAGACTTAGCCAAGATTTATACTGGTTCACCCACTACCACTGTGAGCAACGTCCAGTCCCAAAGCCAAACAACTATGGATTTCCACTATCTGATCAGATATACAAGTATTCTTTTTCAGTCAAGCCTCTTTAGGCTCTATTACAACAAGTATTGTTTCCTACCAAGCCTTTCCAGGCTCTAAACCAAGTATTGTTTAAACAACAAGCCTCTCCAGGCTCAAACAGAAAACTGTTTATGAAAGAAGATTGCTTAAGATTTGAAACTACACAAGTTTAAAGCATAAACTGGGTAAGATGTACAATCTACTGAGTTGAACTCAGGATATGAAAATTGTGTACAATTGAAATAGATGAAAATATTTCTCAGGGAAATTTTGCAGCACTTCAGCAAGTTCACGTTCGTTCTCTATTTTTTTCTCTGCATGGAGACTCGTATTTATAGAGAGAGAGAGACGAGACCATTCATACTTCTCTATAATTCCCATTATGAAATAGCTTTATTTTCGTTGAGACACAATGCTTCTGGTAGCTTGCAGCAGCAGACATAGCAGGGGTAGGTGTGAAGCAGCGCTGACTCTACTTTTTCTTAGCAAAGTGTACGTTCACAGCAGGGACTACCTTTTTGGTGAATAGGAATTTGAAATATACCAAAAAGCTTCTGATTTGCTTTGCTAGAGAGGGTGAGGTGTAGACAGCTGGCAGAAAGCAACGAAAAGACTTGAGTCTTCAAAAGGGATCAACAAAGAGACTCATTCCCAAGAAAATACAATTCTTAGTACGACGTCTCAAGACTTCAGAAGGTTCACTGGCTTCAGCAGGTCCTGATACTTTAGCAGATACCTCTCTTTCATAAGGTTGCACCACTTTAGAGGGTTGCATAACTTCAGAGAGTTGTTTTTTCAGAAGGTTTCTGAAACACAGAAAAAGCCTTTAAGAGAATCTATTCCTTCTTTCAGAATACTTTAATCAAATTTGTTGTACTTTAAAACTAAGGATTATGAGACTTAAAACATTATTAATTTCTTAATAAAATTTTTGAGACTCAACAGTAACCCCATCTCATGCACCATAATGGATGACACATGCAGGGACTTCCTGCTTAGGGCGTCAACCACTACATTGGCCTTGCCCGGGTGGTATTTCAAGTCAAAGTCATACTCCTTTAAAAACTCCATCCACCTCTGCCTCATATTGAGTTCCTTTTGATCAAAGAGGTATTTAAGACTCTTGTGATCACTGAAGACTTCAAAACTAACACCATAGAGGTAATGCCTCCAAATCTTGAGGGCAAATACCACAACTACTAACTCTAAGTTGTGGGTAGGGTAGTTCTCCTCGTGGGTCCTTAACTGCCTGGAGGCATAGGCCACCACTCTCTTTTCCTGCATCAAGACACAGCCTAGCCCCTTCCCAGAGGCATCATTATAGACCTCGAAGGTCTTGGACAAATCTGGTAACACAAGTACCGGGGAGGTGCTCAACCTCTCATTGAGCTCCAAGAAGCTCCGCTCACACTTCTCGTCCCACACAAAGGCTTGACCCTTACGGGTCAATCTAGTGAGGGCCAAGACTAGCTGGGAGAATCCCTTGATGAATCTCCGATAGTAGTCGGCCAATCCTAGGAAACTCCTAATTTCCGTGATGGTCTTAGGCCTTTCCCATTCAAGGACGACTTCTATCTTGCTAGGGTCAACTGACACACCTTCTCTAGAGATTACATGTCCTAAGAAATGGACCCTGTCCATCCAAAACTCGCACTTCTCTGGGTTGGCAAACAACTTCTTCTCTTTCAAGATCCCTAAGACAACCCTAAGATGCTGCCCATGCTCTTCTAAGGTTTGGGAGTAGATCAGGATGTTATCGATGAACACGAAAACAAATTGGTCAAGGTCGGGCCGGAAAATCAGGTTCATGTAGTCCATGAACACGACAGAAGCATTGGTTAAGCCAAAAGGCATCACCAAATACTCATAGTGCCCATATATAGTCCTAAAGGCAGTCTTGGGTATATCCTCACCCCTAATCTTGATCTGGTGGTAACCAGATCGCAAATCTATCTTAGAGAAGACCGAAGCCCCTCTAAGTTTGTCTAAGAGGTCATCTATTCTGGGTAAAGGATACTTATTCTTAATGGTGACCTTGTTAAGCTGCCTAAAGTCTACACACAACCTCATATTCCCATTCTTCTTCTTTACTAAGAGCACTGGAGCTCCCCAGGGTGACACACTAGGCCTAATGAACCTTTTAGCTATAAGGTCTTCTAATTGGGTCTTAAGTTCACTAAGCTCTACCTCTCGGTCCGGAGGTAAAGTGGTTACCTCACTAGGGAAAACGTCCTGGAACTCCCTAACCGTGGCTACACTGTTCAAATCAATACTAGAACCTAGAGTTGAGGAAAGTAATAAAATGAAACAATTACTCCCGTCAAATAGGCATTTGGACACTTGGGTGATACTGGTCAAAAGTACAGGTGGCTTCTCCCCCGGAAGAGGAGGGAGAACTGGGAAAATAACCTTTTTATTGTAGCAATCAAGCATCACCTGGTTCTGAGATAACCATTCCATGCCAAGGATTATATATATACCCCTCAATGGCAAACAAATCAAATCAACCTCGAAAGTCCTCCCTTGTATCACAATGGGGCATTTAGAACACAAAAGGGAAGTGGGAATTGCCTCCGTGGCTGGGGTTATTACATTTAGGCTGTAAGGTAGGGGAATTGCATGCAAATCTAACTGCTTCACACAATCATAAGCAACAAAAGAATGGGTTTCCCCCGAATCATACATTACAATTAAGGTTTTATCTCCTAGGGCGCACACACCTTGCATCAGGTTATCAGCAGAAGCTGCCACTTCACCACTGAGGGTGAAGACTCTCCCAGTGGCTTGAGGTTTTGGAGCATCCTTCTTCTTTGGGTAGTCATTCTTCATGTGATTGGGCTCTTTGCAGAGGTAACAGACCCTCTGCCCAAGCAAGCACTCCCCCCTAATGCTCCTTACCGTACTTGGGGCATTTGGATACCCCTTGGCGTTGGGCAGGCCGAGTGGCTAGGGCAGTATTACCTTGCCACTTGGGCCTTGAGCCCTTGCCCGGGTTGGGCTCCTCCAGCTTCCTCTTCCCCTTGTTGTCTGGCTGTGGGGGTGGTGTCGCTCCCTTCAGATTCTTCTCAGCAATGTAGCACTTGTTGATTAGGGTGGGGAAGTCCCTGATCTCAAGTGTCCTGACCCGGTCTAGGATCTCAAGTCTCAGTCCTCTCTCAAATTGAGTGCATCTCCACTCCTCATCAATAATAGTCTACAGGTATCTGGAGTACTTGGCTAGCTCTTCAAACTTAGCCACATACTGACCCACGATCATGCTCCCCTGCTTGAGTTGGAGAAACTCTGCCTCCTTTTGCCTTCGCACTGAAGCCGGGAAGTATTTGTCCAGAAAGGTGGTCTGGAAAGTTGCCCAAGTGAGTGGGGTGTCTTCAACCACTGCCCTCATACTAGCTAACTTCCACCAATCTTCAGCTTCGCCTCTCAGCATGTACACTACATACCCCACCTTGGAGTCATTAGTGCACCTCATCACCTCGAAGATCTGGTTGAGGTCAGTAGCCAACTCGTCCCCACATCCGGATCATAAAACCCGTTGAACTGAGGGCGTTATGTTTCTGGAACTCCGCTAGTCCTTGGACAAACAGGTCCACCGTAGGAAGAAGTGGTGTGCCCGTTGGCCTTCGGACCAACTCCTGTAATACAGCCGTGTTTGTAGCAGCCTGCTCCCGTTCCGCCTCAGCCTGTTTATGGTTGGACTCCGCTTGCGCCCCCATCATCTAAGTGAGCATCTGTAGAGCCGCTGCCATAGGATCTGGAGGTGGACCCTGTGGTGGAGAAGGTGGGTTGTTACGAGGACAACATTTCCTGCCGCCTGCCATGATCCTCTACACATCATTAAGCAAACATCAAGGTGATTAGTCTCTCAATTTCCATAATAATGTATAAGAGAATAATAACAAACTCTAGGAACTAACTAATCCATAGTCCAATTGGATTGAACCTGACTCTGATACCAAAATGTAACTTCCTAATTCCTAGATTTGAGAATTTATCTCATTGGAAGCAAAATCCCCAAATCCTTGAAATTATTTCGCGCCATTTTAAATATCGGAAACAACCACCATATAACGTTTAAGCATCCAATGAAAACTCAAACAATATATATGGAAATATAATTGAATACATAATGCCTCCGTGGCACAAAATAATATAATCTGTTTACAACCATTGTATACCCCTATACATGTGCCCTAAGCAAAATAAAAGGCCCGAAGGCAGCACATGTACAGTCATATCCCTCCAAAATAATACAACATAATCCAGAATACCAGAATAATCCACTAAGTACAAATATATACAAATACAAGAAAACTAAGACTTATGCAAGCCTCCAACTCACTGTCTTGGTTGGGGAGGAACTTGTGCATCTATAATATAACCACAAAACGTGTGGTGAGACGGATGTCTCAGTGAATATAACCATGCTCATGCAGTGTGGGAAAAACAGGAGAATGATATGCAACAATCAATTCATTAGAGATCAAATAATGCAAGCATTCTCAACTCAAACATCTAAGGATGTAAAAAAAATCCGTACCCGTGGATGTGAGTGAACCAGGATAATTTCTTGGCTAAGTTCTCTCAACCCTTATCTCTTTATATTTGCTATTTGAACTAACATAAGGGTTTTGAATAATCAGTTTTATAAGTTTGAACTTAAGTCAATCTCAAACTCTTTATAAAACAAGCTTTCAACACTATCTTTTGGACCTGCCGAAGCACTTCAGCAAGTCTCTGAAAACTCCAGTTTTAGAAAGTTACTTAAAACATTTGATAAACTCTGTTTGTGAAAAGGTTTCCAAGAAAGTCTGTTTGAAATTATAAAACACTATTCAACCCCCCTTCTAGTGTTTCCTGTGGTTTCTATAGTTGGTATCAGAGCTCAACCTCAGGTTGAACATCTAGCAAGTGTCGAGGGAAGTAGATCCAAATGGAAACCTCAACAAGCAATCCCCACTACATTGAAGAAGGAGCCTCAGTCTCAAGGCCCCCAGCTTTCAATGGTACAAACTACCATTATTGGAGAGACCGTATGAAGTTGTTCATTGAGAGCAGCAACATAGATCTCTGGGATGTAGTTACAAATGGTGACTACGTTCCCACCAACAATGGTCTGCCCATTCCTAAAGCAGAATGGACTGGTGATCAGAAGGCGCGTGTACAACTTAATGCCAAAGCAAAACTCTATCTGGTTTGCTCCTTGAGTAAATCAGAATATGAGAAGGTGCATGGATGCTCTTCTGCCAAAGAAATCTGGGATACATTGGCTTCAACTCATGAGGGAATTGACAATGTAAAGCAATCCAAAATTAGCATGCTTGTTCATCAGTATGAATTGCTCAAGATGCATGAAACTGAATCTATTGATCAGATGTTTGGAAGATTTCAGACCATAACCAATGGACTCAAATCTCTTGGCAGAACCTATGATTCAGGTGATAATAATCGCAAAATCCTTAGGAGTCTACCAAAGATTTGGAGGCCCAAAGTTACCGCCATTCAAGAGGCAAAAGACCTCAACACCTTGAGAATGGAGGAAATTTTGGGATCCCTCAAAGTCCATGAGTTGGAACTTGGAGAAGATGCTCCCAAAAAGAAGTCACTTGCCTTGAATGCCAAGTCCAAAATGCTAAGGTCTGGAACACAGAAGGCTATGAAAGCTGAGGAATCTTCAGAAGGTTCTGAAGGTTCAGAAGGTGACTCTGATGATGATGATGATCTAGCTCTTCTGAGCAGAAAGATCAAGAGGATGCTTCAGAGGAAATGAAAGTTCAGAAAAGGCTCATCCTCTGAAACCAAAGTAAATAAGTCAGGTAAAGATTCATTTGCTACTGACAAAATAATCTTACGAATGCCAACAGCCAGGGCACATGAAGGCAGTGGTGGTTTATTCTTTTTGCATCACTTCCATGATGAACAGTGGTATAGAGCTACAACATTTCAGAGAGATATACGGATACCAATGGCCAACGAGTCCATGTTAAATGATGATGCATACTTTTTTTAAAATAAATTTCTCTTATCAAGATTAACCATAGTGGGATGCATCTAGATAATAATAGATGAGTTGTAGAAAATTCATAGATCGATTAATCTAGAAATAATAAATCAGATGTAAAATACACTAAAAACCACAATTATCACCCCTCATTTGGATGGTGGACATTGCCTATAAATAGGCATGCTATTTAATTCATAGTGAGTGGTGCATTTTACATCTAATCCACTGCCAGTGTGTGGTAGAATACTCCAACCACCATTCAATAATAATAAAATACCACTTTTATTTAACTAATTTCTCTATTCAAATTCCATCTGTCCTTAACTGATAAGGGCTATGCCTTGTAGAATCAATGCATCAGCTAGAACTTGGTTAGCAGCTTGTGAAGGATGGACACTGTCCCAAAACACATACTGAGTTGCATTAGAACAAGTTCCTAGTGATTTTGGATTGCACAATAAGGATGTTGTCTCCACAGTTCCAGTACCACAGCAACCTCTCCTTGCTTCCACAAAACCTATTGAATATCACAAGACAGGTTAGAAAAATAAAAAGCATCCCTTTATAGTAAGAAATGAATGCCATATGTTGATTGTATTGTATTGTAGTCAAAGTATTGCTTACCGAATTTTGAAGGGGATTGTACAAGGTCATAGAGAGGTTTGAAAATATTAAAGACAACAATCTTAAGACCAGGAAGTTGCTTTTGGAGGTTTGTTGCAGCTGAGTTGATCTTTTTGTTAAATCCTTGGGCATCATTGTTGATTCTTGAGACACAACCATTCTCATAGAATCCAAATAAAGTTCTTGCAGCAGGTAGGCAACCCAATGGTGGGAGTGAAGTCACTCCAACTTTTCTGGCTCCCAATCTATACAAGTCCTATGTTAAAAAAAAAAGACCTTTAAATGGTTTTCTTTGTAAGATTATGATATTCAAATATTGATCTCTTCATGATGCTTATGCCTAAAATTTTCAATTAATAGCCACAGTCAACAGAGTAACAATAACAAAATACCTTAACAAAGCTTGAGAATGCATCCACAAGGTATGCTGAATACTGATCAGGAGTTATGACTTTGTTGATCAAAGGATTGACGTAATAGTTTTGCACAAAGTCACTACTGCCAGCACTCAAAATGTACAATGCATCCTTAACAATTGATGCTGCCTTTTTACTTCCAGCTACCTTGGCCAGTTTGCCTTGGTATTCCTTGTAATATTTTAATTGTTGGGACAATGGGATTGCATGCTGACAAAAAAGAAAGTTAAAAAACATGAATTTTATAAAATGTGTGTTTGTTGTTGATCATTCCAAACTTACATTCAAAATAGCAGCCTTTTCATCATATCCAGAGGCAGCTGAAGCAAAATTCGCACCAATAAGTAGGTTCTTCCCTGATGCCTGAGGGCTAAGATATGCAGGTGAATAACTCTTAAAACCCAGTGTTTCAGCTGCAAAAGGAAAATTTTCAACAAGAATGATAATTGTATATATGAATATATGTGCTCAGCATACTATCCAAGTTTGATGTTATTAACTTATTTCCTTACCAGTAATATCAGTAGCTAATTTCCCATTGCAAAACCTCCCAGTGGGTTTATGGTTGAGAAAGTCCCTTCCATAAGGAGGGTAGTCAGCCTTAAAAAGAGTGGGCAGATAGTCATTATTCCCCACATCCACAGCAGAGTCACCAAATGTTATGATTGCTGGCACAAGGGTATCTTGTCCATTCCCCCATGCCAAGAAGACAAATGCAAAGATCACAACAAGTGCTTGTTTGCTATTGATGTCCATCTTTTCTCTAGCTAACAATAAGCTTGTGGATGCTTTCTGCTGTATGGAAACTGAATCACCCTTCACTACTGCTATTAATGGAGGAGGATTACTGAAGTTGAGGCATCATAGCTATTAAATGAGAACGGGTAGAGTGGTTAGTTGTTACATAGACAGACCATCCTATAATACTTGTCTGTTTTCTGAGACCATTCATTTTAACTTTACATGTGATTTTGCTTTTTAAGCTCACACACTCGTGTCAACATTATTTCTTTCATTTACTATGGTGGAGGAAAGTTGTTGAAATTTTGTGCTTAGAGGTAGCACAGTAATCTTGGTCACGAGAGAGCTGCATGCATAAGTGTTCATCTGCTTGTTGCATTGAAAGCTTGAGTAAGTCATGGCCACGAGTTGGCGCGTACAAAATCTATGCAAAGAGAAACTCATTTGCTTTATGACTTTAGTAAGCATAAGTAGGTTCTATGTTTCTTCTAGAGCTGAAGAGTTAAGAAAGGGGCAGGTTCCACATCGATAAGTTAAATTAGTTTTATTCCCTTTATAAACTATAAGCGCTAATTTCAAGTCAACTGAACTATAAGGTGATGTGAATGGGCCCGTGCTATATGCTGGGCTCAGGAAAGTCCCCGGGCCGCTTCTGCAGAGATGCAGGCCTGGAAACGGGTAAGCTTCGAGCTGGGACTAATCTTGCACTTCAGTGTAAGGGGCTGAGACGTGTGTGGAGCCTTTGCAAGTCTCGCCGAAGTAATTGGCCGATTATACAGTCATTCACCACATGGTCTTTCTGACTAACAGAACGGGAACCACTTTTTTCTATGTGACATCTCAATAAAAGATTAATTTAACAAAAAAGGCTTTTTTGTACGGATGAATATTTACGAAACAATATACATAGGATTTTCGTTAAAAAACACACTTTTTTTATTTTTAATCAACATGAATATTTTTTGAAAAACAGAAGTCCATGTTAGTATTCATGCATTCCATAGCAAAAGTTATTGGTGCGTAATATTTAATTTAATTAATAAAACGTTATTTTATCAGTAACAAAATAAAAATATTTAAGCGTTTGAAATTTTATTTTATTTTTAAAATATTAAAAATTGATTTAATTGATGAAAAAATATTTTAATAATTATTAATGATTTTTTATATCTAATCTTTATTGAAAATATTGGACATTGATTCAATGAATTAAGAAAATTAATTAATTTTATTCAACAGTTAATCGAAAATAATATTCATTTAATTTAATATCATTCTTATGAATGACGTCCTTGTGGTCCAATTCCTTTTTTTAGATCAAAGATAAACTTGATAAAAAAAATCTTGTTTTATTTCTATATCATTAATTTTCATGTTAAATCTTGATTAAAAAAATTAAATAAATTAAAATGTCAGTGAATTGGTTTATTAAATAACTAATTACAAATGCCAACATATATTAGCTTGGATTCCTTAAATTTGTGGTCCTGGGTTCGATCATTTGATTCATGTGTATGAAAAAAATATTCCACCCTGAGAGCACTTGGTGTGCAAATAACCATTTCCATTTTAGAGAAATAATTTCTCACATGGATCCGTGAGAACACAACCAACAACTCAGCCCTGTTCGTTGTTACTCTCTGGAACATTTGGGTTTCTAGAAATAGAATCTCCATTGCCGGTGAACATCAATCCCCCTTTAAAGTTGTCTGTGATATCCGGGCTCTTACCTCTCATATTACTGATGCCTTCAATCTTGAGAGAGTGAATCCCGCAGAGCAGCGCCTTGTCTCTTGGAAGCCTCCCTCTTTCGATCAAATAGCTCTCAATACTGACGGTAGCTCATTGGGAAATCCAGGTTCTACAGGGGTTGGGGGTATTTTTCGGGACATAAATGGGGATAGGAAGCTTGGGTTCTATGGGAGCTTAGGGTTCTCACATTGCCTTTTTGCGGAGTTGATGGGGATTTTCATGGGCCTGAGGAATGCATGGAACCATCAATTTCACAATCTCATTTGTTATTCAGACTCCAATCTAGCTATAAAATTGATTAAAGAAGAGGATGTTACCTACCATCAATATGCAGCTGTAATCCTTGATATCAGGGAGATGCTTTCTCGTCCATGGCAAGTCTAGCTCCACCACACTCTGCGCGAAGGGAATGCTTGTGCCGATTTCTTGGCTAAGAAGGGGGCCAGACAGAGTTGCGACCAGGTGCTTCTAGAGCATCCTCTATAGGAGATGTCGCTGATGCTCCTAGCAGATGCCTCTGGGGTTCATTTCATTAGGGAGTGATCCTCTTTGCTCGCTTTTTCCCTTTTGTTTATTTCTCTCTTTTTTCCATCTGTACAAAAAAAACCCTTATAAATGTGACCATTTTTTCAGTATAGTGGTAAATTTTGTCTTTTTTTTTTTGCTATTTGTAGTCTCAAAATCAATTTTAAACAACTGCAGAATCAAAATTACACCCACAAAAACGATTTTTGAACAAAAAAAAAAAATTCAATTATTAGCAATGTATGTGGGAAGAGTAATTGATAAATTAATAAAAAGTATAATTTCATCTCATCACAATTTCCCTGTTTATGTTTTTCCTATTTTTTTTCCCACGAAACATAGTGTAAATGAATTACTTATAGAAAGAGGCTAGTCATGTACACTTTGGATATGCTGAGATCAAGGAAGACAATGATGTTAGGTTTGACTCTTGGATATGCAAATACGTTAAATATTTTAAGAGAGAACTTTACTGCAAATAGTTGTCCTACCCGATTAGAGTAGGATTGCATTTCATATATTACACTCAAATTCATTTTAATAAAAATGAAATTTTTATTAACGGTTTTTTTCTTCACAATTAATGATTTTCAATGTGATTAACTTGTAATTTGGAACATTCACTATCAATGATGATAAGACATTAGAAGATAAAATATTGATTTTGAGGTAAATTTCAAAGCTAATAAAATGGGTAAATTTTTTGTCTTTTTAAATTAATAATAAAATGTTTAAAATTAATTATCAATTAAAAGTTCTAAAGAAAAGACAAATTTCATTGAGAAGTCCATTTATCTTAAAATGAATTGAAAGGTATGATAAATTCACTTATCTTAAAATGAATTAAAATATAAGATTTTTATTTTTAGAATAAAATTAAAGTAATTTAAGCTTATTGAATAGTTAAAAAGCGAGATGCTGGGTTGGAGATGAGAGATGCTTAATAGTAATTATATGACATGTAATAATAAAACTCATTTAAAATATGTAAATAATAAAAAAATTGGGGTGTTAGAATAACAATGACCTAGGAAAAGAGTAATTTACAATTAAAAAGGAAAACAAAAAACAATATTTGAGAATTTTTGGTAAATGCAAAATTCCGGGTAAGACTTCTTTATTTGTCTTTTGTTTAGTGATTTCCGCGTTGGATAATATTTACTTGTATAAAACCCCCGAACCACGATATGCTAATTCAAAATTCCCATTCTCTCTCCTTTGCTTTTGTTCTCTGAAATTCCCAAATCGAGTGCCAAAAACCCTAACAATCATGGGGAACACGGAGAAGCTGATGAACCAGATCATGGAATTGAAATTCACATCGAAGTCCCTACAGCGTCAAGCGAGGAAGTGCGAGAAGGAAGAGAAATCGGAGAAACTCAAGGTCAAGAAAGCCATCGAGAAAGGAAACATGGACGGTGCCCGGATCTACGCCGAGAACGCGATCCGTAAACGAACTGAACAGATGAACTACCTCCGCCTTTCGTCCCGATTGGACGCGGTGGTGGCACGCCTCGACACACAGGCGAAGATGACCACCATCAGCAAGTCCATGGGCAACATCGTCAAATCCCTCGAGTCTTCCCTCGCCACCGGAAACCTCCAGAAGATGTCGGAGACGATGGACCAGTTCGAGAAGCAGTTCGTGAACATGGAGGTCCAAGCGGAGTTCATGGAGAGCGCCATGGCCGGATCAACCTCGCTCTCCACTCCCGAAGGGGAAGTCAACAGCTTGATGCAACAGGTCGCCGACGATTACGGCCTCGAGGTCTCCGTCGGTCTTCCCCAGCCTGCTGCACATGCCGTTCCGCTTAAGGACAAGGACGCTGACAAGGTCGATGAAGATGACTTGTCCAGGCGCCTTGCAGAGCTCAAGGCTAGAGGTTAAGGTTTCTTCTCATTGCGGATGATGCAGTGTTATACTTACTATTTTTATTACTACTATGTGTTGTTGAGGAGTGGTTTGTGTATATTTAACTGAATTTGGCTGGCTCCAAGTGTAAGAGATATTCTTATGCTATGTAGACTTTGCTTGGGGGGTTTCTATGCCCTTCCCATTATGTTCATATTTGGTTGATTGTTTCTTATGCATCTTGACTGTCTGCCTTTGATCGTGGGAATGCTGAGTACAATAGAATAAAATAGTAGAATAGAAGGCTTATATTTGTCTGTTCTGTTGCCTACATCTTGGAATAGTGAATGGCCCCTCAACACCCCTATTGCTGAAGAAGAATTGAGGTTGGGCATAGCTATTAAATGGTAGACAGATTAGAACAGAACAGATAAGAAAATGTGGTATAGTTTTGGTTCTGATTTGATCTATCTGTGTGCCAAAACATAGTTTCCATTGCTTTAGCTGATTTTGTTTTTGTTTTTAAACAATTGGTAGAACTGCTTAAATCCCTCACCATTGACCTAATTTTAATGGCTTACATGTGATTTTACTTTGTAATCTCTCTCTCTCTCTCTCTCTCTCACACACACACACACACACAAACTCGTGTCAGCATTATTTATTTCTTTCATTCACTATGGTGGAGGAAAGTAGTTGCAATCTTATGCTTCGCAGTAATCTTGGTCATAAGCGTGGGAGGTGCATGCACAGGAGTTATCTGGTTGTTGCATTGAAAGATTGAGTAAGTAATGGCAACCAGTTTGGAAACGTTGATAAAAATAATTCTAGATTTTCGTTTTTGACAACTTACACAGAGCCCTCCCAATATTTGCCTTCTATTGAGCAATACAATTTTCATGGGATTTAAATTTGACCGTAATCAACATAAAACCTTTTTATATTTTCATATAATCATGTAGATATTTTACATTTAGGTGTTTGACCTCTTCTGTAAACGAATTGGTGTAGATATGTTAAACAGTTTTTGTCTCTCTTTCTAAGCAGTATATACTTTTCTCCTTATCTATTATGATTAAGATATGATTATAAACCTGAGCTATAGGACCAATAGAATGACAATTGAGAATAGAAAAGAAAATTGAATATAACACAGAAAGGGGAAAAAACTGGAAAGCACATTCTTGATCATCATCTTGCGCCCGGACCATCATTAACCTCAGGATCAACAACATTCATTTCAAACGAGTTTGATTTTGAAATTTGATCGTCGGTGCCTTCTTGTTCTCGAGCTGCTTCCATTTCTAAGCACTCTTTCAGTTCCGTGACAACGTAACTCATTGATGGCCTTTGGATAGATATTGGAGGTACACAAGCTATTGCTGCCTCCACAGCCTTCCACACACAACCAGAATCAAAATCTCCCTGCATCCTTGGATCAACAATTTGTCGGATATCCCCTCTTGCAAGAAAGTGACTGACCCATTGCACAATGTGAATGTTCTCCTGACCTTTTATTATGGCTGGCTGCCCAGTAATAAGCTCTAAAAGCACAATACCAAAACTGTAGACATCGCTTTTCTCAGTCAGCCTGCTGGATGTATAGTATCTGTCAAAATGAAAATCATCTGCATCATGACTTCAAGAAACATAGATAGGTTGGAAAAGAGGTGTTCAAGTTAAATCCTTGTTTTGTTCTGTGTCTTGTAAATAAAAGCATTGGTATCATGTTTGCATGGCAAAACTTACTCTGGATCAAGATATCCAAATGTCCCAATAACTGCTGTTGATATATGACTTTCACTTTCGGTTGAGAAAAATTTTGAGAAACCAAAATCAGCTACTTTTGCTTCCATTTTATCGTTCAGTAAAATGTTTGCGGTCTTAATGTCTCGATGGATTATTGGCGGCTTGCAGCCATGATGCAAGTACTCAATACCTAAACATATAGGTTCCAGTATCAGTAATCCAGTATCCTTTATTCATTGCTAAGTGAGAAGTGGACTAAGTAACATAGCCATTGCTAACCTTGAGCAGCATCAACTGCTATCTGAATCCTTTGTCTCCAACTCAACGATTCTCTCCCTGCATCTAATCAGACACAAAATAGAGAATGAATTCTAATTTACTTGAATATAGTCTTCAATCCAGTAATTATGCAAGCATGAAATGAATCATATAACAAAATAATATACCTGAAAGATACTCCTCTAAGTTCCCATAAGCCATGTATTCATAGATGATAGCAGTGTTGCCAACTTCATTACAGTATCCAAGAAAGGAAGCTAAGTTCCTATGATGAACTCGCATTAAAAGTTCAGCCTGCAAATACACGGAATGTAATTTTAGCAAGAACAATTCTTTAAATTCAAAATATACACACTTAAATTTCTATGGTGAGAAGCATGCCTCAGTCTGAAACTGCTGAGAACCTTGAGGTGATTTTGACACGAGAATTTTGACAGCAACTTGTGTGCCATCGTATAAGGAACCATGATAAACAATTCCACTTCCTCCCTTCCCAATAGTTTTCTCAAAGTTGTTGGTAATAGCTACCATCTGAGAGTATGTAAACTGTTTCTTGTTTAACTTCAACACAACTTCTTCTCTTGATCTCTCACCTTGCTTTGACTCTATACAAAGTAAACAAAGTTCATGATTATCATAAAGTCATGCCCATTGTATATTGTAATTTAAATATAAGTTAATTTTTCATTTTTTATTAAGATTTTCTTAGTCATTTTGATTTGCAAAATGTTAGTTTCGGCTTTGCATAAAAGGAGTATATTGCATTTTGAACTCCTTGGCTATGAAACCCTTCAATTTTGCTCCAAAGTAAGATAAGAATATCATATCTATTTACATACCTGGTTTACTCTTGCATCTACGCCTCCAAATGATAGTCAATACAATACCCAGTACACTTGAAAAGATCACTGCTGAGAGAATGCCTGCAACAAGTGGGACAATATTCTTTTTCTCCCCTTTGCATGGGGCCACCAGGCAGAGATCCGGATTTCCATCCACACTATGGTCATATTAGTTTTATTTAATAGATTGAAGAAGGAAAACAAATTAAAGAAGTTCCAACAGATAGCAGGTTCACAGCTGCAAAGCTTATGCAGGTGACTAACTTAACATTATGATTTTAAATGAAAACAAACCTCAACAAAAGGGAACCATTATTTGATCTTTCATTGAGAAGTGAAGGAATTTCACCCGAGAGCCTGTTCCCTGATAAATTGCTGCTAAGATAGCATATATCAGATGGCTTATTTGATTTCCAGTGGGAAATATTAAATATTGAAATCTCTACAACTTACAGAGCCTTCAAGTATTGCAGTTGTGAAAAATCAGGCAGTGATCCTGTTAAGCTATTATTTGATAAATCCCTGAAAAATAAAAACATTGTTTTTGCTTAAATTAAGATTGTTGAACTTGTAGATAAATAATTGTTAACTATATAATTGATTGAGAAGAAATTTTCTGTTTTCTCCTTTTCTTAAAGGATTTGAATTTAGTCATGCTGTGGTTAACTTAGATACTCACAAGGATTCTAAGAATCTGAGCTCCAAAAATGATGCTATTATTGTGCTATCCAATCCACTGGAGGCTAGGTTTCTGTATGAAGTTGGAATGTGTTTGGTCAAGTGTTGGCCTGCCTTTGTTTAATGCCAATTTGAATTTTGGAACAGAAAACTTACAGTGCAGTTATTCTGGGTGGCTCATATCCATTATTATTGCATTTGAGACCATTCCAAGAGGATTCCAATGGTGCACAAGGATCTCCTTGCCATGATTTACCCAAGGAGGATGTCGACAAGTAATGTGACTTGATGTCCATGATAGCCTTAACTACAATGTTCACAAGCACATGATGCCAAAGTATGTTATCTTCATTAACCAGATTTTCTAAAAGTTTAAACTTATATTCCCCTTATGCAAGAGTGTATTGACTTTTTATTCAAAAAATGGGAATGTCTATCGACCTCTACACCACCTGGTGAAGACTCTGATGCCATATTAGGACCACAAACCAACTATGTCAAATGTTTAAAAGGAAAAGTATATACACATGAATGGTTTTATTCTTTTTTTACATTTCTTGTAGTCATGTTCCTATTTAAAACAACAAAAAATTAAAAGGAAGGGCATGAAACAACTAACCATCTTCTTGGTCTGTAGGTGCTTGCAAGAATTGCTTAACAATGTAAATCTCCATTGCATTTAGAATGGGAGGATGGGTAGAATTTGGTTTCTTGTGCATAGAGAACATGAGCTTAGATCCCCTAATGGACTGTTGTCCATCTATTGTAGTTGAGTGCAAATACTGAGGAGTTACTGACTCAGCCCATAAGTTGCCATTCAATGTGATGTCAAATTCCCTCTTTTCATTTTCCTGAAGCTCCTCAATTTCAGCGAAATGCATGTAAACATAGGACTCTGAAGTAGGATATCCAGTGTCAAATTCAAATTCCAGGGAACCATTATCATTTGTAGGCCTCACAGCAGTTTTCATTACTGTTGATGGCAGGTGATATGCAGTATGGTTCAAGGAATCAATGGTGAAGGAAGTACTGAGTGGTGTGGAACCAGGTAAATTGTAAGGAAACCATATTCTATCATAAGCATCTTTGTTAAACCTACATAAGAAACAAATCAAAGGAAGTTAAATTTAATTCTTATCTAGACAAATAGGCTTTCAATCCCAATGGTTTATAAATAGACTTGGTTTAAGATCCATATGAAAGAAAATGCTTTGATATCCAACAGATTAAGTGTAGGTTTAGTTTGACATTGAAAAATAATCAAACTCAAGTTCAGTTTTCTCAACGCAACTATTTGTAACGTTAGAAACATGAGTTTATTACATTTCAAACACTAAACCAAACAAGTTCTGAAAGGCTTCTCTAATAACTTAATAAGTAACTCACCTCACTATTTCATCAGTTGTTGAGCCAATGTCCAAACGTCTATATAGAGCTAAGGGTCCAGATTTGGTTCTATAACTGGAAGGATGTAAATGCCTCACCTCCAGTGCTGATATAAAAGGAGTTCCTGAATCAGTATTCAATAAACAAACATATAAATTATCCATAGATGGCACGTATAAAATCTCCTTGATTACCACATGAGTGGCATTGTCAAATCTCACAGAGTCCCATAAATTAACCCCAACATAAAGTTCAAATTGGGGTAGCTGATTCAAGTTATCATAGTTCCCATACATGAAAGAAGCTCTGATCAAGTAAATAGTGTCTTTGCCTTCAGGGTGTCTTAGTGTGTAGCAATTCCTTTTACCATCAGGAAAGCTTCTCACAGTTTGGAACGCTCTTTGGAGAGTTTCAGAAATGATGAGGGATATGTTTTTGCTTGTTCCAGTGTCAATGAACTCTGTATCTGAAGTGTAATGTATCTGAGTGTTGTCATCAGTGTAGGTGAGCTCTCCTGGTAGCCCACAATCAATGCAAATAGAGCCTAGAATTATCCACATAAGCTGGGATTAGAAGAATTTGTGGATATAAAAGTAGAAACTGTAGTACTTTTCTTTAACCCTTTTAATTTTTTTAAAGCAAATATAAATTATCAGATAATTTGATGCAAGCACAAAGCAATTAGAGAAAATCCTTACCAGCTACATCATCTAGTTTCCTTCTGCCTTGTTTGTGATGCATAGAGTTCTTCTCTTTCTCTGTGTCCATAACTACTGACTTTCTAGTGAATTCTGAAATGGTATACACTGGTGCAAGGACCAACAACAACATGCAGCTCCAAGCCCAATGGCACCTCCATTTTCCAGCCATGAAATCTCAGAAAGAATTAACTGTTTGCTATAGCTATAAGCTGATATTATTAAACTTTGTATAAGAAGAAAAATCTAATGTGATGACTCTAGAGCAGTGTGGAGTAATGTTGAGGAATTTATACTTATAAGTTATACCTGTCCCTATGAAAGGGATGTGGTTTATGACACTAGGTTGATTTTTATGCATTGTATTGGTATATCAGACAAACAGATCAATAAGCAAAAGTTGTTAATTAGGAAAAAAATCTCACAAAAAATCTGTATAATCACCAATATGCACCTTTTAAGTTTAACCATAATTTTCGATACAGTGAAAGTGCATGAAATCAAGGAAAATGAGTCAAATTAATTGAAAGTTTTAGTTAAATGTAGCAAATTGTTCAACCTGCCGACTTGGTTGTTGTTGTAGTTTTCAGCTTTTAATCAATTGAATGGGCTGCAAATTTGTCATTGTATAGTACATAACAGGGAATAGTCAAGAAAGAGAGTGACAGATACTTGAGAAATAATCTCTCGCACCAAGATCTAATTAGATAAATGACATCATTTTGTAGAAAAAAAGGTGTAACATGATATCGTACGTATGTATATACAAATGCCTTAATTTGAGGCTTATGAAATAATAAGCAAAAGAGTAAATATATAGGAATTTCTTTTGAAAAAGAAAAAGAAAAGAAATCACTGGGCAGAAGCAGTCCATCACAATTGTAGACAGTGAAATAGTAACTTCGAATGATCAAGTTGTAAAGGTTTGTTATGCATTCACTTTCTAAGTCATGGCCCTTCGCAACACTTATCCATAGTTCGCACCAATAGCAATGTGAGTCTTCAGTTTTCAATTAAAGCTGTTTTACTTTTAGGTTCCAAGTTTATAGTAGCAGTCAAGAATGGAGAATAGAGATTGTCAAGTCAACAGCTCCAATTTTGACTTGTGAGGCATCCTTGCTAAGTTTTGGGACAAATGATTCAATCAATTAAATTTATGGAAGTAGAAGATGTGGACAACCATAAATATCTATTCGCCCCATGGCCCTGCCACATTAAAGCAAAATCAATTCGATAACCATTTGAAAATTCTGATTGATTTTAGCATGTCAGTGGTGTGAACATTATTTTTGGTTATAAGTATAACTAATCAGTGATTTTGTTGGGTCGCATTAACCTCCCTTCCCAATTGCAAAAGTCATATATGATTGTTGTGGGCTTTCACCAAAGGTGTTTTATCAAATTAATTCTGTTATTCCTTGGTGTTTGTACAACCCCATTGTAGATTGAAGGTTGGATAAGTATAAAATGTTAATTACGCGCGCGGTGTCATGTTATGTCGTAGCAAATTCCACATACCATTTTCATATTGAAGAGTATATTTGTCAATTAAATAAAATCACTACCGTTTTATTAAGATATAAAAGAGACATTTTACAATATGAGGAATTTCTTGGCAAATTTCAATCCCAAAATCTGTCAAGTGCTTCAGTCAGAAGACTTGAGAGTCCTCTTATTTTATTTAAAGAGAACATATATAATAATATATATTTACAATAAGTATGATATGATGTTATATATATAGGACATGGTTTCCTTAATTATCAGGGAGATTGAGTAGTGGTTTGAGTTTCAATTGGTGAAGCACAACATTCGTCACAGCAATAGCCAGGGGGTGGTGGAGTGCAGCACACACACTGAGGACATATGGGACCCGTCTTAACTGCATTTATAGCAAAATACAAAATACAGTTCAACATCACCACATATATAGCAGAATTGAAAGTTTCAATATATATATATAATTAACGATATGTATTTTAGAGAAGCCAAATCTTAAGATATATATGCTATTTGTAGTTAGATAAAGACGATGGTTACCTTGTAATGGAACGCGAGCTGCATCACATGGTAAAGTGGGAGAGAGAGCTATGGTAAAGAGGAAAATGGTAACCAAAGCAAACCTGAGAGAGTAATTGGTTGCCATTGCTAATTGGGATCTTCAGATGATCTGAATATGAATATAGTGAAGCATATATATAATAGTTTGTAAGGCACAGGGAATCGCAGATAAGATCGCCATGGTATTAATTGTAGGTGTCGTAAGTTTTGAATTTGAAGGTTGAATTTAACGTAAGTTAATGAATAGTCCAACAGAGGTTTTGCATGAGATCAATAATATACGCCGTGAGTATTAATCACTTTTACACATATACATCTAATCTAATGAGATTTTATTCATTATTAATTCTACCACGTCACTATATAATTCAATAAAATTAAAATTCAGAAAACCTATAACAGAGACTTGGTCAACCTCTGATGTCAGTGTTGTAATTTTTTAATAAATCTTTCAAAAGTTATAAAAATTATTTTATATATATATTTTTTTTGGTGAATATTTTATATATTTTATTGAAACTTCAAAATTTGAATTGAATACTTAAATTCAGTTACTGAGATTAATAAATTGTGTTCAAATCCAAAATTATTATTATAACGTTACGTTAGACTTAGATTATCTCTATCAATATGAATTTAATCACATCCATATATATTGTTGACTATTATATTGGTTTCAATCCTTAACATAAACTTTTATGTTTCTAATTCAAACTCAATTAATGTTTATATGATATTAGTTTCAATTTTTAAATAATTTATTACCATATATTTTAATGGTTTTTTGATAACATCAACATGATCTTTCAAAAGTTATTATTTTTTTTTTACCAAATTGATCAAGAGGAATATTAACATCACGTTGAATCAACACCTCATTGCATTGCGCAAAATGGTGACTTCTCTCACGGAGAGTATAATTTTCTCTTCTCAAAGGAACGAGATTCCCACCCCACCTAAGCCGTCGGATGGAGATGGAGGAGAAGGAAAGGCTGCGGGTAGTACGAACACAAGAGTTTCATTCCGAGACAAAGTCTTGGGGGGGGTAAGAATGCTCCTTCTAAAAGAGTAATGTGTGACCTTATCAAAGAAAAACTCTTCAGAATTGAATTCCAAGACGGTGACCGGCTCCGGCCAAGGTGTTATATGGATGATATTGTTCTTCATGAACTATGTGAACCCTGGGTTGATTCTCTTATAGTGAAATTGCTTGGTAAAAACGTTGGCTATATGGTGATGAGAGATAGGTTGAAGTCTTTGTGGAAACCTTCAGGGGGCATGGATATCATGGATGTTGGCCATCGTTTCTTCATGATCAAGTTTGACTTAGAGGAGGATAGGAATAAAGCTATTAATGGAGGTCCTTGGATGTTATTTGATCACTACCTGTCTGTCAGAAATTGGTTACAAGATTTTGTTGCCTCAAGTTGTAAAATTGAGGAAACAATGGCTTGGATAAGGTTCCCTAGCCTAGAGCTGCTGTACTATGATGAAAGTGTGTTCTTAGCCCTTGCTTATGCTATTGGGAGACAGTGAAGGTAGATATGAACACTCTGAATGTTAACAGAGGGCGTTTTGCTCGAGTTTGCGTGGAAGTAGATTTAACACAACCGGTGGTGGGTCGTGTCTGGCTTAATGGCAATTGGTATAATTTGGAATATGAATGCTTACATTTGATTTGTTCCCACTGTGGTTGCTATGGGCACCGCTCAAGAGAATGTTCCAAGGTGGCTGCAACAGGTGAGGGAGGCGTGCATGGCGGCGATGGTGAACCGGTGCATTACCCTACAACTGACGAGCAGGAAAATCAGGGAATGAATCCTATAATTGGCGCTAATTGTGCAGGGAGCGCTGAATTGCAGGAGAATATTAGTAACGGTCCCTTGTATGGGGATTGGATTACCGTTTCCAGGAATAGAAAGTCCAATAAGCAGAAACATAGTCACGCTGGTCAAAAGGGAGAGAAAGGCGCATGTTCAACCAATAATAAATTCCAAATACTTGGGCCCAAAGGTGTGCAAATTAATGAGACTAATAAGAGTAGGGACAAAGGAAAAGGGGTACTGGAGGCGAGCTCCACTGTTGCGGACAAGCCCATTAAGACTTGGGTTCGTAAAAGACAGAGAAAGGAATCTGCGAGTCTAAAAGCTAGCCCAATAGAGAAAGAGTTAGTTGCGGCCCACTTGACAAATCATTCTCTTGCTTTAACAAAGCCTACCAATAATGGTTCTACTTTGCCCTTACGTCCAGCCAGTGAGACTTGTCACTCATGGAGTGATGGTACGAAAACATCCCTCCCTGTTGCTTGTGTGTCAGCGAATCATTTCCGATTTAGAGACGAGGGAGAAAAGGATGCAACATCTTCTATCGTGTTTAATAGTGAGCAAGAGATCAACGTGGTATTACCTACTCCAAAAGAGCCTCCTGATGACAGGTGTAAGGAGCCTCATGTCAACGTCTCAGAGAGTCACAGGAATGTGCATGTGCCCCAATCTTCACGTGAAGTGGATGGGTCATGTTAAGGCCCACTCTTTTTCTTCTTATCACGTTTTTCCATGGAGTCTGACAATAATTTTGCTATTTTATCTTGGAATATGCGTGGTGCAAGGAGTAACAGAGGTAAGCGGTTTGTGAAATCTTTGATTCAAAAGCATAAACCGTTGTTGTGTTTTATTTTTGAGACCCACTGCCAATTCCAGTTGGAACAGAATTTTTGGTCTAACCTGGGTTACGATAGTTGTTGTATTGAAGAGGCTAATCATCACTCTAGTGGTATTTGGGTGCTAAAGGAGAGAGATGCCAACTTTCAATTGGATATTCTGGATTCTTTCCACCAAGCAATTACATTCTGGTGTACTGTAGGAACCTATTCTTGGATGGGAAGTGCAGTCTATGCAAGCCCAGTTTCCTCTGTTAGGGACCTTCTTTGGGATCATCTGTCACAAGTTCGTAGAGAGCACACTTTCCCTTGGGTTCTCATTGGTGATTTCAATGAGATAGTTCATTGCTCCGATGTCAAGGGGGGCACCTTTTGCAGTAGAAGGGCAGACAGATTTGGAAATTGGATAGATACTAATAATCTTGTTGACCTTGGTCATGTTGGGGGTAAATTCATGTGGTTTATGAGAGCATCCGGTTCTCTGCCTATTGCGAAACGCCTTGACCGAGTCTTGTCTGATTTGAGTTGGCGTTTGAAGTTCCCTGAAGCTTTTGTGGAAACTCTCTATAGGCATCACTCCGATCACTCTCTGCTCCTTCTTCACTTCCATAATTCTTTTTAGCGAAGAGGGGAAAGACCTTTTCGTTTCTAAGATGTCTGGAGCACTCACGAAGCCTATGCAGATGTGGTCAAAGAGGCTTGGTATGATGGTATAGGTGATATCTCTAAGTCCTTTGAGTTGGTGCGTGACCGATCACTCACTTTTAATAAGGAGCAGTTTGGCAATATTTTCAAGGAAAAAAGAGGGTGGAGTCTCGGCTGAAGGGTGTCCAACTTAGCTGGGAACGAAATGATTCACTTAATCTTTTGACTTTGGAAAAACAGCTCCAGCGTGAATATGGTGTGCTTTTACGACAAGAAGAACTCTATTGGTATAAAAAATCCCGTGAAAAGTGGGTGCGTTTTGGTGACCAAAATATGAAATTCTTCCACACCCAAATTGTTATGAGAAGAAAGCGAAACAAAATTCATGCCTTACGCTTGGCTGATGGAACTTGGTGCTCAGAGGATTCAGTTTTGGTCCGTGAAACATTAACATTTTTTAAGGATCTGTTTGGGTCCCTAGGAAGGGCAAATCCCCCTCCTTTTCCTCCTACTCCTGGACCTAGTCTAAGTGCAACAGGTTGTGAAGCTTTACTCTTGCCTGTCACTAAAGAAGAAGTTTATGGGGCTCTGAAAAACATGGGTTCCTACAAGGCGCCTGGGCCTGATGGGTTCCAACCTATTTTCTTTAAGAGATACTGGGGAATTGTTGGTGATGATATTTTCAAATTGGTTCACAATGCCTTCAGAGATGGGTATTCTTTAGATAAAATTGTGGAAACTCTGATTGTTTTAATCCCCAAGATCGATACTCCTTTGTCCCTTAAGGATTTTCGGCCTATAAGTCTATGTAATGTAGTGTACAAACTCATTACTAAAGTTTTCGTTAACAGGTTGCGACCCTTTTTGGATGAGTTGGTTGGTCCCCTACAGTGTAGTTTCATTCCGGGCTGGAATGCTTCAGATAACTATATTTTGGCTCCAGAGGTAGTTCATTATATACACCGTTCCAGAGCTAAAAATGGCACAGTGGAGTTTAAGATTGATTTGGAGAAAGCATACGATAGTCTGAGGTGGGAGTTTCGTCATGATTCACTTCTCTTCTTTGGGTTCCCACAACAAGCTATTCAGCTTATCATGTGGTGTGTGAGGTCTTCAAAGCTTTCAATCCTTTGGAATGGCGCCAAGCTCGATAGTTTTTCCTCCTCGAGAGGTCTTCACCAAGGGGACCCGATGTCTCCCTATTTGTTTGTCTTGTGTATGGAAATAATTTCTTTAATGATTCAACAGAAAGTGGAGAATGGCTCTTGGCAACCTGTCCAAGTTGCTAGAAATGGCCCAGGTATCTCCCACCTTCTTTTTGCTGATGATATTTTGCTTTTCTGTAAGGGAAACAGAACTCAGGTGCAAATGGTGATGGATACTATGAATGATTTCTGTAACGCCTCAGGTCTCAAAGTGAACTTGGCTAAATCAAGGATGATGTGCTCTAGGGGAATTTCTAATGCTACTAGGAGTAGTTTATCTTCTGTTTCATCTATTAGCCTAGTCACTGACCTTGTCAAGTACCTTGGGTTCCCCCTTGTTAGTGGACGCTTTCACAGGAGAGTATTTAGTCCTATTATTGAGAAGATGAACCATAGACTAGCTGGTTGGAAACAATCCCTTTTGAACCGAGCTGGCAAAGTTTGTCTTGCTAAATCAGTGTTGACAGCTATTCCTATTCACAATATGCAATGCCTGTGGCTTCCTTCCTATGTCTGCAATGAGCTTGATAGGTCTGTGCGCAACTTCATTTGGTCAAAATCCTCATATCAGAATGGTATTCATTTAGTAGGATGGAACCAAATTTCTCTCCCCAAAAAAGAGGGGGCCTTGGTATTAGGCAAGCTCGTCTTACTAACACGGCCTTGCTTGGGAAACTAGTTTGGAAGATGTTGTCTTACAATAATAGTCTCTGGGTGAGAGTCTTGTCTCATAAGTATTGTCGATCAGGGTCTATTATGAGTGTTGTTGCTCCTACTTCCTCATCCTTTGTGTGGAGAAGCATTATTAAGGCTAAAGAGGACTTGTAGGAAGGGTTCACTATGTCTTTAAAATCGGGCTCTACTTCTCTTTGGTGCTTATATTGGACAGGTCTTGGCAAACTTTGTGATATGGTTCCTTTTGTTCATATCTCGGATACCAACTTGGTAGTTTCTGATTTGTGGTTAGATGGTAGTTGGAATTTTTCAACTGTGATAACAATTTTCCCGGAGGCTATTACTACTAAAATCATGGATATTCCTATCCCCACAAATATTGTTGATGATTCTGATTTTTGGTGTTGGTCAGTTAGTCCAGGGGGAGCTATGTGGCCTGCAAGGGATACAACTGGCTTCTCAGTCTCTTTTGGAGTAGTCATAATGATGGCCCTTGGCGTTGGGTTTGGAGTTTGAGAGCCCCTGAGAAAGTTCGTTTTTTTCATCTGGTTAGCCCTGCACAACTCTCTTCCTACCAAGGAGGAGCTCCATCACAGGAATATTGTGGATAGTGGTGTTTGCTCGCGTTGCCAAAGTCACATTGAGTCTATTAGCCACTGTTTATGTCTTTGCCCAGCTATCAAGGGAGTTTGGCAGCGCCTGGGTTTCAACACTGATCATGCCTTTTTCAATGGTCCTCTCCAGCTTTGGCTCAGGAAGCATGTCCGTGAATCTTAGTCTCTCTTTCTCTGTTCTTTGTGGTGGTTGTGGAAGTGGAGGAATAATTGGATTTTTGACACTCATCCTTGGAGTAATGAGTTTGTAATTCGACAAATTCTCTTAATGAAAGATGATCTCATGCACTTTGTAGATGATAGGGAGGTTGATATTCTGTCTAAGCTTTGGTGGAGACCTCATCCTACAGGTGTTTATAAACTTAACTTGGATGGTAGTTTCAACCCCTCTATTGGTCTCATGGGCACTGGTGGTGTTCTGCGCAACTCTTCTGGTTTGTGGATTTGGGGATTTTCTGGGTGTCATGGCCATGGAGATGGTTTGCAAGCTGAGCTTTTGGCTTTGAAGATTGGTTTAGAGCATGCCTGGGAAAAAGGATATTCAGGAATATTCTTTGTGAGACTGACTCTCTTGAGGTGATCCACCTGTTGCAGACTAGCCCGGTTCTGTATGATCATGGCCTTTTCAACCTCTTGAATGAGATCAAGGTCCTGATGCGCAAGGATTGGGTGGTCCATTTTTCTCACATTTTGAGGATCGCCAATATGTTGGCAGATTCTTTAGCTAAGCTTAAAAATAGGGACAACATAGGTGTCTCGTTTTGGGACTATCCTATTATGGAGGTGCTGGATGTCTTGGCATCTGATGGGTGTGCTTAGTTTTCCTTTTTGTGCTGTTTTGTTTTTCTTTTCCATTGTCACAAAAAAAGTAATTTTTTATTAAAATGAAAAAGTATTAATTATATAAAAAAATATAAATAAACAATAAATATTTTCTATTTTAATAAAAAAATTATTTTTAAAAGTCTTATCTTTAACGTTCATATTATCAAAACCGATATTTTAAAATACAAAACATTAATTATTTGTCTTAATAATATATCGGATCGTCAGAGCTATAATTCTCTTTATTACTTAGAATTGTTCTGCAACATAATTTGTTTTGTTATTAAATTGTTTTTTTTAATGTTATTATATTAATTTATTTATTTCAATAATATATTTATCATATATTAATGGTGGAAAAGTTTCATTGTTTTGTTACATAATTTAACACATGTATCGGACAACATTGTACTACACTCATTTTTTTTTTTTTAATTTTTCCTATAGTCAACGGGTGAAATAGGCTTTTTGACCACTTTAATATTAAAAAAAATTTCATTTACCAAAATAATATAAAAAAATTGTAATTTATTTCTTTGGGATAATTTTTGCCATAAGCAAAAGGCTAGCCATAGGGGATTGGGTGAAGCTCTAATTGTCTCAGCACCAAACGTAAAGCTACAAAAGCTTATTGTCTTTAACACGTGGCGCTAAGTGAGTTAGAGCCACACATTAATAAAGACAAAACATATAGCTCTAACTAACTTAGAGTCACATGATAAAGACAAAACAACCTTTTATACTCATGTGGTGCTAGAATTAAATGTGCCATATGTTTATATGTCCCTTTTTCAATTAACGATTTGAACACCTATATATACTCCCATCAGCTTCTAGTTATCATTACGCTTCGCATTATGTTTTCCCTCTACTTCTTTATGTACTTGTTTTTCTTCATCAGTTAATTTTGTTTTGCTTCATCATCATTCACTGTTAATTTTTTTTCTCCTTATTCACATTTATCGTTTCTAAAATATTTTTCCTATTATGTGTTAATTATGTAGAAACACAGTTAAATACAAGAAGGAGGATCGAATTGCGTTTATAAAAACTTTTCGTTTTGATGGAACTTATGAACGTTTGTTTTAGAAAAACTGTCAGACAAGTTTAAAAAGGTTGTAAGAAAATATGCTCTCTTATTTGAAACTTCAGAAAAAGTGTTTTTCTTACGTAAAAATGCTTTTCTAAAAACGTTAAGTCTCATAATCACTATTAGACCCCTTAAGGTTGGCATATAAAAAAATTCACATAGATAGGGTTCAAAGAACTTAACACAATAATTTTTCTTGCTTCACTCACTACCACTATGAGCTACGTTCATTGACACGCTTTGACCGTTGAAAGCCAGCAGTGCAGCATCCGATTCCCGAGCCGGTCTTGACCGGTTTATTACCTTTGGAAGACGTCATGACCGAGTCAGTGACACATTCGATCCAAAAACCTCACTAGAATGGTTGTAAGTTCGGTTTATGGTTGAACCAGTTTGATTGGCCGGTCCGGTCCAGTTTTTATAACACTGGTTTTACATGTAACTAGTGTATTGCGTTGCACGGGACATTTAGTTTTGAGGGGCAAAATATAAATAATAAAATGATAATTTAAAAAATAATGTAATAATATATGTAAAATATATGTCATAATTATTTACAATATTAATTACATAATGTGTAAATAAATTATAATGCTTATAATGCACAAAAAATATATTTATTGGAAGATCTAAAAAGAATAAAAATATGATTAGCATGATTGTAAAACAAAATATAAAAAAGAGAACATAAAATATGATAAGAAATAGTGTGAAAATAGAAAATATAAAATAAGTCATGGTAAAAAAAAATATAATAACACGTGTGAAATATGTCATAAGTACTTACAATATTGATTACATATTGATTAAATAAATTATACATAAAAAGTAAATATTTTTTTCAACATTGTTTCTTAATTAGGGTGAGTTATATTTACTTATTGTAATCTATATATTAATATAACAAATAAATATAATAAACTTAAAATTTAAAGATCTATTCCTTTATGATGTAAATTTAAAAGAAAATTTATATCGATATAAACACAATTCAATTTTTAAAAGTTATTCATTTTTATTAATTAGTATTTTTTTTTAATATTTTTACAACTAAATACAACAAAGTATAAGTAAAATATTTACAATTGATAAAAATTTATACTAAAATATTCAATTAATGCGTACTTATAATTTAGATATTTATGACTTTTTATGTATAATGTTTAATCCTAGGTGATATTTTTTAGTTTATAATTAAAATGGCAATAAAATTTCAAGTAAATATAATCAACACAAAGTTTAATATTCTTAGGATAAAATTTTTTCTCTAACATTGTTTCTTGATAAGAATCTTGCTTCAAAAACATAGTTATTTATCTGAATTATTATAAGTTGAATACCATTATTTTCATGTAGAATGGTCATCCCCATGTGTTATACTTGTACTTTCAAATTACTATGTTTCAATACGAATGTACTATTATGATTTAGATATTAATGTGTTTTTCTTTAAAAAATTGTTTCTCTGTGTTATAAGTATTTACCCCTATAATTTAAAATTAAATATTAAAATATATAATTTGTGAAAAAGTTTCATCCTCAAACAAATTATATCTACTTCTTGTAATCTATATACTATATTAACAATTAAATATTAATAAACTTATTATAAAGATTTATTCCCATATGGTATATATTTAAACAACTTTTTTAAAAAAGATTAAAAAAATTCTATGGATAAATACACAATTCAATTTTAAAATTTAATAATTTCTATGAATTTTTTTAATATATTTTTACAACTAAAAAACAACAAAATAAAAGTAACATTTGCAATTAAGTAAAATTTATATTAAAAAGTTCAATTAAAGTGTATTTTTAATTTCTTTTCCCACTTACCAAAAAAGTGTACTTTTAATTTTGATATTTATGAGCTTTCATATAAAATATTCATTTCCATATGATATTTTCTTACATTATCATTTAAATAATAATAAATTTTCATATAATATATGATCAGCACAAATTTTAATATTTATACTTTATATTAATACCATTCTTTGAGTAAATTAAATATTAATTTACTTTATTTAAAAATTGTAATCATGTGTGATTTACTTTCACCCTATAACTAAATTTTTAGTAAGTTTTCTTGTAAGTTGCGTTCCCGTTTGATTTGGTTTTACTCTATAAATTAATTGTTATAAAGAATTTTCTTGTAATTTTTAACATGTAACTTAAATATTTGATCCGTATTTTTATTTTATTGTCATTGAAAAATGAAAAGAATAATAGGAAACAATTATTCAACGTTAAATAAAGGATTTTTGTGAATTGACTATAATTTAGCAAAAAGTTTTTGGTTACAATAATTTAGCAAAATTTGCAAGTTTTTTAGATAAATTTAATATTGAAAATATAAAAAAGCTTTAATTATGATATAATAACCAAAATTAAATAATTACTATTATTGCAATTGTAAAGGGTTTTGTTTTTAATCAGTGCTTTAGAATTTTTAAATTTCATATTATATTTTTATTCTTCTTATATATTTCATAAAATATACTAAAATGTTTTTATATTAAATGAATAAATATATTTATTTATTTTTAAAAGCTAAATGTTTATTTAATTTTTTGGTATTAATATTTATAATTTTTCAAACAAATTAAAATATTTATTTTTATAAGATAAAAGTTAGCAAAAGTTGTAGGCTTTTCAAGTAAATAAGAGGATATAAATTATTATTATTATTATTATAAGTCAATAATTGTATTGATATTTTCACTAACATAATTATTATAACTAATTATTGATTA
Source organism: Sesbania bispinosa (assembly GCA_026901365.1). Taxonomy (NCBI): domain Eukaryota; kingdom Viridiplantae; phylum Streptophyta; class Magnoliopsida; order Fabales; family Fabaceae; genus Sesbania; species Sesbania bispinosa. The sequence goes on from QLOH01000584.1 coordinate 395,258, forward strand.
TTATTAATGTTAACAATTTAAATGGGAAAGTGACTTACTATTTTTAGAAATTTTTTTGAAAAAAATTTACTCTTTTATCCTTCTTTTATGTTTCAAAGGATGATTTCACTACCTTACTTTTATATATATAAAGATAAAGATATAATTAACTTTATTATGTTAAATGTTACGAAAATAATATTTTAGTTTATTAGATTCCTTTAATGATATTAAACTTTATCGTTGGAATTTCACATTGGTTACAAAATTGAGGTATAATGAAAAAAAAAATTGTTAAAAGTTTTGTTCATCTTTTAAAGATTAGTTTGTTTGTGAATAACATTTTTTAAATAATATAATTTTTTAAAAATAAATTTCATACTTAGGCACATATGGAAAATGAAGAAATTGAAATTTACAATGTCAAATATAAGAGACAATAACATAATTTGATAATAATTAATTATTGTATTTTTTCACTATCAATTAACATTTGATTAATATATCAACTCTTTTACATTTGATTATTGTTGATTTCATACTTTTCCTTCTTCAAGTTATACAACACAATTGTATAAATTGAGCTGTTTAATTTCAAGAAGAAAGGTTAGGAGGAAGGATTTATTGAATTTGCTAAGAAACATTAATTTTGCATCAATTTTAGGTTTATATTATTGTAGATTGTAAAATGTGTGTGAGTGAGTTTAGTTTTGCATATTGATAATGATATTTATATTACATTTTGTAGGGGTGGTGGACCAATGGATAAAGACTTTTGGTATGTCATCATTTATTTAATTTTGCATGTTATAAATCATTCAAATGTAATTAAGATTTTAATTATATTTATATGAAATGAATTGTAATGAATTTTGAATATTATGACAACTGAGAATTTAAAATGATTAAATAGTTATTAATTATTATGCAATTGATTATTGTGGAAGATTTAAATAATAGAAATATTTGTATGGGTAATTGATTTTTGTGTATATATAACAATTTATTATATTAATGATGAAAATAGAATTTAATACTAATTAGTTGAATTGAAAGATAGAAATTAGTGACATGGTTAGAAAGTAGAATAATGTGATAGATGATTTATTCTCTGGATTGATGTACTTAATTAGTATAGTGGTAATTATATAAATTTTACTTTTTTAACAAATTTTTGTGTATATTTAATAATTTATTACATTAATGATAAAAATAGGATTTTAATATTAATTATTTTTTGAAAGAGGGAAATGAGTGATAAGATTAGAAAGTAGAATAATTTGATAGATTATTTATCATTTGAAAGATTTTTTAAATATCATTTTGTATTTATCAATGAGGCATCACGTTAAAATTATGAATCTGTTGTGTGCTTTTATTATTGAATTTTTAGTTACTTTTTAATAAGTAATATGATATTCCCTTCATTTCATATTGATAGTCGTTTTAGGAAAATAAATTTTTTTCATAATATGAGTCGTTCACTAGTTTCTATGTGAGTATTAATATTAGTTTTCCATTTTTACCCTCCCACTTTTATGGGAAAAGAAACTTAAAAAACTGTGCACCACACTAATTAATATATTTAGGTAAAATGAAAAAAAGTGTGTAGTAAATTAATAAGGGTAATTTAGTAAGATTACTATGTCTTTTAAGTCATTTATTATTGTTCTTAATTTGTGTGTAGAAACCTTAAACGACTGTCAAAATGGAATGGAGGGAGTATAATATGTTTAATTAAATTCCCGCTGGGAGAGCTAGCCCCACCATGATGTGGATGTTCCCGGCTCGAACAGGATTGCCTCCCGTGGAGGATACCTGTGGTTAAACCAAAAAAATTAAAAAGGTTGTTCAAGATTCTCTCCAAGAATCTTCTTGCTTTCTGGTGAATTGCTGTTTCGATCATGGTGTCTTCTGAAGACATCAACATGATTCCGGATCCCCCTGATGATAACGTTTCTCTTTCTCAGAAGCATGCTTCCTTTAGAGATAAACTTCTTGGTAGTCAAAGTACCCGAGAAGAGAGGGCTCAAGTTGATCTGATTGGAAATAAGCTCTTTCGTATTGAGTATGAGGATGGGAACCGTTTGAAGCCAAAGTGCTATGTTGCAGATTCTGTTCTTCAGAATCTTCGTCATCCTTGGTCGGAGGCTGTAATTAACAAGCTATTGGGAAAGTATATTGGATATCTTACTATGAAGGAAAAGCTTAGAAAGGTATGGAAGTTATCTGGTGGGTTTGATTTTCTTGAAGTAGGGAATGGGTATTTTGTTTGCAAGTTTGATAATGTAGAGGATCGAAATAAAGTCATTAGTAAGGATCCATGGATGATCGTTGTGTAAGGTCCAAGAGCCTCTTGAGCAAAGGTTTTAATGACAACAAACTTTTACAACAATATTCTAAGTGTTCTGAATACTTTGGTACTAATGCTTTCACTTGAGAATGCTTGAAAGAATACAACAAAAGTTACAGAAGGAAGGTGTAAAGATCAAAAACATCATTTAACATCAGAACATATGTCCAGAAGCATGTTACATAGTGCTTTCATGCCAAAAGTGATGAAACAAGTTCAAAAAGTAGCTTCTTAGATTCAAGAAGATCAAAACAGTTCATCTAAGATCCCATGAATATTAAACTGAGTTGTATCAAGCTTTAGAAGCAAAGTTGAAGCTTTAGAAGGATCATTCAAGACCACTAGAAGCATGAGAAGGAGCATTTCATGAAACATGACACCTTCTGAATATGAAAGAACACTTAATCAATTCAAGCATATTCATTCCAAGTGTTTCTAATGCAAACAAAGTAATTGGATAAGAAGCATTGAACAAGTTCCCACACTTCCAGAAGAAGAAACAGAACTTCTGCACACTGCAGAAAAAGCAATTACAGCAAAGCTGCAGAAGATGCATTTCTATAGAAGAAACTTGATAGGAAATTCAAGAAGAAATCCAAAGATCAAGAAAGGGAAGTTTGGACATAAAGATAATTGGAATAAATTCAATTTATCCCTTAGAACCAAAATTCCAAACTCAGATCAAGTTATGACATATTAGAAGGAAGATTCACTCTTGTGAAAAGTGAAGAAGAAGCTCTTTGTTGGAAAATCATGACTTCCTAAGCTTCCAAAAAGTGCAGTCAAGAGAAAATATACTCTGAAGTCCCCTAAAATGATCACATGTCATTGACAAATCTCTTGCAGAAGAAAAAGGGAAGTCTGCAGAAGAAATAAAGCTGTAAGGAATGCTCCAGAAGAAGCAGAAATAGAGTAAACTCAATTTTTCTCATTTATGAGGATGCAGCTGAATCAAATAGACTTGAAATAATTTATATCAATCCATTTAATACCCTCAGTATGCATACAGAAGGAACTGCTGCAAAATCCACAAGATTTTCATTCTGCAGAAGAAGATATGCTGTCAGTCATGCTGCAGAAGAAGCAAAATTCACTAAATTATGTTTTTATCATTTTAGAGATGCAGCTGGGTCAAATACATTTGGAATAGATTATTCTGAGTAAATCATGGCCTATGGTGTGATCCCAGAAGAAATAGCTGCAGAAATCACACGTTTTTCCATCTGCAGAAGATAGGTCCTTAGAAGGTGCATTCAGTCAAATTTGACAGCTGTAAACAGCAAGGGACAACTGCTACATGACAGGGACAGGTCAAGGAACACAACTTGAGGTCCAAGCAACTTTCCAACGGCTAGTTACTCTCCAATCTCCTATAAAAAGAGGATTTCCCTACATGTTTACACACACCTCTCTCCAGATGACGCATCCGGGCTTAGATTTACAAATCTATCTTTTGGAGACTTTCTGTCTCTTCACATTTTCTCGGATTCTGCACTAAAAAGATTAGTAAGAGAGAGATGGCTCAACCTTTTGCTGATGTGCTTAATTTGTAGTAGTTTTGAGCCTATTTTATATATTCTCAGCTAATACATCTTCTGTAAACTCTCAAGAGTGCTTTGAGAGTGTTAGTGTCTCTTGAGAGAGTGTATAAGTGTTGCTGTGAGCTACTACACTGGTGCAGTGAGCTAAAAAGAGGTGTAACTCATGCAGAAGGAAATCTGCAAGGTATTTTGAGTCTGTACTTTCTGCAGAAGAAGTTGTAGTAGGTGTGAAGCCTTGAGAGGTAGTTAGTTTGGGTCTGCAATGGTGAGGTGTGCCCTGCTATTTGCAGAAATCAGTTGTTTGAGCATGAAGAGGCTGCAGAATAATAATAGTGGTGAGGTGCACCCAAGAAGTCATTGTATTAAGGTTGATATAGTGGAAAATCCTACAGGTGTAGGTACTGGACGTAGCCCAAGGATTATAAGGGTGAACCAGTATAAAAATCATGTGTGCAATATCTCTTACCCTTACTCTCTTTAATTTTCTGCACATACATCTATTGCTTGGTTAGTTATTGTTCATACTTTAAACATTTAGCAAGCTATAAACCATATTTTGACAAACTTGTTTTTAAACTGATATTTTCACATAAATCACATCCATATTAGTTAAAATATTGATCTGGAAAGTTTCATTACATTATGAAACTATTTGGTACTCCAAAAGCACATTTCTTGAAAGATGTTCAATGTTCAACATTGAAACTTGGGGTTCAAACTACCAGATTTTGATAAACCTATTTTTGAACTAATATTTTCACATAAATTACATCTATATAAGTTAAAATACTGATCTGGAAAGTTTCATTAAATTATGAAACTGTTTGGTGCTTCAGAAGCACATTTCTTGAAATTTGTCCATTGTTCAACATTGAACTTGGGGTTCAAACTAGATTTTAATAAGATTTAACTTTATATTCTGGTTGTTTACTAATCAAATATTAGATTTGGAAAGTTTCATCAAGTTTCAAGTTCATTTGACCCTTCAGAAGATTGGTTTAAAGTGACAGATTCAATGTAATGCTTCTACACAACTACAGAAACTTTATACTATTCTTCTGAACAATTTTTCTCACATAATCTTATTAGTTATTGGTTAAATAACTATTCTGGAAAGTTTTATTAAAATACAAAATCATTTTACCCTTCAGAAGATTGGTTTAAAGTGACAGATTCATTGTTTTGCTTCTGCATAACTGCATAAACATTATATTATTCTTCTGAACCTCATTCTGAGTTGTAACTACATTAAATACATTATATGGAAGAATAATTTTGATGATATTAGACCCTATTATTTTGCTTGCCTTTAAGAAGATAGTTTTAATCTACTTAGTTGGCATTATACACTAACCACTATCTTTTAGAAGGAACTTCTGATAGGCAAGGCATTCCTTGAGCAGAGATCGGTAAGTTGTTCAAAGTACTTGCAGGTTGGATCAAAAGTTTTTAAGGGTCACAATTCAACCCCCCTTCTTGTGACTCTATGATTTACTTCAATTGGTATCAGAGCTCAACCTCTATGGGTTGAGCACACTTAACCGTGTGAGAGGAAAAGATTCAGGAAGAAGTAATGGCCAACCAAGAAGCATACTCCAAAAGTGTTGATGCAGAATATTGAAGAAATGAACAACTTCAAGAAGGAGCCAATGATGCTAGAAACTGATATAACTCTACATGTGGCTCAAAAGGACCTTAAGGTATGTACTGCTAAATTTGAACATTGTCCTCCCTATGATGAGATAGATTTTGCTTATGATGGATTGAATGATGGTTTGATAAACTTTAAAAATAAGAATATGGAATTCTTAGAAAGAAGATTCTTTATTGAACTTCAAATTAAAATTTTGAAGGCTGAATATGATTTTCTTGAAGAAGATATACTTGCAAATTGTGAAACCTCAACTGTCTTAAAAAATCATGTTAATCTTGAAAATGAAGTTGAAAACTTATTTTCAACGTTTGCCAAAACTGAAGTATCTACTTGCTCTTAATCCATGTTTGTCAATAATGGAAAGAATGCTATTTTACATGGAAAAATAAGTAAAGGTTGTGGCATACAGATTTAAGAATCTTATCACAATACCAAATCCATGTTTTTCAGAATGATGTTTAAAAGATCAAACCATCATCCAGTCTCATTATCTACATCATGATCATCTCTCTTGTTTGAGCAATTTTAGAAGAACTATTTATATGAGAGATACAATGATATGGATTGTTAAATCTTTTAAGAATTCAACCACTAACACTCAAGGACCCAAGATGAAATGGGTACCAAAATGTCTCTTTAGCAATTTTGTTATGCAGAAAAATTCTCAAGAAGATAGAACCATTGGCCAAAGGAAAATACCTTCCAAGGCTTAAATGAAAATGTTCCATACAAAGAAGGAACATGACTCTAGCCAATGCTTCTCAAATGATTAGTGTGAAAATATCCAAGGTTTATGACTTTTAGAATGAATCAATGGGTAAGAAAAAGTACAGTCCAATTGACCAAGAACAAGGTATCAAATATTTCTATCCTCAATGCATATTCGTAAAGTCAATGAATTTTAAGCACATTCCTAATAGGTTTATGCTAAGGTCTTGCATATTTGGTGATTTAATGATTATCATTGATTGATATTTATATGGACAATCTATTCTAATCACTTAATTAGTCTTGAACATAAAAAGAAAATGATTAGAAGATGTGCTATAGTGCTGCTAGTTTAAAATTCTGATATAGCTACCTTAAATGAGCATAACTTGACCTACAGAAGTATGTTTTAGGTGAAACCAATTTTGTTTGAAAGATTATTGATGGTAGTATCAAACTGGAAAAATTAAAATTTTATCTTAATCACAAAAGTCCCAATAAAATTTTGAATACAGCTGTTCTGTCATAAGTTCTGACATAAACTAGTACACTTCAATTGATCATAACTTGAGCTACAGGAATGCTTTTTCAGTGAAACCAATTTTGTTTGAAAGCTTATTTATGATATTAATAAACTGGAAAGTTTGAGAATTTTATCTTAACCACAAAAGTCCCAGTAAATTCGTGAACATACCTGTTCTGTTATAAATTCTGATAGAAAGCAGTCCACTTCATCAGATCATAACTTGAGCTACAAAAGTGATATTTGAATGAAACTAATTTCATTGAAAAACTGATTTATATTATTCTTAGACTGGAAAGTTTCAAAATTTATAACATCTAAATAATTCCCAGTAATTCATTAGAGTAGGCTGTTCTGTTATATGATCATGTTTGAGCCTACTATCTTTGGATGTTCATAACTGGTGCTAGGAAAATCTTTTTCAAGTGAAACCAGTTGGATTTGAAAGATAATACATAATAGTTTAATCCCATTAATTATCTAAATTTTTGGTTGGATGGATTTGTATCAGTGCATAAAAAACAGAACTGTCTCATTCTGCACTTTGTGATAAATCAGTCAACTTAAATGCATCATATCATGGGATAGGAAAATCCAAATTGCATGATCTTTGTCTTGTTAGAAAGCTTGAGATATCTAGTTTATTATGGTGAAGTCTCATACTTATGTGAGTTGAAAATAATTCACAAATGCAATTTTAAATACATGAGTCAGTGAGATTTTCATGATTTAGAGCAGTAACTTGCTGATTAGAACATCCTTGAATATATTATCCTAAATGAGATGATTTCTTATGAAAAATCTGTATGATGTTTGTTGTGATAAAATATCATCTCTTATTTCAAAAGACTTTTCAAAGTGGGACTTTGATAAACCACTCAAGATTCACATTAGTTTTGTTCTTAACCACAAAGGATAAGTCTTTTAGAAGCTTCTGCAAGAATTCCAAACTAAAAAATGATCTAATATTGAGTTTTGATCATGAAAGGGAGTTTAAGAACTCTTTATTGCAAACCTTCTTTGATGAGAATGACATTTCTCACAACTTTTCATGTCATAGAACTCCATAACTGAATGAAGTTGTAAGGAATTCATGCTATACTATTAACATCAGAAACAAGACTTCATATAAATTATGGAAATGAAGAAAACTAAACATTTTATTCTTGTATACATTTGGATGAAAATGGTAATTTTGATTCAAATAAGACTATCTTGCATATTCTTCTACTTCAAAAGCCTATAGGGTATACAATATTAAAAATCAAACCATAGAAGAAAGCATGCATGTTATTTTCAATGATTCTAACCTTTCTTCTCAAGGAAAATACAATAGTATATCAGATGATGAATCTGATAAGCTCCAGAAGATACCTTCTGAGAATAAAAATTCTCTAGAAGATACAGCAGAACAGGAAAATTTCACAGAAGATTGTGCAGAAGATGTCTGTACACAATGAGAAGATCTTCCAAAAAGCTGGAAACTAATTACATCTCATCCCCATGAATAAATCCTTGGGAATACTACAAAAGGAGTAAAAACCAGATCCCAACTAAGAGGAAATGAAAATAGTGCAGCCTTCTTATCTTGAACCCAAGAATGTGAATGAAGCTCTAGAAGATGATTCATGAGTAGAAGCAATGAAAGAAGAGCTGGAACAATTTGAGAAAAATAAAATATGGACACTTGTTCCTTCTCCAGAAGATCATTCCATCATTGGGACAAAATGAATGTTCAGAAACAAGATGGATGAAGAAGGAAAATTGATGAAATCTCCACTCTTCAAGAAAAGTCTACAAAGGATCTTCTTATAAGATTCAACATGGATGGAGCCAAGCCAATGACAACTCTAATGCATCCATCCACCTTGCTTGATAAAGACAAATGTGGTGAGTTTGTTTCTAAAAAGGAATACAAAGGTATGATTTCTTCCTTATTATTCTTAAAAAACAAGTAGGCAAGCTATTGCATTTTCAATTGAATTATGTGCAAGGTTTCTATCTTCTCCTAAAAGAATTTCATGTCATATCTATAAAATGAATATTTAGATTCCTTGTTTGAGCTACTAATCTTGGCCTTTGGTACAAGAAAGGAACAAGCTTTGATCTTGTAGGATTCTATGATGTTGATTTTGCTGGAGTTAGGTTTGAGAGAAAAGGCACAAACGGTGAATGCCAAATTCTTGGTTAATCTCTCTTATCATGGCAAGCAAAATACTATTGCCCTATCCATTGTAGAAGCAAAATATACATGAACAGTAAGATATTCACAAAGGTTGGGTTTAAGTATTAAATGGAGGACTACTCTCTGAGGTACACTGAACTCCCAATCTTATGTGATGATTAAAGTTCTATGAACCTATCTATCAATACCATGCATCACTTTAGATCAAAACATATTGACATCAAGTATTATTTTATTAGAGATCATGGTCATAAGCATGGCATTGAACTGAAATATGTTGAGACAAAGTCTTAACTTGCTGATATCTTTTCTAAACATCTTCTAGAAGAAAGATAAATATTCATTAAAGATCAAATGCATAATTGTTGTGTTCTAAGTTCAACACGAGCCTTCTTTACCTAATCTAGAACACTTAGAAGATGAATTTCCCACCTGGAAGAAAAAATCATGCTTTTGAAGAGAGAGTAAAGATAGGTGGAATTCTTTCTATTGATGATATTCTCACATTCCTCAAAGCCTAAGAGGGAGTTGTTGCCTTCATTTTTACTCATTATAAATCATAGCTACAACTCAAAGTGAAAGATAGGTTGTTTCCTTCATATATTCAATTCTCTTTCACAACATTACTTGTTTTTGCTAATTCCTCATATCATTCCTGTTATTTTCACGAGGATCAAAGCTATAGGAAGGAATGACATAAGATTTGTAGCTACTCATGTCCATCAAAGTTTACCAATTAGAGTTGTCCTTGTTACAACTGTTCATGTAACAAAATCTCTTCAACTAGAACTCCTAAACCACTCATAAGAGAAGATTGGGGTGTATATGTCTTCTTAGAAAGACTAGGATGACTCAAATTATTTAAAATATAGGAGCCTATGTATCCAAGATTAGTGAAAGCATTTTTGCTACAACTTCTAAGTTTAGGAGTAATGATCAAAATCTTATGAATGAATCAAGGGATACTCAATGTTACTCACCCATGGGTATATTCATGAATATGTACATGTCTTCAATATGACATGTTTCACAAAATATCTGCTGAGATTTAGTTCAACAGAATCTGCAGAAGGTACTTGCAGTATTCTAGGTTACTAGATCTTCTGCAGAAGGTTCTGTAGTAAGTTTCTAGTTTGAAATCTGTGTGAGAAAAGGAATAAGATCATTTCTTCTTTGCATGGAAGAATCTGTAGCAAGTGCTTCTCACAGGGTGATAAAGTGAAAGAAGAAAAAGAAAGAGGTTACATTGGAAAAAGATAGAGCCTCCATAGGCAAACTATGGAACTAATATGGTAAACCAATTCCACACCTCTTCTATTCTTATATCCCATTATCTTATGATAAGGTCCAAGCCCCTATTCTTGATGATTCAACTTAGTTTGGATAAAGGGATCTTATCTTCAACATCTTACTAATGAGAAAATTTAGCTTATGATTGTGTAATATGCAAGAGAAGGAAGTAAGGATTGTGTGGTATCAATTCTAGTTTAACACATTTGTGTTACTAACAAGTGCTTTTCATGTTCTATCAATGCCTTTAGCTTACTTCCAACCATCTTAAGACATATAGATGGCTGCCATTTGATCTTATTAAGATCATTCCTCACATTCTAAGTAGCCTAGGCTAGACAATGATAAGAACTTATTCCTTCCTATCATTTTCATGCCCATTTTGATGGACGACAAAAGGGGGAGAAGAATATAAAGAATATAAAGATTCAGTCATAACAAATTTCTATCTGAATGGCACAAATTCAGGGGGATAAATAATTCTTTATTGTTAAATCCCATTTTTTGTTATTTGAATGTTATAAATGGCACAAATTCAGGGGGAGATTTAATTCTTTATTGTTAAATCACTTGATTATTATTTCCCTCATTCAAAAAACTTTGAATTTGTTCATGAAAGTTTGTCATCATCAAAAAGGGGAAGATTGTAAGGTCCAAGACCCTCTTGAGCAAAAGTTTTAATGACAACAAACTTTTACAACAATATTCTAAGTGTTCTGAATACTTTGGTACTAATGCTTTCACTTGAGAATGCTTGAAAGAATACAGGAAAAGTTACAAAAGGAAGGTGTAAAGATAAAAAAACATCATTTAACATCAGAACATGTGTCCAGAAGCATGTTACATAGTGCTTTCATGCCAAAAGTGATGAAACAAGTTCAAAAAGTAGCTTCTTAGCTTCAAGAAGGTCAAAACAGTTCATCTAAGATCCCATGAATATTAAACTGAGTTGTATCAAGCTTCAGAAGCAAAGTTGAAGCTTTAGAAGGATCATTTAAGACCACTAGAAGCATGAGAAGGAGCATTTCATGAAACATGGCACTTTCTGAATATGAAAGAACACTTAATCAATTCAAGCATATTCATTCCAAGTGTTTCTAATGCAAACAAAGTAATTGGAGAAGAAGCATTGAACAAGTTCCCACACTTCCAGAAGAAGAAACAGAACTTCTGCACACTGCAGAAGAAGCAATTACAGCAAAGCTGCAGAAGATGCATTTCTATAGAAGAAACTTGATAGGAAATTCAAGAAGAAATCCAAAGAGCAAGAAAGGGAAGTCTGGACATAAAGATAATTGGAATAAATTCAATTTATCCCTTAGAACCAAAATTCCAGACTCAGGTCAAGTTATGACATATTAGAAGGAAGATTCACTCTTGTGAAAAGTGAAGAAGAAGCTATTTGCTGGAAAATCATGACTTCCTAAGCTTCCAAAAAGTGCAGTCAAGAGAAAATATACTCTGAAGTCCCCTAAAATGATCACATGTCATTGACAAATCTCTTGCAGAAGAAAAAGGGAAGTCTGCAGAAGAAATAAAGCTGTAAGGAATGCTCTAGAAGAAGCAGAAATACAGTAAACTCAATTTTTCTCATTTCTGAGGATGCAGCTGAATCAAATACACTTGAAATAATTTATATCAATCCATTTAATGCCCTCAGTATGCATACAGAAGGAACTGCTGCAAAATCCACAAGATTTTCATTCTGCAGAAGAAGATATGTTGTCAGTCATACTGCAGAAAAAGCAGAATTCACTAAATTATGTTTTTATCATTTTTAGAGATGCAGCTGGGTCAAATACATTTGGAATAGATTATTCTGAGTAAATCATGGCCTATGGTGTGATCCCAGAAGAAATAGCTGAAAAAATCACACGTTTTTCCATCTGCAGAAGATAGGTCCTCAGAAGGTGCATTCAGTCAAACTTGACAGCTGTAAACAGCAAGGGACAACTGCTACATTACAGGGACAGGTCAAGGAACACAGCTTGAGGTCCAAGCAACTTTCCAACGGCTAGTTGCTCTCCAATCTCCTATAAAAAGATGATTTCCCTTCATGTTTACACATAACTCTCTCCAGAAGAAGCATCCGGGATTAGATTTACAAATCCATCTTCTGGAGACTTTCTCTCTCTTCACATTTTCTCAGATTCTGGAATAAAAAGATTAGTAAGAGAGAGATGGCTCAACCTTTTGCTGATGTGCTTAATTTGTAGTAGTTTTGAGCCTATTTTCTATATTCTCAGCAAATACATCTTTTGTAAACTCTCAAGAGTGCTTGAGAACGTTAGTGTCTCTTGAGAGAGTGTATAAGTGTTGCTGTGAGCTACTGCACTGGTGCAGTGAGCTAAAAAGAGGTGTAACTCATGCAGAACGAAATCTGCAAGGTATTTTGAGTCTGTACTTTCTGCAGAAGAAGCTGCAGTAGGTGTGAAGCCTTGAGAGATAGTTAGTCTGGGTCTGCAATTAGGGATGACAATTGAGCCCAAACCCCATGGGTACCCGCAATGGGCAGGGTAAAAACCCACAAAGCGGGTATGGGCGTGGGTACGGGCAAAAACCCGCATTTTTTCATGTAGACGGGCGCGGGTACGGGCACTTTGATGCCAAGCCCGCCCCATACCCGCACTCATATATATAATTATTTAATAAAAAATACCAAATATAATTATATATAGGGATATATTAATTTTATTAAAATATCTAATATATTTATACATATTTTTAAAATTGATATACATAATATTATAAATTAAAAATATATTTTTATAACTATTTATTTGTGTTTTTTTTTACTTTATAATATATGACTATCATTTTTTTACAGATCTTGAAGTATTCTAATACATGATATCCATGTTTATAAAATAGTGTGACGTGAAAGTATATTGTAATATTTAATAAAAAATTTGAACTTTAGATCATTTCTTGTGTTTTAGTACATTAACATATTGTGTTACAATGTAATTAAATTGTTGTATCACTGGTATTTAAAAATTATGTTTGGACGATCTTCGAGTAACTTTTTCAATTGAGATATAGTTTTCTTAAATTAATATTTTTTAGTAAGTTGTTACTTTTTTACTTAATAAAAGTGCGGGTAATGGGCGCGGGTACGGGCATATAGGTGCCCAGCGGGTATGGGGACGAGCACTAAAGTTACTGCCCACGAGGGTACGGGCGCGGGTACAGGCTTTTTTTGGAAACGCGGGTACGGAGACGGGCACTATGGTACCCTGCCCAGAGAGTACCCATTGCCTTCGTTATCTGCAATGGTGAGGTGTGCCCGACTATTTGCAGAAATTAGTTGTTTGAGCCTGAAGAGGCTGCAAAATAATACTAGTGGTGAGGTGCACCCAAGAAGTCATTGTATCAAGGTTGATATAGTGGAAAATCCTACAGGTGTAGGTACTGGACGTAGCCCAAGGATTATGAGGGTGAACAAGTATAAAAATCATGTGTGCAATATCTCTTACCCTTACTCTCTTTAATTTTCTGCACATACATCTTATTGTTCATACTTTAAACATTTAGCAAGCTATAAACCATATTTTGACAAACTTGTTTTTAAACTGATATTTTCACATAAATTACATCCATATTAGTTAAAATATTGATTTGGAAAGTTTTATTACATTATGAAACTATTTGGTACTCCAAAAGCACATTTCTTGAAAGATGTTCAATGTTCAACATTGAAACTAACTATCAGATTTTGATAAACCTATTTTTGAACTAATATTTTAACATAAATTACATCCATATCAGTTAAAATACTGATCTGGAAAGTTTCATTAAATTATGAAACTGTTTGGTGCTTCAGAAGCACATTTCTTGAAATCTGTCCATTGTTCAACAGTGAACTTGGGGTTCAAACTACAAGATCCTTACAGACTTGATTTTAATAAGATTTAACTTTATATTATGGTTGTTTACTAATCAAATATTAGATCTGGAAAGTTTAATCAAGTTTCAAGTTCATTTGACCCTTCAGAAGATTGGTTTAAAGTGACAGATTCAATGTATTGCTTCTGCACAACTGCAGAAACTTTATACTATTCTTCTGAACAGTTTTTCTCACATAATCTTATTAGTTATTGGTTAAATAACTATTATGGAAAGTTTTATTAAAATACAAAATCATTTTACCCTTCAGAAGATTGGTTTAAAGTGACAGATTCATTGTTTTGCTTATGCATAACTGCATAAACATTATATTATTCTTCTGAACCTTATTCTGAGTTGTAACTACATTAAATACATTATATGGAAGAATAATTTTGATGATATTAGTCCCTATTATTTTGCTTTTCTTTAAGAAGATATTTTTAATCTACTTAGTTGGCATTATACACTAACCACTATCTTCTAGAAGGAACTTTTGATAGCCAAGGCATTCCTTGAGCATAGATCAGTAAGTTGTTCAAAGTACTTTCAGGTTGGACCAAATTTTTTCAAGGGTCACAATTCAACCCCCTTCTTGTGACTCTATGATTTACTTCCCTTTGATCATTATCTCTCTATTAGAATGTGGACACTGGATTTTGTTGCTTCCGAAGTTACTATTCACTTCACTTTTGTATGGATTCGTTTTCCAAACCTGGGTCTTGAATATTATGATGAAAGCATCTTGATGGCATTGGCTTCAAAAGTAGGAAGACCTGTTAAGGTTGATCGTACTACACTTAATATATCTCGTGGACGATTTGCGCGGGTATGTATTGAAATTAATTTGAATGAAATTGTCATTGGGAAGGTGTGGTTACAAGGGCACTGGTATTGTATGGAGTGTGAGAGTCTTCATCTCATCTGTGGAAATTGTGGTATATATGGTCATGTGACAAGGTCATGTTCTAAGCCAAAGGTTCTTCCAACTGCTCTTGTTATTGAAGATTTGGTGAAAGTTGATTTTGGTGGTTCTGAGAAATTAAAGACTGATGACAGGGTTAATAAGGATTTGGGTACAATTGCAGGTGAGAATGTTTCCAATATTGGCCAAGTTCATGGGGAGTGGTTGGTTGTATCTAGATCTAAGAAAAAAAACTCAGTCTAAGGGAAAAGGGAAATTTCAAGAATATGTTCAAGAAGGTAAGGATTCAAAGACTAATAGGGATGTAGCTGATGGAAAAAAGAAATCCTTTGCACCTTCAAGCATTGTTTTCAATAGCAAGATTGATGGTAATAAGGCTGATGTTTCTTCTTTGTCAACTGGTAACAAGGCTATGTCTGGTGATCTTTCAAGCATTGTTTTCAATAGCAAGGCTGATGGTTCTTCTTCAAGACCCGTTGCTAAGAAAAAAACGCCTTAGATTGGAGTCAACTCCTGCAACTGTTAATTCTGTTCTTCCTAAAGAAGAAAAGTCTAAGGTTTTGGTAAATCCCAAGGAACCTCAAAAAATTCTGGACAAGGATATTTCTTCTACTGTTAAAGAATCAGGTCCTAAATATGGCATTCAAACTACTATGGATGTTGAGGTTATTGGTCCAAATAGATTAAGGTTTATTGAGGAAAGGGAAGTTCCTGATGGTTCTGCGAAACCTATTTTTGGTTCTTCTATGAGCAAGAAATTGGAGGACAAGTCAGATCATGTTATGCATGATGAGGAGCATGAGCAAATGTTGGAATTGTTAGACCAAACCCTCAAAATACAACCATCACCAGGTTAATCCAGATGACATGTTACTGTCTACTTAAGCTTCATCCTCTAATATTAGATATGGATGGAAGAAAGGGATACTTAGATTCTGTTTCAGTTGATGATATGGGTGAGGGTAACCGCAACTCTAGCTCTGATTCTGGTTCTGATATGCTTGAGGATCCTGCTGGTCCTGATTTTTGTGATTCTGGACACACACCCCCTGGGTGAGCAAGGTAAGTGCATTGTTTTTCCCTTTTACTCTTTGCATTTATAATGGAAGTATTTAGAGATTTTGTAGTGTTATCCTGGAACATTAGAGGGGCTTCTAGTAAAAGGAGCCAGAGATTTATTAAAGATCTTCTTAAGAAACACAAACCTGGCTTGTTTTCCTTTTGGAAACACACACACACACACAGTTTGCTCACACTCAAGTTTTTTGGTCTCATATTGGTTATTCTCTTGTGGAAATAGTTGAAGTTCAGGGGCATATGGGGGGGATATGGGCTCTGAAATTATCTTTTGCTCCTTTTACTTTCACTGTTGTTGACTCCTTTCCCCAAGCTATTAGTTTGGAAGTTTCTAAAGGGAATTCTAGGTGGATCTGTTCTGGGATATATGCCAGCCCAATTTTATTGAACAGGAATCTGCTCTAGGATCACCTTAGCTCTTTAAGGGAAATCATTTCTCAACCCTGATTTTTAATTGGGGATTTTAATGACATACTGCTACCATCTGAACAAAGAGGTTGGAGTTTCTCCTTTACCAGGGCTCACAGATTTGAAGCTCATCTTGATTCATGTAACCTGCTGGATGTGGGCAGTTTTGGTACTAAATTTACCTGGAGTAGAAAGTGTAGAGGGGGCCAATGGGTTTATAGGAAGTTGGATAGAGGTGTAGCTGACCCTGCTGGGAGATCAAGCTTCCCTAGTGCTAGTGTTGAGAATCTGAGTAGATTCTATTCTGATCATCACCCAATTCTTTTAAGGTGTGGAGGTAAGTATTACACCCCTGGGGAGAGACCTTTCAGATTTCAAGCCATATGGTGTTCTCATCCTTCATATCCTACTGTTGTGAGTAATGCTTGGAGAAGTGTTGGGAGTAATGTGGTCCAAGCCTTATCCTCAGTCAGGGAAGCTTCTATCCTTTTTAATGAAGAGGAATTTGGCAGCATCATTGCTAAAAAGAAAACTCTAGAAAGAAGACTTGCAGGTATTGAGAGAGCTCTTGAGAGAGTGGATTCAACTAGTCTTATTATTCTGTAGAAAAATTTGCTCAATGAATTAAACACAGTATTATTTCAAGAGGAAGTATTTTCGTTTAAAAAATCCAGAGAGAATTGAGTTAAGTTTGGAAACAGGAACACCAAATTCTTCCATATGCAAATTTTTGTAAGGAGAGCTAGGAATAGAGTGAATGGCTTATTCCTTCCTAGTGGTTTGTGGTGTACTGATAATGAAATTTTGCAAAGAGAAGCTATTTCTTTTTTCAGGAACCTTTTTTAAAACACTGCTTCCACAAGTCAGTATGTCAGGTCTTCTAATCTGCCTTCCATTTCCTCTATTGATAAGCAAAATCTTTTAGTCCCTATCACTAAGGAAGAGGTTCACAAAGCACTATTTAGTATGAAGTCTTACAAGGCCCCAGGGTCTGATGGATTCCAATCAATTTTCTTCAAAATGTATTGGGATCAGATTTGTGACGATGTTTGGAAATGTGTCAGGAATGCTTTGACTACAGGGATAATTCCTCAGGAGATTACATAAACCTTGATCGTATTAATTCCAAAGGTTGACAACCCCACATCCTTGAAGGATTTCAGACCCATTAGTCTTTATAATTGCATCTATAAGTCAATTACAAATGTCTTAGTTAATAGACTTAGGCCTATCCTCCAGGTCATTGTGAGCCCCCTCCAAAGCAGTTTTATCCCAGGGAGGAGAACATCAGACAATGCTATAGTGCTTCAAGAAATTGTTCACCAAATGCAGAAGTCTAAAAAGATTAAGGGGAATGTTGTTTTCAAACTTGACCTAGAAAAGGCCTATGACAGGGTGGATTGGGGATTCTTGAGAAATGTTCTATTGGAGTTTGGGTTTCCTCCCATCATGAGTGGTATTACTTCATCTAGAATTTCCTTGTTATGGAATGGTAGCAAATTCCCTCCTTTCACTCCTTGTAGAGGCCTTAGACAAGGTGATCCCTTGTCCCCCTATCTTTTTGTTCTTTGCATGGAGAAATTTGGTGCCATGCTGACTGAGGCTGTTCATCATGGATCTTTGCATCCAATAAAGGTTTCTCAAGATGGTCCAGGAGTCTCTCACCTATTTTTTGCTGATGATGTACTCCTTTTTTCTAAATCCAAGCCGGTCAGGTTAGATTTCTCTCTTAACTCATTCATAGTTTTTGTGACATGTCTGGGTTTAAAGTTAACATAGATAAGTCCAGGGCCTTCTGTGGTCCTAAAATACCTATACAAAGAAAGAATAAAATCTTGAGTATTAATGGAATTAAATTTACTAATTCCCTGGATAAATACCTTGGTTTTAAAATCTTCACTAAGACACCTAAGAAAGATGATTTTAAGTACATTGTGGATAAAGTGAATAATAGGCTGGCTTCTTGGAAAGATAGATTCCTTTATAAGGCAGGGAGATTAACTTTAGTTAATTCTGTGATTAACTCAATCCCCTCATATGCTATGCAAATACGTTGGTTTCCACAAAGTGTCTGCAATATTCTAGATAGGTTTGTTAGAGATTTTTTCTGGAAAGAACTCAATAATTCTGGTATTAATCTTGTTAATTAGAAGAGTATTGTTGTACCAAAAAAAATGGGTGGGTTAGGAATTAGAATTACCAGAAATCAGAATGTCTCTTTACTTGGTAAACTTGTTTGGAACATTATTACACATGATCATAGTAAGTTATGGGTGCAAATTTTAGGGGCAAAGTATGGTTTTGGTGTGTCTGCTTTTAAACCTGTGCAGGGCTGTTCCTATGTTTGGAGATCCATCTACAAGGTGTAGAAACACAGGGAAACACTAAAAGGGGGGGTCGAATAGTGTTTCTTAATAATTTATGGAAGCTTTTTACAAACGGTTTAGTTCAAAGCAATTTCAGACAGGTTTAGGAAGCTGTCTGAAGTTAAGAAGACTTTTGAAAGTAATCTTAAATAGATTTTCTTGCTTCTTTTAAAATTATTGAAACAATCTTCAATACCCTTGGGTTAGTATAAATAAATTGACAAGAGATAAGGGATAGAGAACTTAGCCAAGAAATTTATCCTGGTTCACCCACTAACACAGTGAGCTACGTCCAGTCCCAATGGAAAACAACCACTGGATTTCCACTATATGAATATTCAGATTACAAGCTCAAATATGAGTACAGTCTCTCCAGACACAACGAGTACAGTCTCTCCAGACACAGCGAGTACAGTCTCTCCAGACACCACGAGTACAGTCTCTCCAGACACCACGAGTACAGTCTCTCCAGACACCAACAAGTATTCTTTTTCAGTCTAGCCTCTCCAGGCTCTTCAACTAAGTATTCTTTGTTTCAGACAAGCCTCTCCAGGCTTAATATACAGTATTACAACGAAATGTGTCTAAGCTTTTGAACTACACAAGTTTCAAGCTTAAGCAGACACAATGCACAATAATAACTGAGGTATACTCAGGATATACAAATGATGTGCAAAGAAAATGAATCAGAGGGTTTTTTCAAAGTAAAGCTCGCAGCGGAATATCTCTTGGCTTTCTTGCAATAATTTCTCTATGTCATTCTCTTGATGGTCTTCATGGAGGGGTATTTATACCCAATCTTCAATCCGTTGAAACACCACCGTTTAGAGATAGCATTAAATGCTATTTAATTCGTTGTGAGACATACTTCCGAGAGCTCTGATATTTCTGACACGGTACAAGGTTGCTCCTGCCATAAAGCTGCTACATATGTTGCTGCAGAGGCTACGTTGCAGATATTTCCTCAGTGGTGTATGAAATTCAAAAATACCAGGAAAGGTCTCTGTGTTCCTTGCTATAAACGTGTTACGTGCAGCAGAGGTTCAGAAAAGTCTTCACAAGCTTCAGCAAAGAGTGCCACGTCATTAATGAGACTTCAGACAGCTTCAACACTTCAGACGGGTTGTGCACTTCAGACGGCTTCAACGCTTCAGACGGGTTGAACCTTCAGAAGGCTTAACTCCTCAGACAGGTTGAAAGCACTTCACATAGTCTTTATATAAGCTTATGGTGGCTTGCTGAAATCATAGATAAATCATTAAAACATATATGTATCTATGATAAACATTTTAACTCAAATTTTTTAAGCATTAAAACTTGGGAATTGAGCTGTCTTAAACATCATATTTTCTCTTATGATATTTTTGAGACTCAACACAAGGCTACAACTATTTTACAAGATGGTTTTTCTTCTAGAGTTGGTGATGGAGAATCTAATTTTCTGCTTGATCCCTGGCTGCCAATAGGTCCACTGTGTGACAGAATTAACTTTTTAAATTCTCATGATTTATACATCAAAATAAAGATGTGTGGGATGGTCAAGCCTGGAACTTGCAGAACGTGTGGTCATCCATTCCCCTTGCAGACTGTGATCTCATTAGAAGGTTGAAACCTACTATTTCTGATGGTGTTGCTGATTCAATAATTTGGAGCTCCTCAACAGATGGTATTTATTCAGCCAAGTCAGGTTATTCTTGGATTATTGGGCAGACTAGTCTTAATCCTTAAACTCTTGGGAGATCCTGGACTTGGATTTGGAAACTTGAGGCTAGTGAATCTGTCAGACTTTTTATTTGGCTAGCTGCTCAAGACAGAATTCCTACCAAGCAACTGCTTCAACAAAGGAATATTACAACATCACCCTTAGGCATTTGATGTCAGCAGCAAGAGGAAGATGTCATTCACTGTTTGAGAAATTGCTCCGATACTCTTAGACTTTGGAACAAGCTTGGTTACACTGCTATTTCTTAGTTCATGTCCTTTAATTGCAGATTTGATTGGTTGTCTTGGTCTTGAAAAAATCTTGGGGCCAGTTTCCTTGTCGGGCTTTGGGAGATTTGGATTCCTAGGAATTCAAAAGTGTTTGAGGGCCTTGATACCTCTTCTGAAGTAAATAAGAGGGTCACAAGAAGGGGGATTGAATTGTGACCCTTGAAAACTTTTTGTCCAACCTACAAGTACTTTGAAAAATTTACTGATCTTTGCTCAAGGAATACCTTGGCTATCAGAAGTTACTTTTAGAAGATAGTGGTTAGTGTATAATGCCAACTGAGTTGATTGAAACTTTCTTTTTAAAGGTAAGAAATATCATAGAGACTGATATCATCAAATTTTATTCTTCCATATAGTGTATTTAATGTAGATATAACTCAAATAAGGTTCAGAAGAATAATATAAAGTTTCTACAGTTATGCAGAAGCAAAACAGTGAATCTGTCACTTTAAACCATTCTTCTGAAGGGACAAATGGTTTTGTATTTTAATAAAACTTTCCAGAATAGTTATTTAACTAATAACTAATAGGATTATATGAGAAAATCTGTTCAGAAGAAAGTTTATATCAATCTGGTATTTTTAAATCAAGTTACACAATGAAATCTGATAAATGTTTCTTCTGAAGTATCAAATGAACTTGAAACTTGATGAAACTTTCTAGAATAGTTATTTAACTAATAACTAATAAGATTATATGAGAAAATCTGTTCAGAAGAAAGTTTATATCAATATGGTATTTTTAAATCAAGTTACACAATGAAATCTGATAAATGTTTCTTCTGAAGTATGAAATGAACTTGAAACTTGATGAAACTTTCCAGATCAGATATTTAAATAGTAAACAATCAGAATATAAAGTTAGATTTGATTAAAATCAAGTTTGTAAAGATCTGGTGGTTTGAACCTCAAGTTTCAATGTTGAACAATGAACATATTTCAAGAAATGTGGTTCTGAAACACCTACCTCAGTAGGATTTTTATTCTTTGCTCCCACAGCCTCCTCAAGCTCTTTTCAAGTATTCTTTTGCCGCCTCTTCAGGCTCCATACAAGTATTATTTTGCAGCCTCTTCAGGCTCTAAAACCAATATTCCTTGCTCAACCTTTGCATGCTCTACACCCTCTCAATCCAACACTAACTCTCTCTATTTAGCTTGGGAGATCACAAACACTCTTCAACAAGAGATGGATTTTTACATATGGCTCACAAAACACTCATAGATTGGATTAATCTTTACAAAACTGAACCTAGACACACTCTCTAATAATTTATGAACAGTAACTCTTCATTTTGGAGTGGTCAAAGGAGAACCTCACTCTAGAAGGGATTTTCTACATTATGGCTCTTTGGATTTCTTCTCTTTTGCTTTCCTTGATTTTTCTCAGCTGAATGGGGCTGTATTTATAGAGTTATGGTGGTCAAACTAGCCCTTGGAAATGCTTGGAGAGGAAGACAAGTCCCCAGCTGGCCATCTAAGGGCTGTCACTTTCATGTGGCAGTTTTTCTCTTTCTTCAGCTTTGACCAGTCAAATCTTCTGGAGGTGTTCTTCTGTTCTTGCACAAAGCATTTCTTCTGGACGAGTAAAAACATCCAACAATTGATAAATAACAATAATAAGCTCCTGGAAAAAATATGTGATGTTTTTCCTGCATCTGAAGAAAATTGTTCCTTCTGGAAGTATGCAGAAATTATGTTTCTTCTTCTGCAGAAAATTGTTTCTTCTGGAAGTGTGCAGAAATTCTGTTTCTTCTTCTGGAAGTGTGCAGAACATCTATTTCTTCTTCTGGAAGTGTGCAAAAATTCCGTTTCTTCTTCTGGAAGTGTGTAGAATTTTATTTCTTCTCCAGAAATTCTGTTTCTTCTTCTCGAAGTGTGTATAATTTTGTTTCTTCTGCAAAAATTCAGTTTCTTCTTCTGAAACTTCAAACATGCTTGTAAACCTTCCAATCTTTTATCCTTGCTTTATTTGCATTCTGAGAGAGGTAATTATGCTTATGGAAGCTTCTTTGGGTGTTATTCAACTTGAAATATTCAAGGATAATATCTTGAGGAGTGTGGGAACTTGTTCAATGCTTCTAAAGTTACTTTGAACATGTTTACAACTTGAAATATGAATTTGATGCTTCTGCAGAAGCTGTAAGTTCTGCTTCTAAGGACAAAATTGTGTTTCTAGTGATATTGATCTTCTCCAATTGCTTTGTTTGCATCAGCAACACTTGGAATGAGTATGCTTGAAGGTGTCCAGTTTCATGAAAAGCTCCTTCTCATGCTTCTAGTTGTCTTGAATGATCCTTCCAAAACTTTAACTTTGCTTCTGAAGCTTGATACAACTTAGTTTACTATTCATGGGATCTTAGATGAACTGTCTTGACCTTATTGAAGCTAAGAAGCTACTTCTTTGAACTTGTTTCATCATTTTTGGCATGAAAGCTCTATGCAACATGCTTCTGGACACATGTTCTGATGTTAAATGATGTTTTTGATCTTTGCACCTTCCTTCTATAACTTTTCCTGTATTCTTTCAAGCATTCTCAAGTGAAAGCATTGGTACCAAAGTATTCAGAACACTTAGAATATTGTTTTGAAAGTTTGTTGTCATTAAAACCTTTGCTTAAAAGGGTCTTGGACCTTACAATCTCCCCCTTTTTGATGATGACAAACTTTCATGAACAAATTTTAAGTTTTCTGAATAAGGGAAATTATAATTGAGTGATTTAACAATACAAAATTAAATCTCCCCCTGAATTTGTGCCATTTATAACATTCAGATAACAAAAATGGGATTTAAAAATAAAGAATTATTTTCCCCTGAATTTGTGCCATTTATAACATTCAGATAGAAATTTGTCATGACTGAATCTTTTTATCCTTCTCCCCCTTTTGTCATCCATCAAAATGGGCATGAAAATGATAGGAAGGAATAAGTTCTTGTCATTTCCTACTCTGGGCTACTTAGAATGTGAGGAATGATCTAAATAAGATCAAGTAGCAGTCATCTATATGTCTTAAGTTGGTTGGAAGTGATCTAAAGGCATTGGTAGAACTTGAGAAGCACAAATGTATTTAAACCAGAATTGATACTACACAATCCTTACTTCCTTCTCTTGCATAGTAGGCTAATTTGTTTAATATAGGATCCCTTTATCCAAACTGAGTTCAATCATCAAGAATAAGGGCTTGGACTTTATCATATGTTGATGGGACACAAGGATAAAATATAGGAGAGACATGAAACTGAGTTATCATATTAGTCCCAAAGTTTGCCATGGAGGCTCTACCTTTTTCAAATGAATCCTAAAAAGCTTGGTGAGAAACATGTCATATGGAAGGCATGTATAAAAATGAAAGCAACAACTCCCTCATAAGGTATTGAAAAATGTGAGAATATCAAACACCTATAAAAAGAATTCCATCTCTCTTTTCTAACTCTTTAGAAGCATGATTTTTGCTTCTGGAGGGGGAAATTCACCTTTTAAGTGTTCTAGATTAGGTAAAGAAGGCTCATGTTGAACTTAGAACACATAATATATCAATCAATTAACATTTGATCTTTAATGAAGCTTAGTCTTTCTTCTAGAAGATGTTTAGAAAAGATATCAGCAAGTTAAGACTTTGTCTCAACATATTTCAGTTCAATGTCATACTCATGGCCATGATCTCTAATAAAATAATACTTGATATCAATATATTTTGATCTAAAGTGATGCATGAGATTGATAAATAGGTTCATAGAACTTTCATCATCATATAAGATTGGGATTTCAGTGTACCTTAGGGAGTAATCCTCCATTTAATGTTTAATCCCCAACATTTATGAATAATCTTACTGCTGATATATATCTTGCTTCTACAGTGGATAGGACAATAGTATTTTGCTTGCTACACATCCATGATGTGAGAGATTCAACAAGAAATTGACATTCACCATTTGTGCTTTTTCTCTCAATCCTAACTCCAGCAAAATCATCATCATAGAATCCTACAAGATCAAAACTTGTTCCTTTCTTGTACCAAAGCCCACGATTAGTAGCTTAAACAAGGAATCTAAATATTCTCTTCACAGATATGAAATGAAACTCTTTTAGGAGAAGATAGAAACCATGCACATAATCCAATTGAAAATGCAATAGCTTGCCTACTTGCCTATTTGAATATAATAAGGGAGCAATCATACCTCTGTGTTCCTTTTTAGAAACAAACTTACCACATTAGTCTTTATCAAGCAAAGTGGATGGGTGCATTGGAGTTGTCATTGGCATGGCTCCATCCATTTTGAATCTTATGAGAAGATCCTTTGTAGACTTCTCTTGGAGATTTCATCATCTTCTTTCTTTCTTTGTTTCTAATCATTTTACCTTTCTCATCCATTTTGTTTTTGAAACCTCATCTTGTTTCAATGATGGATTGATTTTGAGAAGGAGGAACTACTTTGTTTTTCTAATGTATCTCCAGTGATTTGATCATAAGGGTGAGCATTCTCTACTTTCCAGCTCCTAGGTAGGGATAGATCATTGGAAGCTTGTTGAATATTCCTCATTCTATTTTTATAAATTAGAATCAGAATTTGCATCCTTATGTTTTTTATCCTTCTTCTAATCAGCTTTTGATCCTTCTTCTGATTCCTGACTTCTTCTTCTGAAGTCAGATTTGTCCTTCTGGTTTAGATTTGGTTTTTCTATTTCATTTTCTAAACCTATAGTTCTTTCTTTCTCAAGAGAAGCATTAGATTCAATGAAAAACAACATGTATACTTCCCTCAATTAGTTTGATTTCTATAGGCTTTTTGAAGTTAGAGAATGTCCAAGATAGATAGCCTTATTTGAATCAAACTTACTGTTGAAATTCTGGCAAGCGTACAGAAATCACAGCAGTATAATAGTAAGTAAAAGGGTTGTCGTATCCACAGGGAATGGTACAAAATAAATTCTTAGTATCTAATCTAATTGAGTATATAAAGAGAGACTATGTAATTTATTTATTATGATAATTAGGGAAATAATGCAGTAAGAAATTAAATAAAAAGGAAATATTTAAATAAGATTTAAATGGAAACTAAGATAATTATTAAAATTAAATAAAGGTTATGATAAGATAATAAAATAAAATAAAATATGAAACAAAGAGATAAAGATAAGATTGAGCAAATAAAGAGAAACTAGGATTGAACTTCGTCTATCGCACCCTTCTTGTATTTGGAGACCAATAAAATCTAAGAATTTATAATTATAATTATTGAAGCCCAAATAAATATCATTCATAAAGATTCCTTAACTATGAAATCCTTAGAACTAACTCCCTAAATCCCAATTCCTTGGCGATTTAACAAATTAATCCTGGCATTAAGATCAGTTGTTAATAGCTATCCATAAATTAAACCCTATTTCTAGGCATTTAACCTACAGAGTAATCTTACCCAAATCAGAATTCAAGATCCCTATTCCTAGGCTCCCAAGAACTCGTTCTTGATTTTACAAAACCACCTTCCAGTGCGCCCCATGAAACCATATCATAACTCCGGCACAAAGGCAGAAGCTAAGCATTAAGAACAGAGTCAAAACACCAATATATTATAAAAATAGAGATTCATAGATAACAAAGAGAATCCAAATACAATAGGGGTTTGAATCAACTACATTCAATCCTAAAGAGATACTTAGCTACTCATGGTAGCCATTGCACTCTAGAGACTGTCACACTTTTCTCCTAACTCCGTAGCTGCTCAAAAAATTTGTAACTCTCTGAATGAATAAGACTGACAGCTAAAAGTCCTATATATACTATCTGAAGGCCCGTTGGAACCTTAGTTTGGCCCATTGGAAATTGGGGTTCCGTGCTCCTGCGCTCAGCGCAGATGAAGTGTAGGAAACATAATGGATTTTTATTCCTGCCCTCCACTTGTGCTCAGCGCATGTGGAGTGCAGATCTTCGATTTCTGCTTTCCTGATTTCCTCTTTTTCAACTTGATCTCTTGCTGATCTTATCCTTATTTGTTGTGCTTTCCTGCTTTCTCTCTTTTTAGCTTGATCTCTTGCTGATCTTATCCTGATTTGCTGCTATCTTGTTACTCTATTTAAAACTTTCCTCTTTTTCTGCAAAATCAACAAATTTCTTATCAAAATAGCATCAAATTCAAATTTGAATCAAATAATCACAAGATCTGCATTTTAAACTAAAAAGAGATAAATTGGGGTATGAATCTAACATTTTGCCCTTGATAAGTGCTGTAGTTATATAGAAATTTATCATTAATTTAGCACTTATCAAATACCCCTTAACTTAGCTTCTTGCTTGTCCTCAAGCAAGAAAACCTTTGCAATCAAATTAATTCAAACCCCAAGCATGCTTCTCATTAAATAAGGAAATAATTTCATCACCTCTTACTAGGCAGCTTCACTTTCCAAATGTCAGATTGAAAATCAGAATTAAGTGTTGTTTCCAAGACTCAATCAAAACAGGATAAAAACACATTCAAACTTCTTCAAAAGTAGTAACCAAAACAATAAGTGATAATAAAAAGAATTCTCTCATGCTTACTGGTAAGTGTTTCCCTTAAATTTTTCACAACAGTTGAACAACTAAAATTGATAGTCGTTTCTGGTTAATAAACATGCACATGGTAAATCATGGATCAAAAGGTCTTTCTTGGGTTGTAATGAGGCTGGGCTATCAAGAACTCATGGTTTTTGTGGATATGCAAATAAACACTGGAATAGAGAGCATTTTTGAATTTATCTTTTTCTTGAACTTTCTCCCAATTCTTCATTGTATTCTTGACTTGCATCATTCAGCTGGCCTCATTCTTTTGTTTGGTGATTCATTTCCTTTTTAATTCACTTTTTGTTTTTCTTTTATATTCTCGAGGGAGTGACTCACTTTGCTTTCTTATGCCTGCTTTTTGTATTTTTGTTCAAGTAACCAACCAATTTTCTTTTAAATAACCAACCAATTCTCCCATTTTATCAAACTGCACCTTTGCTCTCTATCCTAAGTGTGTAAGGGACAGGATATAGACATTATCTTGGTCGGGGTGCATAAGAAAAAAAACATTAAAGCTTAAATAGGTTACCCAAAAAAATTAGAATTTTTTTTCTGAGGTTGGCTTTTTGGCATTGAGCAATTAATTCATAATCACAAGTTTGCCTTTATCACTTCCATTTTTTTCATGTGCAGAATAAAATCCAAAAACTCAAGCAATATCAGTTGATAAGCAACGATGAAAACTCTCATATCAAGTGTTTGGTCTCACAACTCACCGAATTTTTGACTAATTTCCTTGATGAATTCACTTATTAAAATTAAATAACTACCCTGATATATTTTCCTGCATAATATCCTAATCCTAACTGATTATGGATTCAATCACAAAATTCTTTTTTCTTTCCTAATTCAGTTAGTTAGACTGCCTAGCTTCGAGATTTTTAATTTTATTTCCTCAAATCCTTGTTTCCTAGTTCCTAAAAAATTAATCCTAAAATAAAAGAAAATAGAAAATAAAAGAACGAAAAGAAAGAAAAACACCGGGATCAATCTTCCTGCTCTGTATCCTGTAAGTCCTCGTCCTGCTCTCCAGCTGATGTTGCTCCACCTCCCCCTGGATGAATAGGCATGTCCCCAGGCCACTGCAAGAATGTCCGGAACTCATCAGGCAGCATGCCTGGGTATGGGTCTGGCCGAGTCTGGTACATATGCTTCTGAAGGTGGAAAATCCCTCTGTGGATGGTGGAGTTCTGCCTGCAGATGTGCTCCATGTAAGCTCGGAGTAGGATGTCAGCTGGTGGTGGTGGTTATGGCTGTTGTGGCTGCTATGGCTGATGATCTCCTTTCTCCTCTATCACCAGGCTCTCCAACTGTGTTGGCGTAGAATTCCCATACCAACTCCGGGTCGAGTAATCTATCAGGATCAACCATCCTATGCCATCTGTGTCTGGTAATCTCCATGTTGAACTCTTCATATTCCCCTGTTTTGAGGTCAACTGGGATTTCTAACACAAGTTGCATGGTCTGAGAGCTTAATACTTTGCACCAACCTGTGCACTTTTGAATCTCATGGGATCATAATGGGGTTCATCTCTGATCCACTTCCCCATGCCATCTCCTCGTGAGCTAGAGCCATGGGAAAGGCCAGTAGTGAATTTGATACGAGGCATCTGAAAAAGTTAAACAACAAAAGTTAGTTTAAAGAAATTCATTTAATTCAGTGATGCCTTATTGCACACAATGATACATGAAGAACATTGAAGCATTTAACAAAATTGCATACAAAAAATCAAAATACATTCTACAAAAGAATCAGTAAAATTTTTAGTGGCAATTGGTAATGGCTTCATATAAACAAATTATACTCATTTGTTGTGCAAGCATTCAATTAACTCATGGAAAGTGAAAGTTGAAATTTTAAACAAACAGAGCATATCACTTTCAAACTAAATAACTCACAAAACAAAGAGCATTCCAATCAACAATATGTTCTTCATATTCCACACAGCCAAAATCACATCCAAGATAGCAATAATCAACAATATCTACATTTACAGTCCTAAGGTTGCTATCCTAAAGTTCAAATCATAAAAACAGAGGAAAACGAAAATTTCAATCGGTTAAAACTGTGACACCCTTCTACCCCAGCTCTTATACAATTAATAAGTCGAAATATTTTTCAAAAGCAGTATCCCTCAATGGGTAAAAAGGTTCACATATCTCTTCGTTTAAAACCTCATTCATTGTAAAACAACTTAATTAAAATAAAAGTAGAACTCAAAGGTTTTCAAAATACACAAGCAGTGGAATCTCCAAATTATCAATAATTAAAACATCCTACTTGCCATGTAAGGCATTTAAAAGTGTTTACAAAATCCTTCCTAACTAGAAACATAAAGAAAAGAACCCTCAATAATATGCCCTGATGTCACATGTACCAGAGCAACACTCCCTTTAATCAAAACTCGACACCAGTAGTGTCATCATCATCACCTGTAAAAATATCCACAGTATAACGATGAGGAAAAGAATACTACTCATACATACACATAGGAGACTACCCTATCCTCACCTTCATATAGACAACATCAGCATTAATCACACCACATACTCAAACATCACATAATTCATCAGATACTATCACCTATAATTCATCATATAACAAACATCAATATCATCATATAATTCTCCTATCCTCATTCACCAAATAATTCGCCTACTCTATTCTCAGCGCCTATTACTCATTTCCTCATTACAAAATCATAACATCATCATATAACTCATTTTTATATCATCATACATAAGACATATTCATCCATCATCATATACACCAACAACATCATCAATATCACCATAACCATCATAATCATCAATATCATCATAATCATCATAGTCATCATAATCATCATATCATCATTTTCATCATACTCATCATTATCATCAACATCATCATACTCATCATAACCATCATACTCATCCTTATCATCATAATCATTAAAGTCATCATAATCATCATATCATCATTTTCATCATATTCATCATAATCATCATATCATCATCACCATCATGCACCTCCCTGAGTTGTACTTCACATACTCTAGGCTTGTACACCTCAGGTACCATATTCAATTTCATCATAATTAGTGTTCACCTCCCTGAGTTATACTCAGGTACAATCATCAACATTATCATAGTCATTACTCACCTCCCTGAGTTACACTCAGGTACCATAATCAATAACATAATCAATACTCACCTCCCTGAGTTACACTCAGGTACCATAATCACCAACACAATCAATACTCACCTCCCTGAGTTACACTCAGGTACCATAATCACCAACACAATCAATTCTCACCTCCCTGAGTTACACTCAGGTACCCCTTGAGTTACACTTAGGTACCATAACCACCAACATAATCAATACTCACCTCCCTGAGTTACACTCAGGTACCATAATCACCTCCCCGAGTCAGACTCAGGTACAACATTCACCTCCCCGAGTTAGACTCAGGTACAACATTCACCTCCCCGAGTTAGACTCAGGTACAACATTCACCTCCTCGAGCTACACCCCACCCCGCACTGGGCTTGTGTATCTGAAGTACAATCACCTCCCTGAGTTACACCCGACCCCTCTGTTGAGTCTCAAAAATATCATAAGGTTGTTTATGATGTTTTAAGACAACTAGATTCCCAAAGTTTTAATGGTTGACAAATTTGACTTAAATTACTTATCATAGACACACACATGCTTTAATGTTTTATCTATGATTTCAGCAAGAGTCACTATGAGCCTACATAAAAAGACTAAGTGTTGAAGCTGTCTGAAGAAGCAGAACTCGTCTGAAGAGTTGAAGCTGTCTGAAGTAGTTCAACCCGTCTGAAGTATCAGTGCCGTCTGAAGTCTCACTTATGACGTGGCACCCTCTGCTGAAGCTTGTGAAGACTTTTCTGAACCTCTGCTGCACGTACCTTTTCAAACACGTTTATAGCAAGGAACACAGAGACCTTTCCTGGTGATTTTGAATTTCATACACCACTGAGGAAATCTCTGCAACGCAGTCTCTGCAGCAACATTTGCAGCAGCCTTATGGCAAGAGAAACCTTGCACCGTGTCAGAAACATCAGAGCTCTCAGAAGCATGTCTCACAACGGATTAAATAGCATTTAATGCTATCTCTAAACGGTGGTATTTCAACGGATTGAAGTTTGGGTATAAATACCCCTCCATGAAGACCATTAAAAGAAGAGCAGAAAAGAAAAGAAAAAAATCAAGTATACAAGAAAGCCCAGAGAAACATCAAGCTGCAAGTTTTTTACTCTGTAAAAACTCTCTGATAAAATTCGCTGTACACATTTGTATATCCTGAGCATACCTCAGATTTTATTGTACATGGTATCGGTTTGAGCTTCAAACTCGTATAGTTTAAAAGCTTAAACTCCTTTCTCTGTAAACCTTGTTTAGAGCCTGGAGAGGCTTGGTTGATAAAAGAACACTTGGTTGTAGAGCCTTGAGAGGCTTGGTTGATAAAAGAATACTTGGTTGTAGAGCCTGGAGAGGCTTGGTTGATAAAAGAATACTTGGTTGTAGAGCCTGGAGAGGCTTGACTGCAAAAGAATACTTAGGTGTAGAGCCTGAAGAGGCTTGAGTGTAAAAGAATACTTGTAATCTTGAAAGATTAAAAGAAAATCCAAGTGCTAGTTGGCATTGGGACTGGACGTAGCTCACAGTGGTAGTGAGTGAACCAGGATAAATTCCTTGGCTAAGTTTTCTTACCCTTATCTCTTGTCAATTCTTTTTATACTAATCAAGGGGTTAGAGTAATTAATCTGATATTTTATAAAGGCACAAAAACATCTTTTAAAATCAGTATTTTTAGGCCGTCTGAAAACTTCAGACAGTCCTTTAAGAGCCTGTCTGAAATCGTGTTTTTAACACCTATTTGCGAAAAGCTTTCTAAAATATTCAGAAACACTATTCAACCCCCCTTCTAGTGTTTCCATGTGTTCCTACAGTTGGTACCAGAGCTCTACTCAGGGTTGAAGCACCTAACAAGTGTTTGAGGACTGAAAGATCCAAATGGAAGCTTTTAACAGCAACAGACAATACATCACAGAAGGAGCCTCTATCACAAGACCCCCAGCATTTAATGGAGTGGATTACCACTACTGGAGAAATCGTATGAAGTTGTTCATTGAGAGCAACAACATTGATGTTTGGGAGGTGGTCACTGATGGAGACTATGTGCCTGTGCAAAATGGTCTGCCTATACCTAAGACTTAATGGACCTTGGAGCAGAAGACTAGAGTCCAGATGAACGCTAAATCCAAACTCTATCTGATATGTTCCTTGAATAAATCAGAATATGAGAAGGTCCATGGATGCACTTCTGCCAAGGAGATTTAGGATACTCTTGCAGCAGCCCATGAAGGGACTGAAACTGTCAAGCAATCCAAAATCGGCATGCTTATACATCAGTATAAGATGTTTAAGATGGAAGAGACTGAAACTATTGACCAAATGTTTGGGAGGTTTCAGACCATAACCAATGGACTCAGGTCCTTAGGAAGAACCTATGAATCTGGAGACAACAACAGAAAGATTCTAAGAAGTCTACCTAAGTCCTGGAGACCCAAAGTCACTGCCATTCAAGAGGCAAGAGATTTGAACTCTCTGAGAATGGAAGAACTGTTGGGATCTCTCAAAGTCCATGAACTTGAGCTTGGAGAAGATGACAACAAGAAGAAGTCTCTAGCTCTAAACTCCAAGGCCAAACAGTCTAGGCATGGCAGCTTGAAGGCTATGCAAGCTGAGGACACTTCAGAAGCAGATGAAGATTCTGAAGACAGCTCAGTAGATGAAAATGATCTTGCTCTTTTAAGCAGAAAGATCAAGAGAATGTTGCAGAACAGAGGAAAGTTCAGAAAGAACCAACCTTCATCATCCAAATCAGGTAAGACAGGTAAAGAGTCTAACTCTGATAAAATTACTTGCTTTGAATGTAAGCAACCAGGACATATGAAGGCTGATTGCCCAAGACTGAAGAAAAACAACTTCAAGAAGAAGAAGTTTTTCAAAAAGAAGAAAAGTCTTATGGCAACATGGGAAGACCTTGATGAATCAACCTCAGAAGAAGAAGAAGACACTTCAGAAGAGGCAAATCTGTGTCTCATGGCTAGTCTACCATCCTCAGACAGCTCTGAAGCTGAGGTATTTCCTCTACTCTACAAGAAATGTATGATGATCTGGTGGAAAGTTCTCAAGAACTTTTCCAAGAGTATAAGAATCTATCCAAATCCCACACAAAAATGTGTAACAAATATGAGGCACTTGAGATAGAACATATTATGCTCAAAGAAAAAGTTCTTGAGACTAAAAACTGCAGTTCACAAGCTGTGTCTGAAGAAAATAAGAAACTTCAGAAGCAGGTTGTGGAACTGACAAAAGATCTGGCCAAATTTGTCAAAGGAACTAAAAATCTGAATATAATGCTTGGAAATCAAAGGCATTCCCTTGACAAAACTGGACTAGGCTTTTGTGATCATAACTTGTCTGAACCTCCTACTGTCTTAAATTTTTCTAAAAAGAAGGTTACTGGGTGTTCTCACTGTGGTAAGCCTGGACACAATGTGGCTCAGTGCAAACACAAGAGAAAGACAAGGCCCAAAGCTAACAAGAAAGGACCCAAAAGAATATGGGTACCTAAAAACTTAATTATTCCTGTTGCAGATGTGTTTAACAGGACAAAGGAGACCCCACAAATGGTACCTGGACAGTGGGTGCTCGCGACACATGACAGGAGAAAGGTCTTTGTTCCAAAACCTTAGACCTAGAGCTGGTGGAGTGGTCACCTTTGGTGGAAATCAGCAAGGGAAGATCATTGGAATAGGAACTGTAGGTATATCTCCTTCATCCCTTATTAAAAATGTACTCCTAGTGGAGGGACTACAACATAATTTACTGAGCATAAGTCAATTATGTGACAGTGGTTATGTGGTATCCTTTACTAAGGAAGGATGCATAGTCAAAGACTCCTCTGAGAAAATCCTCTTTACTGCTAAGAGACACAGCAATGTGTACAAAATTGATCTAAAGGATCTAGAAAGTCAAAATGTAAAGTGTTTCATTTCTGTTGAAGATGAAAAACAGATTTGGCATCAAAGACTTGGGCATGCCAGCTTGAGATTAATCTCAAGATTAGCAAAACACAATCTTGTTAAAGGATTGCCCAAGCTTTCATACAAATATGACATTTTATGTGAAAGCTGTCTGAAAGGGAAACAAACAAGACACTCTTTTAAGAGTAAAGATGTTGTTTCAACTAGCAGACCACTAGAACTTTTACACATTGACTTGTTTGGTCCTATTAGAACAGAAAGTCTTAGTGGTAAGAAATATGGTTTGGTCATTGTTGATGACTATTCTAGATTTACTTGGGTGTTATTCCTAAGAAGCAAGGATGAGACTTTTAGGAATTTCACAGTATTCTGCAAGAAGGTACAGAATGAGAAAGGATTCTGTATTTCTGTTATCAGAAGTGATCATGGTGGAGAGTTTAAGAATGCAAACTTTCAAATGTTCTGTGATGAGAATGGGATCTCACACAATTTCTCTGTGGCTAGAACACCTCAACAGAATGGGGTTGTTGAGAGAAAGAACAGAAGTTTGCAAGAAATGGCAAGGACCATGCTCAACTCATGCAGTTTACCAAGAACCTTCTTGGCAGAAGCTGTTAGCACAGCATGTTACCTTCAAAACGGAATATTGGTAAGACCAATTCTTAAAAAGACTGCCTATGAACTGTGGAAAGGAAGAAAACCCAACATATCATATTTCCACACCTTTGGATGTGAATGTTTTATACTCAACACCAAGGATGATCTTGGAAAATTTGATGCAAAGTCTGATAAAGGATTTTTCATTGGATATTCTGAAACATCTAAAGCCTATAGAGTGTATAACTCTAGAACTTTAACTGTTGAAGAAACTATTCATGTTAAATTCAATGATAACAAAGAGATTGATAGGGAACTATCAGATCTAGAGGATGATTTTGCAGGAATGGAGCTGAATGACCACAACAGCTCGAAGGATGAGCAGCTGTCTAAAGTTCCTACTGTTACTAAACCTCTTCAGACAAATGTTGAGTCTCAGACAGAACAAACAGATGTGATACCTCCTCAGAAACCTGATTGGAAATACAAATCACATCATCCTAAAGAGCAAATCATTGGCAGCACTTCAGAAGGAGTTAAGACAAGATCAAAATTCAAGATTCTTAATTCTCTTGCTCTCCTATCTGAAATAGAGCCAAGGAACATTGATGAAGCTCTGCATGATGAAGGGTGGATCCTAGCCATGCAAGAAGAGCTGAATCAGTTTGCTAGGAGTGATGTCTGGACCCTTGTTCCTAAACCCCAGGGGAAAACTATTATTGGAACCAAATGGGTGTTCAGAAACAAGCTGTCTGAAGAAGGCAAGGTAGTCAGAAACAAGGCAAGATTAGTTGCTCAAGGATACAACCAGCAAGAAGGTATTGATTTCACTGAAACCTTTGCCCCAGTGGCCAGGTTAGAAGCAATTAGAATTCTTTTATCTTATGCTGTAAATAATGGCATCAAGCTATATCAAATGGATGTTAAAAGTGCCTTTCTCAATGGTCTCATTGAAGAAGAAGTCTTTGTTAGACAACCCCCTGGTTTTGAAGATATTGCTTTTCCTGAACATGTTTTCAAACTCAAAAAGGCTCTCTATGGTCTGAAACAAGCCCCAAGAGCTTGGTATGACAGATTGAGCAGTTTTCTAATCTCAAATGGTTTTGAAAGAGGAAAAGTGGACACAACTCTTTTTAGAAAATAGTCTAACAAAGATCTTATACTTGTTCGGATATATGTTGATGACATTAT
Organism: Sesbania bispinosa; assembly: GCA_026901365.1. NCBI lineage: Eukaryota > Viridiplantae > Streptophyta > Magnoliopsida > Fabales > Fabaceae > Sesbania > Sesbania bispinosa. Next base: position 431,533 of record QLOH01000584.1, read on the forward strand.
TTTTGGTTCAACTGACTCTTCATTATGCAAGGAGTTTTCAGAGTTAATGCAATCAGAATTTGAAATGAGTTTAATGGGTGAACTAAAATTTTTCTTAGGACTTCAGATTAAGCAAGATTCTGACTGTATATGGATCCATCAAGAAAAATATACAAAGGAAATGCTTAAGAAGTTTAACTTACATGATTGCAAACCTATGTCAACTCCAATGCATCCCTCTGCATCTTTAAATAAAGATGAGAAGGAAGAACCAGTGAATCAAACTTTGTATAGAGGAATGATTGGATCATTACTATATCTAACAGCAAGCAAACCTGACATAATGTTCAGTGTATGTCTGTGTGCTAGATTTCAATCTGATCCAAGGAGTACTCACTACAAAGCTGTAAAAAGAATTTTCAGATATCTTAAAGGTACTACTAATCTTGGTCTGTGCTATAAGAAAAGTAAGGATTGCAGGTTAATAGGTTACTGTGATGCTGATTTTGCTGGAGACAGAATTGAAAGAAAAAGCACTAGTGGTGGATGTCATTTCTTTGGAGAAAATATGATTAGCTGGTCAAGCAAAAGGCAAAGTACAATTGCCTTATCAACAGCTGAAGCAGAATACATCTCAGCAGCCAGTTGTTGCTCACAACTGTTATGGGTGAAGTATCAGTTAGAAGATTTTAACATTACTATATCTGCTATACCTGTTTTGTGTGATAATACAAGTGCTATTAATTTGTCTAAAAATCCCATTCAACATTCTAGAGCTAAACATATAGAAATAAAACATCATTTCATTAGAGACTATGTTCAGAAAGGTATTTTTGATATTCAGTTTATTGATACAGAGCATCAATGGGCTGATATATTCACAAAACCTCTGACTGAAGATATATTTAAGTTCATTAGAAATAATCTAAACATACATGCATTTTGAATGTGTGTGATCTGATCTGTCAAAAATGATGCATCTGAAATTTCAGCTTGTCTGAAACGAGTGACTTGTCTGAAATTTTGGGTTGTCTGAAATCTATATGGGTGTCTGAAATCTGTCACTTGTCTGAAGTAAACAAATGACGTGGCTTTATGAGATGGTTTAATTCCATTTATTTTGTCTCTTCCACTTCGCACGTTTTCCTATGTCTGCGCAGCCAGTACATGCCATCATTGCTTTATGGATCTATAAATACAGAAGCTAGTGGATCACAGAATTTCACCGTTCACTATTCTGTAGTCATCTCTTGAGATCCTTCTTCTACAAGCAATTCTTTTTCTCTCTCAAGTTCTTCAGAAAACTCTTCAATGGCTCCTAAGAAATCTGCTGGAAGCAACATCGTGAAGACTAAGGGTGTAGTTCTAGAGGATCTTCAATCTCTGGGAATGGACTTGTTTGCTGAGTTCGATGCAGCTGGGTGGACTCCGTATTTCAATCACAACTTGACACAGTGGCATGAGGAGAGTGTGGGCTACTGCCAGAGGAATACCCAATCCTCAGGGTATCTACACTAGCATCAAGGCCACAGTACGTGGTGTCCCTGTCTTTGTTGATGAAGATATCCTTGCTCACATCTGTGAGGTCAGGACTGAAGGAGTTGTATTCACTCCTGGCTGGGAAGCAAGAAATGGAGGACAGAAGCAGTTCACAGAGTTTCTGTATGGAACCTCTGAACCAGTAAGCTTGGATGCAAAGCATATGTCAGACAAGGCTAGGGTTTTGCATGCCATCTTAGGGTGCTCTATAATCCCTAAGAGTGGAAGCAGAAACCATGTTTCTGAGTTGGAGAGATTTTGTCTGATTCACCTACTGCAGAAGAAGAAGGTGAACCTCCCCAACATCATAATGTACCACATGCAGAAGCGTCTCAGAGACTCTGCTGGGAGCTTCCCTCACAATACCATCATCACCAAGATCTTGCTACATTTCAAAGTCCCCATTGAGAGGCTTTTTGATCGCCTTTCACAACCTGTGTTTGGTGAATCAAACCTCAAGAGCATGGGAGTGAAGCTGACTCCAAGACCTCCCTCTCCGTCCATGAAGGAGAGCCTTCTTCTTGAGAAAGCTGCAAGAAGGAAGACAACAATGGAGGTTCTTGAGAATGAACTCAGAGGAGACATAAGGAGACATGAGTTCAAGCCATCAAAACCCTCTCCTCAAGCAAAATTGAAGAAGTTACCTGTAAGGAGTGCTGCTAAGGTAGCATCTGCATCTGTGCAGAGTCAGGTGTCTGAACCTGTTCAGAAGGCATCACAAAGGCCATCTGAAATTGTGGGTCAGTTGTCTGAACCTGTACAGACTCCACAGCCTACTTCTGAAATGGAAGGACAGGCTCAAGAGGCAGATGAAACTGATGCAGTTGTAGCTGAGCCATTGGTTGCATGCCCATCTGATCCTGAACTCATTCAGGTGGCAGCATTGGCTACTGCTTTAGAGCAGGAGGAGCTGGAGAAGAAAGCAGAACAAGAGAAGACTGATAGAGCTATTGCTATTGCTTCACAATTGGCCTATGATGAAGATGATAGGCAAGCAACCATAGCTGAGGGAGCAAAGAAAAGGAAGAGGTCAAGTGCACCTCAGAGAAGGAGAACCAAAAGCAAGCTACTTCAGATTGCACCTGAACCTAGGGTGACTAGATGTATTGCCTCTCAGCTGATAGCAGAAGATGAAGCTGAGAAGTATCAAAATTTTATTAAAGCTCAACAGTATTTTAAAAGGAAAAGGGAAGAAAAACAAGCACAAAGGGAGAAGGAAGAAGCCAAGGCAAAAGAATCCGAGGTAACCAAGCCTCCCTACAAGAGAATTAAGGTGAGATTTGATAATGTAACTCCTTCACCACCCTCCTCACCAGAAAAACAAACACCTCATCAACTCTCACAACCTTCACCACAACCTTCACGAAAACCCCTATCACCTGAAAAACAACCATCACCACCTCCACAAACAGAAAACCTACCCTCTGAACCTTCCAAACCCTCTGAACCTACCTCACCACAACCTTCAGAAAATCAACTCTCTGAGCCTACCTTACCTTCCCCACAAACCCATGACCTTGCTCTGATACCACTCTTACCTTCATCACCTCCACCACCTACACCTTCTCTGGAAGAAGAGCTCTCTGCTGAAAAAGAGCAAGTGCTTGCTGATGCTCTACAGTTATCTCTCATTCCTTCTGATCCCTGCTCACTGCCCAAGTTTAGCACCCTGTCTGAAGAGCTACAATATTTCAGATCAGCACCTGTTGTATCCTTGCATCATGGCTTAATCAGGAAAACTGCTGCTGAAGTTAGAAATCAATACAGTGCTCTTTCAGGTGGATTAGAAAAGATCAGGAAGGGTGTCCCTCCTGCACATATTTGGGCTCCCATCAATCCATTCTCAAATGATTCCCTTAGGCTGAATAATGATGAATGGAGCTTTGTGAGGCAGCTGAACACTGAGTCTGAGCTGTTTCAGAGGGATCTGCACAAGGGAGTTGGGATGAGAGGCTACAGGCCACCTAGAACTTGTTCAATCAGGCCAACCACTAAAATCTTGGTGAAACCTGATAGAATAGTTCCTAGGTATCCCTTAAAGGAAGAGAAATTCAAAGGAGCTAAAGTCTATTCAAAGAAAAATTCACCTCTGTCTGAAGTGATGAGTCCATCAGAGTGGGAATCTTTACCAGAGTTCATCAGAAACCAAGGAGGAGGCCTGGATCATCTACTTCAAGATTGAATGTGGTCCTCTTACTGGAAGATCAGAGAAGATGCTGGATCTTCTTCGGGATCAACTGGTCCTGATGCTGATTCTGATGTTGGACTTGGAAAGTCAACCAATGTCAAATATCACTATATGAGAGATCACTTTCCCCCACCTGCTGACTCTTTCAATGAAGATTGGGTTCTGCTGAATCCTATTGGAACCTTCTTTTGCCCTGTGTTCAGCCCATCTGAATACAGATTGCAGCCAGGATTTGGAGTGCTTAGATTTGTTTACCCCTACATCCAGCTCATCCTCTATGAATCTGAGCAAGACTTGACTGAGGAAAATCTGAAGCTGAAGTCCAAAGTTAAGAAATTTGAAAAGAAGTGTGCTGATCAAGAGCAGAAGACTAAGCATCTAATTGCTCAACAAGAGCAGATTCTTCAAGAACAGCAACTTATCAGATCTGGTCAGCAAGAATTGAAAACCTCAGTGGAAGCAGCAATAAACAAGGCCAAGGACGACTTGATTTCCTTTCTGACTGAGGCCTTGCTGAAGAAGAAAGATTAAACTGTTAATTTTAGCCATTGTCTTTTGCTTATTTTCATGTTTATGACAAGTGTCTGATTGTTTGTTTCTTTATCTGAACATTCCCTAAATACAATCAGTGGCTTATCTCATATTTTTGTGAGTTGATTGTTAATGCTATGATATAGGTTTTATCTGAATTTATTGCTCTGTTACTGTTTTGCTCTGATACTCCCTTTTGATTGATGACAAAAGGGGGAGTATTAAAATCTAACAAAATCAGAATCTGAAGTGATTACAGGACTCAAGGGGAGTACAAATGTTTTTCTGAGAAATTTGAACAAATGAGTGAAATATACCTTAAACAGATCCTGTTAAAGGATATTTCTATCTCAGGGGGAGCTTTCTTATTCTTAAAAACTGATTACAGATTTGTATATTTTAACCAAATTTGTCATCATTAAAAAGGGGGAGAATGTTGAGTCTCAAAAATATCATAAGGTTGTTTATGATGTTTTAAGACAACTAGATTCCCAAAGTTTTAATGGTTGACAAATTTGACTTAAATTACTTATCATAGATACACACATGCTTTAATGTTTTATCTATGATTTCAGCAAAAGTCACTATGAGCCTACATAAAAAGACTAAGTGTTGAAGCTATCTGAAGAAGCAGAACTCGTCTGAAGAGTTGAAGCTGTCTGAAGTAGTTCAACCCGTCTGAAGTATCAGTGCCGTCTGAAGTCTCACTTATGACGTGACACCCTCTGCTGAAGCTTGTGAAGACTTTTCTGAACCTCTGCTGCACGTACCTTTTCAAACACGTTTATAGCAAGGAACACAAAGACCTTTCCTGGTGATTTTGAATTTCATACACCACTGAGGAAATCTCTGCAACGCAGTCTCTGCAGCAACATTTGCAGCAGCCTTATGGCAAGAGAAACCTTGCACCGTGTCAGAAACATCAGAGCTCTCAGAAGCATGTCTCACAACGGATTAAATAGCATTTAATGCTATCTCTAAACGGTGGTATTTCAACGGATTGAAGTTTGGGTATAAATACCCCTCCATGAAGACCATTAAAAGAAGAGCAGAAAAGAAAAGAAAAAAATCAAGTATACAAGAAAGCCCAGAGAAACATCACGCTGCAAGTTTTTACTCTGTAAAAACTCTCTGATAAAATTCGCTGTACACATTTGTATATCCTGAGCATACCTCAGATTTTATTGTACATGGTATCGGTTTGAGCTTCAAACTCGTATAGTTTAAAAGCTTAAACTCCTTTCTCTGTAAACCTTGTTTAGAGCCTGGAGAGGCTTGGTTGATAAAAGAACACTTGGTTGTAGAGCCTTGAGAGGCTTGGTTGATAAAAGAATACTTGGTTGTAGAGCCTGGAGAGGCTTGGTTGATAAAAGAATACTTGGTTGTAGAGCCTGGAGAGGCTTGACTGCAAAAGAATACTTAGGTGTAGAGCCTGAAGAGGCTTGAGTGTAAAAGAATACTTGTAATCTTGAAAGATTAAAAGAAAATCCAAGTGCTAGTTGGCATTGGGACTGGACGTAGCTCACAGTGGTAGTGAGTGAACCAGGATAAATTCCTTGGCTAAGTTTTCTTACCCTTATCTCTTGTCAATTCTTTTTATACTAATCAAGGGGTTAGAGTAATTAATCTGATATTTTATAAAGGCACAAAAACATCTTTTAAAATCAGTATTTTTAGGCCGTCTGAAAACTTCAGACAGTCCTTTAAGAGTCTGTTTGAAATCGTGTTTTTAACACCTGTTTGCGAAAAGCTTTCTAAAATATTCAGAAACACTATTCAACCCCCCTTCTAGTGTTTCCCTGTGTTCCTACACCCTCACTGGGCTTGTGTATCTCAAGTACAATCACCTCCCTGAGTTACAACCCGACCCCTCACTGGGCTTGTGTATCTCAGGTACAACATCATATATACTCAAGCATCATTTACAACATAAGGTTAATTAAATCATCATCACCATTATCACCTCCCCGAGTTATACGCAGGTACACTATTCACCTCCCCGAGTTAGACTCAGGTACAACATCAACATCATCATCATCAATCATTATAATTAGCACCATTTATCATCATCGTTATCATCATCATAAAATCATCATCAGTCATCCTCATCATAAATCATCATAAACATCATTAATCACCATCATCATGATCATAACACTCATCGCATGCTCAATGCATCATTATATCATCATTATCACAATACACATTATATGCTCAACGCATCAATACATAATCATTATACACCTTATACCTCATACACTCAATACATCAATATATCATCATCACACATCTCATACCTCATCATCATAAACTCAATACCTCAATACATCATCATCATGAACTCAATACATCAATACATCATCATCATGAACTCAATACATCAATACATCATCATCATAAACTCAATACATCAATACATCATCATCATACATCTCAATATTATAAACATCTAACATCACATGGGATATTCATATCATCAACTCATCCACAATCAATACTCTATAAACAGCCACTTAACTCTCTTAATTCCACAAACAAATTATATAATTAACACCAAATAATTAAAGGATCACAATGATTACAAAAACAACACTCTCATACTCTTTTTTGACCTGGTAATCGATTACCAAACAGCTGTAATTGATTACTGGAGGCGATTCCTCAATTTTAGAGTTTTCAAGTTTTAAGCTTAATGACCTTGGTGCAGTAATTTGGAAATATCTAGAGTTCTAGGTGTCCAATTAAAATAATTCCACTTCTATTAGAAAGTTAAGATCCGGGGCTTTAGTTTGATATGCTATATGATAGGGTTCCGAGCTCGTTTGCACCCTTAACAAACGCATTCTTTCTTAGGCGAGAAATCTGTCAAAACTCTGGTAATTGATTACACACCCTCTGTAATCGATTACCAGCAAACAAACTCTCGGGTAATCGATTACAGACCCCTGTAATCGATTACCAGCAAGCCAAAATCACTCCCTTGCTTCCCAGAACACTCTGTAATCGATTACAGACCTCTGTAATCGATTACCCGCGACACGAGATAACAGTTCTTGCGATTTTTACCCCTTTTAAACCCTCTTATTCAACCTCTAATCAATCCTTAAGGTTAATACATCAATCATGCACGTTTATATCAAACAAACTCAGCAAAAACACCAATCTTTACACAGATTTGCACAGTTATTCCATCAAAATCCCAAATCATCAAACCCTTATTTACCCATTTTCGCTATTTTCGCTACCCTCTTCTATTTCAATCAAGATTCACCAAGATTCACAGAATTAATCATCAATCAACATGTTTTCATCATACAATACTCAATATATATATATATATATATATATCAATTTCGAATTTAGAGTCTTAGAGGGTCTTATGGTTGCCCTCACTACCCAAGCACTCCCATATGCACATACAAGCAGCACCCTTTCCCCCACCGTACCTTATTGAAGATCGATCAATCAGCAGGGAAGGTTCTTTCTTGGTTCCTGATGATCACCCTTCAGCAATCTCTCCTTGAGACGTCGTTTCTCCCCTCCTTAGCATTTCGCTCTCTGATGATTTTACGAATAAGTATTAGGGTGAACTGAGAACCCCTCCTTAAATAAATACTTAATTGGGCTAGGCCCACTCTCAACCCACTTATTCTATTTATTATTCTTATTATTTATTAAATAACCTTATGGATAAAACTACTCATAATATTAATCCTATTATTTATTTATTTATTTCTTCTACTTTATTAATTTAATTTTATTTTATTTTACTTAATAAAATTTAGGATGTTACAAAAACTACTTAAAAACAAGAAAACATACCTTAAAACTTAGAAGATTCAAGATTGATGGAGGTTTGTGAGTGAAAAAGGTGAAAAGAAGAGCTTAGGAAGTAGAGAAACAGTACAGGGGAAAACAGGGGAGGAAGAACGAATGACTCCCCTATTTTTAGTTCAATTTAAGCAACAACGCATACCTGCGCTCCACCTGTGCTCAGCGTAAGTGAAGTGCAGAAAACAATGACTAAAATTGCATTTATGCGCTTTACCTGCGCTCAGCGCAGAAAACAGAATGAAATTTTGCAATTTTTAGTCAAGTTTTCCGCTACTTCCAAATGTTTAAAATTTTATTTTTCCACAAACTCATTTCAATCAATTTTGAAAATTTCCTAAATCCCTAAAAAATGAAAAATCCTAATTAACAAACTAAACAAAAGAAAACAAAACTGAAAACAATTAAAAGCTTAAAAATCTTTGGATTGCCTCCAAGGAAGCGCTCGTTTAACGTCATATAGCTTGACGTCTGTTTTTCAAGGTGGTTGATATTGGAATCCTTTAGCGAGCCTTTGTGCTGCACCTTTGACACCTTTGGGCAGTGACCCTACCCATATTTTTGCCTTGGACCAATTGTGAATGTGATTTGAATCTACCCATTTGGTCTTGTGTCTGGAGTTAGACCATGTTGTTGACTCCTTTGGCCTGACTTTTCTCTTCTTTGGAGTCTTTTGCTGAGTTGCATTGGTCTTCTCCTCCTGAAGCTTGGGAAAATCACAGTTGTCAAATCTTACTCTTTTTGCTCCACAAGGGTCCTTGGTATGGAATATGCTTGACCACTTTGTCCTCAATCTGACTTTAGACCTTGAATTTGAATTTCTTGGCCTGATTTTTCTTCTCTTTGTTGTGATCAGGTCAGTGTTTTCACATGTTTTTCTATTGTGGAGCTTGGAAGGTTTAACATCTGCACATTGTCTTTCTTTATCTTTCTTCAAAGGGCTTGCAGGATATGGCAAGTGCTTTAATCTTGAGACTACGTCCCCTTCTTTCTATGGCCTTTTCTCACCATCTCCTTTTTCACTCTTTTTCTCATGATTATTTGTTGTTTCTGTACTTACACTCTCACATTCACTCTCTTCCTTCAGCTCAATCTCTTTTGTTTCATCCTCTTCTTTATCTTCTTCTACTTCTACCACACCTTCTTCCTCTTCTTCTTCTTTTTCTTTTACTTTTTCAGGTTTCTCTTCTTCAGCTTCCCTTTCTTCATCAACCAGATTGTCATCAGTTCCTTCCCTTATCATTTGACCACTTATGGTGGGGATATCATCACAAAGTTCCTCGGGGTTGGATTGTGCATTTGTTGAGATTTGTTCTGACTGTTGGTTGGCTCTTATTTCTGTTATCTGCTCTATTGTTTCATCAGTAAACTTTCTCTTCTTGGTGAGGAGTTCCTTCATGAATTTGGCATATGTAGGCATTTGCTCCATGGCTTCCATCAATGGAATGTTAATCTGCAACCTTTTGATAATATCCATAAATCTTACAAATTGCCTGTCTATATCTTTCTTAGAGGGATTCTTTGGATATGGTAATTCCCTAACTTGAGGTACCTGCACGTCTTCCTTCTCCCTCTTTTTCTCACTCTTCTCATTTTCATTCTCCTTTTCTTTCTTCTCTAAAATTTCCTCCTCTAAAGCAAGGTTATCACCAATCCCCCTTCCTATTACCTTACCACTCCTAGTGGATATTGATTTGCAATGCTCCTGTTGTGCAGAAAATTGCTTCCTTAATTGCTCCACTTGAGTCGCTTCTGAGTGTTGTCTTTGCGGTCCTCTAATTGGCATTCACATCTTGTATGAGTTTATCTAATTTCTCCTCAATCTTTGAAGTTATATCATGCATTGAAGACCCTGTATCTTGGCTCCACCCAGAGTTGTTGGAGAAATTACCTTACCTTCCTTGATTTCCCATATAGTTGACCTGTTCTGCTTGAGTATCCTGATAGGAACAATGACCATTGGGATGGTCGCCTCCACAAAAATCACAACTTTCTTGAGTGCCTCGATAAGAGCAGTAACCATTAGGATGCTTACCTCTACAATATGCACAGATTCATTGTGGGGACTGGCTAGGATAGGATTGCACTGCATGCAACGAAATATCATCTTGTTGTCACCCAAAGCTCTGATTCTGGTTATTTCCCTAATCCTGCGAAAAATTTTTAGAATAATTGTTGTAATTAGAGAAGTTACCAGGAATCGGTATGCTGGAAGAATATTCTTGTTGCATAACATAATTTCCAAGGGTTCTTCTTGGTGGATGTTGATAATCTCCAAGTGTTCTTCTTGGTGGATCTTGCTGCATAACATAATCTCCAAGTGTCCTTCTTGGTGCAAGGTAATATTGCCTCTCCTCAATCATATCTTCAACTTTTACTTTATTTGAGGTGGTTGAACAGAGAGTGTTGAAATTGTCTCCTTGAGCTTGTCCTTGCCCCCTTTTCTTTTTCTTCTCTTGCATCTTTTATCTCTCTTGGGATGGTTGATGAGAGAGTGTTGAAATCAATGTTATAAAACTCGAACCGGTGATCGAATCGGCCAAGGTATTGGTTCGATGGGTCAATGGTCGAACCAGTGAGTCATTGGTTGAACCGGTATATATTAAAACTTATAAATTCTATATACAAAATTTAAGATTTATGAAAAAAAAGAGAATATATTAATGATAGAAACAATATATTTAAAATTAGACTATTAAAATATTGATTCATGGTTGTTAATAATAAAATGTTTTCAAAAATTTATGTAAGTTATTAAATAATATGAAAATATATTATAGACATATTTTATATTATTTTAATTTTTTGAAATAGGAAACGTGGAGTGAGTGGAATAGGAACAAGAATGTTAAATTTATATATATATACAAACTTGAGCACATAATGAATGAAGAAGTGGTCTAGCTCAGTGGCGTGTTACCATTAGACAATTCTCCAAGTCTCGCGTTCGATTCGTACAGGAGGAAGTTTTTGCATTTACGCATCACAACGCAACGTGGAGTGACCGAGTTGACCATGCGAGTTGAAGTCGATTCGGCCGGCTTGATACCGATTCTGTGACGTCAGAAGCGGTTTGAACACACAACCGATCTAACACACTGATCGGACCGGCTACAGGTCCGATTTCCGGTTCAACTGGTCCAACCGACCGAGCCGGTCTGGTTTTTATAATAGTGGTTGAAATTGTCTCCTTTAGTTTATCCCTTCTTCTTCCTCTGGATGGGTGATCAGAGAGTGTTGAAATTGTCTCCTTGAGCTCAAATTGTTTTTTCAATTTTTTTTTAATTTTTTTTGAAACTTTTTTTTTTTGCTCAGCTCCCTTATGGCTGTCTCTTGGTGTACCTGACCTCACAAGATCATAAATCACAAAGAACTAGATCAAGAATTAGCTTAGTAGGGTTAAATAAAAATAAATCCTAATTAAAGAAAATAAGAAGAATCTCTTTACAACCCAATAGAAGGAACTAAGAATTTAAATTGAGACACCGTTCCTTGGCAACGGCGCCAAAAATACTTGTTGAAATTCTGGCAAGCGTACCAAAATCACAGCAGTATAATAGTAAGTGAAAGGGTTGTCGTATCCACAGGGAACGGTACAAAATAAATTCTTAGTATCTAATCTAATTGAGTATATAAAGAGAGACCATGAAATTTATTTATTATGATAATTAGGGAAATAATGCAGTAAGAAATTAAATAAAAAGGATATATTTAAATAATATTTAAATGGAAACTAAGATAATTATTAAAATTAAATAAAGATTACGATAAGATAATAAAATAAAATAAAATATGAAACAAAGAGATAAAGATAAGATTGAGCAAATAAAGAAAAACTAGGATTGAACTTCGTCTATCGCACCCTTCTTGTATTTCGAGACCAATAAAATCTAAGAATTTATAATTATAATTATTGAAGCCCAAATAAATATCATTCATAAAGATTCCTCAACTATGAAATCCTTAGAACTAACTCCCTAAATCCCAATTCCTTGGCGATTTAACAAATTAATCCTAGCATTAAGATCAGTTGTTAATAGCTATCCATAAATTAAACCCTATTCCTAGGCATTTAACCTATGGAGTGATCTTACCCAAATCAGAATTCAAGATCCCTATTCCTAGGCTCCCAAGAACTCGCTCTTGATTTTACAAAACCACCTTCCAGTGCGCCCTATAAAACCATATCATAACTCAGGCACAAAGGCGGAAGCTAAGCAGTAAGAATAGAGTAAAAACACCAATATATTATAAAAATAGAGATTCATAGATAACAAAGAGAATCCAAATACAATAGGGGTTTGAATCGACTACATTCAATCCTAAAGAGATACTTAGCTACTCATGGTAGCCATTGCACTCCAGAGATTGTCACCCTTTTCTCCTAACTCTGTAGCTGCTCAAAAAATCTGTAACTCTCTGAATGAATAAGACTGACAGCTAAAAGTCCTATATATACTATCTGAAGGCCCGTTGGAACCTTACTTTTTCCCATTGAAAATTAGGGTTCCGTGCTCCTGCGCTCAGCGCAGATGAAGCACAGGAAACAAAATGGATTTTTATTCCTGCGCTCCACTTGCGCTCAGCGCATGTGGAGCGCAGATCTTCATTTTCTGCTTTCTTGATTTCCTCTTTTTCAGCTTGATCTCTTGCTGATCTTATCGTTATTTGTTGTGCTTTCCTGTTTTCTCTCTTTTTAGCTTGATCACTTGCTGATCTTATCCTGATTTGCTGCTATCTTTTTACTCTATTTAAAACTTTCCTCTTTTTCTGCAAAATCAACAAATTTCTTATCAAAATAACATCAAATTCAAATTTGAATCAAATAATCACAAGATCTGCATTTTAAACTAAAAAGAGATAAATTGGGGTATAAATCTAACATTTTGCCCTTGATAAGTGCTGTAAGTATATAAAAATTTATCATTAATTTAGCACTTATCACTTACCAATATAACATTCACACCCAAATGTATGAAAGTATGAAATGTTTAGACTGAAATGTTTCACATGCTTCTAGTAGTGACTATTTTCAAAGTATAGCATGAAATGCTTACAACCTCAGCCCAAAAATATTTTTAACACTAGAGTTATTTAAAATGGTTCTAGCCATTTCTTGTAGTTTCATATTCTTTCTTTTCACAACTCCATTATGTTATAGAGTTATAAGGCATGAAAAGTTGTGAGAAATGTCATTCTCATCAAAGAAGGCTTTGAATAAGGAGTTTTTAAAATTCCCTTCATGATCACAACTCACAGAAGCAATATTAGATCAATTTTTTCATTTTGGACCTTCTTGCAGAAGCTTCTAAAGGCAATCATTCTAAGGCCACAAAAATCATCTCATTTGGAGTAGTACATCTAAAGATATTCTAATTCCATGTTACTGCATTAGATCAGAAAAATATCATTGACTTCTATACTTCAAACTGCTTCTGTGAATCATTTTCAATTCACACAAAAATGAAATTTCACCATAATATACTAGATATCTCAAGCTTTCTAACAAGATAAAGATCATGCAATTTGAATTTTCCTATCCCAAGATATGATGCATTTTAGTTGACTGATTTATCACAAAGTGCAGAATGGGACAATTATGGTTTTTATGCACTGATACAAATCCAAGCAACTAAAAATTTAGATACTTAATGGGATTAAACTATTATTTATTATCTTTCAAATCGAACTGGTTTCACTTGAAAAAGATTTTCCTAGCTCCAGTTATAAACATCCAAAAATAGTAGGCTCAAATATGATCATATAACAGAACAATCTACTTTAATGACTTACTGGGAATTATTTAGATGTTATAAAATTCTGAAACTTTCTAGTCTAAAATTAATATGAATCAGTTTTCCAATGAAATTGGTTTCACTCAAATATCATTCTTGTAGCTCAAGTTATGATTTGATGGAGTGTACTGCTTTATATCATAATTTATAACAGAACAACTATATTCACGAATTTACTGGGACTTTTGTGGTTAGGATAAAATTCTCAAATTTTCCAGTTTGATACCACCATCAATAATCTTTCAAACAAAATTGGTTTCACCTAAAACAAAATTTCTGTAGGTCAAGTTATGCTAATTTAAAGGTAGCTATGTCAGAATTTTAAACTGGCAGTACTAGCACATTACTTATGATCTTCTAATCATTTTCTTTTTCATGTTTAATACTAATAAGATGATTAGAATAGAATGTCCACATAAATCTCAATCATTGATAATCATTCAATCATCAAGCATACAAGACCTTAGCATGAACCTATTAGGAATGTGCTTCAAATGCATTGACTATATGAAATGAATATGCATTGGGGATAAGAATATTTAATACTTTGTTCTTGGTCAATTGAACACTACTTTTTCTTACCCATTGCTTCTTTCTATAAGTCACGAACCTTGGAGATTTCATACCACGCATTTTGAGAAGCTCTGGCTAGAGTCATGTTCCTTCTTTGGATGGAACATTTTCATAGCCTTGGATGTATTTCCTTTGGCCAATGTCCTATCTTGACAAATTTTCTGCATAACAAAGTTACTAAGGAGGCATTTTGGTACCCATTTCATCTTGGGTCCTTGAGTGTTAGTGGTTGAATTCTTAAAAGATTTAACAACCCATACCATTGTATCTCTCATATAAATAGTTCTTCTAAAATTGCTCAAACAAGAGAGATGACCATGATGTGGATGATGAGACTGGATGATGGTTTGATCTTTTAAAGATCATTATGAAAAACATGGACTTGGTATTGTGATAAGATTCTTAAATCTGTTTGCCACAACCTTTACTTAGTTTTCCATGTAAATTAACATTCTTTCCATTATTGACAAACATGGAATAAGAGCAAGTAGATACTTCAGTTTTGGCAAATGTTGAAAATAAGTTTTCAACTTCATTTTCAAGATTAACATGATTTTTTAAGATAGTTGATATTTCACAATTTGCAAGTATATCTTCAAGAAAATCATATTCAACCTTCAAAGTTTCAATTTGAAGTTCAATAAAGAAGATCCTTTTTAAGCATTCCATATTTTTATTTTCAAAGTTCATCAAACCATCATTCAACCCATCATAAGCAAAATTTATTTCATCATTGAAACACCCGTGTTTTTACCGTTTTGCCGTATTGAGCGTTTTATTGAATTTTGAGTGATTAAAATTATTTTTAATCATCAAAATTTATATTTTGAGTTTAGGAATGAATTTCCTATTTTTCTAGAATTTTTGGGAATTTTTGGAATTTTTCTGTGAAAAATGACCTTTTTGCCCCTACTGTCTCTTGAACCGGGCCCGAATACTCTTGATCCGGGCCAGAAAAATTGCACAAACCTTCCCTTTCCTCCTTCTAGAAACCGTGCATGTGTGTGTGTGTTGCATGGGAGACACTTGTCTCTTCCTTCCTTCCTTCCTTCCTTCCAAGACAAGTGTCTAGCTTAGGAAAATTATGGTATTAAACATTAAAACATTTATTCATTTTCCTTTCCTAACATGCAAGGTCTCCATTTCTTTCTCTCATTTCTCCTTTTCTCCAAGAAGAAGTCGTGAACTCCCTCTCCATTTTCTCTCAATCTCCATTTTTTTCTTCCAACACATTCAAAGCCAAGGTTCCAATTTTTGAACCTAAGCTTAAACACTTTGCCTTCTAGCCTTGCAAAACTCTTGTTGGTGACCAAAGGAAGGATTTTTGGGGCTGTTTTGGGAGTTGTTTCAAGGGCTGTTGCTGCACCTTATTTTGAGGAAATTCCTTAGGTAAAGGGGGGGGGGGAGAACTTGAACTCTAGTAGGATTGGTGACTAGAGTCAAGGATTGCCCTTGATCCTTGCCTTTAATCTTGTTTTTTCCCTTGAAAAATGAGTTGTTGGAACCTATCTCTTGGGAGATATGGTTCAGCTATTTCACTATAGCCTTGCACGGTGATTTTGATTTGTTGATGATGCTTGAAAAATGCTTGGATGATGTTTTGGGTTACATGCAAACCATGTTTTTGCTTGAAAAAAAATCTCCAATTTTCTTCCTATATGGTTAAGCTATTTTGATTCAATGGGGCTGCATGTTTCTAAAATTTTAATTGATGATGGAAATGTGTTTTGATGATGGATTTATGAACATGCATGAGGTTGTTTGAATTTATGAAATTGTTTTGGATGTTGATTCTTGAAAAATGATGTTTATGAGCTTAGAAATAAAGTTATGAACTTGAATATGTGTATGGATGATTTTGGATGAATTAGCATGATATTTGTTGTTTATAATGCTTGTGGATGATTGTGTTGAAATTTGGTAAAGTTTGGATGTTGTTGGAAAATTGATGTTTTGATGAACATTCAAGGTGTTCTTGATGTTCTTGAGGTTGTTCTTGATGAAACTCATCAAGAATGCTTTTTTGATCTTGAAAAGTTCAAGTGAAGATGAAAAACATGTTTTTGGGCCTAAATGGTCCAATAGGTTAAAACACTAAATTTACTAAAAGGATTTTAATTTAATTAATAAATTTTGGAAAATATAAAAAAAAGGAATTAAATTCGGATTCCAAGTGTAGTCCAATTAAAAGTCAACACAAAAATCAACATTTTGACTTGTTATGTGTAAAAATGGGCTCCTATGAGTCATCCAACCTTTGGGCCTTTGGTTCAGGCCCAAAACCTTCAAAAAGAGAGTCAAAGACTCATTAAAAGTCAACCAAAAATAATTTATGGAATTCCAACTCTAATCCAACCTATTAAAATTAAAACTTAGAAATTAATTAGTGGGCTTAGCTAATTTAATTATCTAAGTTAATTAATCTAATCTACTTAAATTAATTAAGTAAAGAATAATTAATTAAGGCTAAAGTTAATTAACCTTAATGAAATATTAATTAAGTAATTAAGCCTTAATGATGATTTAGAACTAATTAATTATGATTAACCTTAATCAAATATAATTAAAAGCTTAATCCAAGATTAAGAAAGAGATTAAGGGATAATTAGGAATTAATTAGGATCTTAAGTAAGGATTAAGACTTAATTAAAGAGGATTAAGATTAATTATAGTTCAGTTAATGAAGATTAATTATAATTAAAGGTTAAACCTAATCTTAATTAGTCGTACAAGATGAATTAGGGTAAGTAATACTATCCATAAGACACTATTATAAGTCTTAGTAAGTTATAGGATTCAAGTGGAAATGAATACTGATTCAAAGAAGAACATTAGTACAAACTACCTTAAAAGATTATAACCAACACACTCTTTCCGCATAAGACTTGAGAAGCTTAGTGAGAGACTGCGGTTCCAACCCAAGATAGGGTTCGGTTTTCCTTGAAGGAAAGACATTGAATCGGGCCGTACCACGGGTAAGTGGTGACGTTGAATGATTCGATGGGCTTTGCCTGTAAGGACTGTGTATGCTGAGAAAGCATTGTCTGGTTTTCCTTGAAGGAAAGATATTGAATCGGGCCGTGTCACGGGTAAGTGGTGACGTTGAATGATTCGATGGGCTTTGCCTATAAGGATGTGAATGCTGTAGGCATTGTTGTGTGACATACATCATAAAGCATTGTTGATGATCAAGGTTGAATACCTTGCGACCTATATGGCAGTGACACTCGGTACAGTGTGAAACTGGTAGGGACAGGTGCACTGGATTTTGCAAAGAACGCCAGCGGGTCCTCGAGGGGGATGCCAGCCTTGAGGATAGTCAGGTTCCAAAACGGCTCAGGTGACGTAGGCTCGCACCCTACTGTTGAGTACGCAGGGGATCAAGCTTGACTATCCTGTCGCTCTCAAGCTTTCAGGGTCAGTTGAGATTGTCTGGAAGTCGGATAAAATTGGCCAAAAGAAAAATATAAGTACCGCGCTAGTACAGACTTTAACTCCTGATACGTTGTGCATATATGGTCGGGCAGTTGCTGTGTGCACTGCGGATGGTGATGTTTCCCTGGGCCCTCATGCATTAGTCTATATGCATCATGATGATATAAACTGTATTCATTGTTGATTGAATTGTGTGGATATCCTGTGTGTGTATACTCTAGTTTACTGTATCCTACATGTTGTGAGTTCATGCGATGTTCTCACCCTTCCTTTTTGCTTATGTTATTTTCTGCTATTGTGTTCCTTCGCTACGTCGATAGTCGGCATTGGAGATATTCAGTATGACGACCATGAAAGTTCAACTGCGATGGATGCCGCGGGGCCACTGGCGGGTGACCAACATTCCTAGCCGATGCGTGTTTACGGGGGAGGTCCGTCTCATTATCACTCACCCTAGCCTCCCTTTGGTTCTAGAGATAGATTTTACAGTTCCAGTGACCCTTGAGTTCACTACACCACCAGGACTTGTACGTTACACTACCTTCCGTCGCTGTCGTCGTCGTCCCGCTTCTTCGACGTCATCTCAGTCGTCAAAGATGGAAACTATGGTTGGGCCAGACTCCCCTAGATACTCCCCCACTTCCGAGGCATCACCTTCTCAGTCTAGGCATACTGATGCGCGAAACCTCTCTGACGAGATGGAACTGATCGTGATCGATAACACTTCAGAGGAGGAGGAGGACCTAGAGGAGGATCCGGAAGAGTACCCGAAGGAGGACCCCGAGGAGGAGGATCTAGAGGAGGAGGACCCTTCCAGCGAGGAGTAGTTTAGTGTTATTTTGAGTCTAGTAGTACAGCTCTGGTCTAGTAACCTCTTTTCTGTATTTTTGTTTGAGGTCTTATGTATTTCAGTTTACTACTAGAACTCCTGTTTTGTTGGTACCTTTGTATGGCTCAGGGAGTACACTGCTTATGCATGTATGACTTTATCTATGGTTTATTTCCATGTGGTAATTCTACAGTCTTACTTATGATGTATGTTTACTTATTATGGTAACTATATTCGGCGTTTCGGAAATTAGTTTCACTATTAAGGAAAGAATGTTTTATAAATACCTAAAATGAAATCAGAGATGTGATAGGTTGATGACGACTAAACCCCTTTAAAAAAATCCGTATTTTGACGTTTCTAAAAACAGTAAGTTCGACGGTCACGTGTCATAATGTGATATTCTTAGTAGTAAAACTAAGGGTGTCGCAATCATAGGGAGTACAATGTTCAAGTTTAGAAGTACATACCTTAAGGTCCTTTTGAGCCACATGTAGAATTGTATCAATTTCTAGCATCATTGGCTCCTTCTTGAAGTTGTTCATTTTTTCAATATTCTGCATCAACACTTTTGGAGTATGCTTCTTGGTTGGCCATTACTTTTTCCTGAATCCTTTCCTCTCACACGGTTAAGTGTGCTCAACCCATAGAGGCTGAGCTCTGATACCAATTGAAGTATATTAGAGAGTCACAAGAAGGGGGGTTTGAATTGTGACCCTTGAAAACTTTTGGTCCAACCTACAAGTACTTTTGAAAACTTACTGATCTTTGCTCAAGGAATACCTTGGCTATCATAAGTTACTTCTAGAAGATAGTGGTTAGTGTATAATGCCAACTGAGTTGATTGAAACTATCTTTTTAAAGGTAAGCAATATCATAGAGACTGATATCATCAAATTTTATTCTTCCATATAGTGTATTTAATGTAGATACAACTCAAATAAGGTTCAGAAGAATAATATAAAGTTTCTGCAGTTATGCAGAAGCAAAACAGTGAATCTGCCACTTTAAACCATTCTTCTGAAGGGCCAAATGGTTTTGTATTTTAATAAAACTTTCCAGAATAGTTATTTAAATAATAACTAATAGGATTATATGAGAAAATCTGTTCAGAAGAAAGTTTATATCAATCTGGTATTTTTAAATCAAGTTACACAATGAAATCTGATACATGTTTCTTCAGAAGTATCAAATGAACTTGAAACTTGATGAAACTTTCTAGAATAGTTATTTAACTAATAACTAATAAGATTATATGAAAAAATCTGTTCAGAAGAAAGTTTATATCAATATGATATTTTTAAATCAAGTTACACAATGAAATCTGATAAATGTTTCTTCTGAAGTATCAAATGAACTTGAAACTTGATGAAACTTTCCAGATCAGATATTTAAATAGTAAACAATCAGAATATAAAGTTAGATCTGATTAAAATCAAGTTTGTAAAGATCTGGTGGTTTAAACCTCAAGTTTCAATGTTGAACAATGAACAGATTTCAAGAAATGTGCTTCTGAAGCACCAAACGGTTTCATAATTTAATGAAACTTTCCAGATCAGTATTTGAATTGATATGGATGTGATTTATGTGAAAATATCATTTCAAAACTAGGTTTATCAAAATCTGATAGTTTGAACCCCAAGTTTCATTGTTGAACAATGACAGATTTCAAGAAATGTGCTTCTGAAGCACCAAACAGTTTCATAATTTAATGAAACTTTCCAGATCAGTATTGTAACTGATATAGATATGATTTATGTGAAAAAATCAGTTCAAAAATAGGTTTATCAAAATTTGGTTTGCATCTTGCTAAATATTCAAAGTATGAACAATAACTAGCAAATCAATGAATGTAAGTGCAGAAAGATAAAGAGAGAAAGGGTAAGAGGCATTGCATAGATAATTTTTATACTGGTTCACCCTCACAATCCTTGGGCTACGTCCATGATGGGTTTCTGGCAAGCGAACCAAAAATCCAGTAGTATAATAGTAAGAAAGATATCGTATCCATAGGGAACGGTCAATTCACGTAAATTCGTGGTCTATTTATCAAGGGAAATAACAATTTTGAGAGTGTTGTTGTGTAAATTGTAAATAGCAAATAAATAATCAATTGAATTAGATAGGAAGAGTTAGAGACACTTTACTTGGATTAGGATTGGACTTCATATCATCACACCCTTCGTGCATGTAAAAACTATCTATTATTTTAGGTTTACTCTATAATATTGTAGAGAAACTAAATTGCTAAGACCCCGAGTTACCAGCGGCCTCACACACTCAAAGGTAATCCATGCGGGCTCTCCCAGGTGACAGACTTACCCTCGGCTTATTTTGCTTTCTTTTATTCCGTTTGTAAAAGAATTAGTTGATAAACGAGGCCTACTACTCTGGACGCACCTTCGCTAGAGTACTGTCACTACCCATCACTCATTAGAATACATCCACGTTTCGCTTCCTGGATTGACAATCAACTAACCTTTGCTATCGGTAATTTAATAACCATGTCTATCCTGTAGACGCCCTTCATTAGAGTACTCACACTACCCATCAATCACTTGCAACGTCCATGTTTCGGTTCATTGGCTACCGAGTCCTCTTATTCACTCAGAGAATGGGTTTCTTCAGAATCCGCTCCCCCATCCTCAATCCTAGTCGAAACTAGCCTATAACTCCGGTGCAAGCGCGAAGTTAGGAATTAAGCACAGAATAAGATTACCAATATTATAGACAGAGAGCTCATGAAATAATAAAATAGAGTTTACATACACTTGGGGATAGAATCAATTACATCCAATCCTAATGGAGAGTTAACTACATAAGGTAGCCATACAAACCACCGAAGATGCTGTCACCATCATCAATCCTCGTGAAGCGCTCCTCCTCTCCTACTCTAAAATTAGCTCTGGTGCATTATCACTGAAATATGAACGAATTACAATAATCGTGCACCCTTGATCTGGTGCAATGAGGTCCTATTTATAGGCTAAGGAAAGACAAAGGAAATTGGGGAGAAATCTATCTAAAAACGGCAACAGGGCAAGAATCTTAATAACTTGCGCTTCACCCTGCGCTAC
Organism: Sesbania bispinosa; assembly: GCA_026901365.1. NCBI lineage: Eukaryota > Viridiplantae > Streptophyta > Magnoliopsida > Fabales > Fabaceae > Sesbania > Sesbania bispinosa. The sequence goes on from QLOH01000584.1 coordinate 453,310, forward strand.
AGCGCAGGTTGCAGCGCAGGATCCAGAGAGCTGCGCTTTACCCTGCGCTACAGCGCAGGTTGAAGCGCAGAATGCGTCCTGCAGCTCCAAACTTTCTCTTTTTATCTTGATCTCTCCCCGAGACTGGTTTTGGTTGATTTGTCTTTCCTTGTTTCCCTTTTTCTTGATGAAATCTTGCATTTATTGAGCATCTTGGATTTAATTGGGAAGGTTGTCTGCATAATCCTTGTTTGATTGGCAGTGATCTCCTCATTGATTGCTTCAAATCTTTATTAAATGTCTTCAATCAAACTCAAATCTTGTAGATATCTCCCTCATTTAATGCTATCTTTCCTTCAAATCAAATCTTTGCAATATCCTGCAAAAATCAGCAATATTTCTATTAAAATAGCATCAAATTCAAATCCAAGATTAATAAATACAATTTATCTGATATTAAATAAAAAGGGATTAAACTGGGGGAAAAAATACCATTTATCCTTGATAAGTGAACTAAAAAGTGCTCTAATTTATCAACTAATTTTCACTTATCAGTCCAGTACCTACCTCAGTAGGATTTTTCACTAATCAATCATGATTACAAGGTATTCTTTGCTCCCACAGCCTCCTCAGGCTCTTTTCAAGTATTCTTTTACCGCCTCTTCAGGCTCCAAACAAGTATTATTTTGCAGCCTCTTCAGGCTCTAAAACCAATATTCCTTGCTCAGCCTTTGCATGCTCTACACGCTCTCAATCCAACACTAACTCTCTCTAGTTAGCTTGGGAGATCACAAACACTCTTCAACAAGATATGGGTTTTTACATATGGCTCACAAAACACTCATAGAGTGGATTAATCTTTACAAAACTGAACCTAGACACACTCTCTAATAATTTATAAACAACAACTCTGCATTTTGGAGTGGTCGAAGGAGAACCTCACTCTAGAAGGGATTTTCTACATTATGGCTCTTTGGATTTCTTCTCTTTTGCTCTCCTTAATTTTGCCCAGCTGAATGGGGTTGTATTTATAGAGTTATGGTGGTCAAACTAGCCGTTGGAAATGCTTGGAGAGGAAGACAAGTCCCCAGCTGGCCATCTAAGGGTTGTCACTTTCATGTGGCAGTTTTTCTCTCTTTCTTCAGCTTTGACTAGTCAAATCTTCTGGAGGTGTTCTTCTGTTCTTGCACAAAGCTTTTCTTCTGGACGTGTAAAAACATCCAACAATTGATAAATAACAATAATAAGCTCCTGAAAAAAATATGTGATGTTTTTCCTGCATCTGAAGAAAACTGTTCCTTCTAGAAGTATGTAGAAATAGATCCAACAGGGGATACTCTATTTTTGAATTGTTAGCTCATGATTGTTTTTGTTTTAAGTTAGATTTCCAGTGACGTCTAATATATACCTTGGAGTTAAGTGGAATACCATATTCCATGTAGTGGATACCGTTAGATATAATGTTTTAAATTTCAATGGCCAAGATTTGCGACAGGTAATTTGTTGTTCCAAGTTGCACTTTGATTTTTTTATTTACAAGGTCGTCCCTCTAGGTTTTCTAATCTACTCTACTGCATTAAAACTTTTCCACCGACATTAATGTCCCTCTATGGGCATTCATTCCTCTTTCTTTTATTTTTCCCCCTTTTTTACATTTATATTCCGTTTTCTTTTTCTTTTTAATTACATTTTAATTTTTTATTATTCTCATGTTAAAAGAATTGCTCTCATTATTTGTTCCTACTTATTTATTTTATTACATAAAAACACATATTAAGAAATATAATAAATGTGTTAAATTACATTAAATTTACATGTGTCATATTTTTTCACTTGCGTTCTTTTGTGTTTTTATTCTTACTTCAGTAAAGTGATTTTTGTTATGAACCACAGTTACCGTCCATGGAAGTTGGGAGACAATATTAAAACACTTTTTCTCTTTATCTGTTTTTATTTATCTGTTTCATTATATAAAAACATAAATTAACAAATACAATAAATGTTTTGATTTACATTAAATTTAAAGTGTTTTTAGATGCATTTATCTCTCTATTTTTTTTTTATTGAAAGGAGGCACAAAGCCAAGAATTACAAAGAAACTAAACGGGGAACAGAAGATCCCACAAAATCAAAGAACAAAACAATATTAAGACAAGTTGGGGGGTATCCATTAAATGAACAATTCTGTCAGGCACAACATTAGCCTCTCTCCATATGTGTGCTATGTGGACCTCCCAATCATGGGATAAGAGATGAGAAATCCTCTGAATAATTGGAAAGTGAGGATGAGAGGATTGCACTCCCTCATTGATAAGTTTAATCGCCACAGCTGAATCACTTTCGACAATAAGATGTCTAGCACCATAATTCCAAGCAACTTACAAGGCCGAAAGGATACCTCTCAACTCAGAATTAAGGACGGAAGCAGATCCAAGGTTTTGCTTGAAGCCCAACAGCCATCTCCCAAATTGGTCTCTTAAAACTCCACCACAAGCAGCATGGGAACCATTGAGCTTAACTGATGCATCCGTATTAAATTTGATCCAACCCTTTGGGGGGTTTCCAACCAACATCCACTATAGTGCGGTTACATGCACGAGTCTACAGCCAAGGAACTGCCCGCATCGAATCACCATACATGATGCAGATTTTATTGACCAGACCAAGAATTTGAGGAGAAGAATTATTGTAAACTACCTCATTTCTGGTTTTCCAAATAAACCAGCAGGCTATAGCAAAAATTGCAGACCACTCTCGGATAGCTGTTGCATTAGAAGCCAGTAAATTGTGCTCTATCCAGCTCCCAATATCATTCACAAACCAGTTCGGACTTGGCTGTCCAAGAAGCTGCGCCCAGACTTGAGAGGAAAAACTGCAATCTCTCATAATATGCAGGTCCGATTCAAATGTTGCATGGCACATAGGACAGACATTAGAATCCCCCATATGACACCTCAATCTTCTAACATTGGTCTTTAGACCTCCTTTAAGAACCAACCAGAGGAAGCTTTTAACTCGGTGAGGAGCCTTAAGCTTCCAGAGGCTTTTCCAAACCAAGCTAGCTTCACCAGAAGCATGAATATTTTCCAGCATCTCATAAGCTGAACGGGTTGAGAAGGATCCATCGCTAGTATTTTATTCAGTGAGGTTTTCACTTATTATCTCTCTTATCTATTTTGTTTATCTATTTACTTTCTGTCTTAAATTATTTCCCCAATACACGTAGGGTTGAACACGGGTTGGGTTGGGTTGGATTTGCACTACATTTGGACCCAACCCGATTAATCATGTTTGGGTTGGGTTAGGTCGATTTTGTCTTTTTTTGTTATGGACCCAACCCAACCCAATTTGATCAAGGTCGGGTCGGGTCGGGTGATCAGGTCATGATAATTAAAAAATTAGAAAAAAAAATCAAATTTATAGAAATTGGTTATTTTTTATCACCAATTAGACTTTATAAATTATATAAACATATAGTTTCATGATTTTGACACTTTTTCCATATAACTATTTCAAAAAAATTTATAAATATTAAAACTAGAAAAAAAATGACATATACTTTTCACACACAATTTAATTCAAATATTTAGCACAATGCAGTAAGAGAGATGTCCCGAATAGGATATTTCTCAGCCATAAAAGTCTCAATCTCACAAATTAACAAACTAATGTTCTATTATGACACCGATTTTTAATTAAATTTTATTTTACTATTATTAAATTTAATTCAAATAAGATAATTATTAATAATATAGATCATGTTCACCTGCTAAAAATGAGAAAATAAGATATTCCAATTTTTTAAAAAAATTGTAATTTGTACACACACTATTTGTACACTTCTTTACATATCTCCTTTTCTTTTTTATCTCTTCCTTTCCTATAATATTAATTATCATAAATTTCATTTTTTTTTCTCTCTTTATTTCTTTTTTATCTCTCTTTTCATCTTATTGCTTTAAAAAAACTCATGTTAATTAAACATAAGAGAAAGAAATATTATCCAATTAAAATGATTGAAATATGATATCCAAAGACCAAATACAAATACGACATAGAGACGTTGAATATAAACTTTTTTTTTTTTTTGGTAATTGAAGAGTAAACTTTAATCTCGTGATAAGATGCACCACTGTACGCAATTGCCTCATGTTGTGAGAAATACTATAAAGACTAAAATAACATTTTAGTCCCTATAAAATACCTGAGTTTTGATTTTCGTCCCTGAAAAAACTTTCTTTTTTATTTGATTCTTATAAAATATTTAAGTTAATTTATTAGTCCTACCGTTGATTCCACTATTAATTACGAATGTGTCGAACGCCCATCACAATTAGTAATCATCAGGGTTGGTCCAAGGGTAAGGCTGTTCAAGCCCTTGCTTTAGGCCCCCGATTGTTAGTAACATCTTTTATACAAAAAATAAAAAAATATTATTATAATTAGGCCTAGTTCATTGGTTTATAAATTGATTTTCCTCCTCAGTGGTTGATGATTCAATCCCAGCTAAATAAATTTTAGCTTTTAAGACCCATTTCTTTCACTTCATGTATTTAAAAATATCCCAAAATGAAAGTTTGCTTGAGGCCTCGCTAAATATTGGGTCATATTGAGTCGGCCCTAGTAATCATATGTATTGTACCCTGGCACATTATACAACGGTGTTAGCCTCCTTAAACACATTCAAAGACTATTTATGATATATGGAGGAAATATACAAAGAATTTTAGGTCAAATTGACCATGAAATTTGACTCTCTAAATAAGTTTAAGGAAGCTAACGCTCTTATATAATGTGTTAGGATACTTCTAAAGTATTGTTGACTATTATGAGCGTTCAAAAAATCCACAATTAACGGTAGAATCAACATTAGGGACTAAAAAAATAACATAAATATTTTATAAGGACAAAATAAAAAAGAAAAATTTTCCAAAAATAAAAATATATTAAAACTCGGGTATTTTATAGAGACTAAAATATTATTTTACCCTATTATAAAACCTTATATGGCTGAACTGTGAGGCAAAGCTTGATACTGGCAGTTTTTATTTTATTGATGATTGTAAGCAAATAAGGAAAAAACACGAGGTTATTAAGTGTAATGGTGCAATCGATCAATTTTCTTGAACTGAATTCATTCTTTTTATAAAAAAAAAAAAAAAGAACCTTTTGCAATTTACAAAACATATTATTTTACTGTTCGGCCACCTTCTACCACCGAAAAAACAGGCTATCTCAAGTAAAAGTAGGTGGGATACCATATACCACTTGATATGGAGGTATATAGTAGCCTTCACCTAGATTTCCGCTTTCTTTCTTTTTGTCATACACCTAGGAATTGTAATGCTTCTGCACACACTTTAGCCAAATATGGGTTTTCCAATCCAAACTCTATTTCACATAAAAACACTCCAGATTGTATTTTTGGCACAAGTGAGTCTAGATGCTTACAGATCTCATCCTCTTAATTCAAATTCATTTTGCCGTAAAAAAAAATATTGTTGACCAAATAAAAAAAAAAATATTAAAGATGATTCTTCTATTGCGTATGGAAAGCCGTACAAAAACGAAATATTCATCCACGATTTGAAAAATGATAGAGGACATAGCTTTTTTAAATATTATAAAACAAAAAAATGGTATGTCTTGAACGGTCGGATGGATGCAGTTTGATGATCAAACGGTTACTATTTTTTCTGATAATTTTTTTTAAAAAAAATAAACGGTCAAAATCTCGTCCAGTTTTTTGCTTATGATCCCGGCTCATGTCTTGAATCATCCTTTTCAAATTTGAAAATGATTTAATAAACATTTTTTACAATTACTTTCGCTGTGAATTTTTGCAAGCCTGTAAAGAAACTATTATTTTAGTGAGGCGAGAATTTTAATTTGTGGATGGTATATATTATAAATATATAGATGGGAATTTGGTATATCGTGTTTGGAAATTTTATGACTTTTCATATATTTTTAAGAACAATTTAGATATGTGTGCCTCTCTAAGATATTAAAGATGATTCTTCAATTGCTTATGAAAAGTCATAACTTTAGTACAAAAACTAAATATTGAAGCCACAATTTAAAAATTGATAGAAGACATTGCTTTTTTTATTATAAAACTAAAAATTGGCTATATCTTAAATCCTAAATACTATAATATCCTTTTTCAAATTTGAAAATGATATAATTAACAAATATTTATACAAACATTTAATAATGTATTGTCACATCATTTATGAATATGACACGTCACATGTTATTATATAAATTCAATAAATGATGTGGCAACACATTATTAAATATTTATGTAAAACATTTTTACACCTACCCTCTATATCTATTAATTAAACTAATTCAAAAATATACTTAACTTCATGTAATATTCATATATACTTTTTTAAATATTTTTTATTTAATGCCACACACACACATATTTCTCTTTGTAATTTTTTCTATTCATGTTATGGAATTTATTGTTTTATCTCAAAAAGGAAAAAATTGCATGCAAGTGGATTTTTATTTTTAAAATTTTTTTACTTACTAATTCATTGTGTTTTTTATTTATTAGGAATATTTTTATGGAGATGGGTGATTATGATGTTGACTTAACTAACCATCAAAAGACTCAAATGATCCACACTAGGACACATTAGATGTGTGATGAAGAATTCATCAAACTAGAAATTGACAAGGTATTTAAGAGGAGGAAACATTTATAAAAGGTATGTATATGTTGTTGTTTTAGTATATACAATTCAACTGAAACAAAAGATAAAAAATGTGTAGTGGGAACATTTTCTTTGCTTAAAAGAATATTTAAGATTAGATAATTAAAAAGGGTCATAATTAAAAAAAAATTTACCTAAAACCAAAAGAAGAAAACTAATAAGGGAAGGATGTAATGCAATGATTATTTTTAAGAAGACAACTGAAGGAAAACATGAAGTTCTACTTCATGAGAGTCATACATATGTATTAGCCACACCTAGAAATAAACAATTCTTAAGATATGTAAAGAGCATAAACAATGTTCAAATGATTTCATTACTTTTATATAATAAAGGTATAATGTAGGACCTTCAAAAATTTATGAATTATATATTGAAAGAGTTTATTGGGAGTTATGACAATATAGGATGCACAAAAAGGGCTCTCCTAAATTATTCTAGGGATTTGATAGATTTGATTACAGACTCTGATGCAAACATATGTTTGTTGATAATTTCTGAAAAATAACATGAGATGGATCATTCATTTTACTATAATTATGAGATTGACAATGAAACAGGGCTGAAATATGTGTTTTGGGCATATTATCTTTGTTAAGAAAACTACTCTTCATTTGGAGATATAATTTCATTTGACACAACATATAATATGCAACATCCAAAATTTTATATAGTAATAGAAAATTAATTAATTTTGCTATAATAACATGTAGCTAGTATAGAGTAAGTAATATGAAAGAAAAAATATAAAGAGAGTTGTTATCTAGCAGAGGCTAAATAGTGTCATGGGATGTCATTCATTGATGAAAAAATAAATATAAATAGAAAACTGCAAATAGTAAGTTAAACTATACATTTGAATGAGAAAATTGTGTAATATTATCACGTATTGACATTTATTTTCCAATGCACTCTAAGTGTGTTACAAGTGCGCTTCCAACTCGACGAATGTGAGTGAGTAGGTAAGTGAGACCAAGTTTGTGAAAATAGGTGTAAGGATCCTCTTCAGTCTTTCTTGCCTCTCCAGCCAACGTAGCTACGGAATATCTACGGAATAACTACGGATTTTGATTTCCTAGTTATTTCGTAGTTATTCCATAGCTAATGTTGGCTGGAGAGGTAGGAGAGGCTGGAGAGGATCCAGATCGTGAAAATAGACCTTCATGACACTCCGTTTCAATTCCTCATACAACTCTTTCAAAATGTGATCCAAGCTATCAAAATTTGTGTTCGTCAACAAATCCTCCAAAAACACCTTTAGACTTTTCATTAAGTTGAGAAATTGGCTGGGAGCAACTCTATAAATAAATATTACTGCATCATAGTTTCTATTCTTGAGAATGATCACTTTCTTAAGAAAGAATATTAATTAAGAATCATCTTATCATTCTTATGTAAACTGCCACATATTCTATCTCTTGAAAATAGTAAACATCCAAAATTAATCATTCTTATTTATAATGTGACGTTCTAATTATCCTTAAAGACATATTCCTTGAGAGAAACAATATTATGTTTCCTTCTTAAGAACCATTCTGAATTCTAAGTTAAAAACTTGAGGAGGAAATCATAAAGGTTCAAAACTTAAAATGTTAAAAATTTTCGAGTCTCAATTCAACCTCTTTCTTAAAACACGATCAACTTCATCAATATGTTTGACGACTAGATAGGGTAGGTTAAGTTGAATACTATGCTTCAAATGGTACATGATGATTAGGTCATTAAGGTATATATTTTTTCAAATATTCCTGCCCTAGGAACAATGGTTTTGGAAGTGATCTAGAATAGAAACTTAAATACCAAAGGGATTAAGAGAGTTGGACCTAGTATGAACTACTCCATTAGCAAACAATGACTGGCCAACTTCATCTTTGGTTATCCCGATCTTTTCCCACCAAATTTTCTCATCAAGTAACTTGTTACTCGTAGTAGGTAAGCTAATGATCTCTCCAAGATTGTATTCAAGAAGGTGAATCTCCACACCTTTGAGAGTTGGTAAAATCTGTGGTCCTCTTCCCACTCCATTCTCCAAAACCTTGTAGGCAACATAAAATCCTCTTGCCATCATAAGAAATACATCAACATTTAAGTTCAAGTATTTGTCCCGTCCAAACTTCTTCAAATAAGGATAAAGATCCTAATTCATCTTTTTCATCTCCCATGGGAGAAGAATCCTCCCAATGATGACCTTCTTATCTGAGAATCGAGTGTTGGATTTATTCCCAGTCTTTTCATCGTCAAACCATTTGTCCCTAGCTTGAGCTTTTCTAGGAAAATATCTGACTGTCGCCTTCTTCTTTCCTTTTTCCTTTACCTTCTTCACCTCACTTCTCTTTCTTTTTACCTTTAGTCTTCTTTGGGGTCTTTTTGGTGATGGGTGAACCAATCTAAGGTTGGCTCTTTAGAATCCTATATGATAACATAACATATTTCCTCTCAGGAATGATGGCTTTGGTCTAAGTTTCCTATTATCACTAGACAATGTTACAACCCAAATTTCAGTATTTTCATAAATCAAATTAATCAGAGAAAATGATTTCATAAAAGGAATTAGGGGAAAACAGGTTTAAGAGTGAAAAACCAGAAATCTGGATTCTGGTGTTCTCGCTCAAGCGAGAAGGTCTCGCTTGAGCAAGCATATCAGTAAAAACTAGACATTTTGGCTACTGATATGGTCGCCTGAGCGAGTGCCTTTCGCCTAAGCGCAATTCAATTCAAAAATTGAGTTTGCTTTCTAACTTGCTCTCGCTCAAGCGAGAAGGTTCTCGCTTGAGCAAGACTTCTCGCTTGAGGGAGACAAAGTCAAAGAGGTTGGGGTATTTTGTTGAGTGAATTTCGCTCAAGCGAGAAAGCTCTCACTTGAGCGAGAATTCGATTCTTCTTTCTCTTGCTCAAGAAAGAGCCCGCGAATAGCTTTAAATGTTGTTTCTGCTAAGGCATTAATAACTTAGTTATTTTGCCCCTTTTAGAGAAAGAAGGATACAAGTAGAGGGGGAAAGGAAGAGAAGGAGCAAGAGAGCTTGGTTGGAGGTCTCCCATATGTAACATCCCGGAAAAATAGGACCCAAAATCAACTAAAGGTAAGTTAGAAAAGGGAGTGAGAAGTTGGGGAAAGAGGAAGGATTTTGAGTAAGATTATGAGGACAATGAGAATTTATAGGCATTAAAGGGTATATTTAAGAGAGTAACTAAGATAGGAATGTGTTTTAGCAAAGGGAAACTAGGAATGACGGAGTATGTGAGAATTAGGAGGAGCTAAATTAAGAAATATAGGTGTTAGAGTCCTTGTTCAAGTAACAATCCGGTAGTTAAGATTTAGGATGAGTTAGAAGAGATTAGAACAAGGATATGAATGAGTAATAGCCAAGAAAAGAGTATTTAGGGATTTTCTTAATTAGGGTAAGATTTAGATAAGTAGTTATGTGTAAAACAAGCAAGGAAAATGGTTTAGGAAGTGAGGAAACAAGACTTAGACTACAAAAGCAATTTTGAGTTTTAAACTCTATGACCTTTGCTCACTAAATTGAGAATATCTAGAGTTGCACGTGTCCAATTAAGGTGATTCCACTTGGGATAGAAAGCTAAGGTCCGGGGCTTCAGTTTGATAGGTTATGTGATAGGGTTTCGATCAAAATTTCACCTTCAAACAGACTCATTTTCGCTCAAGCGAAATAGATTCGCTTGAGCGAATTATGCAGAGAAATTTTGAAGTTTAGTTTGCTGTAAAATTCGATTAAGTGAGTAAGTTTTCGCTTGAGCGAAAATCAGGGGTCTGGGAGAGGCTCTCTGGACAATTTTCGCTCAAGCAAAAGAAAATTCGCTCAAGCGAAAATTGTCCAGAGATGGTACTTTTCTTGGGTCATTTTCGCTCAAGCGAATTTGATTCGCTTGAGCGAAAATCCACTTATAGCTCCTATACGTTCAGTTTAGGGTTCAATTCGTCCTCATTCTTCTTCTTTTCCTTTTTATACCTAGAGAGAGATGGAGAGGTTCTAGAGAGAGGAAGATTAATTGAAGATCAAGGAAGCACTTAGGTTCTCAAAATCAAGACTCCTTTGAGTTTCTTGCCACTCCACGCTATTCTCTTCTCAATTTCACCAATCCCTTCAAGGTGAGTGTAACCACACACTCACTTCTAAGAGAAATATCATGTGCATGATCCCCTTTTCATCTCATCCCCTTTCTTTTGTATGTTTAATAATGATTATGGTATGAATTAGATACTTATGCATGTGAGGATTTGTTATTACTCTAATTATTGTTAAAGTTGAGATTTCGGATTGAAATGGCAAGAATTAGGTTACCTCATGAATTGTATTCTTAAATGACATGTATAAGTTGATATTGATCAATTAAAGTATGCTTCATATGTAGAGGCATGTTTTGGGGTCTTTGGCCCTTGGTAAAGGTTTGGGTCTTAATGGCCTTGGTAAAGGTTTTAGGTAAGGTCTTCCGGCCTTCGGGGACGACGGTTCCCGTTAGTCTGAGCTCAGTCTAGCCTAAGGAAAAGGTTAAATTCATGGTACAGGAATTAGTTTATGATGATTGTTATGATTATTGAAGTTATCATGGTTAAGTTTAATTAATTCCTTATGTTAGATTCTCTATTCATGGCATGTATTGTTGTTGTTAATTGCTATGTGACACTTTGTTACCTCACTGGGACATTAGTCTCACCCCACACGATGGGAATTTATATTTCATATGTGCAGGGACCTACTCAAGGTCACCAGAGTCAATAGGAGTTTCATGACCTTGCTCGGGAGTGTTTTTATTTTGTAAATGATTATGTAAATAGTACCTTTGTACATAGTCACTTGGTTGTATTTTGAATAGGATAGAGTAATACATGTATACCTCTCAGATTGATTTTGTTATCCCAAGGGCATGTATAACTATATCCTGAGTCTTTTATACTTTTGGATGTAAACTCATGTTTATATGTGTATATTGAGTAGTATCTTTTAATTTCAGTGGATATACAACTTATTTATTTTGTTGGACTATATAAGTTGTTATCTATTTAGTTTTCGATATTGAAATGAGCAAAATATTTTTTAGGTTTTGGAAATAGTGCTTCCAATAGGCATTGTTTCTGAATTAAAAATTAGGACGTTACACCATACCTTTGAAGGAGCTTGGCATCATCTTTCCCACCCCTCCATTCTTCCTATTTCTCCTTGATTGAGGTGAGTGTGGTTCACCCACTCACTCCATTCTTGTGTGTATACTCCTTTTATGCTCCCCCTTCCATCTCTCACTTCTTTATTGCTTGTATTTTCATTAAATGATGTATGTACTGGTTGAATGGTTGAATAGAAGGAACATTTAGGGATTTGAGAGAGATATGGTTTGAGGAAGAGGATAGATGTTGTGAACCTTTCTCTATTTTCCTTTCCTTATAGGCTAAAGGCTTGACGAACATATTGACTGTGATTACTTCTATTTTATGAACTAAATATGTATCAATGTATGAATGTATAAGAGGAGCCCAAATGGGACTTCGGTCCAAAGATGAAAATGGGTCTTGAACCCAAGAGGATTAAAAATGTTTAATTGTGAATGTTAATCTAAAATAGAAGGCTAAATGGCCACAAGGGAGACGTTCCTTAAATGGTATTGAGCTCAGTCCAGGTCATGGGATTAAGTGCTAAGACCCCACTGGTGGGTAATACACCAAGAGGTTGAATGGAATATTTGATGATTAAATAGTAATGATTTAAATATATGGACTTCCGTTGTGCATATTCTGCCTGTACACCTACACTGCTTGCATGATCACACTCACTGGGACTTTAGTCTCACCACACGTTTTGTGGATTAAAGAAGTGCAAGGTTCTCAGCCCGGGACTTGATTGGAGTATGGTAGGACTACCGATGGGTCATATTGGCCCTTTTTGCTTATGTATTTAGATTTCCTTTTTGTATAGGCATTACTTGTATTCTTTTGACGAGATATCCTAGTACATGTGATGCCCTTGGGGATGTTTTAGCTATTCCAAGACGCATGTACAAGGGTATCCTCTCATGCCTATAGAAACTGATTATGTTGTATTGAGCCATTATTGGCATACATGATATTTGGATTAATATATTGATATGAAGCATAAGTATTGGTTGGACTATCTAAGCTATGTTGTATGGTTTATTGATATTCATAATGCGCGAAATAATTTTTGAAATTCGGGAATGTGCTTCCAACAACCATTATTCTTGGAATTAGGAATTAGGATGTTATAGACCATATCAATTAATAGAAATGGATCAACACCAAAAATAATGTCCTTATATTCTTTATCAGAGATGATTTCAACTTCTACATCGTCATTGCAATCGTCTATATCTTTTTCATCAAAGGATTCATCAAACATTGACTCTTTCAAACCCTATACATAGGACTGAAATATTAAATATCCTCAAGCCTTCTTGGCTAGGCAATATGCCACTTTACGCAATCAACTAGAAAAATTTAGCACAAAATGTAATTGAGCCACCTCCTACATTTCAGGCTCTATGTTCATCAATCTTGACTCATGCTCACTGAAATCTATGTCTCTTGATATCACATTAATGACATGTGTAATCTCTCTTGTGCAATTAACAAGTACTTAGCTAAAATCTAAGAAATCATTTGATTTATTTAACTTCATTTAGAACAAAAAAATATCAATCTCAAACTTGAGGTATGCGAGAGAACATCACTTCCAATTCATAAGTATTAGAAGCTAAAAAAATGACAAAAAACAAATGCAAAAGCTACAAAATTCGATCTCCAAATTAATAGAAAAAAAATTGAATCACACATTCAGCTCTCCTATTTATTCACTGGCCTTTCTTTGGTTGTTAAAGCATCATGGATAGATAAATGTTTATCCTAACCAAACTGATTGCTAGAATCTAAAACAATCCAGTTAGTCCATCACCACAAATAAAAAATTCAAAACCTCACAAAATATAAACATCAAAATACAACAACGATAAACTGAAATTAAATCCATAAAAAAAGCCTCACTTCATTTTGAAACCTTGATCATAGTCTCTGTAAATTAAATTTAGACAAGTAAGCAATGAACCATAGACTTTATGTCACCCCAAAAGGTCATCAATATGATTCCACAGTCAAATTTTTCTTGATCAAATTAATCTTAAAAAGTTCACTTTGTGGAGTCTATATGAAATGAATCCAAGCTAAAAAAACTATTCAAATATTTCATTTGAGAACCATTCAAATCCAAGTGCCACATATCATAGGAAAAGATAATGAACAAAATATAGGGCATGCAAAAGAAAGAACTATAACTTTGAAAATTAAAGAGATAAAGAAAAAAAGTACTAGGGAATGTGACAATGTCTACTATTACACACCTACTTGCACAAAGCCTTTGCAATTGATGAACACCAGAAAGAAGGGGATGCAAAGGAGACTTTTCCCAACCGAGGATGTGGTGTGTCACGTCATGACGATGAGACATTGAATGCCGCATGTAACACCCCCGAGCCGCTTGCAGGAGTGATGAGAGTCCCAACAAACCAACACGAGTCTTTTAAGTATGTTTTGTCCTCACTTGCACACTTACTAAGAAACTTCCCAGAAGGTCACCCATCCCAAATTGCTCCAAGCCAAGAACGCTTAACTATGAAACTTTTATGTTATGGGCTTCAAAAAAGAAGATGCATTTTGTTGATATAGTTTTCCATAAGAATTTCCTTTAAGCTATACTCAATTATACGATCCCACACCTGCACAGTCTCTGGATCACTCTCATTCGGGTGTGGGTTCAGTTCATCCATATGTCCCTTTGCTTAGAAGCTTGCCAGGAGCCGCTCCTTGTCTGTGCCTCTTTGTACCGGCGATCACTCCCCGCCCTCATCAGCCTCAGGCTCTCACACCGCAATGGTTGAAGGTCGCTTTGATGGAGTGTCGAAGGCCACCTTGATGGAGTAAAGAACCCACGATGATGGTTTGGCGACAATGGATTACAAAATTGGCACCGAGACAGTGGTTTGCATAACCTGTGATAGTCGATTGCAGAACCGACGATGGTGGAGTCTTTTTCCCCTAAGGTTCCGAGATCGAGTGGAATTCCTATGTCTCTTTGTGATTGCAAGAGGTTTTAATTAGGGATCGTACCAGTGATGTACAAAACCTGCTTGGACCGACCGGTCGAACCTGCGACACCCTTAGTTCTACCACTAAGAATATCACATGTATTACACATGACCAACGAAGTTACTATTTTAGAAATGTTAAAATGCGGAATTATTTTTTTTTTTTTTGAAAAAGGATTTAGTTGTCATCAACCTATTACATCTCTAATTTCATTTTAAGTATTTATGAAATATCCTTTCCTTATTCTGAAACTCATTTTCCGAAAACATCTAGACGGTTACTTCCTCGCACACATACACAACATACACATGGTTATAACATCAACATAAGAAAAGGGAAACGACATGAGATATATACATATGAACATAACAGTGGTGTACCTCTCGAGTCACCCAAATATCCACATCAAAACACTAGTTCTGGTAATAGACCAAAATAAACAAGACCTCAAACAAAATACATGGGAAGAGGTCGCTAACTCAGAGTTGCTACTACCTAGACTCAAACCATACTAATCCTACTCGTCGTCACTCGACTCAGTAGTGAACACCCTACTGCTCCTCCTCCCAGCGTCCCCGATAGTGATCATTCCAAAATCCTATGAGGGATCGTCGCTAGAAGAATCCTCCTCCAGCTCCTCCTCAGGGTCCTCCTTTGGATCCTCCTCAGGGGCCTCCTCCTCCTTCGAGGTGTCGTCAATCACAATCAGATCTAGCTTACTTGTGAGAGAGCGCTCTTGCACATCAGGACGCATAGGTTGGGAATCAGATGCCTCGGAAGAAGGTGAGTACCTAGGGGAGTCTGGTCCGACCATATCAGCCATTCGAGATGATCGCGACGACGACGAAGAAGCGGGGGCGACGACGTGAAGGACGAAAAGTAGTATAGCGCACCAAGTTAGGTGGCGTCGGAAACTCGAGAGTCACAGGTACAATGAAATCCAACTCTGGTACAAGAGGGAGTCCGGGATGAGTAATGATGACGCGGACTTCCCCAGTGAACTCGCATCTACGAGGGATATCTGTCACCCTCCATGTTCCTCTCGGCATCCACCGCAACTGCACTCGCATCGATGTCATAGCTGAAGTCTCCGATAACAGCTATCGACGTAACGAGAAGAATATAACAACAAAAGATAGAAAGGAAGGGTGAGAACATCGCATGAACTCACAACACGTAGGATACAGTATACTAGAGCACATACACATGGATGATCCACACAGATCAATCAACAAGCAATCACAAACATGTCATCATAGTACACTCGTTTGAATGCAATCTTGCAACTATAATGCAATGACTAATGCATGAGAGCCCAGGAAAACATCACCATAGTGCACACAGCAACTGCCCGACCATATATGTACAACATATCAGGAGTTAGAGTCTGTACTAGCAATCAGTACAAGGAGCATTGCTCATTCATTTTCTTTTGGCCAAATCTTTTATGCGTCCTTCCAGAAAATCTCAACTGACCCCGAAACCATGAGAGCGACAGGATAGTCAAGCCTGCCCCCTTCGGACTCGACAGTAGGGAGCTAGCCTACGTCTCATGATGTCCTTTCTGAAACTCGACTATCCTCAGGGTCGGCGTCCCTTTCGAGGACCCGCTGGCGTTCTTTGCAAAACTCAGTGCACCCTTCCCAACCAGTTTCACACTGTACCAAAGTGTCACTGCCATATAGGTCGTAAGGTTTTCAACCTTGAACATCATTAATGCTTTATGATGCATGTCACACAATAATGCTTACAGCATTCACATCCTTACAGGCAAAGCCCATCGAATCATTCAACGTCACCACTTACCCGTGGTACGGCCCGCTTCAATGTCTTTCCTTCAAGGAGAACCAATCAATGCTTTCTCAGCATACACAGTCCTTACAGGCAAAGCCCATCGAATCATTCAACGTCACCACTTACCCGTGGTACGGCCCGATTCAATGTCTTTCCTTCAAGGAAAACCAAACCCCATCTTGGGTTGGAACCGCACTCTCTCATTAAGCTTCTCAAGTCTTATGCAGAAAGAGTGTGTTGGTTATAATCTTTTAAGGTAGTTTGTACTAATGTTCTTCTTTGAATCAATAATCATTTCCACTTGAGTCCTATAATTTACTAAGACTTATGATTGTGTCTTATGGATAGTATTTCCTATCTTAATTTGTCTTGTACGTCTAATTAAGATTGGGTTTAACCCTCAATTATAATTAGTCCTCATTATCTAACTATAATCAATCTTAATCCTTACTTAAGGTCCTAATTAATTCCTAATTATCCCTTAATCTCTTCCTTAATCTTGGATTAAGCATTAGTTACATTTGATTAAGGTTAATCATAATTAATTAGTTCTTAATCATCATTAAGGCTTAATTACCTAATTAATACCTCATTAGTAATTAGTGATTAAGATTTAAGGTTAATCTTCATTAAGGTTTATTAACTTTAGCCTTAATTAATTATTCTTTACTTAATTAACTTAAGTAGATTAGATAAATTAACTTAGATAATTAAATTAGCTAAGCCTACTAATTAATTTCTAAGTTTTAATTTTAATAACTTGGATTAGAGTTGAAATCTACTTTAATCTAAGCCCAATTCCATAATTTATTTTTTTGGTTTACTTTTAATGAGTCTTTGACTCTCTTTTTTTTTTTGGAGGTTTTACGCCTGAACCAAGGGCCTAAAGGTTGGATGACTTTTAGGAGCCCATCTTTACACATAACAAGTCAAAATGTTGACTTTTGTGTTGACTTTTATTTGGATTACACTTGAAATCCGAATTTAATTCTTTTAATATTTTTCAAAGTTTATTATTTAAATTAAAATCCTTTTAGTAAATTTAGTGTTTTGGCCTATTGGACCATTGAGGCCCAAAAACATGTTTTTCCACTCTACTTGATCTTTTCAAGATCAAAAAGCATTCTTGATGAGTTTCATCAAAAACAGCCTCAAGAACATCAAGAACACCTTGAATGTTCATCAAAACACCAATTTTCCAACAACATTCAAACTTTACCAAATTTCAACACAATCACCAACAAGCATTATAAACAACCAACATCATGCTAATTCATCCAAAATCATCCATACACACATTCAAGTTCATAACCTTATTTCTAAGCTCATAAACATCATTTTTCAAGAATCAAACATCCAAACAATTTCATAAATTCAAACAACTTCATGCATGTTCATAAATCCATCATCAAAATACATTTCCATCATCAATTAAAATTTTAGAAACATGCAGCCCCATTAAACCAAAATAGCCGAACCATATAGGAAGAAAAAGAGAGAATTTTTTTTTTCAAGCAAAAACATGGTTTGCATGTAACTCAAAATATCATCCAAGCATTTTTCAAGCATTATCAACAATTTAAAAACACCATGCAAGGCTATAATGAAATAGCCGAACCATATCTCCCAAGAGATAGGTTCCAACAACTCATTTTTCAAGGGAAAAACAAAAGAGTAAAGACAAGGATCAAGGACAATCCTTGACTCTAGTCACCAATCCTACTAGAGTTCAAGTTCTCCCCCCCCCCTACCTAAGGATTTTCTTCAAAATAAGGTGCAGCAACAGCCCTTGAAACAGCTCCAAAGATCCCTCCTTTGGTCACAAAACAAGAGTTTTCAAGGCTTGGAGGCTAGGTGTTTAAAGCTTTGGTTCAAAGATGGAACATTGGCTTGAAGTGTTTAATGGAGATTGAAAATTTTGGGAGAAAAATGGGAGAGAGTTCACGGCCAAGAGAAGAAGAGAAAGAGAGAAAAACTAAGCTTTGCATGTGTGGGAAAGAAAGAAGAAAAGGTGAGTTTGGAGTTTTAAATGCCATAAAGGCTTAAGGTTTACACTTGGCTTGGAGAAAAAGAAAGAAAAAGACATGTGGCTTCCATGCAAGGCTCTCCACATGCACGACTTGCAAGAGAAGTCAAGGGAAGGTTTGTGCAATTTTTCTGGCCCGAATCAAGAGTATTCGGGCCCGGTTCAAGAGACAGTAGGGGCAAAAAGGTCATTTTTCACAGAAAAATTCCAAAAATCCCCAGAAATTCTAGAAAAATAGGAAATTCATTCCTAAACTCAAAAATATAAATTTCGATGATTAAAAATAATTTTAATCACTCAAAATTCAATAAAACATACAATACGGCAAAACGGTAAAAACGCGGGTGTTACAAAACCCGTTCGATCGGAAACCGATCACATGACCGGTTCGAGTAGTGCACTGGATTGGGTAAGAAATAGACCCAATGTAACCCCGGTTGACTCGGTCGGATTCTCCAAAACCAGTGACCCAATACGTCGCTGTGAGTCTCCATCTTCTGCACTATTCCATCGCATGAGGATGGGATGGGAGAGCATTATATTTGGTCAAGATGATAATTTTTAGCTTTAATGATCTGTTGAAAGTTGGAACTTGGAGCTATGGAAAGGAAGAGGTGAAGAGCAAACGACACTACAAATTGTGGTTGGAAAAAAGGTTAAAAGAACTAAAGAAGAGTGGGACACGATGATACTTTACCTTTTTTAGAATTATGAACAGTTGGATGGGTACAAACTATGAAGATCATTTTAGATTTTTAAACATAACTAAATCAAAATAAAATCATATACAATAAAATAAATATTTTATTATTTACATATACTATATCATAAATAAAACAGAGTGAAAAAGTATTTTATACTATGCATCAAATTAAGAAAAAAAATTGAATAAAATGAAATGAAATATATATTATTTATATTTATTTTTTGATTTTATCTTGAAACATTTAAATAATTAAACTTAATATTATTTTATTCATTTATACTGTATTTTTTCTATTAATTCAAAAATAATTATTGATAGTTAATAACATCATATATATGATTAACTAGTCAATTACTTGTGATTTTTATTTATAAGCTTATGTTATAGGCTTGTAGTCAAACTTAGTTATTTACTTTTATTTTGAACTTATTTGTCACATTGTGTTATTTAAAAATAAATTTTTATTTGCTTAATTATGAACTTATGTGATGGAAATGGTTTTGAATTTGGAGTACTAATTAATTATATTACCTATATTTTTTTAATTATTTTTTAATATATACCGAGTCAATCGATTCGACCAGTGATTCAGTGGTTCGACCAGTGAACCATTAACCCAATACCCTCACCGAGCTGATCATCGAGTCGGTTTTTATAACATTGGATTGTACTATTTAAGGATTGAACTAATAAGAAAAGGATAGTCAGAGAGCACCCCTGACGATGCAGGGGTTCTCGCTCGAGCGAGCCCTTGCTCGCTTGGGCAAGCCTCAACTCAGAAATTCCCCCTCTCTGCCTTATCCCTCGCTCAAACGAGCCTTGCTCGCTTGAGTGAGCCTACCTGAATTCAAAACCTTCCTTTGCTCACTCTAACTCCCTCCTCCCTTCTTTTCCTAGTGTATTACCATTCTTCTAACTTGGTTCCTTTCATCTGAATCTCTTCCCTCACTTCTATCGGTCCTTTAACTAATCCCTTCTTTCTATATCTAATTGCCTCATTCAACGCCCCTACTTTCGTTCTTATCTCTATACCTATAGTCCTCTCCGTCTTAAGGCGTGATCCCTTATGAGTTAGATCTATAGTTGTGTTCCGCAGGTATCGCCCCGCCCCCGCCTTGACTTTGACGGGAAAACTCGTTTCGACCGGGTTTAAGTAAAACTCATCCCCGAACCTGTCCTGCTATTAACGAGAGCAAGGGCGGGTTTGGGCGGGTTTGGGGGTACAAGAACCCGCCCTGCCCTGACATACTAAATAAATCAGTTTAATTATAGTAATAGTTCTTAAATTTCTTATTTTTTTATAATTATCAATATCTATATTTACATATTATTTGAATTAGAATATATTAGATATATATAACTTATTTAAAATCACGTATTTGAGTTATAAAAAATAGAGAAAAAAATGAAATATAGAGATTGAAATCCTCGCGGGTTTCCCCGAACCAAACGGGGACCCACGGGGATGGGTTCAGTTTCTTAATTTCATACTCGCTCTCTTTAAACCTGAAATCGAACCTGCCCCGAATTTTACGATGATGGGGAGAGAAAAACCCGCCCTCGACCCTCCCTGTTTCCATGCCTAGTCGATTGTGAGCCATTGCTAGTAAGGTAATTCCCACACCACCACGTCTTTGTGATTACCATGAGCAGTCACGCCTCCCCCCACACTCTACGGTCGCATTGTTGTGTGCGTCCATCCTAATCGTCAATAGAGATTTGATTCCTCCCCTTTGTCACAGCCCGCCCTTGGGTGTCTTTCCCTTCGTGACCTCATCCCCACAGTCACGCGCCACTGCACTGCTACTATCCAGCCATCACCTCATCGATCATCTTAACTATAGTGCCTCGGTTGCGCTACAGTGCCGCCGTGCGCGACCTTTTCTCCCATGATTTCCCTTCCCTTACAATCTCAAAGTGAACCCTATACCCAAATGTGTTTTGGAATTTCCCTGTCTTTTTTTTAATGAAGATTTAGGGTGAGGGGTTAGTGCCCCAATCCAAGAAAAGGAAAGCCTCCGAGCTCAAAGAACACTAACAGAGGTAATTACATTTACTTCACCCCAAGAGAATGAATGGTGGTTCGAACTTGCGACCTGTCAGATATGAGACTCTGTCTTGCTCCACTTGACAAACCCCTTGGGTTGGGATTTCCTTTTCTTTCGATCTTAATCTCCTTTTATTTTATTTTTATGCTTTTATTTTATTTTTTTTTTATCTTATATGAGTTCTTTTTTTGGTTATTTTTAAGAGTGAGTTGGGTCAGTACATTTGTTGTTGGCCCATTCGGTTTCATTTGTTTTGTTTGAGTTGTGTGTGTTTCTTTTTTTTTGTTTGATGGGCCAATGATGTGAACTGAGACCCAATTTTTTTAATCTTTAGTTAAATTTTAATTTTATTTTAATAATTTTATTCCATTTAAAGTTAAAACTAATATCCTTTATAAATAAAGAGTCTAAATTTGAACATAAAAAAAAAAATCGGTTTCAAAGAATAAAAATACGAGTCTCTTTTCATTAATTTTGTTTCATTTAAAGTCAAAATTAAAAAATAATATAAATAATTTCTTTCAAAAAAATCAAAATTTAAATGTTTTCGAATTCTCTTTTTTCAACATTAAAATCAATCAATTTCCCAATCACTTGTCAGTTAGAGCTACATGGCTTTGGTTTTATCATTTCACCCGAGGATACATAGGAGTGAGATTTTGCCGTCAAGCTAAAACAAATAAAAATGCTTTTTTTTCCTTTTTAATATAAAATTCAATTTCTATTTAATAAGAACTGTCATCTATTCCAAAAAATACCAAAAATAAATATTTTTTAAAGTTAAATAATTAATTTGTTAAACTTCTTAGTATTGGGGTAAAGTAAATATTTTTTAAAGTTAATTAATTTTACACGATTAATTAGAGGTAACCGTCTTAGGACGGATGTCATAGGGTGCTAATATCTTTCCTACATGTAATCGACTCCCGAATCCAATTATGATTCCGTAGACCAATTTTGTTTTAAGGGTTTTTCCAAAATTTTCCATTAAAATAAATTTTGGTGGTGACTCCATTAAAAACTTAATTTTAACAATTCGACTCACCATCCCGTTGTTATCCTGGTTGCGACAAAGCTCAACCAACCAATACAAGTATTGTTTTCACCCTAGCCTCTGCAGGCTTTACAACTTCTAAAAATAAAAAGAATGAATATTAACTTGAATTTTATATAAGTTCTAGTTCTGGTGTGTATAAAGAATAATTGTATTTAGATACCGAATATGAAGGTTAAATTGTATAAAGTATGAATCAGTGCATCCAAACATGCAACGTTTGAGGCTCTTAGAAAAAAATGTGTTTTGTTCTCTTTTGATCTTGAATGAGTTTCAATATAAACAGGCTTCAGGATCTTCATTCTGAATTTAACACATATTATTGGATGAGAAGATGAAGGCTTTTTACATCACAGACCATACTCTAGTTTCTTAAGCAAGGCTTCTTTGATTACATGAATCAAGGTATCCTTAATCTTTGAAATTTCAGAAAGCACTGCTGACTTGAAGTCTTCATTATACGTCTTACCTCATCTTTTCAGTTTGGACAATGAGATGGTCTTGTCTCTAAACATGTTGGGTCTGAGCAGATTCATATTGCCTTATCCTCTCCAACAAGATAGTGTTCGTACTGTAGGGATCTGCAGATGAGCCAGAGCATGAAACACTATATTGAGAAATGATGAAGAAAATATGAACTTTGTTACTTCCTTTGGAAAACCATAATAACCTGACCTTCTTATGATTTAGAACCTCAGGTTCATGTGGAGGAAAGTCTTTTGGATTGGGGCTAGTCGTAGAGACAGCAACTTCTCTTATTCTCTAATATGATGACCATACCCATGCGTGCTCATTATGATCTAAACCTTCCCGTTGCATAATCATCTCCCAATGCCTTGGGGTCAAGGGCTTCAGAGGACCCTTCAAAGACTGTATGTAGATCTTATTTCCCTTCAGCTTGTTAGTTTTAGGAAAAGGGATCCTTGGCACAATCCTGCCCAAGTCGACCCAAGTCCAGGTTATAGGCAACATAGAGATGTTCAAAGTGGCTTGAAAAATATGTTCCCATAACATCTACTAATGTGATAGTCCATTTGTTCATCCTTCATCTCTAACTTCCTCATCAGAAACCTATCACCACCATCAATTAGAAAGACATCTCTCTTGA
This sequence comes from Sesbania bispinosa, assembly GCA_026901365.1. Taxonomy (NCBI): domain Eukaryota; kingdom Viridiplantae; phylum Streptophyta; class Magnoliopsida; order Fabales; family Fabaceae; genus Sesbania; species Sesbania bispinosa. Next base: position 476,863 of record QLOH01000584.1, read on the forward strand.
AAGGGTTCTCCAATTTGTAATAGTAATCAGGTGTAGGAGATCCATATTTGATCTTTTGAAATTGATCAGGAAGATATACTTCACCTTCGCCCCATTTACTGCACCATTCCTTTCTTGCCTCTTTTGCTGATTGAAGAAATAGATCTCTCTTCACATCTATCAGCATTGGAGAGTCTCTTAAAAGGCGAGTTCATCTCCAAAACAAGTGAACTTCAGTACTTTTGTCCTTTCTTCAATTAGGACAAGATTGAGTTTGTGTGGAACTTCAGCTGCTTAAGCCCTTCCAAAATCAGTAATTGGTATGATAGCAGGGTCAAAAGTATTTCCTTGTATAGCTTTCTTCTTCATCAGTTTAGGCATCTACTCATCCTTGTAGACTGGGATGTTGGATTCTCCTTTTTCAGAGGTCTCCTCCTCTGAACTACTTGAGAGCTCCTTATTTTCATTTGCAGCAGGAGTCTCAATGATAGCAACAGGAGCAGAGGATAGATCATCAACAATCTTTAACGCCTTAGGAACTTCAGCAGGTTGATCCTCTGATAATGAAGGAGTTACATTGCCTAATATCAATTTAGGCCTTTTCTTCTCCCTTTCCTCTTGATCCTTTTTCTCCAAGTTCCTCCTCTCTTCTCTATTTTACTTTTTGATATCCACAACAACAGCTTGCTAAAGCTTTAGTGCATCAGCTTGATTTGAACTAGAGCTTCTAGTGATTCTCCCAGTAGGTCCAGTCTCAATGAGGGGTGAAAAGATTCTCACCCTCTTCCTCTTTTGAGCTAACCTCTTTAGCTTTCTCCTTTTCTTCCGTTTCTCCTCTTCTTGCTTAGATCTTGCACTAGCAAGTATTGCACTCTGAATAGGAGCGACAATAGCATGGTCCTGAGCTTCCCATGCTTTTCTCTGCTCAGTCTCTTCCTGCTTCAAAGCAGTAGCAATAGCAACTACCTTAACCATTTCAGGGTCTATGATGGCTAGCAGCAGTAGGGATGGCTTCAATCGTCCTCTTTGAGGAAATAGTTTCAGTTTCCAGATTGAGTACAAGAGTTGCCACGCTCATTTAATCTTCCAATACATGTTGAGATGACTGTCTCTCAGGTATTGAGATAGTCATATCAACATGCGTGGAAAATCCCTCAGTAGCCCTCCAAGGTTCTATAAATTGTTTAATGGGGAGACTCATGTAAGACTCTTCAAATTGTCTGAGTTTGGCTCCCTTTCTAGCTTCTTCATATTGTCTTATCTGAGAGATCGTATGAAGGTTTTTTGTGTCCTAAAGATGACTTTCATCACCTTTTTCTTTTGGGAATGCTCCTTCTCAGTTAGTTTCTTATTTTCTTGTTCAAATTCCTCCCTCCTAGAGTCTCCATTTATATCGGTTTCAAAGATTTCAATAGCAGTTCTCCATGTGGTAACAACCTTCTGGTTCACAAATTCTACCATCAAAGGTTGTTTAGGAGGTGGTGCAACCACTTGAGTCTTCATCTGGTTGATGTTAGTAATAGTGAAGTGGGCAGGAGCCTTATGCATGTCCTTCTGATGCACTGATACCTTGAAGTGTAGCAAAATCTTCTGGATTAAAGTTTCATGGGGTAAGTTGCTTATAGAGTCGTCTAGTTTCTTCACCATGACACAATCAACTTTGGAAGGTTTGCTTTCACCCTATTCAGCTAGTGAATTAAGCAGAACCTTTCCATTTCAGAAACATGGTCATTGCTTCAAACTTTATTGTTTATTGTGCACCCAAGGATGGCATGCAAGATTCTAGCCTTTTCAGACATCTTTGCCGACTTCATCTAAGCCGGCCTCTCCTCTCCATACAGTAGCACATTGAATCTCTTGGGGTCTTTGTTGTCTTTCTTCCAGTCAGAATAAAAGACATTCCCCTCACTCTTGACTCTAGTAACTGCAGCGATGATTCCATCATCCACCAAAATGTCCACACCCATCACTTTGCTCTTGATGGATTGGTAACCTTTCTCAGCATTTACAATCTGTACATTTTTCCAAAAATTCTAAAACTCCAGGTTCACTCCACTGGCAGTCCATAACTTCCAAGTAAAGAGTCCAACCAACTCCATCAAACTCAAGGGTTAGGTCCACCCCTCCCTCAGCAAGATTAGTCAAGCTCACTCCCTTGCTCTTGACGATGTTGCCTCCTGCATACTTATTCTCTGTTGCATTGTTGAAAGCTTGAATGTTGAAGTTAGAAGGTAAAATACGCAAAGAACTTAGAGAGAAAGCTTAAGCTCAAAGAAAACCTCAAGTTTGCAGAAGTGAAAGCGTAGCTCTAAGTTTGTTTCTCTTTCCTCGACAGTTACATAGTCGTACACAAACTTCTCGGGCAATGTGCAGAAGTAACAGAGACAAATTTAAATATTTTAAAGTGCAAGGGTCTCAGCATGCCACATCATGAGATGATAGAAAAGTTCAAACAATCATAATACTTCAGACTGCATGCATTTTATACGGATATTTTTCAAATAATGCATGATTATTCACATGATTTCTTATGAACTTAAATCTATCTTTTGAAAAGGGTTTTTTTAGTATGTTTGCCTACTGACGCTCTTTTATAATAAACTAAATATTAAAAACACCTTTTTCAATATAGTCTCTAATGAAATGATATTTGATTTCTATATGCTTTGCTCTAAAATGTTGAATAGGATTCTTAGAGAGATTAATTGCACTAGCATTATCACACATAACATGTATGTAATTCTCATGCATGTTAAAATCTTCAAGCTGATACTTTACTCATAGCAGTTGTGAACAACTTGCAACAACAATGTACTTAGCTTCTACTATTGATAGTGCAATTTTGCTCTGTCTTTTGCTCGACCAACTGATCATGTTGCTACCAATGAAATGACATCCACTATTGGTGCCTTTTCTTTCAATTTTGTCTCCAGCAAAGTCGGCATCACAAAATCCCACTAACCTGTAATCCTTACTCTTTTTATAACAAAGACCAAAATTAGTAGTCCCACATAAATATCTAAAGATTCTCATAACATATTTTTAATGAGAAGTTGTAGGATCTAACTAAAATCTTGCACACAGACATACGCTGAACATAATGTCCGGTCTGCTTGCTATAAGATACAACAAGGATCCAATCATACCTCTAAAAATTGTACGATCAACAGGTTCACCTTCTTCATCTTTACTTAAGATAGCAGATGGATGCATAGGAAATCCCATTGGTTTTATAGTAATTCATGTTTAACTTCTTCAATGTTTCCTTTGTATATTTCTCTTGATGAATCTACATACAATTTTCTTCTAGCTTGATTTGAAGTCTAAGAAAGAACTTGAGCACTCTCATCATACTCATCTCAAATTCTGACTGCTAAAGCTTAGAAAGTTCCTTGCAAAAAGAAGAATTAGTTGAACCAAAGATAATGTCATTAACGTATATCTGGACAAGAATAAAGTCTTTGTCAGACTATTTTCTAAAAAGGTTGTGTCCACTTTTCCTATTTTCTAAACCATTTTTGATAAGAAAACTGCCCAGTCTATCATACCAAACTCTTGGGGCTTGTTTTAGACAATGTAGAGCTTTCTTAAGTTTGAAAACGTGTTTAGGAAAAGTAACATCTTCAAAACCAAGTGGTTGTCTGACAAATAATTCTTCTTCAATGATTCCACCAAGGAATGAACTTTTAACATCCATTTGATATAGTTTGATGTCATTCTGTTCTGCATAAGATAACAAAATTCTAATGGCTTCTAACCTGACTACTGGTGCAAAAGTTTAAGTGAAGTCAATACATTCTTGCTGATTATAACCTTGAGCCACTAGTCTTGTCTTGTTCTTACCACTTTCCCATCTTCATTCAACTTATTTCTAAACACCCATTTGGTTCCAATAATGGATTTCCCGTGAGGTTTAGGAACAAAAGTCCAGACATCACTTATAAAAAATAGATCCAGCTCCTCTTGCATGGAAAGGATCCATTCTTCATCATGTTTTACTTCATCAATGTTCTTGGGCTCAACTTCATATAGTAGTGCAAGATTGTTGAAATCTTTCTGTCTTGGCCTTGTTCCAACGCCTTCTAAGGTATCCCCAATGATTAGCTCCTTAGGATGTTATGGCTTAAATCTCCAATCAGGTTTGAAGGGTGACTTGTCTAAAGTCTAAGGCTCAACATTAGTTGTCTAAAGTGGTTCAGCTTCATATGATCCTTCAGATGATGCTTCAACCTTAATCAATATGTTTTCAGTTTTCTGATTCAGCTCCAAATCTGCAAATTCATCTTCAAGTTCTTATAGTTCCCTATCATACTTTTTAACATCATTGAATCTTACATGGATAAATTCTTCCACAACTAAAGTTCTACAATTGTAAATTTTGTAGGCTTTAGAAGTTTCTGAATATCCAATAAAAAAACCTTTATCAGACTTAGCATCAAGCTTTCTAATGTCATCTTTTGTGTTAAGTATAAAATGTCACATCCTAAAATCTAGCTATTTTCATAAGTAAAATAAATAGGGGAATAGGTTTTTATAAAAGAAATTGAGGAAAAGGGAACTAAGAGTGAAAAATAGGAGTTCAAGTTCTGATACTCTCGCTCAAGCAAGAAGGGTCTCGCTTGAGCGAGCATATCAGCAAAAAGGGTGAGTTTGTGTTATGATATTCTCGCTCAAGTGAGAAGGCTCTCGCTTAAGCGAGGAACAGAGTTGGTTTGGGGGGGATTTTATGTTTTGAATTGCGCTTAGGTTCGCTCAATTGCAATTAGGGAATTGGGCTCAAGCAAGGAGTTCTCGCTTGAGCGAGAATGCCCCTATTTGCCTCTGAGTTGTATTTCGCTCAAGCGAGAATCCCTCGCTTGAGCAAGAGCACACGAACCTATTTTTTAAAAAAACTTAACTTAGGTCATTTATGAGGGTTATTAATTGTTGTTTCACCATCCTAGAGAGAGGAAGAGGAGATTCGGCCATCCCTTGGAAAGGAAGAAGGAGGATCATCAACCACAAGTCTCCTACCCCTTTCATCTTCATCAATCTCTTCTTTGGGTGTCATTTGAGATAAGTGTGGTTCACCCACTCCCTCCATACTGTTGATATCCCTGTATAAAGCTTCGTGAAGGACTTTAAAGATGAGGAGAGAAGAATTATTATCAAGCCAAAACGCTGCCAAATTTCGTGCTACTTACTCTCTACTTATTGTACTAAAATTTCATACATCCTGAGTCTTACTCAGTTGATTTGTACAATCTTGTATCTGTTTAAGTCTGGATCTTGTCTAAGTTCAGCAACTTAAACAAAATTCATTTGTAAACACTTTCAAGTATCTGAGAGCCTGGAGAGGCTTGGTGGAATAAAGAATACTTGGTTTTGAGCCTGGAGAGGCTTGTCTGTAAAAGGATACTTGGTTTGAGCCTGAAGAGGCTTGTCTGCAAAAGAATACTTGGTGTAAAGAGCCTGAAGAGGCTTGTCTGAAAAAGAATACTTGTAACTGATCAGTTAGTGGAAAATCCATTGCTAGTTGGCATTGGGACTGGACGTAGCTCACGGTGGATGTGAGTGAACCAGGATAAATCTCTTGGCTAAGTCTTCTCTACCCTTATCTCTCTATATCTGCTATTTAACTAACAAGAAGGGTTCGGAATATAGTGATTTATATTGTTGAAACGTTATTTTAACCAAACACGCTTGTAAGAAAACAGTTTTAAACAATTTTGTTAAATCTGCTGAAATAATTTTCAGCAAGTACCATAACTCCAGTTTCAGTAAGTTTGCAAAAACTCTTGTGAAATACTTTGCTTGTTAAAAGGTTTTTGAAAAATCTGTTTGAACATTTAAAGCACTATTCAACCCCCCTTCTAGTATTTCCTGTGGTTTCTACAGTTGGTATCAGAGCTCAACCTCGGGTTGAGCATCTAACAAGTGTTGAGGAAGAAGATCCTTGATGGAAATCTCAATAAGCTATGGTCTCTATATCTCTGAAGGAGCATCTGTCACCAGACCACTTGCTTTCAACAGAAATGAATATGCCTTCTAGAGAGAGCACGTGAAGTTGTTTATAGAAAACAACAATCTGGATCTCTGGGATATAATTGTTGATGGAGACTATATTCCTACAAGAAATGGAGAGCCCATCCCAAGAGCTGAATGGTCAAGTGAGCAAAAATTAAAAGTTCAACTTAATGCTCAAGCTAAACTCTATCTAGTATGGTCTCTGAACAAAACTAAATATGAAAAGATTCAAAGATGCATCTCTGCAAAGGAAATGTAGGACATGCTTGCTTCATCAATCTCTGAAGAGTCTGAAGATGATGATTCTATCTCAGAATATTTTACTTCAGAAACAGAAGAAGATTCATTTGATGGAGAGAATCTGTGCTTAATGGACAATCAAACATCTTCAGAAGACCTTGAATCTAAGGTAACATCTTTAACTCTTCTAGATGAATATGATGATCCGGTAGATAGTTCCAAGGAACTTTTCAGAAAGTATAAGAAACTCTCAAATGCATATACTGTTATATGCAACAAAAACAAGAATCTTGAAAAAGAGAATCTTATACTTAAAGAAGAGTTTGTGGAAAAAGAGAATAGTAATTCCAATAATCTACTTGAAGAAAAATAGAAACTTCAAGGACAGATTAAGGAACTTACTAAAGATCTAGCCAACTTTGTTGAAGGAACTAATAATCTTAACAGATTATTGGAAACTCAGAAAAGGTTAAAAGATAAAAGAGGCTTAGGTTTCTCTGGAAAACCATCTTCAAAATCATCATATTCTAAGTTGCCTAAAAAGGCTAAGAAAAAGGTTGATGGGTGTCCTCATTGTGATAAACATAGACTCTTTAAGTCTAAGTGTAAACACAAAGAGAAACCCTTACCAGAAACTGACCCAGATGGACCCAAGAAAATATGGGTACCAAAAACCTCAACTGTTTCTCTTGCAGATGTTCTGAACAAATCAAAGAAAACTCCCAGGATTACTACTGAAGAATGGATGAAAGGAACTCTTGATGAAAGGAAGGTTTATGTACCAAGAGCTTTCAACATAAGCTGCTGAAAACATCCATTAACATTTCATCTCAGAAAGCAATGTTGAGTCTCAGCAAATATAGTTCATCTATTCAAACTCTTAAGTATTCAAACTGGTAACATTTTTTATTACTGCAATTAAAATATCTGAGATTGTATGATTTGTTTGAAAAATCTGTGAAAAATATTGTGTGTGACTTTCTGAAATACATGAACTTTCTGAAATATATGTAACTGCTGAAATGTTTGAACTTGCTAAACACATATACTTTCTGAAATGTCACTTGATGACGTGGCTCTGAGAAATGGTTGGTTTTTCACTTACTCTCTGAAATCTGCACGACGCACGTCTCTCTATGTCTGTGCAATCTGTAACTACCATCATTAATGCTATGACTGAAGTCTATTTATAGAGTGCGTGAGAAGCTTTTCAGGTTACACTCTCTTTGCATTCCTTCTCTCTTTGATCAGAAACTCTCTGTGCACTCAAGCTCTGTAACTTCTCTTAAACCTTACTTTCTCCAAAGTTCTCTCTGCAACTGCAATGGCTCTCAAGAGAAATGATGTTGCTTCCTCTAAGGCTGGTGGGAAGATCGTCCCAACCAGATGTGTTAACTTCACCAACCTTGCTGAGCATGGCTATGACCTTACTAATTACTTCAAATGTGTTGGTTGGTTGCCTTTTGACAGTATTTTCTGTGGCTCGCATGAGGCCAGTGTCTATGAGTTTTGAAGGACAACAAAGGAAGTAGAAGGTGACAGAAGGATATACCTTAAGGCTAAGGTAATGGGTTAGGATATCATTGTGAAGAACTCTGTGCTAGAAGAAGTTTCAAATGTAAAGGATGAAGGTGCCATCTTCTTACCTGACTGGGAAATTCGTAATGAAGAAGCTAGGAAGTACAATCAAATGTTGTTCGGTTCAGAAACTCCCTTGAACTTGAAGGGAACTGGGTTGCTGGATATTCCCAGATTGTTGTTTTCCATCCTTGGTTGTTGCATTATTCCAAAGGGTGGAGAAAAGGACCATATCTCTTAGTTGGAGAGATTCTATTTAATCCACCTATTGTAGAAGAAGAAAATCAACCTACCTTGGATCATTCTTTACGGTATAACCAAGAGAGCAAGAGACTCAGCAGCAAGTCTTCCCCATAACACCCTCATAATGAAGATCTTGATGCATCACAAGCTTCCTGTGGATAAAATGTTCGACCAGAAGCCGCCAAGCTTCTTCACTGCTACTACTGTGAAGCAAATGGGGATTACCCTCAAGAAGCCTGCTGCTAGAACCTCAAAGGAGGCTCATGTTGTTGCCTTCCAGAAATCAGTACTGAAGATTCAGGAAGAGGAACTTCAAGGGGATTCCAGGAAGGAGGAATTCCAACCTGCTGCTGAGACCCCAGAAAAGAAGATTGTGAAGAATAAGAGAACTAAGTCTACTTAGGTAACCCTTGCACCTGCTAATCTGGAAAGAGTAAGGGCGTAGAAGCATCATTTCAGAAGGCACCACCATCTGAAAAGGTGGTTGAAGTAACTTCACAGAAAGCTTATGAACCTGTTCAGAAGGTTCACAATGAACCTACTGAAATTGTGGGTCAGGCTGCTGATGTGCCTGTTACTGAAGTCTCTAAGCCTACCATATTGGGACAGGTTGTGATGGTTGATGCCCCCAGTGGTAGTTCTTCTGAGAAGCCACTGAGAGTGATGCCCCTTGCTACTAGCCATCCAGACCCTGAGTTACAAGAGATTGCTGCTTTGGAAAATGCTCTTGAAGAAGAAGAAGAATTAAGAAAAGTCAAGGAGCAAGAAGAAAATGACAGGGCTCTAGTAGAAGCTGCTCAAAAGGCTATGATTGAAGATAAGAAGCTTGAAAGATCTGCTGTGACCAAAAGAAGGAGGCCTTCAAAGGCTGCAAGATCTAAGAATAGGAGGTTGTTATCTCTTGTGAGGGAAGAAGCTCCACCCCAGATAATCACAAGGAGCAAATCAATTCCCAAAGATGATGCCGGTATCTTTCAGGAGGCTTTGAAACAAGTAAGGTCTCAGAAGGTGCTGGACTTGAAAAAGGAGAGGATTTTCAAAAAGAGTATCAAGCTTGCTGCTCCTTTTTTTCCTTATGATCTTACTGAAACCAAATTGTATAAAAGAAAGATGCAAGAAATCAGCAGACTGCCAATTCCTGAGGTTGAACCATACAAAAAGATCAAGGTTAATTTTGGAAACCTTGATCCCATTGATTTGGAGGATGATGAGAGTCCCTCTAAGGTCCCTGTGAAAGTACTGGAAGCTACTGCTATTGCTGACAAAGTCTCTGATCCACCTACTGATAAGGTTTCTGCACCTGCTGAAGTTGAGAAGGTTGCAGAACCTCTTGTTGTTGATCCTATGATTGTAGAACCAGTTGTTGCTGCAATGGAACCTATCTCTGTTGTACCAATAAGATCTGAACCTACTGAGGTTGCTGATCCATCTTCACTCATTCCTCCACCATCATCACCCTTTGAAGTAGACCTTGATGATGAGAGGGTGTCTACTCAACTTGCTCTTGTTCCTGTTTTATCCAGTTCTATTGACTGGGGGGCTAAGGGAAGATATGTGGCCAAAGGTAATGGGATGTTTGCATGGGAAGGTGATTTAACTCCAAGAGAAAAGATGTGGAAGCCAAAGTCAAGGGATCTCTCAAGAAAGCCTTCCTTTGACAAGATGGTGCCTATCATCAGCTTTGATGATTTGCTAAAAGCTGCTAAGTTCCCACACAAATTCTACTTTTCACCCTATGCTCAACGTAGAAGATTGCCTCTGTGTCTAAACATTTATGAAGAGTTGTTATACTTCAAAGATCACTTGCCTATGCACAAGCATGTTGGTCTTCACTTGGACTCTCTGGAAGATGGTAGACAGAAGAGAATGGCCAAGGCTTCAGGGGGAGTATCTGGATCTGATCAGCTGGAGAAGATCAGACAAGGAGTGTAACCACCCAAGCACTTTTGGAAAAGAATTGATGTTGATTCTCCTGACCAAGTGAGGATACCTGCTGAAGATTGGATTCTCATCAGGCATCTGAACCTGGAACCTGAGTTGTACTCAAGGTAGATTGCATCAAAAGCTGGGTGCAGAAACTTCAAGCCTCCGAAACCCCTTACCATGAAGCCCTCAACCAAAATCTACTGGCAACCAAATAGAATAGTGCCAAGATTACCATTTGTTAAAGGTCCTGAAGATAAGAAGAAAGAACCTAAGTTCTACTCTGCCTACATGGTTGAACCTGAGCCTATGGCCAAAGAAGAATGGGAAAGACTCCCTGAAGATTTAGAAGCTTATGGAGGTTTTGACCACACCTATAGAGATAGATTATGGGATTCCTATTGGCATGAGAGAGAAAAGGAAGGGTCCTGCTCTGGAACGAAGTATGACTTTGCTGATTCAATGACCAAGAGCACCCTTTCAGTCCAAGAGATTCGTACTTGGTTCCCTGGAACTTTCCCTGGTTTTAAGCATGATCTGAATGAAGATTGGACTGTGCAAAAATGGACTCCTGCCATCTACACTTGTCTTGTGGTTAAGCCTGCTGACTATAGCTTACCAAATGGCTTTGGGGAGATTGTGTTTACCAAGCGACATGTATCCATCATCTTCAGAGAAGCTGATCTTTCAGAGGCACTTGAGATTAGTGAGAGAGAAATCAGAAGGTTAAGAAATAAGAACCTTAGACTTCAGAACTTAATGAGGCAATTCAATGCTTCTCCTGCTCGTCTTCATACTCAAGAATCCAAGCCCAAGCACAAGAGGAATAGCAGTTTTTAGCTTGCCACTTTATCAGAAAGTCTATGTGTTCCTCAAAGTTTTTCTGTTTCTTTATATGTTAAACTCTCTGAAATTTCAATATGAATTGAATGATTATTCTCTCTGATTTAACTACGTAGTGTGCTTACTTAACTTCGCATTTACTATGCTATGTACTCTGAAATAATGGAAATGATTGGAATTAATTGTTATATCTGTCGCAACTGAGTTACTGAATTAATCATTGTATGCCTACCCTGTATTTACTACTCTGCTATGCATTTACTACTTCAGTCCCTTTTGACTGATGACAAAAGGGGGAGATATAAACTAACAAAATATCTGAAGTTTAAATGTTTTTCAGAGAAGAATTCACAAATTCAGGGGGAGCAAGGCATTCTGCCTAAGTATCTGAAAAAGGGGGAGAAATTTCGGAACTTAATACTTTTTATTTTCCCTTCAGATATTTGGATAGTTTAAGCAAATTTGCCATCATTAAAAAGAGTGAGAATGTTGAGTCTCAAAATATTATTAAGAGATTAATAATGTTTAAGTCTCACAATCCTAAGTTTTAATGAATAACAAATTTGGTTAAAGACGTTTGATAAATAGTACATATTCTCTCAAGGGTATTTTCTATGTTTCAGCAACTCTCTAAAGAGCAACCCTCCGAAGCAAAGCAACTCTCTGAAGTAGTGAAACCTGCTGAAGAGAGGAACCCTCTAAAGAGATAGGACCTGCTTAAGTCTACTAATCTCCTGAAGAGAAGTACTATCTGAAACATGAAGATTTGCTGAAGAATGCTTTCGTAGGAAATTTAGCTCAAACAGAGTGAAGCCCTCTCTGGACAGCTGTTCAGAATAATAAAGCACTCTAAACGTCTTCTGCAACATCTCATTAAGGAAAGAATTACAAAGTCCTTTCTGCGCATATTTGAATCCTCGTACCAAAAAAGGAAACTGTGGTACCTGCTGTGTGTCAGAACTGTATCATACCTGCACACCTACCCTGCTAAAGTCAGAAGCCTTCAGAAGATTGTCTCACAACGATTCTCACAGCATTTAATGCTATTTCACAACGGTGGTTTTAGCAATCTTCAACAGACTTAAGTTGTAACCTATATAAAGCTTTGTGAAGGACTTCAAAGATAAGGAGAGAAGAATTATTATTAAGCCAAAACACTGCCAAATTTCGTGCTACTTACTCTCTACTTATTGTACTCAAATTTCATACATCCTGAGTCTTACTCAATTGATTTGTACAATCTTGTATCTGTTTGAGTCTGGATCTTTTCTAAGTTCAGAAACTTAAACAAAATTCATTTGTAAACACTTTCAAGTGTCTGAGAGCCTGAGGAGGCTTGGTGGAATAAGGAATACTTGGTTTTGAGCCTGGAGAGGCTTGTCTATAAAAGAATACTTGGTTTGAGCCTGGAGAGGCTTGTTTGCAAAAGAATACTTGGTGTAAAGAGCCTGAAGAGGCTTGTCTGAAAAAGAATACTTGTAACTAATCAGTTAGTGGAAAATCCATTGCTAGTTGGCATTGGGACTGGACGTAGCTCACGATGGATGTGAGTGAACCAGGATAAATCTCTTGGCTAAGTCTTCTCTACCCTTATCTCTCTATATCTGTTATTTAACTACCAAGAAGGGTTCGGAATATAGTTATCTATACTGTTGAAATATTATTTTAACCAAACACGCTTGTAAGAAAATAATTTTAATCAATTTTGTTGAACCTACTGAAATAATTTTCAGCAAGTACCATAACTCCAGTTTCAGTAAGTTTGCAAAAAATCTTGTGAAATACTTTGCTTGTTAAAAGGTTTCTGAAAAATCTGTTTGAACATTTAAAACACTATTCAACCCCCATTCTAATGTTTCTTGTGGTTTCTACAGTTTTTGTTGTGCATTTCATTTTCCTGTACACCTACACTGGTTGCATGACCACGCTCACTAGGACTTTAGTCTCAGCACACGCTTTATGGATTCTTTAGATATGCAGGATTCTCAACCCAGAGCTTGACTGGAGTATGCAAGACTTCTTTTGGGTCATGCTTGACCTCTTTTACTTGATGCATTTAGACTTCTTTTGTATAGGCATTACTCTTGTATTCTTTTGACGTGATATCTTGGTACATGTGATGCCCAAGTGGATGTCTTTATTTATTCCGGGACACATGTACAAGGATATCCCATCATGCCTATAGACTATGATTCTTTTTGTATTGAGGCACTGTTGGCATACTTATTGACGAGATGAATGTATTTATGTTGAGCTTAAGTAACTGTTGGATTACCTAAGCTATTCTGTGTTGATTGCCGATATTAGTAATACGCTAAATAATTTCACAAATTTAGGAATATGCTTCCAACGGGTATTATTCTTGGATTTAAGAATTTGGACGTTACATAAAACATTCACATCCAAAGACATGGACATATGATATGTTGGGTTTTTTCCCTTTCCACAATTCATATGAAGTCTTCTTGAGAATTGGTCTTATCCAAATTATGTCCTGATGGTAGCATGTTTGTGTGAACAATTTCTCCCCTGAAGGATTTAGGTAAAGAACTTGAAAGGAGCGTGGTTTTACCCATCTCTTGCAAACTTTTGTTCTTTCTCTCCCAACAACCCTAATTTGTTAAGGTATTCTAGCCACTTAGAAATTATGAGAGATCCCATTCTTTTCACAAAATAGAGTGAAGTTTATGTTTTCAAATTCTCCACCATGACCATTCCTTATGGTAGATATGCAGACTCCTTTTTCATTCTATACCTTCTTACAGAATCTTGGAAAGTTCTCAAAAGTCTCATCCTTACTGCTTAGGAAGAGAACCCATGTAAATCTTGAATAGTCATCAACTATGACCAATTCATACTTCTTTCTACCAAGGTTGGTAGTTCTTGTTGGACCAAACAAATCAATGTGAAGAAGTTCCAATGGTCTTGAAGTGGAAACAACATTCTTACTCTGAAATGAGGATCTTGTTTGTTTTCCTTTCAGGCAAACTTCACATGAAATATCATATTTCTATGAAAGCTTGGGTAGTCCTTTTACAAGATTGTGTTTTATAAGCTATGAGCTCAATCTCAAGCTGGCATGCCTAAGTTTCTGATGCCAAATTTGTTTTTTCATCTTCAACAAACATGAAACACTTCACATTTTGATTTGCTAGTTTCTCCATGTCTATTTTATACACATTGTTGTGCTTCTTGACATAAAATAGGACATCCTCAGAGGTTTTTTTTTACTATACAACAACCCTTGGTGAAGGGAAGATTATAACCATTAATACATAATTGACTTGTGCTCATAAGGTTATGTTTTAGACCTTCAACCAAAAGGAAATTCTTAATAGAAGACAGAGGTCCCATACCTATTGTACCAATACCAGTGATCCTCCCTTGCTGATTCTCACCAAAGGTGACCACTCCTTCATCCTTGAGTCTAAGGTTTTGGAACATAGACCTTTCTCCCATCATGTGTCGCGTAGCATCCACTGTCCAAATACCATTTGTGGAGTCTCCTTTGTCCTTTTAAGCACATCTATAACAGGGGAAATTAAATTCCTAGGTACCCACATTTTCTTATTATCCTTGGGTTTATCTCTTTCCTTGTGAGAACAATGAGATACATGATGTCTAGGTTTTCCACAATGAGAACACCCAGTACCTTCCTTCATAAACCTTATTGGCTTTCTATAATTTTCATTGAAAGGCTTTGATGGACCTTTTGAAGAATAGCCTAATCCACCTTTGTTTCTTGAACTCTTCTGAATACCCATGAGCTTATTCATATTCTCAATTCCTTTAAGAAAGTTGGACACGTCAGTGGTTAATTCATTAATTTTCTTTTGAAATTTATAAACTTCATCATATTATTTACTACTTGAACCATTTTTCTTCAGGTTCTCAAGTTCTATCTTGAGTATAAGATTTTCTTGTTCAAGCTTTTCATGACTTTTATAAATTTCTTCATAAGCTTTATTTATAATCTTATACTCAGAGAAAAGATCTCTTGAACTTTTGAAAATATCATCTTAGGCTTCCTGAAGATAAGTATCAAAAAGTTCCTCAGATTCAGAGTTGTCTGATCCCAGGTTGGCCATCAGACGTAGGTTGGTCTCTTCAAATGACTCTTCTACCTCCTCTAAAATAGAATCATCCAGATCTTCCTACGTGGCCATGTGTCCCTTCTTCTTCTTAAAGAACTTATTCTTCTGGAAGGGATTCTTCTTAAGCTTGGGATATTGTTCCTTGATATGATCAGGTTGCTTACACTCGTAGCATTGATTTGGCCCTTACCAGATGTAGAGGCTTATTTGTTAAAACTTTCCTTTTTATTTATGAATCCTTGCTTCATTTTGAATCTCCCTTTCTTCTGGAGAATCTTCTTGATCTTCCTACTAACCAGTGCAAGATCTTCATCTTCATCTTCATTCTTGTCTTCAGATACTTCTAAGCTGCATGAAGATTCCTCAACTTGTATGGCTTTCATGGATCTTTGTCTGAAGTTCTTGGCTTTTGAGTTTAGAGCCAAAGACTTCTTCTTGCTAACCTCTTCTCCTATTTCAAGTTTGTGAACCTTAAGAGATCCCAGAAGTTCTTATATCTTTAGGGAGTTAAGATCATTAGCTTCCTGAATAGCAGTAACTTTGGATATCCACTATTTGGGCAAACTCCTCATAATCTTTCTTTTATGGTCCCCACGATCATATACTTTTCCCAGAAATTTGATTCCATTAGTGATTGTTTGGAATTTTCCAAACATTTTATCTAATGACTCATTCTCCTGCATCTTGAACATCTCGTACTGATGAATAAGCATATTGATCTTGGACTGTTTCACGTTGTCAATCCCCTCGTGTGCAGTTGCTAAGGTATTTCATCTCTCCTTGGCAGAGGTGCATCCATGAACCTTCTCATACTCTGGTTTGCTTGAGCACAAACCAAGTATAGTTTTCCTTGGCATTGAGTTGAACTCTTTCCTTCTTTTCTAGCATCCAATCCGCCTTAGGAATGAGTTGATTTCCATATTTTAGCTTGGAATCTCCATCTATGAAAATATCCCATAAGTCAAAGTTGCTTGATTCAATGAAGAGCTTCATCTTGTACTTCTAGTAATGGTAATTTTCACCATTAAAAGCTAAGGGCTTGATGAAAAATGCTCCTTTTGTGATGTAGTGACTAATGCTTGTTAATGGTTCCATCTTATCAGGGTCTTTTCCTTTCACTTGTAAAAGTGCTCAACTTAGAGGCTAGGCTTTGGTACCAACTGTAGAAACATAGGTAAACACAAGAAGGGGGTTGAATTGTGTTTAATTATGAAAACTTTTCATTTTCAGATCGAACGTTCAAAAACAGCTTCTTAAAACTTTCAGACAGGTTTCAAAAGATTGTCTGAAGTGTTTCTCTCTTATCTGAAACATCATACAATAGTTTTTCTTAGATAAAAATACTTTCAAAAGATTAAGTTTCACAATCACTATTTAACCCCTTTAAGGTTAGTGTAAAAATTGGGTTCACAAAGTTAAAGGCTAAGAGAACCTAACATTGAGATTTATCCTGGTTCACTCACTACCATTGTGAGCTATGTCCAGTCCCAATATGAACTCTCTACTGGATTTATCCATTAATCCTTGCAAAGATTACAATTATTCTTTTTCTACAAACCTCTTCAGGCTAAACCAACCAATGCAAGTATTGTTTTCACCTTAGCCTCTTCAGGATCAACAAGAGGAATGAATATGAGCTTGAACTTCAGATAAGTTCTAATTCTAGTGTGTACAAAGAATAATTGTATTTAGATACAGGATATGAAGGTTAAATTGTACAAAGTATGGATCAGAGTATATGCAACAAAACTTCTGGCGTTCAAGCTCTTAGAAAATAATGTATTTTGTTCTCTTTTGATCTTGAATGAACACACACACACACACACACACACACATATATATATATGCTTCAGGATCTTCTCTCTCCAGAGTTATCCGTTTATAAATAGCATTAAATACGTTGAAGCCATTGTAAGATAATCTGATATCTGGGGGCGAGGATGTAGCGTTGTTCTAAACAATAGCAGTGTTGCAGAGCAGGTTTCCATATTTGTTCTTCACTTTTGAAAGCTTCCCAAAAAGTTGTCTTTTGTCTTTTTTTTCTTCAGCAAAGTCTTCTTGTGTAAGCCAGAGTAGCTTTGACTTTTGCAGAGTCTAAAATGTCAGCTCCTCAAATAGACTTTGTATTCAAACTGGTAGAGCTCTTCAGATTGTGTAAAGACTTCAGACACTCTTCTCGTCTGAAAGTTTTTGATACCTTTATCCAAAATATATAAAGTGCAGAAATTATATTTTCTATAATAATTGCACTCAGTTTGTTATCATCAAAATTTGTAATGAAGAGTCTTAAGATTTTTAAGTCTTGAGACTCAACAGCAATAACAGGAGATTTCGACTCAGGTACGATATCTAAAATAATTAAGTTATGTCTAAACACACTCGATTTTACACTTTACTTTATTGAGCTAGCATATTTAGTTTTATTTTTCAGTTTTTTATCAGCGAATAATAGAAGATAATAATGTGATTAGAAATATTATTAATATAAAAAATTAAATTAAATAATTTAAAAATTAAATAAATGTAGAAGTAACATTGCATCATTTATTGAACTCAATTACTTTAAAAAAATATTTAGATAAATAAAAATAAATTAAATGAAGATGTGGATAAATAAATAAATAAATAGAAGAATTTTTTTTTGTAACAATAAATAAATAAATAGAAGAATATGAATATATGATAGGTATTATTTTTAATAAATTAATTTTAATTATGTTGAGAAAACGAAATTATTTAATTTGGGTTACCTGTGCAAAATCTGTTATTTTTATTCTTTTTTATTGCTAAGAACTCTCTAAGCATAGTTGCTTCCACAAGCATCTGCTTCTTAAAATTAAGCACTCCCCCTGCAACGGTTTTCTCCTCCAATGGGTGCAAAGTTGCTTCCCATAGTTCTTAAAATTAGGAACTAGCTAAGCACTCCCCATTAGAGATGCTCTTACAGATTAAAAAAATATAACTTGTTATTTTCAATAATATAAACTTTATTAAGTGGCGTAACACATGTACAAATTAAACTCGAAAAATTGTTTTGATGTAGAAGTTAAAATATTCATTTAATTTATATATTATATTTTTAGTAATATTGGATTTTATTCTCTGAATTCATTTAATTCCTATAATTTGAATTATTTAAAATCGTCCTTTTAGTCTTTAAATAGTTTAAAATTAATATATTTTATTTTTATTTGTAGTATAGTTATAATATACTATGTAAATTGTTTCATATTGAATATTATAAATACCATTTCACGTTTTCAAAATTACAAATACATTCTTAAATTGTTTAAACTACAAAGATAAAATTAAATTTATAGTGAAAATACAAGATCAAATGATTTATTTAATCTAAAACTAATATATTTTGTTTAAAGTATCCAACACTTAAAATTTAATTAGTGTTTAAAATTTAATAGTAGTAATAACAATAATACATTACCGATGAATTATAATAACTTATAACATTTCATTGTATGTAATAAATATAGAATTAATTGCATGGTTGAAGTGAAATTTACAACTCTTCTATAAATATTTAGTTAAAACAAAAAATAATGAATAAAAATACTTAAGAATTCAAAATTTAAAATTCATTTAGTATTTTGTGATAAATTAAGATTATTAACTTTGTATATATTTAGTATATCCAACTTAAATACTTTGAACAAGACATCTCTACCTTATAAATATGAAAAAGGATAGTTATGCAATAAAGTGTACAACATATTTTGTAATTAAGAGTGAGAAAGAAAGAAAAGACAGAAATATGGGATGTAATGAATAATGTTATAAAGAGGAATAGGAAAAAATGAGATAAAATAATGTTTTAAAAAATATTATATAAATTTTTGTAATCTAGACAACTTTTCTTTGACTAGACCAAAACAATAAATTAATTAAAATATGCACTAGTTAACACGGACATTATGTTACCTTAATTCTTTTTCTGAAAAAAAAAGTAATATAACTAATCACGGCAAAATATAGTAGCAAAAATATAATAAACATAAAAATACTTTTAAGTCCTTGTTGGGAATCAGTCTTTCTTGTTTATCAATGCAAGCATACACTATTGTAAAGACCTGTGCAAGACACGAATTACATAAGGATCCTGTGGTTGTTCGAAAGAGAATGACCAAATACACACTGATTGTGGCAGAGATATCAATGATCCATCACAATCACAAATAAGAGAACTAGCTTCAATGGCTGGTCCAATATTTCAGAACTGAGTGTACATAACTGTAGGTGCTGCATTCCAAGCTTTGACCTGCTAGAATACTAAGCCATTTTACCATTTAGAAAACCATATGCATGTGGCTAACCCCTAGATACCGGAGCACTTCAAAGTCCAAGGCAACCTTCATGTCCTGTATGATAATTAATCCGAAGTTTCTTGCAGCCTATACATTGTGATTTCCTGTTGCTTAAAATAACGCCTGTCCTCGTCATCAACCAACACAAGATTTAAAAAGTACTTCACACTAAATTTGTTATTAATATTGTGATGAGTTGGTGTCAGCTCGTAAGGACTGAGGAACAGTCTGATTGGGATTGATTCACCTGAAAAAATTTCACACATCAGCCATTGTATTTTTGTGAGTATATTGAAATTATGCTTGTTTCAGCTCATGACTATAATTCATTCACTATGTGCATAATCTGTGAACAAGATATTTTTAGTAGATAAAATGTCTTTTGTGTAGGTGAAATCTATGCATAATACATCTGTATTCTGTAGTAGGACAACTTTTGCCTTAAGCACTCGGCCTTTCTAACTGCCAGCGAATGAGAGAATACAATGCAGTCTTTCTTCCATGTTTTTTTCGTTTGGCATTTGTTACCTTTGGTTTAAGGTTTTTCATCTGTGTTTTAAAATGCAAAATCAATAAAATACATTTTCTCTTATCAACTCTTTTTTTTTTTTTGTGGTAGCATATGTTAGAGTCCCATATTGCTTAGAGATAAAGCCAAATTATAGTATATAAGCCTTGGGCACTCCTCACCCTATAAGCTAGCTTTTGGGTTGAGTTAGGCCCAGGTTCAAAATCTAAGATGGTATCAGAGCCTATCCTAGATCCGTCATTATTGGGCCCCCACTCCTTGATGTGTCCACGCTCCAGATGTCCAGCCCTGGGCGTGAGGGGGTGTATTGGAAAGTCCCACATTGACTAGTGATAAGACCATTTAATAGTTTATAAGTCTTGGGCAGTCCTCACCCTACAAGCTAGCTTTTGGGGTTGAGTTAGGCCCAGGTTCAAAACCTAAGATGGTATCAGAGCCTATCCTAGATGATTTGTTGTTATTGGGCCGCCACCCGTATAGATGTCCACGCTCCAGATGTCCAGCCCTGGGCATGAGGGGGTGTTTTAGAGTCCCACATTGCTTAGAGATAAGGCCAAATTATAGTATATAAGCCTTGAGCACTCCTCACCCTATAAGCTAGCTTTTGGGTTGAGTTAGACCCAGGTCCAAAATCTAAGAGCATATACAAAAGTTTTATGAATGTCTATTGTGAGATCCCTACTTTAAATTTAAGATATTATAATTTAATGAAAAAATATATATCTTTAGATGTCAATAACTATACAAGATGTCCACTTTATCCAAACCAATGCGGAAACATAGATAATATATATAAGCTATTATATTGTCAAAACAGATATGAAAGTAGAATCGTAGAAATTATCAAAAAGATATGTTTTAATCATCCAGTGTCTGCGTTTACCTACCTCTGACAGGAGCGCCATCCATCAATTCAAATTTAGCCAATGTTTCTGTCTCAACATGAGTGCTGGTCCCTGATCCTGTTGATTCTCGACGCCTAATCTCAAGATCCATGTTTTTTATCTTGATTCTCACAAGGAGAAAGTATATCTTGCCAATGATGACATCTTTCAGATGATACCTGAAAAGTTATAAGCCAAATAAGTATTTACAATTCTTTTTCCCTTTCAGATATAAAATATAGATACACATATTAGTACAATGTTCTCTTCCAAGCTGTGAATACATCATTCTACAGTTTTAATTTACAACAAAAACATTTTTAGTGCAGATATTTTCGAACATATTTAGGAATGCTGAATTGCATCTATTTCCCAGATCCAGTTATAATCAACATATGACAGATTGATAGTTGAGTTGAAATAGCAAATTTATAGGCATATGAAAAAAAATAAGATAAACTGATTAAAATTTTCAAATTCCAAGCTATACACAGAAATAAATTTGGATATAAGTTGGCACCTGAATAAGACTATTAATCTGCTAAAGACTTGAAAAAGTTTTTCCAATCATATAGCCAATGAATACATTAACTTACTTGCTTTTGTTGTATTCGAACTCAATATGTAGACAATCTTCAATACCAACCTCCATCTGCACAAGAAATAACGTTATGCTAAATATAATGTAGATTGGAGAGAACTAAAAGCAGCCAGTGACAAAGTTGTGAGGAAATTTAACTACATGTAGAAATGATCAACGATCCAACTTCATTTTACAATTGCTCTTGGGACATTGGTTTTTTAATTGAACAAAAGTGCGGTGCATAAGTCACTGTCACACACAGCTAACATGGTGGCAGTGAATTTATATTAGACAGAATTTAATTCAAATATTATGCTAATGAACTCACCTTGATGCTATTGTTAATCGACGGAGAGGGGGAATAGTTGTGTACCTGTTCAATGATGATAAAAACAGATTATAAATAAAAAATATATAACCAGGTGACATGGGAACATCGTCAAAACCATCAAATATTTCTAGATCAATTTTACTTACAAATTACAAATCAAGTGATGCATTAAGAGGATATATATTTAAACGGTAAAGATTATAGGTGTGATAAGAGATACAATTCCTTTTTGGGAATGGGGAATAACATACTCATCTGTAGTTCTGTACTATAAGTGTGCTTTACAGATATATCCAACACAATACGCATCAAATGCATGGTGGTACTGTGGTCTGATAAAATAGATTTCTACTCTATCTCTCATTAACTCTCTTTCTCTGTGCCTATATATATATATAACCAAAACATACCACAAAATCTTGGTACTCTACTATGCTTCCTGCATAACCTCGACTGATGGTTACTTTCAAGACATACCTGAAAATTGCAAACGCATAAATCATCACTCAGTACCACATTCAAAATTCCTGACCTAATATTTTCAAAAAAGAAAATAGAACACAGAATATGAATTTCTCCGTCAGCAATCAAATATGCAATAATTTACTCTTATATCACAAATACAAACATGACAATGTGACAGGAAATTCCAATATGATCAGACTGGATCTGTGGATAAAGATCCAAAGCCTTGGGAATTCTATGTTAGAAGGGAAAAGAAAGCAGACAATTGAGTCAGTTAGGCTAGGAGGACAGTTATGTGTGTTTTATGTTATTGTGTGACAGTTATTATCAGTTAGTGTCTTTTATGGTTATATGTATGGTGTGGCAGTTATTATGAGTGTGAATAATTTTCTGATTGTATGTTTAAGAGAGGAAAACTTTCTGTTAGGGCTTAGCCTGTGAATTCTGTTGTTGAACTCTAATTAAGTTTTCATCCAGAATTTCTGTCAACAAAAACTATCCTACTTGTTTGTGTTAACTCTTGGGTCTAACATTTGGTCTCACCTTCCGGATGCCCTCAACGAAGATGGACTCAAGAGTGGTAGGTGAAGCTAATGGAACAACTTTGTAAATTGAATGAAGAGATCCAATTCGAACCACCATGATGGATTGAAAACAAAGGGAAACTCTATGGAGGAAATGTGAAGAGATTTTGATGAGATGAAGAAGATTGACAGTTTGGACGAGATGCGACGTGTTCAAGGAGTTAGTGAAACAAAAGGGGCTTGAGATTGCAAGTGGAGATGCAGGGAGTTCCAGCCATTTTAGAACTTCTGTACATCGTGAAACAACAGGACCCGGATCGTCTCTGGTTTTAAAAAAACTAGACGAGATCTCAGCCGTCCAAATTTTTACTATTCGGATTAAACAAAAAAAAAAACGTAATATAAAAATTTACAACCGTTAAATGGCCACTGCACCTTCTCCAGTACTGGAGAGGATCTCGGCCCGAAACAACACCCAAAGGTGCAGATTCAACTACCCATGAAGAAGGTTCATTTGAAGCATTGAGGAAGGTTGAGTTGCCCAATTTTGATGGGAATGATCCAATTGGTGGCTGTCTAGGGCTGGAAATTTTTTTTAAATTCAAAATACCAAACCAGAATTGAAAGTACCACTATCTTTTGTACGTATGAAGGGTTTCTGCAGTACTGGTTTACATATTTGAATAAGAAATTGCCGAATCTGGATTGGGAAGCCTTAAAAATTGAATTGCTTAAGAGATTTTCAAGCAATGCTACTGGAAATGCATGTGAACAACTTTCTGCAATTCATCAAACAAGTTGGATTGAATATTATATGCAACATTTTGAGAGTTTTGGCACAATTTACCAGAAATTCCAGAGGAGTAAGCTTAGGGTTATTTGATGGAAGGCTTGAGTGATGTGATTCGGAGGGAGGTGAGAACTCATGACCCACAGGATGTGCCAAGGGAGATCTTCCTTGCCCGTTCGATTGCTAATAAATTAATTGGAGAAGCTATGGGTTTTGTTCCTGAAAAAATTCAACGGTTATTCTTCCATGTGTCACGAACCAATTTTGCAGGGGCAATTACAGGTCGTTCAAAATGAGCAGTTATGAGTGTGATTCTGCAAGGACAGGTTAGATTGCTGTTTCTGGGTATAACCCATTGAATTCAGGCTTCAACAAAGTCCAAGACCAATGATCTATTCCATTTCAAACTTTTAAAACAGGGGCGTCAATTGCTAAACCATCAACTGCCAACTCTACTGCAAGTAATCAATAGATTACAGAATTCAGAAATAGGGGCATTAGACATTTGCCCTATCAGGATTATTTTCGGAGAAGAGAGGAAGGGAATTGTTTCCAATGTAGTCAACAGTTTGGGCCATTGCATCAGTGTCCAGAAAGGAAACTTAGGGTGTGTTTGAAAGTTTGGAGGGAAGGGGAAGGGAAGGGTTAGGAGGGGAAGGGAGGGGAAAGAGCTTTGTTGCCTAACTACACTCACAAACACAAAGGTGGGAAGGGTTTCATATAAACCTATCCCTTCCCCTTCATTTTCTAACTTGCAAACACACCCTTAGGGTGTTGGTCTGGGGTGAAGTCACGAGTCTACGAGTCAAGTCTACAGGAGCTCCACGAGTTTGCGTAGACTCGAGTTTGACAACCTTGGATGAAAATGATGAGGATGTAGGAGATGGAAAAATTGAAGTGGCTGAATTTAATGAAGCTAATAAGGGCCATGAGCCAAAAGTAGATACAGCAGAATGTAATGTCCTTGATCTTCCATTTTTCTCATTAAATGGATTTTCAAGGCCAAAAGACATGAAGATGATGGGAACTATTGGAGATAATTCTGTTATTGTGATGGTGGACAGTGAGGCAAGTCATAATTTCATCCCAGAATAGGGCACCGCAACTTGGTCTTCCAATTACTGAAACCAGTTTTTTTGTTGTGAACCTAGGTGTTGGGAATCAAATTTCCTCAACTGGTATGTCAAAACAACTTGAATTGTGTGTGAATGGCATTCCAATTATTGCAGATTTTCATTTGTTTTCTCTTAGGTGTGTGGATGTGATTTTGGGTGTATCTTGGTTGGAGACCTTAGGAGAGTTAAAGGTCAACTGGTGAATTTTATGTATGTCATTTGATCAACATGGGAAGAGGATGAAATTGCAAGGGGATCCTCCATTATGTAAATTGCAGATTTCTCTAAAATCCCTACTTAAAGAATACAAGGTGGAGTTTATGGGTTTTGTTGAAGCCATGGAGTTTTCTGCCAAAAACAGAATTGCAGCAGCCCATACAACACACTTTTAGGCATAAATTTGGGGAGATTGCAGAATCGGTGTTGTCTAATAGATAAGAAAAATAAATGACAACATTGCTTGGAAGAATTTGAAGATGTATTTCAGATTCCACAGGGCCTGCCTCCTATCCAAGAAAGTGATCATGTCCTTCCATTGGTTCCAATTACTAGCCCTATTAATGTGAGGCCATATAGATATGCTCATTCCTAGAAGAATGAGAAAGAACGCTTGGTGGATGAAATGTTAGACAGGTATTATTAGACCTAGTACTAGTCCTTAGTCTAGCCTCGTCTTACTAGTAAAGAAGAACGATGGAAGTTGGAGATTTTGTGTGGATTATCGTGCCCTTAATAACGCAACAGTACCAGACAAATACCCCATTCCAATCATAGAAGAGTTGTTGGATGAGTTATGTTGAGCCAAATATTTTTCTAAGACTGATTTCAGTTTCAGTTACCATCAAATTAGGAGGAGGACTGGAGATATTCCTAAGACGGCCTTTAGAACACAGCATGGACATTATGAATTTTTAGTCACACTCTTTGGTTTGACTAATGCACTTGCAACTTTTCAAGCTACAATGAATTCAGCCTACAAGCCTTATTTAAGGTCTGTCTTGGTATTTTTTTTTATGATATTCTTATTTATAGTAAAGCTTGGCAGGATCATTTATTGCATGTAAAGATGGTGTTAATATCTTAAAGAAGCAACATCTCTTTGCAGATTAAAAAATTGCAGTTTTGGGAGAACTTCTGTGGCTTATCTGGGACATATAATTTCCTTTGAGGGCATGGCAATGTATCAAGATAAAATTACAAGTATTGTACAGTGATCTATTCCAAAATCAATGAAGGAAGTAAGAGGGTTCTTGGGATTAACTGGTACTACCGGAGGTTTGTGAAGGATTATGGCAAATTGGCAAGACCACTCACCAATTTATTGAAGAAAGGAGTCTGTGTGGACAGACGAAGCAACTGCTACCTTTGAAAAATTAAAACAGAAGATGGTCATTGCTCCAGTCTTACAATTACTGGATTTCTCTAAGACTTTTGCTATAGAGTGTGATGCATCTGGTTGTGGATTGGCGTTGTTCTTGTTGAGTTTGAAATTCTGTGACTAAACAGTCTACACAAGCTTGTATTTATATGCTATACAGTATTAATTACAATAGGAATGTGATGCTAAATCTAAGGCCTACAAATAAGTAACTGCTAACAAATATACTGCTGAGAATCTGTAACAGCTATTCTAAAAAAGACATGTGACTAATGTGATTAATTCTAACACTCCCCCTCAAGCTGGAGCATATATATCATATGCACCAAGCTTGTTACAAATATTTTCAACCCGAGGTCCCCTAAGAGACTTAGTAACCATCCAACTGATCATTAGAGCCAACAAAATCAGTAGTGATTTCTCCTGAAAGAACTTTCTCTCTTACAAAATGACAGTCAATCTCTATGTGCTTGGTTCTTTCATGGAAAACCGGGTTGGAAGCAATATGTAGTGCTGCTTGATTGTCACAAATTAGTTTCATCTCCTTGAAATCTCCCAATATGAGTTGTTGGAGTAATTGTCTCAGCCATGTAAGTTCACATGTCGTTGCTGCCATAGCACGATATTCTGCTTCTGCACTTGATCTGGCAACTATATTTTGCTTCTTGCTCCTCCATGAGATTAGATTACCTCCAACGAAAACACAATATCCTGAAGTGGATCTTCTATCTGATGGTGAACCTGCCCAATCAGCATCTGAATAGGCAACTACTTTGGTGTTACCTTTGTTCTCATAAAGTAATCCTCTACCTGGTGCACCCTTGATATACCTTAAAATGCGAATGACGGCGTTCCAATGACTATCACAAGGAGCATTTAGGAATTGACTTACTACACTTACAACAAAGGTAATGTCAGGTCTGGTTACTGTAAGGTAGTTAAGTTTGTCGACCAGACGTCGGTATCTACCCGGGTCTTTCAGTGGCTCCCCTGACCCGGTAGTAACTTGACATTGGGATCCATAGGAGTATCACTTGGTCGGCAATCTAGCATCCCAGTTTCCTCAAGTATATCAAGAGTATATTTCCGCTGGGTGATAGCAACACCTGTCTTTGACTGAGCAACCTCAATCCCCAGAAAATATTTCAGAGGACCCAAGTCTTTTGTCTGAAAATGGGTGGACAAATGTTGTTTAAGTCGATGGATGCCAACCTGATCATTACCTGTAATGATAATATCATCAACATAAACAACCAGGTAGAGACAGGTGGTTGGTGAGGAATGCATAAAGAAGACAGAGTAGTCAGCTTCACATTTGGTCATGCCAAACTGTTGGAGAACAGTGCTAAACCTCCCAAACCAAGCACGGGGAGATTGTTTCAAACCGTAGAGTGAGCGGCGTAGTCGGCAAAAAGTCAGAAGCGCCACTAGCAATGAAACCTGGTGGTTGTTCCATATACACCTCTTGTAACTCGCCATGTAAGAAGGCATTTTTAATGTCTAATTGATGGAGAGGCCATTGATGGATAGCAGCCATAGCAAGGAATAGTCGAACAGAGGCAATCTTGGCTACTGGAGAGAAAGTATCGCCATAGTCGAGACCAAAAATTTGTGTATATCCTTTGGCCACTAAGCGGGCTTTTAAACGGTCAACTTTTCCATCAGGCCCAATTTTGACTGTATAGACCCATCGACAATCAACTGTTGTTTTGCCATCAGGTAAGGGAACCAAGTCCCAAGTACCATTGGAGTGTAAAGCAGCCATTTCATCCACCATTGCCTGTCGCCAGCCCGGATCAGACATAGCTTCTCCTGTAGTTTTGGGAATAGACACAGAATCCAAAGAGGACACAAAAGCAGAATAGGAAGGAGATATTCTATCATAATTCAAATGACAAGCATAAATAGGATTAGGATTCCGAGAGGACTTGGTACCTTTGCGCAATTGCAATGGGAAGTTCCGGTGCAGGATGCGGAGCAAGAGAGTCCGGTGGAGCAGGAAATGAGTCTTGAGGAGGATGAAAGTCTGGACCAATTGGTTGCGGGCGAGGCCTCCTTTGATAAGTGCGAAGAGGAGGGACAATGACAGGGGTAGGGGCAATATTAAAAGAAGGTTGAGTAGGAAAAAGGGTATTACCGGGATCGTGACTTGTCGGGAACAGAAGAAAAGAATGGACGAGTCTCAAAAAAGGTTACATCAGCTGAGACAATGTATCGACCAAGGTCAGGAGAGTAACAACGATAACCTTTCTGCATCCGGGAGTAGCCGAGGAATAGACACTTAAGTGATTTGGAAGCAAGCTTATCTTTCCCTGGAGTAAGGTCATGGACAAAACATGTGCATCCGAAGACGCGAAGAGGAAGAGAATAAAGGTCTTGCTTAGGATACAATATAGAATGTGGTACCTGGTTATCTAGAACTGAAGAAGGCATACGATTGATTAAGTAGCATGCAAGGAGAATGGCATCCTCCCAGAAACGAAGTGGTACATTGTTGTGAAGAAGCAACGTACGAGCTGTTTCAACCAAGTGCCGATTTTTCCTTTCAGCGACACCGTTTTGTTGAGGGGTATGAGCACATGATGTCTGATGGATAATTCCCTGTGAAGTAAAAAAGGATTGAAATTGTGTAGACAGATATTCACGAGCATTGTCACTTTGCAATATTTTGATTTGTGTTCCAAATTGTGTTTGTATTTCTGAAAAGAAAGCTTGGAAAATTGAGAAAACATCTGATCGATTTTTCATGAGGAATACCCAAGTGCAACGAGAAAAATCATCAATAAAAGTAACAAAATAATGATAACCCAAACACGAAGTAACACGACTAGGACCCCAAATATCTGAATGAATTATATGAAATGGAGAGACAGCTCATTTATTGACTCTGTTGGGAAAGGAACTTCTGACATGTTTTCCAAACTGACACGACTCACATTCTAGTGTGGACACTTTAGACAGGCTAGGAACCATAAGACGCAACTTGGGAAGGCTAGGATGTCCTAAACGTTGATGAATGAGATGGGTATACTCAACTGCTGAACACGCAACGGGAGGTACTGAAAGGTGATACAATCCTTGAGACTCATGTCCTACTCCAATCGTATGTCCAGTACTCCGATCCTGCACAAGAACAGAATTATTTGCAAAGGTAACAGAGTAAGGTAAAGTACGCGTAAGTTTACTGATGGAGATCAAATTAAATGGACAGCCAGGAACATAAAGAACAGACTCCAAGGAAAGTGTGGGAAGGGGGTTAGTCTGGCCAATACCCTTTACTTTGGTTTGGGAGCCATTAGCTAAAGTAACACTTGGGAGTGTGTCCATATAAGTAAGCTGAGAAAATAGAGATTTATTACCAGACATGTGATCAGAAGCACCTGAATCAAGAATCCAAGAGGAAGACTGAGAGACAAAGGCAACAGGATTACCAATATGAGCAACATAAGCAACAGGTATAGTGGATTGCATAGCAGCAGCAACGTGCTCGTCATAGGGGATTAAAGGGTCATTTGTAAAGCTGACAGCAAAGGTGTCCGATGAAGAAACAGTCGCACTCATGATCGGAGGCTCGGAGGAGATGAAAAGCACACTGCAGGGAGTGGATTAGGACCAAACAGAGGTAGAACGGCCTCCTTCGGTGGTCGCTGGCGTGAAACAGTGGCTGGAATGTAAGAGACGCGCTCAGACGCGCCGGCGCGTGCGGAAAACGCGCAGAGAAAGGTGACGGCGCGTGCGGCGGCGACTGGTGGCGGGGCTTCGGATTCCGGGTCGTCGGCAGTGTCTGGGTCCGGTGGTGGTGGCCGCCGGGAGTGGGTAGCACCGGAGAGGGAGCAGCTGGTTAGGGCACAACTGTTTGGGAAAAAAAAAGGAAAAGGGCCACTGGAAAGATAGCACAATGGAGTCCCTAGGATCTTCCAGCTCTTGATACCATGTTGAGTTTGAAATTCTGTGTGACTAAACAGTCTACACAAGCTTGTATTTATATGCTGTACAATATTAATTACAATAGGAATGTGATGCTAAATCTAAGGCCTACAAATAAGTAACTGCTAACAAATATACTGCTGAGAATCTGTAACAGCTATTCTAAAAAAGACATGTGACTAATGTGATTAATTCTAATAGTTCTTATGCAAGAGGCTC
The DNA here is from genome assembly GCA_026901365.1 of Sesbania bispinosa. Taxonomy (NCBI): domain Eukaryota; kingdom Viridiplantae; phylum Streptophyta; class Magnoliopsida; order Fabales; family Fabaceae; genus Sesbania; species Sesbania bispinosa. The sequence continues at coordinate 506,833 of QLOH01000584.1, forward strand.
AACCCACAGCATTCTATAGTAAGGCATTATCTGCTCAAGCTTTATTGAAGTCTACTTATGAAAAGGAATTGATGGCTTTGGTATTAGCTATTCAGCATTGGCAACTGTACTTGTTGGGGATAAAATTTGTGGTCTATACTAATCAGAATAGTTTGAGACACTAGAGCAAAGAGTCACTACTCAAAATTAGCAAGATTGGATTGCCCCGTTAAGGTATCAATTTGACATTATCTACAAGCCAGGAAAAGAGAATCAAGCTACTGATACATTGTCTAGAGTGGAAAAGGGAGAGTCGTTGGCTTTGACAAAACCAATATGGTTGGATGTAGTCAAGTTGCAGCAAGAGGTTCAAGCTGATCCAGATTAAAAAACATAATTTCTGCCCTTCAACGTTGCTAATGCTCGGCCCAGTTATACTTTGGAACAAGGGAAAGTATTTTATAAAGGGCAAGTAGGCATTCCTTCTAATTCGGCTTGGATTCCTATATTAATAGATGAATCATGAATTTCACTCAACTCCTATGGGTGGTCATTTGGGTGCATACTGAACTTACAAAAAACTAGCAGTAGTGACCAAATGTGTTGCAGCTTGCAAAATTTGTCAACAGAATTAATATCAAGCCATGGCACAAGCGGGATTTCTTCAGCCCCTTCCCACTCCTAAGGCCATATGGGATGACATTAGCATGGATTTCATTACAGGACTTCCTTGCTCAAAAGGATTTGATGCCATCTTGGTGGTTGTGGATTTCATTTTATTGAACCATCATTTTTCTGCTCATATTGTGGCTGATCTTTTTGCTAAAGAAGTAAGGAGATTGCATGGAGTACCAACCTCTATAGTCAGTGACCAAGATCCCACTTTGATCAGTAGATTTCAGCAAGAGTTCTTCAAGTTACAAGGGACTAACCTTCATATTATTTCAGCTCACCACCCTGAAACAGATGAGCAAACTGAGGCGCTGAATAGAGGATTGGAGACTAATTTACGCTGCTTTGCATCAGAACAACCTAGACAGTGGACTTTTTTATTCCATTGGGCAGAATATTGGTATAACACCACATTTCAGGGAGTGACTGATTTTACTCCTTTTGAATTGGTTTATAGGAGAAAGCCCCCAACACTAATGTGTTTTATGCCAGATGAGAGTCTAGTGGAGGCTGTGGCAAATGACTTGATGGATTGAGATGAGGTTCATAGACAGCTTACATATCACCTACATCATGCTCAAAAGTGCATGTGCCAACAATCATAGGAGAGATATAGTATTTGAGGTTGGAGATTGGGTGTGAATCCTAAATTGGCTGCAGGGTATTTTGGCCCTTTACAAATTGTGGCTAAGGTGGGAGATGTGGCATACAAGTTACAACTTCCTAAAAGGTCCATAATTCACCCCATTTTTCATGTATTCCAACATAAAAAGGCTATGGGACAGCATCTTGTCCACCCATCTTCACCAGCGGGCCTTGAAGTGGACGGGGTATCCTTTGAACAGGAAGAAATTCTTAACTCAAGACTCAACCAGAAATGATCAACCTATTTCTCAGGTTCATGTGAAATGGACTTCTCAACCAGTAATTGAAGCTACTTGGGAAGATGTCAATGTTAACAAAGGACAATTTCCTCATTTCAGCCTTGAGGGCAAGGCTACTTCTGCACCGGGGAGCATTCATAGGAAATTCCAATATGATGAGACTGGGTCTGTGGATAAAGACCCAAAGCCTTGGAAAGTCTATGTTAGAGGGGAGAAAAAACTGACAAGTGAGAAAGTTAGGCTAGGAGGACAGTTATGTGTGCTTAATGTTATTGTGTGGCAGTTATTATCGGTTAGTGTCTTTTATTGTTATATGTATGGTGTGGCAATTATTATTGAGTATGGGTGATTTTCTAATTGTATGTTTGAGAGAGGAAAACTCTCTTATGTATGCCTTAGGCCTATGCATTCTGTTCTTGAGCTCTAATTCTGGTTTCATGCAGAATTTATGTCAATAACACTATCCTACTTGTTTGTGCAAACTCTTGGGTCTAACACAAAGCACTAAAAAAATAACTATTAGCTTACAAGGAGGCATGCATGAAGCTAGACAATGATATGTCAAGCTCTCATTTTGTCATTCATTTATAAAAACTTTAGGAATAAAGTGAAACTATTTTTTATAACGAGTGTAAGGAAAGATATATTGACAACAAGGCAAAAATTATCAAAACAAAAGCCCACAACTATAATTGAAATTTGGACATTCAGCTGAATGTGAACAAGAAATGCCTTAGCAATAAATGCACCATACACAATGATAGAATTCCAATAATAAACTTTGAATCAGTTATTGTGCATGTTGAAATTGCATGATCTTGGTATTCGGTTTGCTGCCATAATAAGTCAGGGAAAAGGGAATGTCCCATAGAGACAGTCAGCAAAATGCACACACACAAAACATTAGATTGGAAGTTCATAGATCTCCAAGAAATCGGACGGTCATACCTAAGCCTCACATTCACCCCGTTATATGTCTCATATGGCATTTCAACAGTTGAAAACTCAAATGGATAAGTTTTCCTCTCGTAGATATCTCCAGGAACATCTAGTTCTCGGACTGAAAAAACACGCCAAGAAATATAATAAGAAACTGAAACTATATACATGAGATAATAAATTATACAAATTTTATTCACCTTTAAGATGAATTATAAAGCAGAATAACAAATGGAGTCTTTATTTTAATTCAAAAGCAAGGATAAGAAAGATAAAGGACTTGTTTGAAACACTTTTTGTTTTCAGGTTTTAAAACTTGTTTCAGAAACTGTTTTATGAATTTGTTTTATGTTATGTTTCATTTATTGCAAAATACATCTTTAGACTGAAAACATCTTTAGACTGTTTTTGTTTTCTGGTTTTAAAAATTAAAAACAATTTTTAAAAACAAAAATCAAACAAGGCCAAAAGTTCTCTTCTCCTCCCCTATAAAGCCCCTACCTATTATATCTCACTTCTTAGCAATATAATTAATTCAATGTAGCACTACAACCATGTAGTAGATTTGCATTCTGAAAAGGAAGTCACTCAATGTTCAGTTACTCACCAAGAGAAGTAAAGTCATAAAAATTCCCTCTGTCAAAATACATCTCTGCATGTTGAAACAAAATGATAAGCAGAAAATATTATCAGTCATGAAGAGAAAATGATATATGGGGCAAACAAATGAGTCTCCGAGAAATAGTCATAATCAATAAACAATCATGTGTTTAATACAAGCTCAGAATGGAATCTTTTCCCCTTCACTGGTCATTAACAAACAAAAATTTAAGACAAAAGAAACAATCCAACAGGCCAACATGCCTGTTAGATAAAAGACAAATAATCAGCTTCAAATATCTTATTCAAAGAATAATTTTAAAAGAATATAATGAATCAAAAAGCTTGAAGTAACAATTGTACTCAAAATGCATAACTGAAATTTAAGGACGAGAAATCATAAATCCAGTTTCATTAAAGGAATATATAGGACAAATATAGCCTGAGTCATAGGGAAATTTTAGGAAATTACTAAATTGCTATAAAATACAATAAGACCTTGCCTTCATTATCATATAATATCTTGACAATATTATTTTTTTTTTCAATAACAATTCACTAGAAAAGCTCTGACTGGCCAAAAAAATGCATGCATCAAATGCAGGTACTAATTAACATCATCCTGCCCACACGGCCATACCTAGTGACAGATAATGCAAATATCACAAGGTTGAATGGAGTATATGAAGAACTAATGCCACATTCAGCTACTTCCTTTTATCACTCCACCAGACTTTAGAAACACATGCCACATTAAATAGATAGAGTGAGTAGTCAAGGACAAACCTATCTGTCCAAGGAGTTCAACTTTTATGCCATTGTGATCAATCTTCTTCCCTTGCATTGGTTCTACTGTAATCTGAACATGACAACAAAATCATAAATATTCAATGCAGTAAGGTTCAAAATACTATATATAGAAAACATTTTAACAAGAACGCATGTTTACGATACACTCAAATATATTAAGAACATTAACAAACAAAATACCTTCCCAGCAATGTTTTCTTGACTATGGAAAAGTGGGACCATAACTGTTTGACCATTCTCTTTTTTCAGTGGAACCTACAAAACCACAAAGTACATCAACAGTAATAAAACACATAAAGTGTATGAGTAACTATTACAATGAAGTGGTAGCAAGCCACATTTTAAAAGATTGACAAGCATTAATAGTCTAATTTAAGTTTAAAGCCAAGTTATAATCTCCGTTCATAACTTTCACATACATCAAGCTTCGCATCATTATTACAGAAGGCACAAGACATAATGTAATAGATACCCTATTCCCCATGAAGAGAGTGGCTCACCTGCTTACGATTTTTCCCATCAGCAAATGTGATTAAGATATTACATGCTGGCTTGAAAGCCCCAAGAAGGTAATTCTATTTTGTTTTTCACCAAAAGGTGGAGGGCGACAATCATTAGCAGAACATGTCAGACAAAGTCAGATGAAAAACACTGTTAGGTAACTAAAACATGAATAAATAAAATAACAAGACTTACCATGCTGTTTACAATTCAATCTTGTTCTACGTCAGTACACAAGTACCTGTGCAATAAAATCTCAATTATCATATCAAAATAGTAAGTATATAGATTCCTAATCCCATATTCTTCTACATCAGAACAAAAGCTTGTGTATCATTGCAGTGATCTCAACGAATCAAAGCTCATATCTGTCTTATCGTAACCCTGAAACATAAATCCAAATAGAATTGGACAGATACTATACTAAGTTCCTGATCATTAAACAATGCCTCATTAAAGTTTACTGTTTGAAACAAACCCATGAAATAACTAACCACGAATTACATGCAAATAGCCTAAAAATGCTAGCTTCCATATCCATAGTTAAATATCAGCTGAATCATCCGAATTAAAATTAAAAAGAAGATGTAGGAGATGAGAAAAACACTTGGAATTATAAAAACTATCGAAATGACGAATCCGCCGCCAAAGAGTGTACAGTAGCGAAAGAAGTGGAATTGGGGCTAGAGAATTTCACATACCAGAGAAGAGAGTCGAAGAAGAGATAGTTCCTATTCCTAAAAGAGGAATCTCAGGTGCAAGATGGATTTCCCGGCGAAACCAAAAAGAAGAACAGCTTCGTCGGATCGGGAGTTGATTTTCACGGTTAACAGCGACAGACCAAATGACTTTTGCCTCGTGGCTCTGCAACAGCAACAGCAAGCACTTACTCCCGTGAGAGGCACGTGATGATGGTGGAGTTTTCTTATCACTTTTTTTTCTTTTTTTATTTACACATTTTTTATTTTTTATATATAATAAATGATTAATTATATTTTATGTTCCAATTAGGTTTTAGGGAAATTGATTGTGAAATCATTTTTTTAAATAATGTTTTTAATATTTTGCAGCTAAAAGACTTTTAAGATTTTTATAAAATTTGAATTTTAATCATTTTATTTTATTGGGAAAGAATGTAACTTATTTAATATTGAATGAATCCTTATTAGTAATTTTAGATAGTTTTTTAAATCAAAAACTAGCATAATTACTTTGCATCAATATGCTTACTTGAAGATTGCAATATCATGTGTGTATTGATTAAAAAAATGGGTTTAAGAAATGCATCCTGAAATGTCATTTTATTTTTCTTAAATAAAAGGAATATAAATAATCTACTTTTCTATTCATTTAATCCCCGAATAAAAATAGGATGCCTCAACTAAAAAAAATAAGAAAAAAGTGTTAATTTTAAAGAAATAAAAAATTAAAAATACAAGAAAAAATAAAAAGATTTCAATAGAATATAAATTTTTTATTTCTCTATTTTTTATATACATTCTACATCTTTTTTATTTTTTAATCTTTCTTCCCACGTTTCATCATATCTTTTTTTTTCTAGTTCCACACTCATAAAAACTCTTCATGTATTTCAATATTTTAACATGAAAAAGATTAGAAGATTTCAACTATTCTCAAATGAATAATGCTATATAACTATATGAGATAGACCTACTTCAACCGAGTTAGTTTTATATCGGTGACTAAAGGGCTATAGCAAACATCAATAAATTATGGCTGAGAATTACATGAGAATAAAAACCATTGCCAAGCAAGTTTCATTTAAGATGAAGTCAAGACCAATTTGCAAGCAACATTATGTTGATGTGTTGACCTTCTGATGAGAAACATAGTCATGGTATTTCCTAGATTCATGATTCATTCACCTTCCTCCAATGCTGATGAGGTTTACTGCAGTGTGAAAATGTTCTAGACGATATTTTGAACTTGATGTCAAGACTAACGCACAAAGCCTCCTAGTGGAATTAAAAATGGGCCTAATGCCAATACTCGTTCGAAGTTTGGGTTAAGCAGAGTGCAGGTGACTTCACTATAGTTTGGTTTATCAATTTCATCTAGTCAAAAAGGCAACAAGTGTTCTTTGTCTGCAATTATGATAAGTAAAAAGTGAGGAATTAAAATTAAGAATTGAAATTGTGACTTAACGTGTGTTTAGTTCATTAAGTGAGAGGGTCATTTTTTAAGTTGTTCAAAAACTCATAAGAAGGGTTGAAATGTCATCATAAAAAAAAAAATTCTCGAACCTATGTAAATTAATATTTTTACTGATTTTTTACTCGAGTGTAAATTTGGCAATCCACTACTAGAAATTCGCAAATTAGTCGTCGCTACCAGAGAAAAACCGTCACTACCAGGTAATTAGTGACGGCTTAGCGACGGCCACACGGACATCGCTAATGGACGTCGTTAATATGCTCGTCATTAATACAGGAGCAACGAGCAAAAGCAATCGTCGTCATGCTGAAGTATGTCATAACGTCAAATGACCAAAGGGTTGTTGCTAAGCCGTCACTATATGGTGACGACTACGGTCGTCGCTAATAATTTAATTATTTTTTATTTTTTTAACTAGTGACGGCCACGACCGTCGCTAATAATTTAATTATTTTTTTATTTTTTTAAATTAAATTTACGATTTTATATTTAATTTTATTTTAATTTACAGTTTAATCATTATAGAAATTTAATTTTTATTTATTTTAAAAAATTTATATCATATTTATTAACGATCTAAAATATAAACAAAAATAATAAATAATATATAAAAATACCCATGTAGAAAAAAAAAATATATATATATATATATATAAACAGTACATATAAAATCTGTACACAACGTAATGTCAATAAAAAGAAAAAAAAATGGCTAATGGCGACGACGCTACTGAGATGGTGGGCCATGATCATCATCGAGGGTAGGGATGTCAACGGGGCGGGGCGGGGTGCGGGTAGTACCTACCCGTATAGGTACCCGCTAAAATTAACGGGTACCCATGCGGGTAATGGGTATCCGTGGGTATTCACGGGTACCCATTAATGTTTAAGAATTTAAATTTTATTAAAAAAAATAGAGGAGATGTTATATAATAAATTATAATATCATACTATATATATATAAACAATCATTATATAATACCATTACATGTTAATATATTAAAAATATTATCAAAAATTAATATAAAATAAATTATATCTCATCATAAAATAATAAAAAATCTTAATATTCAAATACATTTAATAGAAAAATATGTTTTAATGAGTATGCGGGTAGTATAATATCCGTCCCCACCCATTTAATAAATATGCGGGTACCCATTGCGGGTATATCCGCGGGTGCGGGTTTTTTTGACATCCCTAATCGAGGGGCTAGTCATACAAGTCGTCGTCGTAGTGCGGGTGACACTGGTAGAAGCCCCTATGCTGCGGCCATCCAGCATTGTCTGCAGCCGTTGTCGGAGCCGTGCGAAGTCCTCCAACCGTGCTTACACTGACTAACACCGATTAGTCCTCTCATTAGCTTGGCTGGCCTGCAGCTTTGCTTCGATGAGCTCCTGCCTCAGTGCCTCCTCGGACAAATGTCGAGACCCGTCACTACTGCTGGTATGGGCCCGAGACTCCTGAGTGAGACTGGTCACACCAGGTCGAATGTTGCTTGACAAGTCCCCGGTGTCATAACAACGGCCTCAAGTCTTCCACCAACAACATCCTTCCATATTTGTAACTTGGTGGACCCATTAGTGATGGAGTTGTCCCCCATCTGTGACTCCACCTCCCTCAGACGGTCCTGGTAATTTGTCTGTTGAATATAGATAGACTTACAATTAATTAGTTATTCTATTGCAAATATATCAAATTATATAAAAAATTTAAACAAGAGACATGAGTGAGTTTTTATATAGTTGGTTATACTAAACTTTTTAAGAGGCTAGTGTACTTTTATCTTCAAGTTTTTTAATTACAAAAGATATTGGAATTTGTTAAGTAGCTCCTGGTATCCTTTTTTTTAGTCTTAAAAAATTACCGCAGTAAAAAACAGTGCAACAATTTGCATAATATAAAACGAAATACCAATATAAACAAGGAAATAAAGCAAAACAACTCTAACACTTCCATCTGCATGTATCATTCTCTAGTAAGTAGAACACTTGAATATAAACAAATATGCAATGGTAAAGAGCAGTGCAGGACACAAATTACATAAGGTTCCTGTGGGTGTTCGAAAGAGAAAGACAAAATAGCCATTGATTGTGGTTGAGAAATATCAATGATACAGCACAAATGAGAGAACTAGCTTCAATGGCATGTTCCATATTTCACAACTGGGTCAGGAAACGCCTGAGACATAAGTCGTTGTACATATCTGTAGGTGCTGCTTTCCAAACATTGACCCTGCTAGAATAACATTTTACAATTTAGAAAACCAGATTCATATGGCTAACCCCTAGATACCCGAGCTCTTCAAAGACCAAGGTAATCTTCATGTCCTGTATGATAATTAATCCGAAGTTTCTTGCAGCCTATACATTGTGATTTCCTGTTGCTTAAAATAACGCCTGTCCTCTTCGTCAACCAACACAAGATTTAAAAAGTACTTCACACTAAATTTGTTATTAATATTGCGATGAGTTGGTGTCAGCTCGTAAGGACTGAGGAACAGTCTGATTGGGATTGATTCACCTGTAAAAATTTCACACATTAGCCATTGTATTTTTGTGAGTATATTGAAAGTAGTTTACATCAGAAATTATTCTAGTTTTGGTGTAAACTGCTCGTCACTATAATTCACTTGATAGTGTGCATAATCCATGAACAAGAGATGTTACTTACAGCTAGTGTCCGGATCCAGTCTTTTACTTATATTAGTAGATGAAATGTATTTTATGTAAGCGAAAACTATACATAATAGTATGTATCACTCCGGTCTCAAATATAAACAACTCAAAATTCAATTTTATTGGTCTCAAATATAAGTAAAATCTAAATACCTCTATCATATTAAATGCTAGTATCCCCACAATACCCTTATTTAATTTACATTTCCTTTCCAATGGTTCACTTTGCAATAAATATTAGGAAAGATAGTTAGTAAATGTAGTTCACTTTTTATGTGATTTAAAAAAAATTTAATGATCTCAACTAATATTCTTAATTAGCGTAAATTACTTCATTTTTGCTTATATTCAATACCATAGTAGTACGGTAGTAGACAACTTATGCCTTAAGCAATCAGCTTTTCTAACTGCCAGCGAATGTGGATCAATTTGTTTGTGCTTAAAAAAGTACTTTTTTAAATTGTTTAAAAAAATTGATTTTATTTTAGAAATTCTTGTATAATCAGAAATGAATTTTCGTTTGGCTACAATCATAAAAAAAACACTTTATTTGCCACAATAAATGCTTTCACATTATTAATTAATGCTTTCACATTGTTAAAAAGTTTTATCTCTCTTCTATTTTAACTGCTTTTTTTCAAGAAGCAACTCTGAGTTGCTTCTTAAAAAAAGCAGAAAACTGATTATTTTTTTATTCTGCTTCTTGAAAAAAATTTAGATAAACATCTTAAAAGTTCTTATAAGTGATTTTTTAAAAAAAAGAAGTGATTTTTTAAGAAATAATTTTAAACAAATGGGCCCATAATGCAGCCTTTCTTTGTTACCTTTGATTGAAGGTCTTTCATCAGTGTTTCAAAATGCAAAATCAATAGAACACATTTTCTCTTTTCAAATCTTTTTCGGTGGTGGCATATACAATGGTTTATGAATGTCTTCTATGAGATCCTAACTTTAAAGTTTAGATAATTTGAGTGATAGATTTCATAGTTACTATAATTTAATGAAAAAATAATATATCTTTAGTTGTCAAAAACAACACAAGATGTCTACTTTATTCAAGTTGATGTAGAAACAAAGATTAAATAGATATAAACTACTATCTCTGGTCCTAATTATAAAAATCTTTTAACCACTTCACAAGGATTAAAGAAGTTGGTTAATTTAGTTGGTCACAATAAATTTATCATGAATGTGTATCATCTTTACATAATTACCCTTGAATTTATTGAGGCCCATTATTTTTCTCATTCCATCTAATTACTTAATTGCCTCATTCTCTCTCTACTAATTAATTGCTCACCTATCTCCACTAATGAGGATATTTTTGTCAAAAAATAATTAATGCAACAGAAAGACCAACTCTCCAAAAGGTTCTATAATTATGTCAAAAAAATAATCAATACAAGAGACAATTTGAAAAGATAGTACTACCTCCGTTCCTATTTAACTGTCCATTTTGAGGTAAAAATAACTGTCCATTTACAAATCCAATGCAATAATAATTACATCTTTCTCTATTTTACCCTTATGTTAATAAATGACCCACTATTGAAAATTAAAGAGACCCAATAGTATTAAGAGAGATGAGGGGTAAAATAGAAAGTTCAAAATTTATTCCCATGAAAACAAGAGTAATAATTGCATTTCTTATTATATGTGTTTTTTGTCCAAATGGACAGTTAAATAGGAACGGAGGTAGTATTATATTATTAAAATAGACATGTAAGTAGAATCATAGTATCAAAAAGATGTTTTAATCATCCAGTGTCTGCATTTACCTACCTCTGACAGGAGCACCATCCATCAACTCAAATTTAGCCAATGTTTCTGTCTCAACATGGGTGCTGGTCCCTGATCCTGTTGATTCTCGACGCCTAATCTCAAGATCCATGTTTTTTATCTTGATTCTCACAAGGAGAAAGTATATCTTGCCAATGATAACATCTTTCAGATGATACCTGAAAAGTTATAAGCCAAATAAGTATTTACAATTCTTTTTCCCTTTCAGATATAAAATATAGATAGACAGATTAGATTAGTATAATGTTCTCTGCCAGGCTATGAATACATCATCCTGGAGTTTTAATTTTCAACAAAAAAAAATTAGTTCTGATTCTTTCCTACATATTTAGGAATGCTGAATTACATCTATTTCCCAGATCCAGTTATAATCAACAGATGGCAGATTGGTAGTTAAGTTGGAATAGCAAATTTATAGCCAAATGAAACAAAACAAGATAAACCAATTAAAATTTTCCAATTCCAAGCTATAAATAGAAATAAAATTGGAGATTAGTTGTCACCTGAATAAGACTATTAATCTAAGACTCTAAAATCTTTCTAGTAAAATGGCCAATGAATACATTAACTTACTTGCTTTTGTTGTATTCAAACTCAATATGTAGACAATCTTCAATACCAACCTCCATCTGCAGAAGAAATATCGTTATGCTTGGAGATTGGAGAAGAATTAAAAGCAGCTAGTAACAATGTTGTGAGGAACGTATAAGGCAATTTAACTACAAGTAGAAATGATCAACAATCCAACTTCACTTTACAATTGCTCCTGGGCCATCAGTCTAATTAATTGAACAAAAGTGTGGTGCATTAATCACTACCACGGCTAATATGGTGGCAGTGAATTTATACTAGACAGCATTAAATTCAAATATGATGCTAATGAACTCACCTTGATGCTATTGTTAATGGACGGAGAGGGGGAATAGTTGTGTACCTGTTCAATGATGATAAAACAGATCATAAATAAAAAGTATATAACCAGATGAAACGGGAACATGATCAGAACCATCAATTTTTCTTGATCAATTTTACTTACTAATCAAGTGATGCATCAAGAGTATATATATAATTTAAATGGTAAAGATTATAGGCGTGATAAGACATACAATTTTTTTCTTTTAGGCATTGGGAATAACATACTCATCCATACTATAAGTGTACTTTACAGATATATCGAACACAATACCATGCATCAAATGCAGTGTGGTACTGTGGTCTGAATGATAAAATAGAATATATATATATATATATATATATATATATTCCCAAAACATACCATGAAATCCTGGTACTCTACTATGCTTCCTGCATAACCTCGACTGATGGTTACTTTCAAGACATACCTGGATATTGGAAACGTATAAATCATTACTCAGTACTACATTAAAAATTCCTGATCCATTATTTTCATAAATAAAATAGAACACAGATTATGAATTTCTCTGTCAGCAATCAAATATGCAATAACTTGCTCTTCTTTATCACAAAACACAAACCTGACAACGCATTAAAAATAACTTTTAGTTTACAAGGAGGCATGCATGAAGCTAGACAATGATATGCCGAGCTCTCATTGTCATTTACTAGTGTCCAACCCGTGCGATGCACGAATTTATTATTCAAATAAATATTTAACTTTGAATTTTAATAATATATTTAACCTGTTTAATATATGTAAATATTAAATGATAAGATTGATTAATTTTTAATATTTAATTTGATACTTGTTAGAAGATTAAGAATATAACAAACTAATGAAGTAAAATGGATGTGGAAACATGGAATAGTCATATCTAATTATTACAAATGAACACTATTGGCAATAATGTTTCATTTAATTTTTTTGAAACATTTCCTTGTAGGCAATATTTTTTGTAACATTACAACACTTAAAGTTATCATCACATATAAGAATGTTAAGTTCTTGTCAAGACTTAAATTATAGATACAACAACGTATATAATTGCCCATGAGAAAAGAAATCTAGTGAAGATGTATTACTAAAACAAAAGCCCACAACTATAATTGAAATTTGGATATTCAGCTGAAAGTGAACAAGAAATGCCTTAGCAATAATTGAACTGTACACAATGATACAATTCCACTACTAAACTTTGAATCAGTTATTGTGCATGTTGAAATGCATGATCTTGGATTCTTGGTAACAAATTTTGCTGCCATAATAAGTCAGGGCAAAGGGAATGTCTTAGAGAGATGGTCAACAAAAAGAACACACACAAAACTTCACATTAAAAGGTCATGGATCTCCAAGAAATCAGTCGGTCGTACCTAAGCCTCACATTCACCCCATTATATGTCTCATATGGCATTTCAACAGTTGAAAACTCAAATGGATAAGTTTTCCTCTCATAGATATCTCCAGGAACATCTAGTTCTCGGACTGAAAACATGGCAAGAAATATAATAAGAAACTGAAACTACATATATGAGTTAATGAATGACACATTTTATTTATCTTTAAGATGAATTACAAAGAAGAATAACAAATGGAGTCTTTATATTAATTCAAAAGAAAGGACAAAAAAGGATAAAAGCTCTCTTTTTCTCCCTTATCAAGTCCTACCTATTATTTCTCACTTCTCAGCAGTATAAGTAGTTCATAGTAGCACTACAACCATGTAGTAGATTTCCATTCTGAAAAAGAAATTTACTCAATGTTCAGTTACTCACCGAGAGAAGTAAAGTCATAAAAATTCCCTCTGTCAAAGTACATCTCTGCATGTTGAAACAAAATGATAAGAAGAAAATGGTATCAGACATGAAGAACAAATGATATGGTTCCAAACTGTGGCAATAAAATGAATCCCAAAGAATTAGTCAATATCAAATAACAACTGTATGTGCTTTATACAATCTCGGAATATATTTTTTCCCTTTCACTGGTCATTAACAAACAAAAATTTAAGACAAAAGAAACAATTCAACAGCCCAACATGTCTGTTAGGTAGAAAACAAATAATTAGCTTTAAATATCTAATGCAAAGAATAATTTAAAAAGAAAATAATGAATCAGAAAGCTTGAAGTAACAAATTGCTAGGCCCCCAATTAATAAAGTCTGAAGTAGAAGGAACAAGAGAGCCCAATTAGAGCCCATTTCTGTTGTTGATTGGGAAAAGAATTGTCAGAATTAAGAGAGGGAAAGGGACTGTTAGTTAGTTACAGGGGGCTAGAAGGGAATAAGTAGAGAACAGGTTTTAGAGTTGGGAGTTTTTTATCAGTTAGAAGCTTGCCGGGGTGACAGGGTTCCCAAATTCCCTGGAGTTGTATCTGCCAAATTCTCTCCTTAAAGAAGTTTCATCCAAGAGAGGAAGCCATTGAATAATACATCTTCGCTGGATTAATCTTCTCAATTTCTTCTTTACCTATACCAGTATCTTACAATAGGTATCAGAGCCCATTACTGAAGGCTCAAGACAGAATGAAGATTCAGGTTGATAAACATAGGAGAAAAATGCAGTTTATGGAAGGAGATTAGGTGTCCCCCAAGTTACACCCTTACAGGATGGAATCATCAGCAAGGAAAAGATATGAGAAACTGGGCCCAAGATTGTATGGCCCTTATCAGATTACTAGAAAGATAGGAGCAGTGGCATATCAATTGCAACTTCCAATAGGGTGTCCTATTCATCCTATCTTCCATGTCTCACTGTTAAAGAAGGAAATCACCCCTTCCCAAGTAGTTCCAACCTCTTCCTTCTGCACTAACTGAAGATATGGAACTACATGTCACACCAAAAGCTGTTTTGGTTGCCCACAATTCTTCTTCCGGAGAAGTGGAGGTCCTCATTCATTGGCGAGATCTACCCCCTTGTGAAGATTCTTGGGAGTGTTTCAGTGTAATACAGCAGCAGTTTCCAAATTTTCACCCAGAGGACGAGGTGAATCTTTTGGGGGGAGTATTGTTAGGCCCCCAATTAATAAAGTCTACAGTAGAAGGAACAAGAGGGCCCAATTAGAGCCCAATTCTGTTGTTGACAGGGAAA
Organism: Sesbania bispinosa; assembly: GCA_026901365.1. Lineage (NCBI taxonomy): Eukaryota > Viridiplantae > Streptophyta > Magnoliopsida > Fabales > Fabaceae > Sesbania > Sesbania bispinosa. The sequence continues at coordinate 521,876 of QLOH01000584.1, forward strand.
AGAGTCGAAAGAATTAAGAGAGGGAAAGGGACAGTTAGTTAGTTAGTTAGTTAGTTAGTTAGTTAGTTAGTTACAGGGGGTGGTTAGGAGGGAATAAGTAGAGAAAGGATCTTAGAGTTGGGAATTTTTTATCAGTTAGAACGTAGAAGTTTGTTGGGGAGACAGGGTTCCTGAATTCCCTGAAGTTGTATCTGCCAAATTCTCTCCTTCTCAAGGAAGTTTCATACAAGAGAGGAAGCCATTAAATAATACATCTTCACTAGATTTCTTTTCTCAATTTCTTCTTTACCTATACCAGTATCTTACACAAATATTCTCAAAATGCATAACTGAAATTTATGTAAGGACTAGAGAAACCGTAAATCCAGTCTCACTTAAAAGAATATATAGGTCAAACATAGCCTGGGTGATAAGGAAAATTTAGGAAATTACAAAAATGCTATAAAATACAATAAGATCTTGCTTTCATTATCATATAATGCCTAGACAATATTATTTTTTTAATAACAATTCACTGAAAAAGTCCTGACTGGCCAAAAAGCTGCATGCATCAAATGTAAGTACTAATTAACATCATCCTGCCCACACGGTCACACCTAGTGACAGATAATGCAAATATCACAAGGTAGAATGAAGTATATGAAGAATTAATGCCATGCCACATTCAGCTTCTTTCTTTTTACTCTTCACCAGACTTTAGAAACACATGCCACATTAAATAGATAGAGTGAGTAGTCAAGGACAAACCTATCTGTCCAAGGAGTTCAACTTTTATGCCATTGTGATCAATCTTCTTCCCTTGCATTGGTTCTACTGTAATCTGAACATGACAACAAACTCATAAATAGTCACCGCAGTAAGGTTCATAAAACTATATATAGATAATATTTCAACAAGAAGCATGTTTAATATACACTCAAATATATTATGAACATTAACAAATAAAATACCTTCCCAGCAATGTTTTCTTGACTATGGAAAAGTGGTACCATAACTGTTTGACCATTCTCTTTTTTCAGTGGAACCTACAAAACCACAAAGTACATCAACAGTAATAAAACACATAAAGTGTATGACTAACTATTACAACGAAGTGGTAGCAAGCCACATTTTAAAAGATTGACAAGCATTAATAGTCTAATGTAAGTTCAAAGCTAAGCTACAATCTCCGTTTATAACTTTCACATACATCGCATCATTATTACAGAAGGCACAAGACATAATGTAATAGATACCCCATTCCCCATGAAGAGAGTGGCTCACCTGCTTACGATTTTTCCCATCAGCAAATGTGATTAAGATATTACATGCTGGCTTGAAAGCCCCAAGAAGGTAATTCTATTTTGTTTTTCACCAAAAGGTGGAGGGCGACAATCATTAGCAGAACATGTCAGACAAAGTCAGATGAAAAACACTGTTAGGTAACTAAAACATGAATAAATAAAATAACAAGACTCACCATGTTGTTTACAATTCAATCTTGTTCTACGTCAGTACACAAGTACCTGTGCAATAAAATCTTAATTATAATATGAAAATGGTAAGTATATAGATTCCTAATCCCATATTCTTCTATATCAGAACAAAAGCTCATGTATCATTGCAGTGATCTCAACGAATCAAAGCTCATATCTGTCTTATAGTAACCCTGAAACATAAATCCAAATAGAATTGGACAGATACTATACTATGTTCCTGATCATAAAACAATGCCTCATCAAAGTTTACTGTTTGAAAAAAACCCATCAAATAACTGACCACGAATTACATGCAAATAGCCTAAAAATGCTAGCTTCCCAATCCATAGTTAAATATCAGCTGAATCATCCGAATTAAAATTAAAAGGAAGATATAGAAGATGAGAAAAACACTTAGAATTATAAAAACTATCGAAATGACGAATCCGCCGCAAAAGAGTGTGCAGTAGCGAAAGAAGTGGAATTGGGGTTAGAGAATTTCACATACCAGAGAAGAGAGTCGAAGAAGAGATAGTTCCTATTCCTAAAAGAGGAATCTCAGGTGCAAGATGGATTTCCCGGCGAAACCAAAAAGAAGAACAGCTTCGTCAGATCGGGAGTTGATTTTCACGGTTAACAGCGACAGACCAAATGACTTTTGCCTCGTGGCTCTGCAACAGCAACAGCAAGCACTTACTCCCGTGAGAGGCACGTGATGATGGCGGAGTTTTCTTATCACTTTTTTTTCTTTTTTTTTTTATATTTTTTATTTATACATTTTTTTATTTTTTATATATAATTAATAAATGATTAATTGTATTATATGTTTTAATTAGGTTTTAAGGAAATTGATTATGAAATCTTTCTTTTAAATAATGTTTTTAATATTTTACAACCAAAAGACTTTTAGGATTTTTATAAACTTTGAATTTTATTCATTTTCTTGGGAAAGAATGTAACTCATTTAATATTGAATGAATATTTATCGGTAATTTTAGATAGTTAGCATAATTAATTTTCATCAATATGCTTACTTGAACATTGCAATTTCGTGTATTCATAAAAAAAAATTGGGATTATAAAATGCATCATAAAAAACATTGCCAAGCAAGTTTTATTTTAGATGAAGTCAAGAGCAATTTGCAAGCAACGTTATGTTGATGCTGACCTTCTGATTTAACATAGCCATGGTATTGCCTATATTCATGATTCATTCACCTTCCTTCGATGCTATTGAAAACCATTGTCAAGCAAGTGTTATGTTAGATGAAGTCAAGAGCAATTTGCAAGCAACGTTATGTTGATGTTGACCTTCTGATGAGAAACATAGTCATGGTATTACCTATATTCATGATTCATTCACCTTCCTCCAATGCTGAGGTTTACAGTGTGAAAATGTTCTAGACGGTATTATGAACTTGATGTCAAGACCAACACAACAAGCCTCCTATATAAGTGGAATTAAAAATGGGACTAATGTCAATATGTGTTCGAAGTTTGGGTTAAGCGGGCTACAGGTCATTGACTTCGGTATAGTTTGCTTTATCCATTTCGTCTAGTCAAAAGGCAACAAGTGTTCTTTATCTACAATTATGATAAGTAAAAAGTGAGGAATTAAAATTAAGAATTGACGTTGTGACTTTAGGTGAGTGTGTGTGTGTATGGTTCATTAAGTGAGAGGGTCATTTTTGAAGTTGTTCAAAGAATCATAAGAAGGGGTTGAATTATATATCATCATTGAAAATTTTCTCCAACCTATGTAAATTAATATCTTTATTGGTTTCTTACTCAAGTATAAATTTGGCAACCATAAGGTTTTTTAGAAGCAAACAATTAATTCAATAATAGTTAAAGTAATTTTAAAACCACACTTCCTATCGCTACTGTAAACCTTCTTCATAGGCATTAGCTCTGCTAGGGTTTGAGAAATTCCATGTCTAACTTTGAGTTTTCAACCAGTCGTATGGATCCATCGGTCATACCACCAGCTAAACCACCAGATAAGGCACAACCAAAGATTTCTTTTCGAGACAAAGTTTTGGGAAACAAAGTAGCCCCATTGAAGCGACCAAAGGTAGCCTTGTTGGCTCAGCAATTAGTGAAGATAACACTGGAATGTGGCAATAGGATTCTCCCTATAGTTCATGTAGATGACAAAAATTTCCAAGAATTATGTGAACCATGGTATGATGCTTTGATTATCAAGCTTTTGGGTAAATTTGTAGGATATAATACTATGTGCGAGAGACTTCCTAAATTATGGAAACTCTCTGGGGGATTTGAAATTATGGACATAGACAATGGTTTCTACATGGTTAAATTTGATCGCCCTGAAGATAAAGAAAAGGTGGTTGATGGGGGTCCTTGGATGTTATTCGATCACTATCTTACCGTCTCATTCTGGACACCAGAATTCATATCTTCTGAAGCGAAAGTGCAAAAAATTATGGTCTGGGTACATATTCCTTCTTTAAATTTAGCTTAGTATGATGAAAGTTTTTTTGCTAGCTATGGCTGCAGCTATAGGTAATCCGGTTAGAGTGGATACCAATACTCTTCAAGTGGAATGAGGGAGATTTGCTTGTGTGTGTGTGTGGAAATAAACCTTAATCAGCCTGTTGTGGGAAAAATTAAAATTCGTGACCATTGGTATAAAATTGAGTATAAAGGATTACATATTCTTTGCTCCAATTATGGATGCTATGGGCATATTACCAGAGAATGTTCTAAAAGAAAACAGCAGCCTCAGGTTGACACAACCGCACAACCACCTTCAGCTCAGGCAGAGCACGACAGAGCGTCTATTGGTGGCCATTCTACCCAAAACGATAACAATGTCATTTATGGAAAAAAAATAACTGTTGATTCTCTAGTTAATGCAGGTGAATCAACTCATGGAGATTGGCTAATAGTTACAAGGAAAAAAACGGCAGCCTAATAACGGAAGAAATCAAATTTAAATGCTGCTAACAACAAAAGAGACAATTTTAGAAAGAATCAATTCAATGTCCTAGCTGATGTCTCGGCCAAGCCAGATTTAAGGCCAGATAATGCTACTAATCAACAGGAGCAATCAAGTAGAAATCAAGGCTAGGGACAACCAATCAATAATCAAGGCCAAACAAATCATCAATGGACCAGAAAAAAAAAACCATGAGTGGCTCCCATTACCATAGACTTTGCGAAATTGGTGGAAAATGCAAACAAGGGGAAGGAGAAAATAAAGCATGAAGACAGCACAAAATACACAACCAGACACGTGATAAACATAAGCTAGATGGCTGACAACAGCATTGTCTATACAAAAAAAGAGAAGAATCCTGCAGATAATTTAAATGAGTCAGTCTTTAACAACCTTCATATCAGCTAGAATTCTGGGACAGATAACTCTCATGACATCAAAGTCCCTAACACTTCTCCTCATCAATCTGTTCCTATCCTGCAAGAGGAAGAAAAACCACCTGACAAAGAAGTAAACCAGTCAGATAATGATGAAATAGACATGGACAAAACATCAGATGATGATATACATGAGGAATTGGTTTTGGAAACACCTCCAGCAGATGCTCTTTAGCTTCTGGTGTATCCTTTTTTGTTTAAAAAATATTTTTATTATGTCTTTAATAAATACTGATTTCCAGGATTTTTCCATTCTAGCTTGGAACATTAGAGGGGCAGCCAATAGAACCAGCCATCGTCATTTAAAAGAGCTCATGAGAAAATACAATCCCGATATCATTTTTTGTATGGAAACTCATGTTCAATTTGTGAAAATTAGTTCTTTTTTTACTTCTAGTGGTTATTTCCCTCTTCATATTATCGAGGCCAATGGTCATTCTGGAGGTCTCTGGGCAATGGCTAAAATTAATCTTAAATGTAACATTTCTTGGGTAACAACTCTCATTCTATTACCCTCTCTATCTCTAAAGGTTCTTCAAATTGGGTCTGCACTGGTTTATATGCTAGTCCTATTCCTACTAACAGAAATTCTCTTTGGAGCTACTTTAAAAATCTGAAAAATATTATTAATAGACCTTGGCTTATTCTAGGTGATTTTAATGAGATCCTCCTTTCTACTGATCAAATTGGGGGAACTTTTAACCAAACTAGGGCTGATTTATTTGTTGATTTTATAGATTTTTGTAATCTAATTGGCGTTCATACTGTAAGGAATAAGTACACTTGGCAAAGAAGTTGTCAGGGCAATAGACTTATCTCTAGGAATCTTGACCGTGCTCTTGGTGATTTGGATTGGCACTTGACATTTCCAAATGCTATAACTGAAAACCTTTGCAGATTACATTCGGACCATATCCAATTCATCTCAAGTTGTGTGGTGGTAGGAGAATTAAAGGCACAAAACCCTTCCGCTTTGAATCAACCTGGATTACTCACCAGGAATATATTAATGTTGTCTCTAAAGCTTGGTCTCGGGCAGATAATCTTACTGAGTCTCTTGAAGAGGAAAAAAAGATTCTATCATTTTTAATACTGATGTCTTTGGCCATTTGAAGCGTGATAAGTTCCAATTTTATGATTTATTCTTGTATTTTTACTGCACTTATCAAGGGTAAAATAGTAATTTATGCCCAAAAATAATCTCTTTTTATTAATAATTGTAATAATTGTGTTTATTTAATTTGAATTTGAATTTGATGCTATTTTAATATAAAATCTGTTGATTTTGCAGATTTATGAGAGAGATCTGAATGAGAAAAGAAGATAACATTATTTGAGGAAAGGATCTGCAGATTTGAAGTTTAAATGAGAGCAAATAAAGATAAGATCGGCAACCATTTAAACAAGGATTCTGCGGATAAGCTTCCCAATTTAAATTCAAAGTCAAGATAAACACAAAATCAAATCAAAAAGAGGAAAACAAGGAAAGCCAAGCAAATAAGGATAAGATCAGGAAGAAATCAAGCTGTTAAAAGAAGAAACAAAAGAAGTTGTTACGCGCTCCACGCTCCACCTGCGTTGAGCGCAGGGTGGAGCGCATCATTCTGTAATCCACGCTTCACTTTTGAGCGCAAGTGAAGCGCAACTACACGGATTTGTTTTCAGATCTATTTTCAAAACAGATTCTTTCCAGATTTTAGATAGCATTCCTTGGCCTATAAATAGGACCTTTTGTAAAGATCAAAGGGAGCTTTTAGTAGAGAGTCTAAGATAGAGGAGAGTTTTAGAGAGACGGCAGAGTAGAGCTAGGATTGAAGAAAAGTGTAACAGTTTCTTCATTGGTCTGTATGGCTACCATGCGTAGCTAAACTCTCCAATAGGGTTGAATGTAGTTGATTCAATCCCCAAGTGTATGTGAATTCTCTTTATTATTTATGAATCCCTATTCTATAATATCGATACTTTTATACTTTGCTTAATGCGTAGCTTCCGCCTGTTTGCCGGAGTTATAGGTTGTTTTTTTATAAGATGCATTGGTAAATGGTTTTGTAAATACAACAGCAAGTTTGGGAAAGCCTAGACGCAGGACACTTGAATTCTGATTGGTAAAAGTACTCATAGTAGTTACTATAGGAATATAGTGAGAATCGATGATTGAAGAAGAAGTGTGACAATCTCTTCATAGTAGTCACTTTAGGAATATAGGGCGAATTGATAGTGTTAACGAACGAAAAAGTAGAGCAATCAAGCCCCGGTATGGGACACCGGCTGATAGCCGGATGAGTGTAGGATCTAGAATTGAGCAAAACCAACCGATTAGAATCAATTAAAGGCACCAAAATTGCGAATTATAGTGGCTAGAACAGCAGCTATAATGCGCAAGAAAATGATAGAAAATGAGAGAAAATGAAAGAAAAAGTGGAGAGGAAGAAATGGGAAGGACGCCACTGAAGCAAGAATCCACTTGCAGCAGATAAGTCCAATGCCAAACGCCACTAATTCAGGAGAATTAGATAAGTCTCAGTATGGTTTGAGCAACAACCACCAAGCCTCACTCAACTCACAAAGGGAGGAGAAAATTTGGCATAATGCCTTTACTTCAAAATTCAATGTGTGAATTACAAGAGGATAAGACTCCTTTATATAGTAGTTGAAGGGGGGAAGGGGGCAGCCAAATACAAGGAAATAAAGGGGAAAATAAAAAGATGGGTGCAAACCCATCCTAAGTGGGATTTGAACCCAAGCCCCTAAAGGTTTATGGCTAAGCTAAGCCTTAAGCCAATAAACCTCCTAATTAGCGCCCCTTTTACATAGGAATATAAAAGATGAGTAAATTTCCTATCCTAGGTGGGATTTGAACCCAAGACTTCCTAAACCCCATAGTAAGGCAACCTACTAACCAATAACACCACACATGTAGCGCCCCTAATTAAGGAAAAAATGACAATCATGTCCTAATTACAACACAAATCCTAATTACATCATAAATCCTACTTATATTGATTCCTAATTAAGTTGAGTCTTGCATGTTGACTTTGACTCCTTGGTCAATGATCAAGGTTTGATCAAGGGTTGACTTTCATGAAGGAAGACTCATGCTTGGTTCAGCCCCAAGCACTTCAAGCAGCTCCAAGTTGATCCTAGCCATCAGCTGTCAGTTCAAAAGTCCACTGACAGGTTGTCATCATCGGCATGAATTATTCCTGAGTATCTCGTGATATGGGACACCGGCATGGGGTAATATAGTTTGGTTAGGGTATTATAGAAATATATTCATAAATAATATTGGGAATCACATGCATAAGGGGTGCGATGATACGAAGTTCAATCCTGATCCAAGTAACGCTATCTTACCTTATCTATATTATCTCATATACTTTATGCAATTTACATCTAGCACAACAATCATCAAAATACCGTTTCCTACTTGATAGTCTGATCACTAATAAATACGAAGTGAATCATTCCCTGTGGATATGATATCTCATACTTACTATTATACTGCTGAAATTTCGGTACGTTTGCCAGAATCTCATCAAGTATTTTTGGCGCCGTTGCTGGGAAACGGTGTATCAATTCGTATAGACTTTGGAGGTCTAACTATCAAGTTGTATATACTCTATCTTAGGATTAGATTTTTATTTTTTTTAGGAATTTTTCTCTTGTTTCTACTCTATCTTTTATTCTTTTTATAAAAATAAATTCCCTTCCGCACTTACCCTTTTCAAGTTTTCTTGTTTATGCTTTTGAGAGGCCAGGTGTCCCCAAATCAACTACAATTTGATCCAAAAATAGAAAGGACATCAAGGAAGAACAGAAGTAGAAACAAGAGAAGGAGACGAAGGAGAAGCGAGGAAGAACCCAAAAATAAGGAGACAATCTCAACACTCTCTGTTCAACCACCCCAATTGAAGTAAATGTTGAATGGCTTCTGGATGGCAAAATCCACCAAGAAGAACCCTTGGAGATTATGTTAGACAGCAAAAACCAGAGTATTTCTCCCACACACCGATTCAAGGTAACTTCTCTAATTACAACAATTATTCTAACAATTTTTCACAGGATTGGGGAAGTTACCAGAATCAAAATTTTGGGTGGCAACAAGATGCTGTTTCATCCCGCATGCAAACTTCTGTAGAGGAAATCAGGGCAGATTATAAGATTATAAGACAGCAAATAGAAGCAATCAACAAGCAGCTAGATAACTTTTCTCAACAAATACAGACAGTGCACTCTTATCTTGACCAATCACCACAATTAATTTTTGATTTTTGTGGAGGTGACCATCTCAATGGTCACTGCTCTTATCCATGCACTCAAGAAGAGCAAGTCAATTACATGGGCAATCAAGGAAGACTAGGCAACTTCTCCAACAGCAACAACTTTGCAAATAACTCACAAGGATGGAGAAATATCCAGAATAAGGACTTTGGGTGGCACCAAGATGATGTTTCATTCCATTTGCAACCTTCTGTCCAACAGCAGCAAAGCTACTCTTCAGTTCAACCATTGCATCCAGAAGGGGAAGATCCTATTGAAAGAAATTTGCAAGAATTGATACAGCTTCAAAATTATTATGAAAAAGCAGGACTACTTGCCGATCCCATACTAGCTGAGATAATAGAAAATATGGCCAAATATCAGTCAGAATGAATCTTAGCAAAGGCTCAACCCAACCCCAAAGAACTGTGGGACGACATTGTTCAACGGATAAGGGAAGAAACCAATGACAATCTGGCTGATGAAGAAGAGGAAGCTGAATAGGAGGACACTGAAAAAGCAAAAGAACCAGAAGGAGAAGAAGAAGGAGAAGAAGAAAAAGAAGAGGAACCTAAAAAAGAGGAAACTGAAGAAACACAAGAAAGAGAAGCTGAAGAAAGGGAACCAGAAGAAGCTGAAGAAGAAAATGAAGAAGAAGAAGAAGGTGAAGCAAAAGTAGAAAAAGAAAAAGGGAAGGATGAAACAGAGAAAAATGTGCTTAAAGAAGAGATTGACTGTGAAAGGGAGGTAGAGAACAAAACATATGAGGGTGTACATGATGAAAAAGATCAGAAAAATGAGAAAAAGAGTGAACAGGGAGATAGTGAATCAAAGCCCGAGAAAGGAAGGAAAGTGGTACCAAGACCAAAGACCTTGCCTTATCCAACCAGTCCTCCCAAGGAAGATCAAGAAAGGCATGGTGCAATTGTTAAACCTTCCAGACCCCACAAAAGAAAGGCTTGTGAATACACTGACCTGACTAGAGCAAAGAGAGAAAGAATCAGGCCAAGAGAATCACATTCAAAGCCTAGAGCCAGATTGAAGATAAAGTGATCAGGTGTGTTTCATATCAAAAACCCTTGTGAAGCAAAGAAAAGGAGAACAATCAGTTGTTAATCAATTAAGCTTCAAGAAAAGAAGACTCAATCACATGAAAGCAAGATAATAAAGAAAAGAAAAGTCAAGCCAAGGGAGTCAGAGGCATGGTCTAATTCCATAAAGAAGCCCAAATGGTTAAAGTCATTTCACACTACAGAGCAAGATTATGGGGAGACCTATTGGCCAAAGAAAGGAAATGTGCAGCACACCAGCTCACCAAAAGATTCTAGTTTCAACCACCTTGAGAGAACAGGCGTGGAGCTAGAAGACGTTAAACAAGCTCTTCCTGGGAGGCAACCCAGAGATTTTTAAGTTTTAATTGTTTTTAGTTTTATTTTGTTTTTGTTTGTTAATTAGGATTTTTCATTTTTTTTTAGGATTTAGGAAATTTTCAAAATTGATTGGAATAAGTTTGTGGAAAATAAAATTTTTAAATAATAGGAAGTAGCAGAAAACGTGATTGAAAATTGCAAAATCTCATTCTGTTTTCTGCACTTCACTTGCGCTGATCACAGGTGAAGCGCAACAATATGAAATTCTAAAAATCTTCTGTTTTCTCATGTACTGTTTCTCTACTTCCTAAGCTCTTCTTTTCACTCTTTCTACTCACAAACCTCCATCAATTTTGAAACTTTCAAGTTTAAGGTATATTTTCTTTAATTTTCACCGATTGAAATCTTCATCTACTCTGTTTTTTATGATTTGCACTTTAGGATAGCAACCTTAGGATTATGAATATTGTTGATAATTGCTATCTTGGATGTGATTATGACTATATGAATATGAAGAACAAGTTTTCTATTGAAATGCTCTTTGTTTTGTGAGTTATTGAATTTGAAAGTGTTATGCTCTGTTTCTTTCAAAATTTTGAACTTTCACTTTCCATGGATTGATTGAATGCTTGCAAAACAAATGGGTATGTTTTGTTTTTAGGAAGTCCTTACCAAGTCCACTGAACTTTTGTTGTGAAGAGATTAATTCTTTGAATTATGCATGCAAATTGGTTAATGATAGGCTTCTATGTTCTTCATAAATTGGTGTTTGCAATAAGGCATCATTGAAATGAATGTGTTTTTAGCAACTAACTGTTGTTATTCGACTATTCAGATGCCTAGGATTAAATTGTTGGTCTTTCCCATGGCTTTAGCTCACGAGGAGAAGGCATGGGGACGAGGATCAGAGAATATGATCCCATGAGATTCAAGAATGCACAGGTTGCTACAAAGTATAAAGCTGAAAAGACCAGTTGACCTCAAACCAATTAGGAGTTACCAGACCCATACCAAGGCATGCTGCGTGAAGAGTTTCGGATATTCTTGCAGCGGTCTGGGGACAGGCCTATTTATCCCGGGGGAGGTGGAGCAGCGGCAGCTGGAGAGCAGGACAAGGACTTACAGGATCCAGAAGATGGAGAATGATACTGGAGTTTTTCTTTCTTTTCGTTTTTTTTTTATTTTCTTTTATTATATAGGATTATTTTTTTTTAATTAGGATTTTTGTTTTATTTTTTTTAGGATTTTAGGAACTAGGGATTTAAGGAATTAATTTTTAAAGTCTCTAAATTTGGGCAGTTTAACTAACCAGATTAGGAAAGAAGAAAGAGTTTTGTGATTAATTCCATAATCAGTTAGGACTAGGATATTTCACAGGAGAACCTATCAGGATAGTTAATTAATTTCAGTAAGTGTTTTATCAAGGAAATTAGCCAAAAAAAACCCAGTGAGTTGTGAGACCAAACACTTGAATTGAGAGTTTTCACCGCTGCTTGTCAACTACTATTGATTGAGTATTTAGATTTTACTCTACTCATGGAAAATATGGAAGTGATAAAGGCAATTTTTGTTTTTAAATCATTTGCTCAGTGCCAAAAAGCCAACCCTTGAAATTTTTTTTCCAATTTTTTGGTAACCCATTTGAGTCTTAAATATTTCTTCTTATGCACCCCAGCCCAAATAACTGTTATATCATGTCCCTTACACATTTGGGATAGAGAGCAAAGGTGCAACTTGATGAAATGGGAAGAGATGGTTGGTTACTTGAAAAGAAGAAATACAAAGAGCAGACACAAGAAAATAAAAGAAGATCACTCCCTCAAAAATCAAAAAGAAAAAAGTGAATCAATTGAATAAGTTGGGGGGAGTGCATCTTCAAACAAAGAAAGAGGCCAGCTAAAATGAGACAAATCAAGAATGAGATGGAGAATGGAGAGAAGTTCCAAGCTCAAGAAAAATCAAAAGATGCTCTCTATTCTAAGTGTTCTTTGCTTATCCAGAAAAACCATGATTTCTTGATAACCCAGCCTCATTACAACCAAGAAAAGACCTTTTGATCCATATTGACTATGTGCATGTTTAGAAACTAGAAACGACTATCAATTTTAGTTGTTCAACTGTGGTGGAAAAATTGAGGGAAACACTTACCTGTGAGAATGAGAGAATTCTTTGATTTATCATTTACTGTTTTGATTGCTATTTCTGAGAAAGTTTAATTGATTTTTTGTATCTTGTTCTGATTGAGTTTTGGTAACATCACTTAATTCTGATTTTTTCTGATATTTGGAAAGTGACTGCTGCCTAGTGAAAGGATGATGAAATTTTTTTCCTTATTCCTGAGAATTTTAACAAAGGGATTGAATCCATTTTTTATTGCAAAAAGGTCTCTTGCTTGAGGACAAGCAAGAAGTTAAGTTGGGGGGTATTTGATAAGTGTCAATTATATGATTTATTCTTGTATTTTTACTGCACTTATCAAGGGTAAAATAGTAATTTATGCCCCAAAATAATCCTTTTTTATTAATAATTGTAATAATTGTGTTTATTTAATTTGAATTTGAATTTGATGCTATTTTAATATAAAATCTGTTGATTTTGCAGATTTATGAGAGAGATTTGAATGAGAAAAGAAGATAGCATTATTTGAGGAAAGGATCTGCAGATTTGAAGTTTAAATGAGAGCAAAAAAAGATAAGATCAGCAGCCATTTAAACAAGGATTCTGCGAATAAGCTTCCCAATTTAAATTCAAAGTCAAGATAAACACAAAATCATATCAAAAAGAGGGAAATAAGGAAAGCCAAGCAAATAAGGATAAGATCAGGAAGAAATCAAGTTGTTAAAAGAAGAAACAGAAGAAGCTGTTACGCGTTCCACGCTCCACCTGCGCTGAGCGCAGGGTGGAGCGCATCATTCTGTAATCCACGCTTCACTTGCGCTGAGCGCAAGTGAAGCGCAGCTACACGGATTTGTTTTCAAATCTGTTTTCAAAACAGATTCCTTCCAGATTTCAGATAGCATTCCTTGGCCTATAATTAGGACCTTTTGTAAAGATCAAAGGGAGCTTTTAGAAGAGAGTCTAAGATAGAGGGGATTTTTAGAGAGACGGCAGAGCGGAGCTAGGATTGAAGAAAAGCGTGACAGTTTCTTCATTGGTCTGTATGGCTACCATGCGTAGCTAAACTCTCCAATAGGGTTGAATGTAGTTGATTCAATCCCCAAGTGTATGTGAATTCTCTTTATTATTTATGAATCCCTATTCTATAATATCTGTACTTTTATACTTTGCTTAATGCGTAGCTTCCGCCTGTGTGCCGGAGTTATAGGTTGTTTTTTTATAAGATGCATTAGTTAATGGTTTTGTAAATACAACAACGAGTTTGGGAAAGCCTAGACATAGGACACATGAATTCTGATTGGTAAAAGTACTCATAGTAGTTACTATAGGAATATAGTGAGAATCGATGATTGAAGAAGAAGTGTGACAGTCTCTTCATAGTAGTCACTATAGGAATATAGGGCGAATTGATAGTGTTAACGAACGGAAAAGTAGAGCAATCAAGCCGCGGTATGGGACACCGGCATGAATTATTCCTGAGTATCTCGTGATATGGGACATCGGTATGGGATAATATAGTTTGGTTAGGGTATTATAGAAATATATTCATAAATAATATTGGAAATCACATGCATAAGGGGTGCGATGATACGAAGTTCAATCTTGATCCAATTAACGCTATCTTACCTTATCTCTATTATCTCATTTACTTTATACAATTTACTTCTAGCACAACAATCATCAAAATATCGTTTCCTACTTGATAGTTTGATCACTAATAAATACGAAGTGAACTGTTCCCTGTGGATACGATAACTCATACTTACTATTATACTGCTGAAATTTTGGTACGCTTGCCAAAATCTCATCAAAGCGCAGGAAAATAAAACTAGAAAAAAGAATTCAAGGTATCCAAAAAAAAACTAGAGACTGTTGACATTGCAACTCTTTGTTATCTTCAAGATGATCTCAGAAAAGAATACAATAAAGTTCTGGAACAAGAGGAAATTCATTGGTATCAAAAGTCTACGGAAGACAGTGTCAAATTTGGAGATAGAAATACTACTTTTTCCCATGCTCAGACTATTATTAGAAGAAGAAGGAACAAGATTCAGAAGCTCACTCTTCCCAATGGTGAAGTTTGTGATGATCCTAACATCCTTCAATTGGAAGCTATGAAATTTTATAAAGATCTTTTCTGCACTCAAACTTCCAATACTTCTAACACACTAATTACAAGTAAGTATCCTACTTTATCTCCAGCAGGTATTGATAACTTATTGCTTCCTGTCACTAAGGCTGAAGTTTTTTCTACTCTAAACTCTATGAAACCTCTCAAATCTCTTGGCCCGGATGGTTTTCATGCTTTATTTTTCAAACAATACTGGCATATTGTGGGTGATGATGTTTTGTAAGCTTATACAGATGCTTTTCTAAATGGCTCTTTTAATCCTAAAATTGTTGAGACTCTTATCGTTCTGATTCCTAAAGTTGATAGTCCAAATAATTTTAAGGAATTTAGACCTATAAGTCTTTGTAATGTGATATATAAAATCCTTACAAAAGTGATTGTTTAAAGAATTAGGCCTTTTATATATGTTATTATTGGTCCCCTTCAGAGTACTTTTATTCCAGGTAGAGGAACCTGTGAAAGTTCTATTATCCTTCAGGAGATCCTTAACAACATGCATAAATATAAAAAAAAGGTGATCTTGTCTTTAAACTGGACTTAGAAAAAGCTTATGATAGAGTAGATTGAGAATTCCTTCAACAAACACTTATTTTCTTTCGTTTTCCTCAGTCTATTGTTAAATTAATCATGTTCAGTGTTACTTCCTCTTCTTTATCTTTGCTTTGGAATAGGAATAAGTTGCCTACCTTTTCTCCTATAAGGGGTCTTAGACAAGGGGATCCTTTGTCACCCTATTTGTTTGTCATGGTAATGGAAAGGTTAGCTCTCCAGATCAATGAGGTTGTTGAAAATGGTTCCTGGAAGCTTATTAAAATTTCTATAATGGGCCAAGGATCTCCCATCTTTTCTTTGCAAATGATACCATTCTCTTCCTCAAAGGTAAGGCTTCTCAGGTTAGGATTATGCATGATATTCTCACTTCCTTTTGTCAAGTTCCAAGGCTTAAAATAAATACAGATAAATCCAGAGCTTTCACTTCAAAGGAAGTCACTTCTCTGAAAAAAAGACAAGTTTACCTCCATTTCAAGCATTCGTTTTACCAACATCCTAGGTAAATATTTGGGGTTTATTGACAAGGCAGGTAAGCGTGCTAATCAAGATTATAATTTTATAGTTGACAGAATAAACAAAAAGTTGGCTTCTTGGGGAAAAAACATGCTTAATAGGGTTGGGGAATTAACTCTGGTCAAATCTGTCCTAACTTCTATCCCTTTGTACTCTATGCAATTACAATGGTTGCCTGAAAATATTTGTGCTAGAATTGACAGTATTGCTAGAAATTTCCTTTGGAGTAGTAATGAAGGGCGTGGTCTTCATTTAATTAGTTGAAATAAGGTTACTAGACCTAAAACAGAAGGTGGCCTAGCTATTAGATCTGCTCGGAATCAAAATGTTTCCCTTCTAGGTAAGCATGTTTGGGATATGATTAATAACAAGGATAAACTTTGGGTGCACCTATGTTCACCTATGAAGAGCTGGACTCCTCCACCATGGTTGTGACAAAGTCAAATTAATTTCTTAGCACTTTAAGCATTCAATGGGTTGATCACAGAGGCTTCTTGCGGAGCTGGAATGACAGCGGCTATGGAGCTTGTTCTGGAGTTTGGGTTGGTATTAATAAGTGTGCTAAGGGACTGGTTGAGCCATTGGAGGAGAAAGTAGAGATGTGGTGATGAGTGCTTCGAAGTCTCCGTCCCATTTCTCCGCACTTCTCGTCAAGCAACCAAAGAAATGTGTTTTGTGTGGGGTCCATGGCTCTATTGCTTTTCTTTGCTATTTCATAAGTGCACCAAACAGAGCAGCAAATACACTTTTCTGCTATTTCGTACCTCTTACCCCATTTCTCGGCTACTTCTATATTACCAAACAGATGCTAAGAGACGAGACGTCAACGATTTGGGTACTATACCAATCTTATTCATGTCCGCTAAAATTAACGAGTACCCATATGATTCGTGAGTATTTAATATTTACTGATATTCATTAGTATTTAAAAATTTGAAATTTATAAAATAAAAAAGATAAAATTGTCATATAATATAAATTAATATTGATATAATATTATTACGTATTAATATATTAAAAATATCATTATAAAATAATAAAAAAATCCTAATATGTTAATATAGTTAGTATATTTGGTTTACCCCAAAATCATGTTTCAAATGCGGATCCGAGCAAACGTTTCAATTTTGGTGTTGGCTTAGATCTACGTTTGAAACATGATTTTAAAGTAAACCAAACATACACTTAATAAAAATATATTTTAATGAGTATGCGGGTACACACTGGGTGGATAGTATAATATTTGTCCTCACTCATTTAATAAATATGTGAATACTCATTGTGGGTATTTCAACAGATATCCAAGAGTACGGATTTTTTTCCATCCCTAAGATCATTTGACTTTTATGTTCTGTTTGGATGAGTAGTGAAAATGAGAAGAAGAAAAATAGAAGGAAAAAATGGAAGGAAAATAAAATAAAGGGAAAGTGAGAGGATTTGTAAGTTGTTTGGTTTGAGAAAAAAGAAATAAAAAAAGTGAGGGAAAGAAAAATGAGTGTGATATATAATTACTCATTTACCCTCATATTTGAAATTATGATTATTATTTTTTCTTTATTATTATTATTATTATTTACTTTATTACTAGCGAAAAAACAGGCACGACGGTGCATGTCTATCCGCATTTTTTTATATTTTGGGAAAGACGTAAATTTAATCTATATATACATATAAATGTTAACAAATATATTTATAGTTGGTCCGGTAGAATTGTAAGTTTATATAAACAATTTCTTACTATGATATTAACTATTTAGAACTAATACCTTCTTATGGAGCAAATTAATTTGTTTAAATAGTAAAAAACTTGCTTTGTAAAATATAATATACCCTCTTTTCTTTGATTCTCTTTAATATTGCGTTTGTTGTATCAAACACACAAATTTGTATTTTGTCTAATAATTTTATTGATGATTTTTTAGGTGTCTCTAGTTATATTCTTGCCCCTTTCTAAACCCAGGAAAGAAATTCATTTTTAATTTCTACCTATCTATTGTGAAAGTTTGCTTTCCATTTGTTGCTTTAGCTTGACTTATTAGCATTCTCATTAGGCTTGCCTGATTTGGAATAACTTTATTATTTGTGCTACATAATTCAACTAAGATGGATTTCTTCTTCGAATATGACGATGCGAGCAGGTACAAAATTCAAGAAGTCATAGGGAAAGGAAGTTATGGTGTTGTTTGTTCAGCCATTGACACTCACACTGTGAAAAGGTTGCGATAAAAAAGATTCATGATATCTTTGAGCATATATCTGATTCTACACGTATTCTCCATGAGATAAAGTTGCTTAGACTTCTTTGACATTCTGATATTGTTGAAATTAAGAACATCACACTCCCTCCTTCTATGGGGGACTTCAAAGATATTTTTGTTGTTTTTGAGCTCATGGAGTCTGATCTGCATCAAGTCATTAAAGCCAATGATGACTTAACAAAAGAGCACTATCAATTTTTCCTTATACCAGTTACTTCGAGCATTGAATTATATTCACACTGGTATTCTCCAATATCTAATAGCCACATGTTCATGAACATCGTATTTGAATGCACATTTTATTGCTAATGGTCTTACATAGTCTTTCTCGCTTACATGAATCATAATTGAAACTACATTGTAGCTCAACATTTCTCTTTATGGAAATGTCAGGATTGTGTATGTTATTTTCTCCAACTATTGTTGTTGTTGACTTTTCTCCTTTTCCTTCCTAGATCTTCTTAGTAGCTTCTTCTTTTTCTTTTCTTTCAATAAATTTTCCATCTCTCAGTCTCTTCTATTTGATTCTTAGAAAATGTTCAAAAGAATGGATAAAGGAATTTTTAGATTCCAAATAGATCTTTTGCTAATCTTTTTTTTTTAAAAAACAGAGAAGAGTTGTAAATGAATTATTCCCATTTGCTAAGGAAGTAAGAAAACATGTTGATATAAATAATTACTAAAGATGAAAAAGTTTCAGTTTATTAATGTAGCCAAATGGAGTGTTCGGTAGGATGGGAGGCTTGAATTTAGATGGCGCAATTGGGGTTGCTACTGCTCAAGTGCAACAGTATCGATGTTTTAAAAGCCGGATCGGTAATTGAACCGGTGAAGGCATTGGTTCACGGTTCAATGGTTGAACCGTGATCGAACCGGTATTAATTAAATATATTTTTTTAGCATCTTAATTAATAAAATAACAAAAAATTATAAGAAATTAAGCTATATAAAGTTGTAAATCAGTATAAATAGTCTTATTATAAGGTTTATGAGACAAAAAATTAATAATGATTGGTAAAATAATATATATCTATGTGTAATCATTAAATATATGTCTTTATTTATCTTAAAAAATATTTTAGATTAAATAAAAAATTAAAAAAAAATAAAAAAATTGAATTTTTTTGGACAAGACCGGTTCAACCGATTTTCTGACACCGATTTTTTACTGGTTTTCACCGGTTCTGAGATCCACCGGTTTTCAGGGTTGAACGAACTGGTTACCAGGCCGGTTCCCGGTCGAATTGGTCGAACCGGTCGGTCTGGTCCGATTTTTCCAACAATGAGCAGTATAAATCATTAACATTGTGATAGTACTAAATCAATGCAAAGAAATGAGAAGATTTTTGAACTATACTAAATCACCCAACTTTGTTAGTGCAAACTCATTAACATCATTAACCTTCACACCAAATCAATAAAAAGAAAGAAAGTAAATTGAACTGTAATAAATGATTTCAACAAGTGTTTTTTAAGAGATACTGGGAATTGTGGGAAGTGATGTATTGAGAATGGTTCATGAGGCTTTTATGTATGGCTTTGTGGATCACTATTTAACACAAACTCTTATAGCTCAAATTCCTAAGGTTGATCACCGGATTAGACTGAAGGAATTTAAACCTATTAGTATTTGTAATGTAGTTTATAAAATTTTGACTAAGGTGTTAGTTAATAGAATGAGACCTTTTTTAAATGATATGATTGGTCCTCTTCAGATTAGCTTCTTACCAAGTAGAGGAACTATTGATAATGCAATTCTATCTTAAGGGGTTGTTCATCACATGCATCGCTCTTAAGCTAAGAAGGGAACAATGATCTTTAAGATTGATTTAGAAAAGACTTATGATAGTGTTGGGAGGACTTTTCTTGAAGGAACACTTGCAGACTTTGGATTTCCCCACATTATTGTTAATCTTATTATGAACTGTATTCGTTCAATGAGGTTATCAATTTTATGGAATGGATCCTAGTTGGAGTCTTTTTCACCTTCTAGGGGCTTAGACGAGGGGATCCAATGTCACCCTACTTATTTGTTTTTTGTATGGAAAAATTATCTTTGTTACTTCAACATAAAGTGGATAGTGGGGTATGGAAACTGGTACAAATATCTAATGGAAAGCCCTCCCACTTCCCACCTTCTATTCACAAAAGATGTGATTCTTTTTTACAAAGCTACACCTAGACAGATAGATGCATATTATGGCTGATACTTTGAAGGAGATTTTTTAAGCTTCTTGCTTTAGAATAAATTTTGAAAAATCAAAGGCAGTGTGTTCTACAGGGGTTCTGTTCAGTACAAAGTAAAATCTAGATAGACTTTCCTTTATTCATGTAGTTGCTAACTTGGGTGCTTACATGGGTCACTAATCAATGGTCGTGTTAAAAAACATCATTTTAGTCATATTATGGAAAAGATAAAAAAAATTGGCATATTTGAAGTCCAACCTTCTTAACAGGGCTAGGAGATTATGTGTAGCCAAATCTGTTCTAGCTTCCATTCCCATCTATTTAATGCAAGTAATTCGTTTTCTAGTGTCTATATGTAATGATATTGATAGAATTAGAAGTCACTTTCTATTGTCTAATAATAATAACCAATTTAGAGCTTAGCACTTGGTTAATTGGAATATTGTGACAACTCATAAATTAGAGGGAGAATTGGGTTTAGGAGTGGCTGTAAGAGTGAATACTACTCTTTTAGGTAAATTGGTCTGGAGGATGATTAATGACTCAAATTGTTTTTGGGCCCACGTGCTTCATCATAAATATTTGCAAGGTAAGTCCATACTTAGTGCAATAAATATGGCCGATGAGTGTTGTGTTTGGAGGAGCACTGTTGGAGCTTTGCACTCCTTGCGTGAAGGCTTTTATTTTAAGCTTGGTTTTGGAAATTCATCCTTTTGGTTTGATGATTGGCTAGGCATGGGGCCTCTGGTGGGAAATTTTCATTTTTGTATATGCATCAGATTTGTTGTTGAACCTAAAGGATGTGGTAGTTCAAAATACTTGGAACCTTTATGTTTTAATGACACCTTTTGCCCAATGAGGTGTATCATCTCATCCAAAGTGTTTCACCTACCTTTGGTGATAATGTTGAAGATAGGTGGTGCTTGAGGGGAAGTGGGAGTGGAATCACAACTGATTTTGCGTATAAGTTGCTTTTAGGTGGCCTTGTGAGTCCTCAATCCCCTAATCGGTCTAGAGGATACTAGAAAATGCTCTAGAAATTGAAAATTGCGGAGGAAATCAAAATGTTTTTCTAGGTTTCTTTCCACGGTGCTTTACCAACTAATAATTTGAGATCCAGGCTCATTGTGCAGCGCCTGAGGAAGACCCGTTATATTGTCTTTGGGATTATAATCATGACAAAGAAATTTGGGTGCGATTAGGCATCTTTCATTGTCCATACTTTTCTTCTAATGAGTCAATCACTGACTAGGAAGGATGCTTCAAGGGAGATGGAGCACTCTTTTTATGTCTGCAGTTTGGTGGATTTGGAAATTGAGGAGTAGTTATATTTTCAAGCAGCAAATTTGGTCGGTCTCACAGGTGGTGAATTGGATATAGCTACTGCCATGAGATTTCACATCTTGCTCCATCGAGTTTGTATGCGACTACAATGCTTGCTCACAGTTGGTCTACTCCTCAAATGGGCTTTGTGAAATTAAACGTGAATGGAAATTGCTCTGTCAATGGAAACATAGACACTAGTGGTCTCCTTAAAGATTCTAATGGTTCCTGGATAATTGGCTTCTCCTCTAATAATGGGCATGGGGACCCCCAATTGGCAGAATTGTTAGCTATAAGACATGGTTTAAAATTGGCTTGGATTTCTAGTCTAAAACTTATTGTTTGTGGGTGTGATGCGTTACAAGTGAATCATATTGTGATGGGAAGGACAAACCATAATTTACATCCTCATGCTAGTGTGATTCTACAAATTTGAAGTTTACTGGAGAGAGATTGGTTTATTCAACATACTCATATACCCAGAGAGATTAATGTATTCGCTGATACGCTAGCCAAATAAGGAGCTTCTTAGTGCCTATTTGTTTTAAATTTTTAACAGCGCAGAATCAATTCCGCGGAATTGATTTTAAATCAGTTTCGTCCAACATGCTTCATTAAGTGTGCATCTTTTTATTTTTAACCATGGATTCTATAATCAATCTATTCTATATATTAAAATTGAGACATAGATTTTGGTATCACCACCTCAAATTGTCACCAGACACATTTTTTTCCAAGTCAACATATTTGTTGAGTTGTCAAATTTCTCTCATTTCATTATTTTTAATCCATTTACTCTCATTAGTCATTTACTTAATCTAATTAAACGTTTTCTATCCCAAAGCTCAATAGTCACGACTTACTAATTTGGTTATGAAAAAACTTTATTGGTGGAATTGTGTAGTCAATTACAATGCAGAAACATTACACTTTCTGTTTTAAAACGTGGTTTAAGGATTGAACAAACAATTACACTCACAAGACAAGTAGACAGTTACACTCATAAGACAAGTAGATAGTTACAATTCTTAGAAGGCATGTGTTTATGATTGCAATTTGCAGGAAATTGCTAGAAGCTCGTGGAAATAAAAATAGAGACCCGGAGATTCACGGGTTAGTGCAAACCAGTTGGGTGAAGGCATTTCTCCACTCCAACTACTGTGGCTGCCTTCAATATGGGTATTAAACACACTCTTTTATTCTCCAAGCATTCCATTTTCCACCCTTCAAATGTTTTATTCTTCATATGATGAATTCTCCTTGCAACAACAAGAAACATCTATTAGGCAAAGGATAATATTGTACCTAGTGAGTCGAACCTGGGGGGTGGCGTGATAGTTTCACCAAGGACACAAAACATCTATTGGTCGAAGTTCATTCCCACAGTTATTGCAATGATGAAAAAAGACTAACTTGGACTGACAAAAGCTATATAGTGCCCATACATCAGCACGAGAGGCCAAGTAAGGGACTTCAATTTTTTAAAGGTTTTGAGGGAGGTGCATTGTTTCAGTTCTTCACCAGCAAATTCATTCTTCTCCCATGCATCTTTGTCAAAAATCATGCTTTTGTTTATGCCATTAATTCCTTTGTAATCATGTTCCTAGATTAGAGTGTTTTTTAGTATTTAGATTTAGAAGTCAAAATTGCTTCACCCTTGCAGAAAGGAGATTGTCAAATGATTGTATAAAAGCATTTATTAAAATTACACTACCCAGTCTAGACCTTTCACTATAACCATAACTCAAGTCCTCTCCACTCTCCACATTCCATGTTAAGTTTATTTTTTATTGGTTACTTAGGAATGAGAAGATGATTGTTAAAGTTAGGGTCTATAGTTTCCATGATTTTATAAATCATATGATACAAAAATATTAGTACTTAATAAAATAAGAAGTCGAATGTAGCTTAAGCTACCACTTACGATCCGGTGTATATATGACCAAATGACTACTCCACAAAAAAATATCAAAATAACATGAAAAAAGTAATATTAGCTATTTGATCATATTTTCTAAATATTTAAATCCATTTTTTTAAAATTATAGCCTGATCATTTCACAAGACTTTGTTTGGGAAAAATAAATGGAAGGAATAAAGATAAGAAATAATGAATATTTCATGTTCACATTTTTCATCTCAATTTTTCCTTCTATTTTCTATCTTAGATTAAGTTTTATCTCCCTTTTAACCGTGTGTCTTGTGTAAGGGATTTTTAATTTGGCTTTCTATTATTACACAACATAACAAATATAAGAAACAAAGAGAACTTGATATTTGTATCTAATATATTGTGAACCTACATTAAAGAATGAATGAACTCAGAGTATTTTCTATAATTACCAAAATTATGCAATGAATATTAATATCATATTATTGTGTCCTTTCTTTTGGTTGTTTTATTTTGATAAAAAATATTTTTCCCTAAAAACCATTTCAACTTCACGTATACAATATTAAGATTAAATAAAATTAAATCAACAAAAAAAACAAAAATGTAGAGTTATGTCTATAAACTAACATTTGAGTATTACTGCCACTTAACATGATTGTTCACAAAGATCATTTACATATTATAAAGTTTTGTGCGAGTTACTCTTATTTGCTTCTATATGATATATTAAAATAATTTATTTTACTTTTTACAATAACTCATAAAACAAAAAAAAAACTAATGAATGTAAAAAAAATAAAGGATCTATAAATTGTAAAAGCTTCAATAACAAAAAAGATCAGAAAGAATGGTAAAAAGCAAAATAACTTTGTAAAATTTAATGGCTATGAAATGAATTCAAGTCCACAGATATATTTATATTTTCTCATTCGAAAAGGAGAAACGAATCGAATCAAATACAAGTTAGGAGCAAAAGTAGTGTCTATAAGGGGAAAAAAATTACCATAACATGATGGTGGCCTCAAAATCTACAACATTCATTGAAAGATATTTACATAAATGTTCTTTTTCCATTGACTTTAATGTCAAAAACTCAAATTTACCTTAAAATAATTGTAATTTTTTGTTACATTTTATCTTTAAATATTAATTATGTTATTTTTACACTTATAACACTCAATAACAACTTTTTAATCTAATAAAATAAAATAAAAAACTTTCTTCAACCGCGCAACATGTGTGTATAAGTCTGTGTTTGATTTAGCGTTGAAATTGGCCAAACTCAAGTTTGGATTCCCCAACGCAACTATTTCTAGCGTTGGAAACGTAACTTTACCACGTTTTAACGTTAAACCAAACATGTTTTAAATCTAATTATACTTAACCGTAAACCAAACAAATTCTCAATTTTGGCATTGACATGAATGAAAACCCCTCCTACTCATGTTCACCAATTGTTTTCTCGTGATTTAGGCTAGATTTGTTTCTCTATGGTTTTTTTTCTTTTTGCCTTTTTTCTTTTTACCCTTTTCCCCAACACCAAGAAAAAGAACCCCTTTTAAAAAATGCCTTATTTTTAAATCATTTTTATATAACACTCAAAATACATATAAATATTACTTACAAATCCCTCCATCGTTATAATCAATAACCATATGGAGAGAACCCTAGCACAACATCTTCTCCCTCTCAAAAAACACACTGAGGCGCCTCCCCTAACCCCCCTGGGGGGACCTCTCCCCTCTCTTGGAGGGGTTCTCTAGTCTCTACCCACTTTAGGTGGGTTCTCCTCTCTCTATAGTAAGATTTTTTTCTCCTTCTCCCTCCATTTCTTTTTTCCTTCCTCCACCTCCACCATCTCCTCTCCTCCTTCCACCTCTACCTGCATCCATATGTTGGTATCTTTTCAGCCCATCCACCCCTTTTTTCCCTCTCCCTCTTAGACCCAACCAATATATCTCAATCTCTGGCTCTATATTATGGCAACAATGTTTGTGTCTAGTGGTCCAGTGGCCTTTTGCATCTTGTAGCAGTAACAGAGCTGGTCGGGCCAAAGAAGAACATAGAGAAGATGAAACGATGGAAAAAAATCTCTCATGGAGTTAGCAGTTTAGAATTTGCTGGTCAAATTTATTTTCTAATTTTACTAGTTATATTTTATGTTTTTTTAGCTCATGTTAATCTTGGTTATATGATTTTGGAGCGAGTATGCCATGTGTTTATATTGTTTATTTCTTATAGCATTACAATATCGTTCCTTGAATCTATTTGATTATGATGTAAGTGTCGTTTGGTTAGTTTTAATCTAACCATTTAAAAAAAATAAAAACCAATAACCATATGAACTTCTATCCAATACCCACCCTCCAAGTTTACCTAAAGACATGTTCAGTCCATCACATCCCAAAGCATCCCAAAAGCAGGAGAAATGTCAAAAGTTCATAATTCCCGATAGCCTTCATACCTAAAATCAACAAACCCCATTAAAAAATATAGAAGATTAGAAGGACCCAACCATCTACTAAAAGGCAACGGTCAGTCAACGATCCTTTCCTTCACACTCACATCCACTGAAAGTCCAGAAATCATACGCAATGTCAAGATAAAAAATAAAAAGCGACTTTTAAATTAGAGCCCACTTGTTTATGTTTAAAAAATAATGTTTTCTTAAATTGTTTAATTAGAGCCCGTATGTTTAAAATTATTTCTTAAAGGAGTCATTTTTTTTAAAAAAATTACTTATAAGAATTTTTAAGATGTTTATCCAAACTTTTTTCAAGAAGCAGAATTAGAAAATAATCAATTTATGCTTTTTTTAAGAAGTAACTCAAAGTTACTTCTTGAAAAAAACAGTTAAAATAGAAGAGAGAGAACTTTTTAACAATGTGAAAATATTTATTATGGAAAACAAAGTATTTTTTTATGATTGTAACCAAACGAAAATTTATTTCTGATTATATAAGAATCTCTAAAATAAAATTAATTTTTTTAAACAATTTTAAAAAGTACTTTTTAAGCACAAACAAACTGGCCCTAAAAAATTAATTTTCATTTTAGAGATTTTTGTATAATCAAAAATAAATTTTCATTTGGGTTACAATCATAAAAAACATTTTGTTTATGAAATAAATGCCTCCGCATTTTAAAAAAAATCTCTCTTCTCTATTATAGCTGTTTTTTTTCTAGAAGCAGCTCTAAATTGTTCTTTTAAAAAAAAACAAAAAACTGATTATTTTTTGATTCTGCTCCTTGAAAAAAGTTTTGACAAACATCTTAAAAAGTTCTTATAAATTATTTTTTTTTTCAAAAAATGAATTTTTAATAAATAATTTTAAACAAACGGCTTCGCCGAAAATTACCGAAAAGAGATTGCCCCCATTAAAACAGTGACTGCACAGCTAAAAAAAGTCCTTGAAGTGTAAAGTTTGTTGATGATGAGTGATTGTTAATGCAACTTCGATTTTCCCACACCCGCACAGTGTTCCACCGCGCGCACACCCGGATTTTGCTTTTTTTTTTTTTCTTTTTTTTACGTGAACGGTAACTTACCCGTTTTTTCTTTTTCTTTTCTTTTTTATAAGTGAACAGTAACTTTTTTTTCAGTTTTTTTTCGAAAAAGTATTTTTTTTCTTTTTTTAATATCTGAACAGTAAATTTTTTTTTGGCAATTTTTTTTTTCCAAAAAAATCTGATTTTTTTTCTTAAAAAACAATTATTTGTGATTAACCAGATTAGTAACATAGTTAACCACCAACTTAAATAGTATTAACCACTTGTTTGAACATTACTTTTTTGTAAATGTAAACAGTACCTACTTTTTTTAAAAAAAATTATTGTCGGTTAACCAGATTAATAACATAGTTAACCACCAACTTATATGGTATTAACCACCTGTTCACTTGAAAACAGAGTTAAAGGTTTGTCATTTTGAATAGTTATCTTAATTTATATCAATATTCACCACTTCAGCAACTAATTTAACCACATAATAACTCGCAGTTAACCACTTTTTGCCTCCATTATAATTATTAACCAGTTTAATAACACCGTTAACCACCAACTCACATGATATTAACCACATGTTTACTTAAAAACAAATTATTCACTAGATTAATAACACAGTTGACCACCAACTTATATGATATTAACCATTAACCAGATTAATAACACAGTTAACCACCAACTTATAAAGCGTTAACCACATGTTTACTTAAAAACAAATTATTCACCAGATTGATAACACAATTAACCGTCAACTTATATGGTATTAACCACTTCTTCCCCCGAAAACAAAGCTATAGATTTGTCATTTCTGAACTTGTATCAATATTAACCACTTCAGCTACTTATTTAACCACATATTAACACACAATTAACCACCAATTTTTTTTTGGTAAAAAGAATTATATTTTTTATACAAAAATGTTACTATTCAAAAAAAAATTTTGGTTAAAAAAATATTTTTTTTCACACAAATGTTACTTTTTACAAAAAAAAAAAAAATGGTTTAAAAAAAACATGAGGCGGGTGTGCGGTGGGTGTGGAAAAATAGTTTTCCTTATTAATGTTGATACAGACTCGAGATTGTGATCACACAATCACACACACATGTGTGTAATATGTATAATGAATTTGTAATTATTCTTTAAGTCACAACATGTTCTGCAAAGTTTAGATATATTTAATTGACAAATATCAATGCAAGTCTACCAAACAGATAAAAAAATAAGCAAAGAAAAGAAAAGTGCAAATGAAATTCAGATTTCAGACTATTCAATTGGGAAGCTTCTAATATTAAAAAAAAAGAGAAAGACTTTGATAAGCAGCAAAACTTGACTATAACAGAACCCATGTGGAGATTAAGATGAATATCATCATTGAATGGTTAAGGTCAGAGATATCTTGTAAATGACTTGTTATGTCTAATTCTTCAATCTTGTGGAGGTTCTTACAGCTAAAAAACTTAACCAGGAGGTTTAAACATCCGGTATTAAATTGAGTCTGTAACAAGTTTTCAATTCTGCCACCAAAGTTCCTAAATGGCAGGACACATACTACTTTTAGTGTTTCAACTTTCTTTGAGTTTTCATATCATTGCTCATGCCCAGAGCCAATCAGGTTGATAATCTCATCTCATTATTCTGAATATACAACTGCTTGTTGTTCTAAGAACCTATGCTTTCTCCTTTTACAGGCTTCATTAGCATTGACTGTGGACTTGTGGATGAACCAAGCTACACAGATGAAACTACATCCATCAATTACACTTCAGATGCCAACTTCACAGACACAGGAGTAAGCCACAGCATATCACCTAAATATAAGGCTTCCCTTGACAGGCAATTCTGGAATGTTAGAAGCTTCCCAGGAGGAACCAGGAACTGCTATACCCTTGTTGTTCCTCAAGGAAATAACAAGAAATATTTAGTCAGAGCCAGGTTTGCATATGGAAATTATGATGGCAAAGACTCTCTTCCTGAATTTGATATCTATCTTGGAGCTAAATGGTGGGAAACGGTGGTGTTTGAGGATGCATCCACTGTAATAACCAAGGAAATCATTTATGCTGCTTCATCAGATTATGTCCATGTTTGCCTATTTAACACCAACAATGGTACACCTTTTATTTCAGTTTTAGAGCTTAGAGTTCTTAACAGTGATGCCTATCTGGTAAACTCTCTGGAGCTGTTAGCGCGTTTTGATGTAGGCTTACAGAATGGTGGAATAATTAGGTGAGCCATCTTATAGTATAATCAAATTATGTCATCAAACTACCCTTAAAAGGGGAAATAATGCTCTTTTTTTTTTTTTTCTGTTTTTTTAATGTAATGCTCTCTCTCAAGTCTCATGTGTTTCCCTTTTTCCTTTCCCATAGATATCCAGATGATAACTATGACAGAATGTGGACACCTTATAACTCAATTGACTGGAAAAAGATAGATACAACACTCACCATAGACAAGGGAGCACCTTCATTCAATTTTTTACCATTACCACCCTCCATGGTCACTAGAACAGCAGCAATTCCAGCTAATGTCAGCAACAATATAGAGTTCTACTTCCTTCCCAAATATAATGCCTCTACATATTATATATACTTCTACTTTGCTGAAATCCAGAAGCACCAAGCAAATCAAATTAGAGAGTTCAACATTTTTGTAAATGGGGAGCTTTTTAATAATGCACCAGTCAATCCTGTAT
The DNA here is from genome assembly GCA_026901365.1 of Sesbania bispinosa. NCBI lineage: Eukaryota > Viridiplantae > Streptophyta > Magnoliopsida > Fabales > Fabaceae > Sesbania > Sesbania bispinosa. The sequence continues at coordinate 551,539 of QLOH01000584.1, forward strand.
ACCTGCAGAGTCTGTATTATGTGTCAGCTATAAGTGAACCTCGGTTGGAACTTTGGATTAATAAAACTAGTAGATCAACTCTTCCGCCTCTCCTCAATGCCATTGAGATATATATGACAAAGGACTTCTTACAATCAGAAACACATCAAACAGATGGTATGCAATTAGACAATACTCTGATTTTGATCTCATATATCACCTTATATTTAATTCTATCCCTGTACATCATATTCACATGCACTATTCTTATATCTATGATAATAGTTGATGCTATCATAAATGTCAAGTCAATTTATGGGATCAAGAGAAACTGGCAAGGAGATCCTTGTATTCCAGTGGCTTACTTGTGGGATGGTCTTAACTGCAGCTATGCTGGATCTGGTTCACCAAGGATCATATACTTGTAAGTTTGGCATGAAATAAGTAAACTGATCCTTTAGTTTAGTTTTAACTGCACCTTTATAGTTTTACTTTTACCTTCAATAATAATAATGAATTTCACAATTATTATTTTAGGAACTTATCTTCCAGTGGTTTGATTGGAAATATAGCTCCTGGCATATCCAATCTGAAATCAATAGAATATTTGTAAGTCATTGAATCTATCAGATACAAATAGCAAACTATCCGGTTGATAATAACAAAATAATTTGTTTCCATTTTAGGGATTTGTCAAACAACAGTTTAACTGGGGCTGTGCCTGATTTCCTATCCCAGCTGCGTTTCTTGAGAGTTTTGTAAGTCAATTATTTTGATCCGGGTAAATTCTATAGAGATATAACTTTCAAGAGGCTAGGTTCTCCTAGGTGGACTCTATTTTTCAATTAATTTTATTACCTGTGTTGTTTAAATCATGGTAAGAATGTCAATGTGCACCTTATTGTAAAAAAACCTAAATCAGGGACACCTCTCCATAGAATTTTTTTACCTATTTTGGCTTTTATTTAATTTTTTTTGTGAAAGCATGTATGGAGGGTAATAAAAAATTATTTTTTTCCAATTGAAGAAACCTGGAAGGAAATCAGCTATCAGGAACAATTCCAATGCAACTCACTGTGCGTTCAGAGAATGGTTTGCTTGAATCCAAGTATGCTCCATTTCAAATTTCAAACAATGTATGGCGTTTCTGATTTGCCATTTCGTAGAGTTAAGACAATGTCAAATGACATGTTTTTTTCTTTTTTTCTTTTTGTAAATGCAAGTTTTGGTGAAAATCCAAATCTTTGCTCTCCAGGTTCATGCAATAATGGGAATGGGAATAAGTTTGTAGTTCCACTGGTGGCATCGCTTGGTGGAGCTTTCATGATACTGGCAGTCGCAGTGATTTTTTTCCAAATATACAACAGGAGACAAGGTATATGTTGTTTTCTATTCTAATAAAATTAAATAAGAAGAAAATTTATCCTAATTTAAGTATGGGTGGCAAAGATATGGAAGATTCTTATACTCTCGCTACTTGGCACTCGGTGAGAAGAATCCAAGTGATTTAGACTTTAGAGTCCAGTGGTGCAGTAGTTATTAGTGGCTAATAATAGGAAAAACAAAACTATTAAACCATGTCATATATCCGTGTGAATGTGAGACTAATTAGTAAAAATTAGAAAAATAATAGATCCACACTAAAAAAATTGAGTGAGGAATTGTACAGAAGAGATAGATAGAAATACAAAAGGAAATGAAGAAAAACAAAGTAAAATACGTGATAATTGATGTAATAAGAAATGAAGATAGAGATAGATAAAAAAAAGTAAGTGTAAAAAGAAGTGTTTAAGTATTTGTTTATTGTCAAATTTTGCGCGCCTTGGGTGGAAATGAGCCAAAGGTGGGATTTTGGACTTATAGTAAGCCTTTGCTATTCCCAACCCCTTCTATTTTTTAAAAATTTACCTAACTACCATCATCCTTTCCTCTTCCCCTTCACCATCACCCTCACCCCTGGCCATTACCACCACCACTACCACCGTAATCCCCTCCCCTTTTCGCTCCTTTCACAACCCTATTTGTGTTTGGAAGCCATTTTTTTCACAAAGAAAATCGGCTTTCGAACGTGTGTCTTGAAGTCAAATCTGCTGAAAAAATGACTTCTAAACACAACTAAAATATTGGCTTCAACCAAATTTTTGGGGAAAAATGGCTTTCAAGCATGCATATGGCAGCCAAACTAAAAAAATAGCTTCCAGACAGACATGTCTCGAAGCCAAAATTTTGTGAAAATGGCTTCTAAATACAAGTAGGGGGAGAGAAGAGGGAAGGGGAAGGAGATTATAGTGGTCGGGGGTGGGGATGGTGGTGAAAGGGAATAGAGGTGGCAAAGTGGGAAAGCCCATTGAGCCAGTCCGTTAATTTGTAGGGCTTGATTTTTAAAATTTCAGCCTAAATTAAATTTTGGCTTTTTTAGCCCAACCCATTTTATTAAAATGACAGGCTTAGCCCACATTTTGTTGGGTTTGGACATCATTTTTGGAGCCCGATTGAATTCGAGCTTTTTTTTGCCCGACTCATTGTAGCCTGCAACCCATATTGGACAAGCTTGGATGGGGAGCATTGGTGTGGGTAGCCTGTTTTGCCACTTTTAAAGAGGAAGGTGTGAGGGTAGTTAGGGAAGAAATTAAAAAAAAAGTAGAATCGGGTGGAAATAGCAATCCACTTTATGGTATTGTGGACTTGGTTCATTCGGCTATTTAAATTGAGGGGGGTTGCTTTTTGCACCGCCCTTTTTACTTTTCAAATCTTAAAGTTATTTTTACAAAGATACCCTCATACACTTCCGAAAGTGAATTTTCGAAAGCTTTCAGAAATTAACTTCCCGAAGTGTAACTTCCGGAAAATAACTTCTGAAAGGTAAATGATAAAAATTGCTTCTCAAAAATTAATTTTCAGAAACTTCCAGAAGTGTAATTTTTTTTTTAAATTATTATTTAGAGATGGACTTAGAGTCTCTAAACCCAAATAGTTAAAAAATTTAAAACAGAGGGTGAGGAGAGGGGGAGAGGGCGATTGGTTAAGGGGGTGGGGAAAGGGAGAGTGGGTTTCGTGGGTTAGGGGGACGATGGGTGGGGTGGGGAAATGGGGATTGGGTTTCGAATGGGGAGGTGGGTGGGGGTGGAGAAAGGGGGGTGGTTTCAGGTGGGTGGGCAGGGATGGAGGAAAGAGGTGGGTTTCGAGTGGGAAAGGTTGACTGGGAAGAAGAGGGGTGGGTTTGGGGGGGGGGTGTGACGATGGTGGTTATGAGGATGGGTGGCAGTGAAGTTGGGGTGGGGGAGGGGAGTTAAGGCAGAGAAAGGGTGGAGGGTTGCGAATAGCAAAAAGGGGTGCTAAAAGCAACTCCCTTAAATTGAGCCGATTTGGTTGAACAGCCTAAAGTACCAAGCCTAGTTATATTAGCGAGAAAGCATTGTTTATAGGAAATTACTTTTTGCATTACCCCTTTTTACCTTTACACCACCCTTAGTTTTTATGACTTCAATGCCTCTAATTTGAGTAAACTAGAAAATCTATTCCTAAGTTTTTTAAGGTCGTGCAGTTTAGTCCCTAAGAAATAGAAAACACTAATATAGTCCCTGACTCCTTGCTTTTTCTGTCACTATAGTCCAAATATGTGTTTTCTGTTAATTTTTTACAACGTGTCACGTTTAGTGACACTCTGTCACACCTTTTGTCACTATAGTGTCCATTGCGGCACAAAAATTATGTGATTTTGTCAAATTTATAGCTTGAAAAACTTCAACTCCAACAGTCGTGTGCTTCTCTATTCTCCCTTTTTCTCTCTTCTTTCCCTTCTTCATTGGAAGGTCTCAACCTTACTGACGTTATTTTTTTGTCCTGGTTGCAAATAATGTGACATAGCGTCACTAAACGTGAAACGTTATAAAAAATTAACAGGAAACATATAGTTAGACTATAATGACAGAAAAAGCAAAAAGTTAGGGACCATATTGGGGTTTTCTATTTCTTAGGAACTAAACTGCATGACCCTAAAAAAGTCAAGGAAGAATTTGCTAGTTTATTCCTCTAATTTTTATCTCCCTCACATCCCTCTATTCTCTCATATTCTCCACCCCCACATTAACATTTCGTCTCCCTTACACCATCTCTCCCCCTCGTCACTCTGTCCTCCCTCTTTCCTCCTTTGCCACCTATCCTTCCTCACCTTTCTCTATTCCTCAATGAAGAACCTCTGTAAGGAGAAATTTAATATTAAAAAATTAATGATATATATATATATTATAAAATCAAAATTACATTTTATAATAAAAAAGTTATGGATCTATGGTGGACCTAAACTCAAAAGAGTCAATCTTATAATTATCCTTATTGCATATCCAACAACCTTTGCAGAAGCTTGACACCATGCTCTTAGTAAGACAAAATTCAATTGCGTCTTATATGTGATAACTTTGTTTTTTACCATAGCCCTTGTGCTTCATAAACAATTTTTTTAAAATAAAAAATGGGAAATATTAGATAGTTTCCAGGACACTAAATTTTGATTTGTGGAGCAAAGATACATATCTAGCGAATTCAACTAAGATGCGTGTAGGCTTATTTTGAAGGATTGTTCAAAGGAAAAATGAGAAATGGTGGTTGTCGGTTCCTTGTGTTTATCCTGGTGGTCTCTCTGATAAGTCAATGAAGCATTTGTGTGAGAAAAGAGACTGTGCTAACCAAATCCATAAAGCAACAATGTAAATAAATAGCAGTTTTATTCTAGAGATGGATATCCAAGAAAATCATTGGTGATCCTATTGTTAAAGACATTTGTTGTTTCTCGAACTTTCAGTCAAAAGTAAAATGCAAACAATGAGACTGCGTGGAGAATATTTGAGTTTGTACAATTAAAATAGCGCACTTGAGGCTCTAATTCTTCTCCTTGCTGAAGGTTTTCACAAAGGAATAAAGAAAGGTGGAGAGGGATGGGTGCCACCAGAGGAAAGCAAGCGGACGAAGTGAGGAGAGAGAGTGGTGTAAGGGAAGGGAAAGATTGACATGGAGTGAGGTGGGGAGTGGGAATGAAGGAGTGGGAATGAAGGGTAGTGAGAGTTTCCAGGAGATGAAAAATTAAGGCATTTAAGTTATAAAAAAATAAGGTGGTGTGAATAGAAAAGGGTGGTGCAACAAGCAACTCCATGGTTTACATGCATATTGCATGATGGGCTGTTGGCTAGCTACCAGTTTAGGGCGACCAAACCAAGCTAAGTGAGATATTCTTATTCTTAATTATCAATTTGAAACCATACCATGGTAGTTCTCTATTGCGAACACAACACTGAACCAACAAAAGTTACATAGATCCGCTTACTGGGGGGCTCATCTTCCTCTATGGGAGGGCTTCTTAACTATTATTGGTGGGGTTTTCCCCTCTCCTTAGTGAGAGTTTTCTCTTCATTTTTCTTCCTTTCCTCCATGTCCATTACCACTTTCTTCTCCTTTTCCAGCCACCACATCTTTTTTCTCCTTTCCACCTTTTCAATATCTCCATCTGCCACCTTTGTTGCTTATTCCCCTCCTCTTTCCTAAGCTAGCTTTATTGTCTTCATTATTTCTCTATTATAGTATAGTTGGGATTTCCTACTTGAGATATCCTTTGGTTTTCATGTTTGCACAATTTCAATGCCAGCAACGTCGGCTGGCCAGAAAAAAGAAGAGAATGGAAGAAAAAAATCACTTAAAAGTGAGCAGTTTAGTTTCAATGATAAGACTCACCGCGGTGGAGAAGAGTTTTCTTACTTTGTTGGTTTTCTGTTTTGTTTGTTTTATTGTATGTATCTAGAGTGAGCATGCTTATTCCCATATTATTTATTTGTTAAAGCATTGTAGAATCGTTCTTTAGGGTTGTTATCTTATCTTATATAAGTGTCATTAGGTTTCTTAAGGGCTTTAATATGATCATCTTTGAAAAAAATATTATTGATTCATCCTCGTTTTTGGTCCATAATAATATTATTTAGAGTAAAATATTTTCCCATCCCTGTATTTCTTGTCAACTTTGGTCTTCGTCCTCGACTTTTAAAACTTTTTTTTATATATCTTAGTCATAATCCCTGATGTTAATTAGCTCTGTTAAATTGCAATTGATGCAATCAATTACTTAATAAATAGACTCAACATCCACATGGATTAAATGAGACCTAACATGAAAGAGTAATGTGGAAGTTTATAAATAAGTTAATAACTAATTAGCAGAGCTAATAATCTTCAGAGACTATGATTGAGGTGTTTTAAAAACATGAGAATATAAAATAAAAGTTTTAAAGGTTAAGATAAAAACCAAAATTGACCAAAAATACAAAGATAAAAAACATATTTTACACTATTATTTAACATGGAAATGATAAAAACGATGAAATGAAATTTCATACTCCCTTTATTGTCTAATTTTGATTGGTTAATTTTAAAAATTATTAAAAAAAAAACACTAGCCCCATATTCTCTCAAACATACGAGGATAAAATTATAAATTTGCTGAAATTTATTTGCAATATTTAACATTGTTGTACTAAGAATTATATTATGATATGACAAGATTGTGAAATATAATTAGGTATTTGTGCAAAAATTATTTACATGGTCAATATAACAATTAATAACACACATAAGCGCACACACACATATATGGACATTAACGGTCTTTGTATGTTCCCACAGTTTCCCCTCATTCAAGCACAGTGCGTATTTATTCTAGAATAAAGGAGGAATTAGAGTCAAATAAACAAGAATTCACCTATGCTGAAGTATTGAGAATGACCAAAAACTTTGAAAAGGTTGTGGGCAAAGGAGGATTTGCAATAGTTTACCATGGTTTTGTAGATGATATTGAGGTAGCTGTCAAAATGCTCTCTCCTTCAGCTCAAGGTTATCTGCAATTTCAGGCGGAGGTAATGTGACTAACTTCTTATATCACATACACATATATGTATGTGCATGTATGTATAACACGCCTTGATGATATCTTATTCATATATTAACTAGAGGAATTATAATTTTTGTGATTCCCAGGCCAAACTGCTTGCTATAGTTCATCATAAATGCTTGACTGATCTTATAGGATATTGTGATGATGGTTCCAACATGGCTCTCATTTATGAGTATATGGCAAATGGAGACTTAGCGAAGCATTTATCAGGTATTGTTTATGATCATCTTAGCCCATCTAATTTTATTTCTCACTAATGTTTTACAATCTAAGGGTAGTTATTATCCATTTTTGACAAATGAAAGATATTAACTGAAAGCAAATGCTTCTATATCTATAAATATTTTTTTTCATATGCATAAAACTTCTAGATAGTCAAAGGATGATAAGAAAAATAACAAACATTTTGGGTAAAGTTAAATCAAATATATCTAAATGAAACCTTCAAATTGAGTCTAAGATTTGTTCCACTTGTAAGAATTGGAAAACAATTTTTCTTTACAAAATTTCGCATCAAATGCCAAGGATGATCACTACAAAAAAATCTATATTTACTGGCGGCTAAATTAGTCAATTTGTGGCGGTTTGGGACTCCTGCAAGTGCGTTTTCCAGCAGTTATGCACCTCGCCAGCATTTCATGTGCCACAACATGCTTTCTGGCGGTTTTCCTATAACCGCTGGTAGAAATGCCACAAATTGACAGGTCAACTATTGGCAATTAAAAGCCGCCACTAAACCCAAGGCAAAGATATAAGAAACTTCTAAATTAGCTATGGCAAGTTCCGAAGCTAATTCATAGCTAAAACTTTACTTTGGAATTTCCTATTTCAATAGGAAATTTAGTGGCTAATTAACTAAATTTATAGAATGAGCTAGCAATTTCCAATTATCCAGATATATCAAATTTAGATTTTTCTATCTAAATTATATTATATTAACTATACTTTATTTTTTATAAAAAGTTATATTTAATATGCTAGAGATGCAACTAAAAAGCTTACAAGAACCAAAGAAACCATGACAAAGACTAATTTAGTTTCAAACATGTTTATGCAAAGATATCCACAACTGGACAAAACAGAACACTAAAAAAATGCCCCAAAACAAACTTGTACCAAATTTGTAATTTTGTGTTAGTTATATATATATAGGGATATAATTACATATAAATTTACAAAGTTTTATTATTGTATAAATTAAGGCACAAACTAAAGTAAGTAACAGTTAATACACTTTTTTAAAAAACAAATGCAATGCCTATATTTGATAAAAAAAAACTAATCGAGCTGAACATTTGCTAACTTACCACGTAAATTATTAGATAATGTAAAGTAATTATCATAATTATAGTTGATAATGGCATTTAGACATGATGCAAAATGTATTTTAAGTTAAACCAACTAGGCCCCCACCGACCACTATCAGAAATTTCTAATAAAAGTAGTATAAGTACATCATTTGTACCCCTGCAAGGAAACCTCATTTGGAATCTTTGAAGATTAAAATCTTCTAATCATCCCTACACAACATAACCAAATCAAGAACGAACAATGTCTTGATATATATACACCAATAATAAATTATTTAATAAAATATACAAGCATTTAATGTCTTGATAAGTCTATATTTAGATACACCTCAGTACTTATCTTATTTAGGTAATTTAGAGTGAGTGAGAGAGAGAGAGAGAGCAATAGATAGAGATTCAGAAAACAGAGAGAAATAATCTCCAAATTATAAAAATCATACCTTTCACTGTGTGAAAGGATTTGAGAAACAACTTCTTCATAACTAGGAGCATCCACATGTTGCATACAATTTTCCACTCTTCTCTATGAACAATTTACCTTCCTTCCAATGAAAGGTCTTCAGCTTTAGCACTGCTACCTCAAACAGATCATTGCACAAAGGATTGAGTTAATAACATGAATGGGGTCTGTCACACAGCAATAACATTACATTAATCCTCATGTTTTCATGATAAATGAGAAGGAAAAATTTAAATATAGAAAAGCAAAGGATCCATATCAAATGAACTTTAATAATCATTACTGCTACTGAAAGACCACATACCATGACACTCATGTATGTTGCATCAATGCCCCAGATAAAGGCTCAATTATAACATTATTTGTCTTATTTTTTAGCTTTGTGTAGAACAATATTGTTACTAAGGTCATACTCTTGTCACAACAATTGATAAGCATCAGAGATCAGAAATAATGCATTTAATCCACTACAAGTAATAATTATTATGAAAAATTAATCTCTACATAATTAGAATACTTACTCTTAAAGCCTTGGGAGAATGAGGGAAAAATTAATCTCTACAGAATCATAATAGTTACTCTTTGTACAAAGCTTGTATTATAATTGGAATAGATTATCCAAATAAATTATTAATAAACATATACTTACTATTTTTTCAAAGCAACATATGAAACTCTTTGATCTGCAACAAAAATGGTAAATGCTTGTCAAAGAAGTAGCAAAATTTAGGTGTCAACAGAGGAAAGTATATCACGTAGTATCCAAAGTTAAACATCTCACCATTGACTGCTTTTTCTCATTCAACATTTCTTTGGTTTCTTTATGAAACTTAGACTTTTTTACGAAACTCTTTAACAAGCCTGCAAAAAAAAAATCTGATAGAAATATACACTTGAGTAACTTAACAGTTAGTTTTTTTATTTATAATAAGAGTATCAATATATCATTAAAAACCCGATTGTTCAGTATATTTGTGAGGTGTGGTCTAGAATTAACTAATGAGCTTAACAAAGTTATGGTCCAAATATGAAATATAATTATAAACCAAACAAGGGCTATATGTATGCTTTCAAATTAAAAAGCATTAAATTGGTCGTGAATCAGATATTAATAGTTCATCCCAAATGATGTCCATGTCTAAGGAGGGCATTCTACTTAACTGAACACCTTCCATATCTGATATCTCATGATGTGCATTTTTGCTTCTCCCAATTGTGTAAGCTCTAACCCTGTTCACTATATCAAACTGCCATTCTCTACAGGGTGCTAAACAATTAGCAAGTTAATGTAAGAAAAAAAAGGACTTACACTTAAAAGTAATTATAAGGCTCTCCAATCTATAATCCAATAGGCGAATTCAATAGCATTAAGAACCTGCCAAATGTCTTTTTTCAAAAAGACAAAGACAAATTAGCTTTGCTGATATAACAAAAGGCAAAGGGGAAGGTATAATAAGATAAGGCCAACAGAGAAATCCAATGAAAACTCAAACTCAAACTCAAACTACAAAGAAAATTCAATGAAAACTTACCTCATAGTATAATTCAATAAATTCACAGTTGTATGTTTCTAATATCCCATGGTAGTGGCTGATCTTCTATAATCCTCTGGAAAAAGATCCAACCTGTGGAAAATATTTGGCCCATTAGCATGGAAGCCTTAGTAGATTAACCAAGAAATAATTTAACCTTTACAGAGGAAACGGATACATACAAAAATTCCTTCACCAAGTCTCATGAGACTGCAGAGATCTCACAAACACGATCCCCTATTCCAGCCACTTGAACATGTGTAATAGTGGCTTTGGTCAAGCTTAGTAGATTGCTTTCCTCTGTTCTTCTGTCAAAATATTCTTGAAATTTTCCAACTGAAATAAAGCAGTTTTGTGCTACACATAAAGTGTACCTAACCATATATGTTAGCACCTGAAATTCAGAATATTAGTCATAATCTCCATTTCTAGAAACGAGTCCTTAAAAGGACATAGATTCTACCGTTAGGAGCTAAAGTAATTTCATGCATGACTTATTTCTCATTTTAATTAAAACTTCTAGAAACAAGTCCTTAAAAGGCTTATGTGCTGGGAGGAGTACATTCACTAGGTGAATTGTAGAGGATTCCAGTTTAGTGATTGTAGTGCTTAAGCATGAGTTTGTTAACGTGAAAAGTGGGGTATTTTCTTTGCTATATACTGATTTATTTGGAATGATAGGCCACACCACAGCTAGCTAGCATGCTACTAGTTATGCTTTGTAGGATTCTGATAGTATTCTAAATTGAAATTGCATTCATCATGTGTCTTAACTCCTAAGCCTATGATGCTAGATTGCTAGAGAAATTAGAAATTATCAACTAACATATTTAACAACATCTTTTCACATCCATTTGTACATCTAACAATCTGCCAAACTCTTTAAAAACAAGGCACATATGTACAGTCACTGTCAGGTGATTGATGTGGCAGGGCAAGCACAACACAATTATAATGAAATAACTTGACAACTCAAATAAGAAAATAGACAAAGACAAGCTAAGAAGAGATAAGGAAATAGTGATTAGTAACCTTAGCTTGAACGGCCTCTATGCTTTTAACAACAAAGTCGACCAATGAGCCACAAAAATCCTTGATTTCAGCATATTTTTCATCATAGGTGTGAGAATTGATAGGGAACTTGGCTCTCTCAATGAGACCAAAAACGATGGTATCTTCTTTCCTAACCAAAGCCTCCCTCACTGAGTTTAGGGTGTATTCATTCCCAGAGTCAGAACATTCTGCTGCTTTGAACATTCTGTATCCCCTGGTAGAAATTACAAACACAAGAACCAGCAATGGAAATCGAAAACATCTCCAATTTTCTAAGAAAAGCATGTAAGTTTAAAATAGGTTAAAATTTCATCAATAAACAAGAGCAATGAAATTCCGTAGAGAATTTAATTATGAAAAAGTAGAACAAAAAAATTACGAAAACTAAATTCGGCAAAATCAGGAGAAAAGGAGTTATCGCGGAGATGTCATTGATGACTTTGCTTGATGAAGACCTCGACAATGAACCTCCGCAGTTTTCGCTGGAGAATGGCGATGGCGATGATTGGAGCGATACCATACTAAAGCGGGAGGAGGCTATGGCGACGGGAAGGAGATGAATGGCGAGGAGATCAAATTCACGTATAAGAGAAACACTATGAGCCAGAATCAAGAATGTGGTATAAATCATGCGATTCGCTGCCGAGGGACGAGGCCAATGCGGTGGTGGTAACAAAGGTGACGCTGGAGCTAAGGATTTGGTGGACAGGTAGGGTTTGGGGCACTAAAGCGTTACTGCTAAAAATGAATGGGAAAGAGAGATAATAATTTTATAAAAATTGCTAAAACACATTGTGGCGGCCCAAAATTGCCAATAAACAATTAAAACTGCCAAGATAAAAAATTGAGTTGTGGCAATCTAGGTTACCGCCAGAAACATATCACTTACTAGCATTTTTATATTGACCGCCACTAAAAATGTGCCAGTAAAATCACTTTTTTTTGTAGTGGATGTGCCTTTTTCTAGTTTAAAATTTATGAATTCCTTAGTAAAGCTTGTTCCTAAATGCAGAAAAAAGTGAAAATATATTGGGTTGGAATCAACGACTTCAAATTGTAGTGGATGTTGCAGAAGGTAACTATGATCCTTTTGTCCCTACATATCTCTTTCCTTACCTATAAATAAAGTTATGTTGGATGTGTAATAATATGGATTGAAAGAAATAAAATAACATGAGATGAGATTAAGTAAAATAAATTTACCAGCCATTGTTTGAATATTTTGTGATAAAATGGTAAAATATTTTATTATTTTGGAAGTGAATGAAATGCTTAATTAGAAATTTAACAAATAAATATTTGGTTCCTTTAAAGTGAATCCTCATTTTAAAAAGAAAAATAAAAAATCTTAACAATTGATGAGAAAGTCAACCATGGATATTATAGGCACATGTATAACAAATGACAGATTTGTAATTCTACAATTTTGATTTTCTAATTGACGGTTGATATACTCAATTTTACTCTTTAAAGTGAACTATTCTCTTTCTCTTGCATTGCATAAGTATTTGCAAACATATATAATTTATATATAAATACATGCATTATAAATTCAGAGATTTTAAAAATCTAAAATATTAATTTAGTTAATAGAAGAATATTTTAATTTGCAAATATCTCTTTATATTTAATATTGATTAAAAAATTATGAAAATAAAATACAATTAATTAAAATATATTGATTTAGTATGATAAGGAAACTCATATATAGATATATGTCATATAATAAGAAGGATATATGATTACATAAGAATGAGAGTAAACTATTGTGATTACATAATATATTTTATGTTTCATCTTATTCGTCTCGATTTTAAACTCGATAAATAATGTCAACTAACAATTAATTATATTTGAATTTATTGCTCTCTATCCCATTAATTACTTTCTTTAATTGAAGCATAACATAGGACTTACATTTTATACAACAAAATGTAACTTTGAACTTTTAACTATAGGATTGGAGCATTTGCACCATGGCTGCAACCCACCAATTGTTCATAGAGATGTTAAATCTAAAAACATCTTACTAAATGAGAAATTCAAGGGTAAACTAGCTGATTTTGGGTTATCAAAGATCTTTCCTAATGAAGGTGACACCCATATCTCCACTGTGGTTGCTGGTACCCCCGGATATCTTGACCCAGAGTAAGTTATTAATTTAACTCAAACCTAATTGGAAAAAGCCATGGGCTTGAGACAACATTTTCTTTTTCCCTTTTCACTTTTGATTGGTATATATTGAATTGCAAATTTTCATTTTGCAGGTACAATAAATTAAAAAAGTTAAATGAAAAAAGTGACGTTTTTAGTTTTGGAGTAGTTTTGCTCGAGATAATTACGGGTCAACCTGCTATAAGAAAAACTGAAGAGAAAACTCATATAATTGAATGGGTTTATTCCATGATACTCGAGAAGGAGGTCAAAGATATTGTGGATTCTAGATTACAAGGAGTCTTGGATATTGATTCCGCAAAGAAAGCCTTAGATATTGCAATGGCTTGTGTAGCACCCACTTCCATTAATAGGCCAACCATGAGCTATGTAGTGATGGAATTGAAACAATGTTTAGCAAATAAGATGATCGATACAATCATGAAAGTGTATCGAGCAACTTAACCACTATCTCCTTTGATAGAATAAGTGGAGAGAGCTCTCTTGAAAGGTAGTGGTTAAATTTAGAAAAAGAAAAGTATAAATAATTTGTTATTTTTTCTTCCTTAAAAATAATGATAGTTTTTGTTTATGCTTTGAATTACCTGAGAAATAAAATTAAAAAATTTAAAATAAATTTTGAAAATCTTTTTCCTTATACACATACAGGTATTGTATTATGTGAACAAAAATAGAATTAAGGTAAATGGACTATCTATGTATTAATATTAAAAAAGGGGAATCACTAACTGCGTATCAAGTGGCGTTGTACGATGACCATCCCCTGAATAACTCATCTCGTTGCCAGGATTAAACAAAAACCTAGCATATCCAGTAAGATGAATAGACCATAAATTAATTGCATTACTAATGCGACACCCAACACCTTGACCCAATGAAGGCATAGTAATGTATTCGGAGAATACATTACCTTTTATATATACGCTGCGATGGACACCACTTTTGGAATTGGGGGGATGTCTTATCATTTATCAGGGATTGAGTTGAACACCATGCCATATTCAAGGCATTCAGATAAGGTTCAGATCACTGGTTTCCATGCTCGCACGCAATTCAAATTGACGAACAGTTCTCAGAATGACAAGACTCGCATCCCTGTATACATATTCCTTGTGGCGGATTCCCGACCAAACGCTCAGATCCCAACTTTCAATAACGTTTTTCATATGTCATATGACAATCCAGCTACAACCATGATTGAACCTAATAATATGGATAGATATAGTGTATTAGGGAAACAGAAGATAGAAATGTGGGGTGACACTACCTATAGTACAGGTAAATTGACGTATGATTGGTCTAAGTATTTTAAATTTAGAGTTAGTACGGATTATAAGGAAGGAACGAGTGGAGATTTATCTAATATTCAGAGAATGGGTATTTATTTGTATATTATTAACAAGGAGAAGGAGGTATTAGCCACGTTACAATGGACTATGTTTTCCATTCAAGGACAATGTAATGTTTTCAATAAATATTATATTTTATTTCATATTCAATCTCATAAGTACAATGAAACCTTTTGAAGAAATACACGCAAGCATCAATGACATTATCAATTGATAACACATGTACACCATCTTAATATTTAAGTACATAAAATCTTAATCTCTCATTAAATCCTAAGTCGAAGGTGTCAATGTCGTCCAAGCCTTCAAAAAGATCCAGCATTTGTGAAGACTCAATGCTTTCCGAGTATTATGGTTGAATTTGATTATTGACACCACCCTCGTCACTCCTGGGTATATCTCGCCGGCTTCCTTCATTGTGAAGTGAAGTGGGTTTCGGAGGTCCCAGATAAAGACACTATTGAGGAAGTGATACGCAGTTAGTGATTCCCCTGTGCGTGAATCCATGAGCGCATGTTATTTGAATTAAGGCTGAACACCCACAAGTCCAGTCTACTCTTCGTTTTCTTACTGCTCGTCTTTTCTTTGCCAAATGATGTTGTACCTTAATATTTGGAGATGACATGCTTAAAATAGTGGTTCATTTAGGAAAACGAACTCACAATTATATAGAGTCCATTCCTTAAGAGTACTATTTTCAGACTTCTCGAGGAAGTCTTTATAACTAGACCCCTCACCTGGATTGCACAGTACAATTGCAGGTACCCCTCCTTTAATTTGAACGGGTGTCCCTTATTTACAGTTCGTTTGCCAATTTTGTTGGGGCCCCCAATAATTCTTTCCAATGTTTCATTTTCAAATAATTGGGGCTGATGTCATCAATGACGTTATAAAGGGTTGGGTTAGAATACACTTTTGCATTGAAATCAAGGTGGCCCACATAGGTAATTGTGATCACCCGAACTATGAGCCCATTGAGTCTTCCCAGTTTGTGATTGACCCTCAATTTTAATACTCTTGGGTCTAATTGGTCGCGCAACGATGTTGTTGTCCAAAAATAGTGACTCAGACAACCATTCATTAATCTCTGGTGGAATTGTAAAGGACTGTCGTGAAAAAATAGAAACATATTTGTCAACAGGAGGGGAAAATATCTTTTCCGCATTAACGGATATATTGTGAAATTGAAAAAAATAGAAACTTAGGGTCTTGTCAAAGGATCAACCTTACTAATCGAAACCTTTCCTGAAAATTTGAACCTCCAACCCATGGTACACAAACTCAATATAAAAAATTATCTTGAATTGGCACAATCTGCGAAGTTGGCAATGGAAGGAAGGAGTAAGCTGGGGTATTTGACTGGAGAAATAAAGAAACCAAAAAAGGATGACCCTTCATAGGCCAAATGGAAGGCTGAAAACTCTCTCATAATGGAATGACTAATTAATTCCATGGAGCTAGCAATTGGAAAGCCTTATTTGTTCTTACCTTCTACAAAAGATGTATGAGAAGTTGCTCATGATTGCTATTCACACTTAGAGAACTCATCCCAAATTTATGATTTGAAGACTCGACTATGGCAGTCCAAACAAGGTGATCAAGATGTTACCACTTATTGCAATACAATGGTAACCCTTTGGCAAGAGTTGGACCATTTCTATGAAGAAGATTGGGAAAACCCCCAAGGATTGAGCTCCGTTCTAAAACCGAGAAGAAAATAACTGGGTGTACATGTTCTTTGCTGGTCTTGATTGCAACTTGGATGAAGTAAGAGGTAGAACTATTGCTCGAAAACCTTTGTCCTTTATTTGGGAAGTATTCTCAGAAGTTAGAAGAGAGTAAGCTAGGAGAAAGGTCATGCTAAATCCTGAACCACCTATGACCCAACAAGCAGAAAGTTCAACCTTTACAACTAAAGGATTGGGCTCAGATGGAGATAAAAGGAAGAAACCATGGTGTGATCATTGCGAGAAGTCGTTGCATACAAAAGAAAACTGCTGGAAATCCCATTAAAATGCACCAAATTGGAAGAATAGACCTAACAGAGATGGGAATACCTTCCAAACCACCTCTGAAGGTACCAAAGAGTTAACATCTACAATTGAGACTACTCATTTCACAAAGGAACAAATGGAGCACTTGTATAAGCTATTTTCTCCTAAAATGACAGTTAATTTTTATTTCTCATTTTATCATAAGCTTAAAATTTAAAGTAAGTTCTATATTTTTAGAAAATTTTTATTTCTTCTCACCCGCTAAATACTAATAATGTAATCTTTTAAGGGGAAATCGAGTAACACCCAATTATTAGATAAGAGGGGGTTACTGTAACGTCCTAATTTCTTAATTCGGAAATAATGCTTGTTAGAAACACCATTTTCAAATTCATGAAATTATTTCACGCATTAATGATATCCACAGACAATACTTTACAAGGCTTAGGTAATCCAACAGTTACTTAAGCGAAAAATTCAATAAGTCAATACAATATATAGCGTTGCCAATAAAGACTCATAGTACAATATCAAATAAATAGGCATAATGGGGTATAACCATACATATGTCCTCGAACATAAAATGCTACCCTAAAGCCCCACATGTACAATTCTATCCCATCAAAATAAATCATCCCATGCCTATACAAAATAGCATCAATCAAAAGACTTGGGCCACCATAAGGCCCGACCAACCACTCCTGCTCTCAATCATGCATCCGGACGGGTACCCCACACATATGAATATATGTCCCACAGCGTGGAGTGAGACTAGAGTCTTAGTGAGTGTGATAAATATACAGTGTAGGGAGTCACACAAATGAGATGCAACGAGCATACATAGTACATAAAATTCCACCATGAGTACAAGTACATGGTATCAAGTAAAACATGATTGTGATGTGTTTTTACTCGACACTCGGGGTCTTTTCACTATCTGTGACTGTGATTGAGCGCTCAACCATGTGACCAAGGACCGTCATCCAGGACCACCTATGATTAAGTTTTATTAGAAGTCAATGAACCATGCTTGTTATTATATTTAGGTTGAGGAACCCCATCTTCCCCTTGGCCGAGAGGTCGATGTGGTAACCTCGTTATTTTTAAACATGATTTCATGAAGGCATGTGATGGTCCGAAGCCCTGTGATAGTCTAAAGACTCTATGACATATTCTTTGATGGCCATTGGCCCATGAATGCTTGAAGGTATCATAACTATGTTCATCAATGAGCATGAATGGCATATTATGCACAAAGAACTATTCGATAGAGATTTACAACCTAAAACACTAAGTATAACCTAGGGTTTAAGGCATCTACACACACCATTCAAGCATCCCAGACAAATCCAACGAATCAACCAACAACACTCACAAACAAAGCAAATAAGCAAGGGGAGAGAGAAATAGGAGGCATACAAAAGAGTAATTAGGATGAAAGTGAGTTGGTGACCACACTCACCTCGAGAGTAGGGAAAATAGAAGTGATGAAGTGGTGGAAGAGGTGAATCCAAGCTTGTGAATGACTTTGAGGGAAGGTAGCTGTAACGTCCTAATTTCTAAATTCAAGAATAATGTTCGTTGGAGACACTATTCCCAAATTCCTGAAATTATTTCGCGCCATTACTGATATCTTTACACGCACAATCATCAAGTATTTACGTAATTCCAATGATTACATAAGCCCGTACAATAAATCAAACACCAAAAATACAAATGCCACTTCGTGGCTCAGAAATAAAACCCTCCATAAGTACATATATTCTATTCTAACTCAGCAGGGCACAAAATATGTTTATACATCAATTTCCCCACATGGGATTCATAATAAATAATAAGAGTGGAATGATCCACTAAGGAGCTCCAAGCATTCCTTTCATGCATCTGGTTGGACGATCCTGCATAACTAAACGAACCCCACAACAAGGGTGAGACTAATGTCCCAGCGAGTATAACTATGCATGCAAGTAGTGTAGGGAGGGCAGAATGCAGCATATAATTCACCAATTCCATACATAAACTAGTTCAATCTCAAATCATCATAGCATCATAACTTAACATAATTTAACATGAACTCTAATGCCCAACTCAAATTAGATATGCTATGCATGATCTGCATTGCCCGATAGAACAGGGTCTTTTCACTAATTCTAAGGCTATTCCTGAGCTCAGACTACAAGGAACGTCTTCCTTGGGGACTTATCTCACCAATTATTCTGGACAAGTCATTATCCTGGACAGGAGTCAAGTTTTAATGCATGGATAACTAGGCCGAAGCCAAAACTCACAATCTGATAAGTGCAAAATATATGATAAATTATTGTATAATTACTGCACTTATCAAGGGTAAAATAGTAAATTTATTCCCCAAATTACCTCTTTTTAGTAATAAATGCATATTTTGTGATTATTTAATTCAAATTTGAATTTGATGGTATTTTAATAGAAAATCTGTTGATTTTGCAGATAAAAGAGGAAGTTTTAAAAAGAGAAACAAGATAGCATCTATATGAAGAGAAAATCTGCAGATGAGATTTTAAATGGCAACAAATAAAGATAAAATCAGCAGTCATTTAAACAAGGATTCTGAAGATAACTTTCTCAATTTAAATTTGAAGATCAAATCAGCACAAAATCAAGCTAAAAAGAGGGAAATAAGGAAAGCAAAGCAAACAAGGATAAGATCAGGAAGAGATCAAGCTAAAAAAGGAGAAAATCAGGAAAGTTGGAACGAGAACCACGCTCCACCTACGCTGAGCGCAAGTGGAGCGCAGCATTTAATTAGCTCTCTGTTTCCTGCGCTTCATCTGCGCTGAGCGCAGGTTGAAGCGCAGGAATACGGAAACAGATTTCTGATAAGATTTCCAACAAGATTCCTTCCAGATTTCATATAAGCTTTCCAATTTCTATTTAAAGGACCTTTTGCAAAGATCAAAGGAAGTCCCGAAGTCCCTGAGACCCAAGGGAGAGATGGCAGAGCTAGGGCTGGAGAAAAGTGTGACAGTTTCTCTGTTGGTTTTTAATGGCTACCATGCGTAGCTAAACTCTCCGATAGGATTGAATGTAGTCGATTCAATCCCCGATTGTATGTGAATTCTCTTTACTATTTATGAATCCCTGTTTTTATGATATCGGTATTTTTATGCTGTGCTTAATGCTTAGCTTCCGCCTGTGTGCCAGAGTTATATGTTGGTTTTATGGGGCACATTGGAAATTGGTTTTGTAAAATCAATAGCGAGTTTGGGGGAGCCTAGGAATAGAAAACTTGAACTCTAATTGGTAAAAATACTCATAGTAGTCGCTATAGGAATATAGGGCGAATTGATAGTGTTAACAAACCGAAAAACAGATCTTTAAAGTCGGGGTAATTTGTCGCCTGGGAGAACCCGCATGAATTATTTCTGAGTATCTCACGATATGGGGAACTAGCTTGGGGTAACTTAGTTTGGCTAAGGTATCATAATTTCATATTCATAAATATTATTGAGGTTCACATATGAAAGGGGTGTGATAGACGAAGTTCAATCCTAGTCCAAGTAACTTGCTATCTCTATCTCAATTTATTTTCAGTTTTTATTTACTTTCGCAATTCTCAACAAACAACAATCCATTTTTACTTGATAATTGTGACCATTAATCTTTATAAATTGAACCATTCCTTGTGGATACAATACTCTTACTTACTATTATACTACTGAGATTTTGGTACGCTTGCCAGAAACTCAACACAATCTTGGTCGAAGCCAATTATTTTGGGTCGGAGCCAAAACTCATAATCTAGGCCAAAGGCAATTATTCTGGGCCTGAGCTAAAACTCATAATCTGCGCCGAAGCCAAACTCATTTTATTCTTATTCTAGACCGAAGTCAAGCTTGATTAGATTAAGGTTTGGTGGCCCATGGCCAAATTCATTTTTATCTGGGAGCCGAAGCTCAAATTCATTTTTCAAACTATCAATATGCAACACTAACCAAGCCATTTCCAATACAACTCATGGATGCTCAATCTAATCACAAGATAATAAAAATCCCTAAGAATACAAGCCCTAATCATATTTCTAAGGCATACACCCATACAAAGAACCAATAAAATGACCATGATAGGGAATAAACCATCAAGCAACCACATACAAATCAATAAGAAGGGGAAATAGATAATAAGGTTCATTGGGGAACAATCATACAAGAATGGGTGAGAGTATGTGGGCTATACTCACCTCAAGAGTTAAAATGAAAAGAGGGGAAGGAGGTTGAAGAAGGTTGGGTGAGTGAATCCTTGGCTTGCAAAGCTTCCTCCTTGCTCCCATGCTCGTTTCTCTCACTAGAATCTCTCTCCCTCTCTCTAGAACCTTAATGGTGGAAATAAAATGAAGAAAGGGGTTAGGGTTCGCTGTTTTTAAAAACTGAAAACGCGCTCGCTCCAGCGAGCATCAACTCGTTCGAGCGAGCAAAAATCCTAGATCTCTGAGTTGGGGCTTGCTTGAGTGAGTGCAAAATCAGAGAGCCTCCCCTGTTTCTGTTGAAATCCTCGCTCAGCGAGGGATTTCTCGCTTAAGCGAGAATAAGTCTGTTTGAAGGTGAAAACGAGACTGGAATGCTATTGTGTAGCATATCCAACTGAAGCCCCGAATCTTAGCTTTCTAATGCAACTTGAATCACCTAAATTGGACACCAACTCTAGATATCATCAAATTAGTGCACATAGGTCATTAGGCTTAAAATCTAAAATTGAGCAACAACTTTAGTTGAAGCCCAACGGGGTACATTGAAACGCACCGTTTCAATAAAAACTTAAAAAAAAAAACAAAAAAAGGGGTCAGCTTCTCAAATTTGAGAAGCCGAACCCCAAACCCCAATTTTTCCTCTTCTTCTTCATTTCGTGCGACCCTCCGATCCCCTCCGTTCCTCTTCTTCTTCTTCTCCTCCTTCACACGGTGCCATTTCCTCTTAATCCCATACACCCAGTGAAAGGTAATGAAACCCAAAATTCTTACTCATTTCCTTTTCCTTTCCGGAACTAAGTTTGTTAATTTTTAGGGTTAGGGATAGTGCTCTGAGGAAGGAGAAGAGTACCCACATCGTAAAGGTTGTTCGTTTCGGCTCTCTAAGGTAAACCCAAAACTCGTAAATAGGCTATCGGCATGCGTTAACTTTAGGTAGAATTATTTTTAGAGCTTCGGGCACTAGTTTTAGGGATTTTATGGTTACCCATAAATAGGTAGAGCTTCAAATAAATTTCTAAATGTTGGAACTGCTTGTTGGTGCTCAGATCTGTTGATTTCTACCTCGCATAATACTCCTGAAGTTGTTGGGAAGCAGTTTGGTTGACTCTCCGTAGTTGTGAGTGGTTTAACGATCATCGTGGCCTATTTTAATATTTTTATAATTACTATTTTAATTCATCTTATTCTATTTTAAGGTTGTTTACGTAATAAATTTGGGAAACATACTCTTTTATTGTTTTTATTCTTTATGAAATTTATTTTGAAGGTTGAGAGCTTTATAAATTTAAATTGATTATGTTTGATGAAATTGGAGATTTAGTTTTGGAAAGGACTTTGAGAAAATAGAATAATTTTGAAAATTATATTATTGGGATCCATGTTAGAACCCCGTATGTCCTTAGCGGATGATAACGGCCTAGGTGCACCTAGTTGTATGATTCCGGGAGGAGAGAGCTATCCGTTAAATGGAGCCGCCACTCTGTGGAGAGGGCTATCAACGAGATGGAGCTGCCCCCGATGATATGATATGATAGATATGATATGCTATGATATGACATTGAGACATGACATGATTCCGGGAGGAGAGGGCTATCCGTTAGATGGAGTCGCCACTCTGTGGAGATGGCTATCAACGAGATGGAGCTGCCCCCGATGACATGATATGATTCCGGGAGGAGAGGGCTATCCGTTAGATGGAGCTGCCCCAAGAGAGAGGCCACTCTTGGAGAAGAGGGCTATCAGCGAGATGTAGCTTCCCCCGATGATATTGAGATATGGACATGGTTCTGGAGAGGAGAGGGCTATCCGCTAGATGGAGCCGCTCCATGGGAAAGGCCACCCTTCGGAGGAGAGGGCTATCAGCGAGATGGAGCCGCCTCTCGGTTCTATCATTAGTGATCCCTGTTGTATTTACATTTCATGTGATTTGTGTTTTACTCAATTAATTCTATTTCAGATTTACTTATTGAATTTATACATGATAAATTTATATTGTTTTGGAAATGAAAAGCTTATCACTTGGATATTGGAAACAAGTTATTTTAGATTGTGGGATTTATCAAACTCATGTGTTTAGCAAGTTTTATGTTGAGAAATAAATTTTATACTGTCAATTGTTTCTATCGAACAAATCGTGCGTTGGTATGTTTCCCTTCTAGTTCATGGTGGTTGTTAGGCCCTCACTAAGTCTTTGTGACTTACCCCTTTCTATTTATTTTTCATCCATATTCCCAGGCAGTTGAGTAGCAAGCTGTTGGCGGAGATTCATTTGTTTCAGCTCTGCTGTTATTTCATTTTGGTAGACCTCCTTTGTGTTGGTGGCCATTCGATGTTATTTTGGGATTGTATGTATCTTCCGTAGCTATAGGATGTTTAGTCGTTGGTTTATGTTGAGATGTATATTTTGATGTTGATTGGATAAATATTATGTTGTTGGAAACTCTGGCTGGTGATTTTTGTTGATAACAGGATTTTTGTAAATTTTGGGATGTCCAAAATACAAGGGAGACTCTGTCAAAATTTCTGTATACTCTTGGGAGGAACGTTTATTTTGGAAATCAAGTGATGTACTATTGTTTTAGGCTTTCCAGGCTAAGGGTATTAGTCTGTGCGCCGGTCACGGCCTTGGATTTGGGTCGTGACAAAGTTGGCATCAGAGCTTTGGTTGTAGGTCCTAATAGCTGCAGACATAAGGTGATAATAGATTCATACAAGTAATTGTGGACCCGGGCACAATGTACTTGTAGGAAGCTATTATATACCTTATGATGGTCGAGAGTCTTGTTGTGTAAAGTGTTGCTCAGTTTCCTTATTGTTTTCCCTAAGTTCCCTGCACTCTGGTCCATTATTTGATACATAATCTTTCTTAGGTGGGGATGCCACCAAGGACTAGGATTCCTACTAGAAGGGAAACTTTTGGTGAGTTTTCTTCCCAACCCCATGACCCTCTTCAAAGGGGTCGTGGTCGAGGTCGTAGTCGAGGTAGACGGAGCGTTAATGCCAGGGTGTTAGAGGGTGTGGAATATGACTGGTTTGATATAGTGATACATGAAAGATCGGTTGGATCACCTCCGTTGGCTTGGGGTGAGTTCTCTCGGTTATTCATGGCTCGTTTTCTTTCAGAGAGTGTTAGAGATAGGTTGGCTCATGAGTTTGAGCAACTAGATCAGACTGAGGGTATGTTAGTTTCAGAGCACAGTGCCCGTTTTACTCAACTTTCTAGGCATGCTCCTTATCCTATCACAGAGGAGATGCGTGTCAAGAGGTTTATCAGAGGGTTGAGAAAGTACAACTTTAGATCCGTGGTTGGGTCTAACTATTCTACTTTTGCTGAGGTTTTGAGTCTAACATTACAGCTTGAGCAGCGACAAAAGGAGAACAGAGGCAGTGGCAAAGATTCTCGCAAGAAACAGCGGGTTGAGGGATCGCAGAGTAGTCATCCCAGTGTTGGTGTGGGATCAGTGCCCGGTTACCAGGTGCAGCAGAGAGCGGTATCATAGAGGGGTGGTTCTAGTGGGCAGTCTTTCGCACAACACAGAGTCGTAGATCAGATTAGGGGAGATCTTCACATACCACTTTTCCACAGCGGCATTTTGGAGTGACTTCTACTCCTTATCCTACTTGTGGGAGACTTCATATCGAGGCTTGTTTTGGAGATACTGGGGTGTGTTATCAATGCGGCCAGGCAGGTCATATTAGGAGGGATTGTCTAGTGGCTGTGACGCAACCATCATCTAGTCATGCATCAGCACCGGCAACTTTAGCATCTTCTCAGGCTCCTTCTGCTCCTGTTAGGCAGTTTGGGGGCTCTTCTGGTCGAGGTTCTGGAATGGCTCAATAGAGTGGTAGAGGATCTGGTGGTAGAGGTCAAGCACAGTCAGGGAGAGGTCAGGCTCGGGTTTTTGTCATGACTCGTCCGGATGCTCAGGCATCCAATGCAGTGGTTACAGGTATACTTTCTATTTGTTCTCGAGATGCACATGTGTTGTTTGACCCTGGAGCTACACATTCTTTTGTATCCTTGTCATTTGCTACTCAACTTGGCAAAAGTCCTTCTTTGAATGAGACTTTAGCAGTGACTACTCCGGTTGGAGAAATTTTGTTAGCTGATTGTGTGTATTGTTCATGTGTGATATCTATTGGAGGCAAGGAGTTGTTTGCAAACCTAATAGCTCTTGATATGGTAGATTTTGATGTGATCCTAGGCATAGATTGGTTGGCTTCTCACTATGCTACCTTGGATTGTCATAACAAGGTGGTGAAATTTGAAATGCCTGGGGAATCTGCTTTCTCATTCCAGGGGAGAGCAAGGTTGGGCACCACATAATTTAATTTCAGCTTTGGGAGCTAGAAAGCTATTGAGGAAGGGTTGTCAAGGGTATTTGGCTTTGGTGAGGGATACACAGGAAGTTAAGGTGACAATAAAGAATAAATACCCTTTACCTCGCATTGATGAGTTGTTTGACCAACTTCAGGGAGCTCAATGTTTTTCTAAGATTGATTTGAGATATGGGTATCATCAGTTGAAGATCAGGAAGGAAGATATTCCAAAGACAGCTTTTCGCACACGCTATGGACACTATGAATTCTTAGTCATGTCTTTTGGACTCACTAATGCCCCAGCAGATTTTATGGATCTGATGAATAGAGTCTTCAAACCGTTCTTGGATCATTTTGTAATTATGTTCATTGATGACATACTGGTTTATTCCAAGAGTACAGGGGAGCATGAACAACATTTAAGGTTGGTTTTGCAAACCTTAAGGGAGAGACAGTTGTATACTAAATTCACTAAATGTGAATTTTGGTTGGATAGTGTTGCTTTCCTAGGACATATTGTGTCCAAGGATGGGATAAGTATTGACCCAAGAAAGGTAGAAGCAGTGCAGAATTGGCCTAGACCTACTACAGTGAAAGAGATTAGAAGTTTCCTTGGCTTAGCCGGCTACTACCGCCGTTTTGTTAAGGATTTTTCTAAACTCGCATCACCTTTGATTAGGCTAACTCAAAAGAAAGTAGAGTTCCAGTGGACTGATGATTGTGAGGAGAGCTTTCAGAAATTAAAGGATTGTTTGACTTCAG
This sequence comes from Sesbania bispinosa, assembly GCA_026901365.1. Taxonomy (NCBI): domain Eukaryota; kingdom Viridiplantae; phylum Streptophyta; class Magnoliopsida; order Fabales; family Fabaceae; genus Sesbania; species Sesbania bispinosa. The sequence goes on from QLOH01000584.1 coordinate 577,629, forward strand.
CACCGATTTTGGCTTTACCCACATGTGGTGGAGGTTATGCAGTTTATTGTGATGCTTCTAGAGTAGGCCTTGGTTGTGTGCTTATGCAACACGGTAAGGTTATTGCCTATGCATCTAGGCAACTAAAGAGGCATGAGCAAAATTATCCCACACATGATCTGGAGATGGCAGCAGTGGTCTTTGCTCTGAAAATTTGGAGGCATTATCTTTATGGTGAAACTTGTGAAATCTATACTGATCACAAGAGTCTTAAGTATATCTTTCAGCAAAGGGATTTGAATTTGAGGCAGAGAAGGTGGATGGAGCTTTTGAAGGATTATGACTGTACAATCTTGTATCATCCAGGTAAAGCAAATGTTGTTGCTGATGCTTTGAGCAGGAAATCCATGGGTAGCCTTGCCCACTTAGCAGAGGTGAAAAGGCCTTTAGTCAAATAATTTCAGGAACTTATTGAGAATGGAGTTCAGTTTGAGGTTTCTCATTTGAGTTCATTGTTAGCTCATGTTCATATTCATTCTATCTTGGTGGATGATATAAAAGGGGCTCAAGGGCAAGACCCACACTTAGTGAAGTTGATAGAGGAGGTGAAAAAGGGAAAAGTTTCAGACTTTTCAGTTGATTCTGGTGGTGTTTTGAGACATGGGTCTCGGTTATGTGTTCCTGACGTGAGTGACTTGGGGAGGAAGATCTTGGAGGAGGCTCTTCATTCTTCTTATACTATACACCCATGTTCTACTAAGATGTATCATGATTTGCAAGAATTATATTGGTGGGAAGGAATGAAGAAAGATGTTGCGGAATTTGTTTCTAAGTGCTTGGTGTGTCAGCAGGTAAAAGCTGAGCATCAGAAGCCAGCAGGACTATTGCAATCCATTGAGATACCCGAGTGGAAGTGGGAAGGTATTGCTATGGACTTTATAACAGGGTTGCCTCGAACCTTGAAGGGTTATGACTCTGTGTGGGTGATTGTAGATAGATTGACTAAATCTGCACATTTCTTACCTGTGAAGACAACTTATACTGCAGCCCAATATGCTAAGCTTTATTTAGATGAGATTGTCTCTTTGCACGGTGTACCGGTGTCTATTATTTCAGATCGAGGGGCTCAGTTTACTACTCGGTTTTGGAAGTCTTTTCAAGCAGCTTTGGGAACTCATTTGAATCTTAATACAGATTTCCATCCTCAGACTGATGGTCAATCTGAGAGAACTATACAAATCTTGGAGGATATGCTTCGTGCTTGTGTTCTAGAACTTGGAGGGAGTTGGGATCAATATTTACCATTTGTGGAGTTTGCCTATAATAATAGTTACCAATATAGCATTCAGATGGCACCATTTGAGGCTTTGTATGGCAGACGATGTAGATCACCGATAGGTTGGTTTGAAGTTGGGGTAGTTAAACTTGTAGGCCCAGAGTTAGTGCAGGATGCAATGGAGAAAGTAAAGATTATCCATGATCAGTTGACTACAGCACAAAGTAGACAAAAGTCTTATTCTGATCGAAGGCGACGCCCTTTAGAGTTCGCAGTGGGGGACCATGTGTTCCTACGAGTTTCTCCAATGAAAGGTGTGTTAAGGTTTGGCAGGAAGGGAAAGTTAAGCCCAAGGTTTATTGGACCTTTTGAGATTCGGGAGAGGGTTGGACCTGTTGCATATCGTTTGGCTCTTCCCCCAGATCTATCAGCAGTTCATCCAGTGTTTCATGTTTCCATGCTCCGTAAATACCTTTATGATCCTTCCCATGTGATTCGTCATAAGGATGTACAATTAGATGAGAATTTATCTTACTCAGAGCAACCAGTGGCTATAGTTGATAAACAGGTGAGGCGTTTGCGTGCAAAGGATATTGTTTCAGTCAAGGTTTTATGGCGAGGCCCATCGGGTGAAGAGACGACTCGAGAACCTGAATCTATCATGTGTGAAAAGTATCCCCAATTGTTCGAATCTTAAGGTTAGTATTAGTTTCAAATTCGAGGACGAATTTTCTTTAAGGGGGGAAGATTGAATCGCACCGTTTCAATAAAAACTTAAAAAAAAAACAAAAAAAGGGTCAGCTTCTCAAATTTGAGAAGCCGAACCCCAAACCCCAATTTTTCCTCTTCTTCTTCATTTCGTGCGACCCTCTGATCCCCTCCGTTCCTCTTCTTCTTCTTCTCCTCCTTCACAAGGTGCCATTTCCTCTTAATCCCATACACCCAGTGAAAGGTAATGAAACCCAAAATTCCTACTCATTTCCTTTTGCTTTCCGGAACTAAGTTTGTTAATTTTTGGGGTTAGGGATAGTGCTCTGAGGAAGGAGAAGAGTACCCACATCGTAAAGGTTGTTCGTTTCGGCTCTCTAATGTAAACCCACAACTCGTAAATAGACAGGAATTAAGCACAGAATAAGATTACCAATATTATAGACAGAGAGCTCAGGAAATAATAATATAGAGTTTACATACACTTGGGGATAGAATCAATTACATTCAATCCTAATGGAGAGTTAACTACACAAGGTAGCCATACAAACCACCAAAGATGCTGTCACCATCTTCAATCCTTGTGAAGCGCTCCTCCTCTCCTACTCTAAAATTAAAACTGGTGCATTATCACTGGAATATAACTGAATTACAATAATTGTGCACACCTGATCTGGTGCAAGAAGGTCCTATTTATAGGCTAAGGAAAGACAAAGAAAATTGGGGAGAAATCTATCTAAAAACAGCAACAGGGTAAGAATCACGTGTTCTGCGCTTCACCCTGTGCTACAGCGCAGGTTGCAGCGCAGGATCCAGAGAGTTGCGCTACAGCACAGGTTGAAGCGCAGAATGCGTCCTGCAGCTTCAATCTTTCTCTTTTTAACTTGATCTCTCCCCGAGACTGGTTTTGGTTGATTTGTCTTTCCTTATTTCCCTTTTCTTGACGAAATCTTGCATTTATTGAGCATCTTGGATTTTATTGGGAAGGTTGTCTGCAGAATCTTTGTTTAATTGGCAGTGATATCTTCATTAATTGCTCTCAAATAATCTTCAAATCTTTATTATTGCTCACAAATAATCTTACAATCTTCATTAATTGCCTTCAATCAAACTTCAAATCTTGCAGATATCTCCCTTATTTAATGTTATCTTTCCCTCAAATCAAATCCTTGCAATATTCTGCAAAAATCAGCAATATTCTATCAAAACAGCATCAAATTCAAATCTAAGATTAATAAATACAATTTATCTAATATTTAATAAAAAGGGATTAAACTGGGGCAAAAATACCATTTTATCCTTGATAAGTGAACTAAAAAGTTCTCTAATTTATCAACTAATTTTCTCTTATCAAAATACCCCCCAACTTAACTTTTTGCTTGTCCTCAAGCAAGAGACCTCTTTGCAATCAAAAAATCAATTCTATGCCATGTGTAATTCAAAAACAAATTCAAGGAACTTTTCATCAACTCCTTGTTAAGCAGCAGTCACTTTCCAAACATAAGAAAAAAATCAGGATTAAGTGATGTTACCAATCCTCACTCAGAATAGAACACAAACATCAGTCAAACTTCTCAAAAATAGCAATTAAAGCAGTAAGTGATAAACCAAGGAAATCTCTCATTCTCACGGGTAAGTGTTTCCCTCAATCTTTTTCACCACTGTTGAACAACTAGTATTGATAGTCGTTTCCAATATCTGAACCTACAAGTAGTTAATATGGATCAAAAGGTCTTTTCTTTGGTTGTAATGAGGCTGGGTTATCAAGAAATCATGGTTTTTCTAGATATGCAAAGAACACTTCGAATAGATAGCATCTTGTGGTTGTGCTTGGGACTTTTCTCCATTTGCCATGTCATTCTTGAATTGTCACCTTTTTTCAGCTGGCCTCTTTGTTTGAAGAAATACTCCCCCCAACTTATTCAATTCCACACTTTTGTGCAGATTTTTTTTTGAATCATAAACAATAACATAAAGAATTTATTTATGAGGGAGTACTCTTCTTTTTTATTTCTTGTGTCTGCTCTTTGAATCTCTTTGACCTTTCAATTCACCAACCTCTTGTCCCATTTTGCTGTGTTGCACCTTGCTCTCTATCCCAAGTGTGAAGGGACATGGTATGATCATTAATCATGGCTGGGGTGTATCAAAGGAAATATTAAGGGCTCAAATGGGCAATCAATAAGTGGAAACATTTAATCAAGGTTGACTATTTGGCACTGAGCAAAATATTATAATCACAAAACATGTCTTTGTCACTTCCGTATCTTCCACTAACAAGACAAAATTCAGAAACTCAAGCAATAACAGTTGACAAGCAGCGGTGAAAAGCTCTCAATTTCAGTGTTTGGGCTCTCAGCTCACCGGTTATTGGCTAAAATTCCTTGATAAAGCACTTACTGGTTTTAATTAACTATCCTGATAGGTTCTCTAGAGAAGCATCTTGATCCTAACTGATTATGGAATTAATCACAAAACCCTATCATCTTTCCTAGTCGGGTTAGTTAAACTACTTAATTACAGAGAATTTTGAAAAAGTTTTACCTTGAATCCTAATTCCTAAGGTCCTAAAAATTCTAAAAATTTAAAAAAAATGAAATACAAAAATCCTAAAAAAGTTTCTATAAAATAATAGAAAATAAAAGAAAAATGAAAAGAAAGAAAACACTAGTATCAATCTTCCTCCTCTGTATCCTGTAAGTCCTTGTCCTACTGCTGCTCCACCTCCCCCTGGATGAATAGGCCTGTCCCCAGGCCACTGCAAGAATATCCGAAACTCTTCAAGCAGCATGATTGGGTATGGGTCTAGTACTCCTGATTGGTTTGAGGTCAACTGATCTTTATACTTTGCAGCGGTCTGTGCAATTCATGAAGAACATGGAAGCCTATCATTAACCAATTTGCATGCATAATTCAAAGAATTAATATTTTCATAACAAAATTTCAGTGCACTTGGTAATGACTTCCTAAAAACAAATCATACTCATTTATTTTGCAAGCATTCAATCAATCCATGGAAAGTGAAACTTCAAGATTTTTGAAAGAAACAGAGCATAACACTTTCAAATTCAATAACTCACAAAACAAATGGCATTCCAATCAAGCAAATTGTTCTTCATGTTCCACATAGTCATATTCATATTCAAGATAGCAATTATCAACATTATACACATTCATAATCCTAAAGTTGCTATCCTAAAATTTAAATCATAGAGTAAATGAAGATTTCAATTGGTAAAAATCAAACTTGAAAGTTTCAAAATTGATGGAGATTTGTGAATGGAAAAAGTGAAAAGAAAAGAGGTTAGGAAGTAGAGAAACAGTACATGAGAAAACAAGAGATTTTTTTTTAAATTTCGTACTGCTGCGCTTCACCTGCGCTACAGCGCGAGTGAAGCGCAGAAGACAGTGACTAAAATTGCGCTTTACCTGCGCTACAGCGCAGGTGAAGCGCAGAAAACAGAATGTAATTTTGTAATTTTCAGTCACGTTTTCTGATACTTCCTATTATTTAAAAATTTTATTTTCCACAAACTTATTCCAATTAATTTTGAAAATCTCCTCAATCCTAAAAAATGAAAAATCCTAACAAAAATAAAATAAAACTGAAAACAATTAAAAACTTAAAAATCTCTGGGTTGCCTCCCAGGAAGCGCTTGTTTAACGTCTTCTAGCTCGACGCCAGTTCTCTCAAGGTGGCTGAAACTGAAATATTTTGGTGAGCTTCTGTGCTGCACCCTTCCTTTCTTTGGCCCATAAACCTCCCCATAATCTTGCCTTGAAACAATCTGACCAATTCTTCAATATGGCTCTATGCTCTGAATTTGATGACAGCTTCCCATCAGTAGGATTCATCATTTCAGGAGTTTGTTGTAATTTGGGGATTCCTCTATCAATATGAAACACAATACTTTTATCTTTTGAGCTTAGTTCATATTTTTCCCGATCAACATCAACAATCATCTTGGCAGCTTTCATGAAGGGTCTTCCTAAAATTAGGGGGACATCAGTATCCTCCTATTCTGTCTCTGCAACGTAGAAGTCCACAGCATATGCAAACTTGTCCACCTTGATTTGTATCTCCTCTATTATCCCATAAGGGCATTGGGTGGATTTATTTGCAAGAAGTAACTTTGCCTTTGCAGACTTGACCTTCACATTACCTAGCTTGTTAAAATACGATAGGGGCATCAAATTGATGCTCGCTCCAAGATCCAATAAAGCATGAGTAGGTGGTAAATTACTGACAGAGATAGGTATAATAAACTTACCTGGGTCAAGTGACTTACTTGTGATGTAGACCTCTTCTTTATGATCTTCTTCTTCCTCTTGTACTGCCTCTTCTTCATCTTTATGAACAATTCCTTTGAGTAGTTCTTCCTGTGGAAGTTGTTCTTTAGAGATGATTGCACTACATCCTATTTCCAGTTCTACAGTCTCTTCTGGGAATTTCCTTTTCTTGGTCAGCACTTCTTTCATGAATTTGGCATATGTGGGCATTAGTTCCATGGCTTCTATTAAAGAAATGTTGATCTGAAGCCTTTTCATTATATCCATGAATCTGATAAATTCCCTGTCACGACTCTTTTTGGTAGGATTCTTGGGGTATGGTAGCTCTCGGTGATGAAGCTCTGGTGGAAGTTCATTTTCTCTTGTCTTTGATTCAATCTTGTATTCTAATTCATCTTTCTCTTTACTTTCTTTATCAGTTACAATCTCTTGTTCCTTCCTTTCTAAGACTTCTTTTTCCGTTACCAAGTTATCACCAATACCTTTTCCTATTTCTTTGCCGCTTCTAGTGGATATTGAGTTGCAAAACTCCTGCTGTGCAGAAAATTGCTTCCTTACTTTCTCCACTTGAGTTGCCAGGTTTCTAAATGTTGTCTCTATGGTTCTTTGACTGACATTCATATCTTGTATGAGTCTATCGAGCTTCTCCTCAATGCTTGAACTTATGTCATGCATTGTGGCCCCTCTATCTTGGCTTTTTCCAGAATTGTTGGAGAAATTATCTTGCCTTTCCTGGTCTCCCTCATAGTTGACTTGTTCTTCTTGAATATCCTCATAGGAGCAGTGACCATTGGGGTGGTCGCCTCCACAAAAGTCACAAATCAACTATTGGGCTTGACAAAGTTGAGATTGCACTGCTTGCAGTTGTTGAGAAAGTGCTTTCAATTGCTCTGTGAGTGCCTCTAGTTGTCGTTTAATGAGCTTGTTCTCGGCTAAGAGAGCATCACTTTGATTGAGTTCTAGCACCCCTTTCTTTGATGATTGAGCAGACTATCTTCCACTTTGAGCTTGTTGATCGTTTTGTGCAAAACTATTAATGATAGCTATTCCTTGATCAGCATCTACGGATAAGATAGTACCTCCCGCTGCAGCATTTATGAATGACTTTGAATCTGACCGGAGTCCCTTGCAGAATATGTTGAGTTGGGCTATGTCGTCATAGCCATGATTGGGACATTTGCGCAGCAAATACTTGTATCTCTCTCATGCTTCACATAGTGGCTCATCTATCCCTTGTATGAATGTAGAAATATCTGTTTTGGCTTGAATATGCTTCTTTGGTGGAAAGAATCTTGTTAAAAAAATGTCCTCAACCACACCCCAACTGGTTAGACTTTGATTTAGGTATGATTGCAGCCATTCCTTAGCCTTACCTATTAAAGAAAAAGAAAACAAGCGTAAGTAGACTGATTCTAAATCTCCTTCCTCAAATCCCATAGTACCAATCAATTCATAAAAGGTAGAAAGATGTGTATGTGGATCTTCATGATCCAATCCTGTGAATTGGTGGGCACTGATGAGATTTAAATGTGCAGGCTTTATTCTTAAGGGCTTCGATGTAGCTGATATAGCTATGCTTGAGTAATGTCGAGGTCCTTGGTGCTTGACATAATCTCTAAGACTCTTTTTTGAGGGATTGGGTGTTGATCTTCAGTCATCTTTTTGTTTTCTAATTGATTTCTCCCTTGTCTCTTTCTTCTATTTCAGCTCTTGGTTTTTCTAGATGTCCTCTCTATTCCTGTGTCAAATGGCAATTGATTTTTCAGACACCTGTCCTTGAAAGAGCAAAATTCACGAACTTGCACAAGGGTGAGAAAAACAAAATAATAAAATAAAATTTTCCTAAAAATAGACATAAAAATAAAATAAAATAAAATAAATAAAAAATATATATATACAACTTGGTGGATTTTGCCACTCAGTAACCATTATTCATTTACTTCACTTGGGGTGGTTGAACAGAGAGTGTTGAGATTGTCTCCTTGCCCTTTTTTTCTGTTACCTGTCTTCTCAAGAGAAATAATGAAGAAGCTCAAACAAATGTTAGCTCAGATGAGAAGAACAAAATAACAAAAATAATAATTTTTTTTCTAAGTAAAATAAAATTCCTAATAAAGTAAAATATTTTTGTTTTCTTCTCGACTTCTCCCTTGTCTCCTTTTCTTGTTTCTACTCCTGTTCTTTCTTGATGTCCTTTCTATTTCTAGATCAAATTGTTGTTGATTTGGGGACACCTGGCCTTTCAAAAGAATAAACAAGAAAACTTGAAAAGGGTAAGTGTGGAAGAGAATTTTAATAATAATAGAAAAACTATAAATTTCCTAAATAATAAAATTTTCCTAAAATAATAAGAATAAATGAAATCCTAAGATAGATATGACTTGTCAATTAGACCGCCAAGGTCTACACGAATTGGAAACCGTTCCCCGGCAACGGCGCCAAAAATACTTGATGGGTTTCTGGCAAGCGAACCAAAAATCCAGTAGTATAATAGTAAGAAAGATATCGTATCCACAGGGAACGGTCAATTCACGTAAACTCGTGATCTAATTATCAAGGGAAAACAATGGTTTTGAGAATATTGTTGCGGAAATTGTAAACTGAAATTTAATAATTAATGAATTAGAAAGGAAGAGTTAGAGACACTTTACTTGGATTAGAATTGAACTTCATATCATCACACCCTTTGTGTATGTAAAAACTATCTATTATTTTATGTTTACTCTATAATATTGTAGACAAACTATATTGCTTATGACCCCGAGTTACCAGGCGCCACACACACTCAAAGATAATCCATGCGGGCTCTCCCAAGCGACAGACTTACCCTCGGCTTATTTTGTTCTCTTTATTCCGTTTGTAAAAGAACTAATTGATAAACGAGGCCTAATCCTGTAGAAGCACCTTCATTAGAGTACTCACACTACCCATCACTCATCAGGATACATCCATGTGTCGGTCTTGGATTGACAATCAACTAATCCTTTGCTATCGATACTAAGGCCTAATCCTGTAAACGCCCTTCGCTAGAGTACTGTCACTACCCATCGCTCATTAGTAACGCTCATGTGTCGGTCACAGAGTACCGAGTCCTCTTATTCAATCAGAGTTTGGGTTTCTTCAGAATCTTCTCCCCCATCCTCAATCCTAATCGAAACTAGCATATAACTCTGGCGCAAGCGCGGAAGTTAGGAATTAAGCACAGAATAAGATTACCAATATTATAGAAAGAGAGCTCAGGAAATAATAATATAGAGTTTACATACACTTGAGGATAGAATCAATTACATTCAATCCTAATGGAGAGTTAACTACACAAGGTAGCCATACAAACCACCGAAGATGCTGTCACCATCTTCAATCCTTGTGAAGCGCTCCTCCTCTCCTACTCTAAAATTAGAACTGGTGCATTATCACTGGAATATAACTGAAATACAATAATCGTGCACACTTGATCTGGTGCAAGAAGGTCCTATTTATAGGCTAAGGAAAGACAAAGAAAATTGGGGAGAAATCTATCTAAAAACGGCAACAGGCAAGAATCACGTGTTCTGCGCTTCACCCTGCGCTACAGCGCAGGTTGCAGCGCAGGATCCAGAGAGCTGCGCTTCACCCTGTGCTGTAGGTTGAAGCGCAGAATGCGTCCTGCAGCTTCAATCTTTCTCTTTTTAACTTGATTTCTCCCCGAGACTGGTTTTGGTTGATTTGTCTTTCCTTGTTTCCCTTTTCTTGATGAAATCTTGCATTTATTGAGCATCTTGGATTTAATTGGGAAGGTTGTCTGCAGAATCCTTGTTTAATTGGCAGTGGTATCCTCATTAATTGCTCTCGAATAATCTTCAAATCTTCATTATTGCTCACAAATAATTTTCCAATATTCATTAATTGCCTTCAATCAAACTTCAAATCTTGCAGATATCTCCCTTATTTAATGTTATCTTTCCCTCAAATCAAATCCTTGCAATATTCTGCAAAAATCAGCAATATTTCTATCAAAATAGCATCAAATTCAAATCTAAGATTAATAAATACAATTTATCTAATATTTAATAAAAAGGGATTAAACTGGGGAAAAAATACCATTTTATCCTTGATAAGTGAACTAAAAGTGCTCTAATTTATCAACTAATTTTCACTTATCACCTGCGCTTCACCTGCACTGAGCGCAGGAAACGTAACCCTTGCATTTAAAAGAGCCGTCAGACAGTTTTTTGGGAGACTTTTGGAGATTTGGAGTTTGGCTGATACGGAGTTTTTGAGAGAAAAGTGTAACAGTCTCAAGAGACCACTCTGGAGCAAGAGGGAGACTATAACAGAGCTGGAAGACTTTGCTTCTAATCTTCTTCTCAATTTAGTGGGTTGTAATGGCTACCATCAGTAGCTAAATCTTTTCTTAGGATTAAATGTAGTCGATTCAATCCCTGATTGTATTTTGGATCTTTGTTATTTAGGAATCCCTATTTTATCAATAAACTGGTGTTTTTATTTCTATTCTTAATGCTTAACTTCCTTCTTGTAACAGAGTTATGATCTGATTTATTGAATATGCTGGGAAGCAATTTTCTAAATCCGATTTGGGTAAAAACACTCAATAGGTTGAATACCTAGGGATAGGGTTCAATTTATTGATAGCTTTTAACAACTGATCTTAAAGCTAGGCAATTTGATAAAGATCCAAGGGATTGGTGTTTAGGGAATTATTCTAAGAATTTCATACTTGAGGGATCAATGTGAATGAATTTTTTTTTATCTTCAGTATTGATAATTATGAATTCCTAGATATCATTGATGTCCAAAATATAAGAAGGGTGCGATAGATGAAGTTCAATCCTAGTTTCTCTCTATTGCTCAATTTCATCCATATTTCTCTGTTTCAAATTTCTTTATTTTATTATTAAATTCAATTTTCACAAACAAATCCAATCATTCACAATCTTTCTTACTCAGTGAGAGTGAGTACTAAGAATTTAAGTTGTACCGTTCCTCGTGGGTACGACAACCCTTACTTTTTAAATATTATACTGTTGCGATATTGAAACGCTTGCCAAGATCTCAACAATTCCCTTGTTCCTTTCCATAAATCACATTTTCTACCCTGATTCCTTGAGTCTACGCCTCTCTTATTCCTTCCCACCAATTCATTTGAGTTTAGTTCCTTTCGTCTCAATCTAATTCCCAAGTTCCAATGTCTCTACTTCCTTCCTCACTTCTTCACCATGCTAGCATGTCCACCACCGGGTGGTACTTCTCCTAAGTTAACTCTACAGTCATGTTGGACTTCATATTTGGTTTTTCCCTTCTCAATTCTCTTAAAAATCACAACTCTTAACCAATCCCCTAACCCTTGTCTTATTTTCCCCTCAAACCCCTAATTCCTCATTTTACTTCTAACTTCCTTCTTGCATTGGAATTCACAACCTAAGACTTCCGGTGTAGCCTCTAGGTCCTGATTTTTAGGATGTTACAGTAGCAACTCCTCTTCTTCTTCTCTCTTTCTCCCTCAGTGTTTCTCTCTCTAAGAATGAAGTGAAGGAATGGAAAGAATGAGGGTTGAGCCCTAATAAATGCTGTTTTAAAATTTGGCTCGCGCGTTCTCGCTCAAGCGAGCCTTTATCGCTTGAGCGAGAACACTAAGGGTGATTAGGATTGCGTTCTCGCTCAAGCGAGAATACTCCAGAGAGCATCCTCTCTCTGGATGATTCTCGCTTGAGCGAGACCCTTCTCACTCAAGCGAAAATCTTCCAGAGAGCATCATTTTCCTCCCCTATTTCTCGCTTGAGCGAGAGCCTTCTCGCTCAAGTGAGAATATTAGAACCCAAATTTTTCATTTTTACTGATAATCTCGCTCAAGCGAGCCCTTTCTCGTTTGAGCGAGAATATCTTGACTTGGAGTCCTGATTCACACCTTTAGGCTTTTCTCTTACAATTTTCTCACCCATTTCTCAATCTTTTTCTTAGAGCCTATTACCATACTAAGGTTCTTTACAACTCGATCTTAACTCTTGGGATGTTACAGTTACACAAATGGGATGCACCAAAACATATATCACATAATATCATCCATATATATATATATATATATAGCATATGTTTATTTTTATTGGTCTTTCCACTTTCCATGTTGACAGACTAGAACTCTTAGTCAAGCAAGAAGCGCCCCCTTGTAGCTAGATTGTGAAGGGTCACATACCCTATAATCCCACCAAATTTACCATGATGTCTTAATTAATAATTTTCCTCTTTTCTTGTAGGCACATGTAAGCCGAAGCTTAAATCTTACTTATCACATGTAAGTAGAAGTTTAAATTTTTCTTATTACATGTAAGTTGAAGCTTAAATATTTTTTATTACATGTAAGTCGAAGCTTAAATATGTTAAATGGTGTATCATAAATTGTCTTTGTGGAGCATATAAGCATGTACTCAAATCCAACAATAGAAACCATGTATATATATATTATTCATGAGGATATACACAATAGATCATGTTCGTTAACATAGCCATACAACAACATCATGCATGGGGTTCAAACCATGAAAGATGTTATCAATTCAACTATAGGCATCATACATTTATCCAAACATGAAAAGAACCTACAAGAGAGGAGAATTAAATCTTGTAACAATTAAGGATGAAGGTGGATGTGTGGATTATACTCACCTTATGTATGAGCGTGCAGGTGAGATTTTTAGCCTACATAATTCCCTATGACCGCGTCATTTTCTCCCCTTCCCCCTAACCCAGCCTCCAATCCTTGTTTCTCTTATTTCTCTCTCTCTCTCTCTCTAAGGCTAAGGAAAATAAAATTCAATGGAACCCTAATTCTCAAAGGGGTTTAAATACCCCTTTTTTTAATTTTCCACGTCGTGTTGCAATGCTCAAGCGTTCATTGGCCAACACTAGGGGTGGAAGTAAGTCAGGCCAGGCTTGGCTTTGATAGGCCTGAGCCTAGCCTACTATATAATCATCTAGCTTGAGTCTAGCCTTTTACTTATCACAGGCCATAAAAAAAGGCCTGGCCTTGCCTGTTTAAAAGCCTGGCCTAACTTACAAACCTATTAAAAAGCCCGTTTTGATAACAATAACAACCAGAGCTTTAGTAGGCCAATTGGACAAGGCTTTTATCAAAAAAAATAAACACCAACCAGAGCTTTACAAGAACAAACACCAACAGACAGCCACCAAAAAAATACAAAACAAGGCCTCTAAATGACAAAAAAAACCTCTACCTGACTACCACAATCCTAATGAACAATATTAACAAATTAGAAGTTCAAACCCTAAACTCCAAAACATTAAGCTGTGACGGCGCAATGGGTTCTTGTTGCAGCCATGGGTTCCTTGACAAGCTAGAGGGTCGTGAAGGCCTCCAGATCCATGCACAACTTTCTCTCCTCCACCACGGCATAACAGCGTCGATCTGTAAGGCAAGGATGAAACTGGCGGGACAAAATTTGAACAAAATCAACCAAAGAGTGCAACAGCTTCAGAGTGGAGTTTGCAATAGGCACTGTGTGATGGTGGCTGATGAATGAGAGCGTAACAACGGCGGCGATGGAGCTTGAAATAGGCACTGCGATGGTGGCTGACGAACGCGGGCGCAACAGCGGCGACAACAGAGCTTCCAATAGGCACTGCGATAGTGGCTGACGAACGCTGGCGCAACAGCGGCGGCGACGGAGCTTCCAATAGGCACTGTTTGATGGTGGCTGACGAACGTTGGCGCAACAGCGGCGGCGGCGAAGCTTACTGTCTTTCAGTTGCGGCGGTGTGCTTTCTATCTCACGGTGGCAGCAACTCCTCAACTATTGTTAGAGGCTAGGGTTACAATGGTTCTCTTGTGCTCTCAAGAACCACAATGTAGAAAAATGAAAAGGCTCACCAAGCAAGAACCACCATTTAGAGAAAATGAACAGGCGTGATTTTTTTATTTGTTAATGTTTTATGGGTTTTTGAATTTTGATTTTAGTAAAAAAAAATTATTTAATGAAAAAATCTGTTTTATTAATTATATTTGTAGTTATTTGTAATTAATGAATTGTATTATATGTATTAAATATTTAAATATTATATTTTATATATAAGCAGGCTGGTCAATTAGGCCTGGTAGGCTTTTTTTAATGGCTTGCAGTCTGGCCTTGAGTAAACCATCATTTCAGTCCCTGACTTTTTCAGAGTCGGACACTTTAGTCCTGACTTATGGAAATACATAATTTAGTCCCTGACTTTGTTTAATATTCATCAGTTTAGTCCAAAACGTTATATTCCGTTAAGTCATTATTGATGTGGCAATCTGACTTGTCTCCAGGGTCCAACATCCATCAATTTAGTCCATGACTTTGTTCAACATCCATCAATTTAGTCTCTGACTTTGTTCAACATCCCTAACTTATGTGTCATCATTTTCCTTGCACTCACCCCTCTATATTATATGATTATTAGCCGGTTGAAACATCACAACTCGTGGATTTATTTAATTAATGTAGAGTACATAGTTGCATGCTAGCTGCATCCACAGACAAAGTAGGCATATTAATTGCATGGCAGCAAAAGATCATTTATGCTTTTAGGAAGTTTTAAATTAAAAGTCACCACCAACTCCTCCACAACCGCCACCATGCCCACCGCCAACTCCTCCTCCAAATCCACCACCTTTACCACCTCCATAGCCTCCACCAGCACCACCTCCATGGCACCCGCCAGCACCACCTCTTATGCCACCACCATGTCGACCTCCAACTCCTCCACCTTTGCCACCTCCATAGCCTCCGCCAGCACCACCTCTGATTCCTCCTCCTATGCCTCCACCTTTGCCACCTCTGGCTCTGCTTCCGATAGAATAAACTTGCACACTATTTTTCCTCAAAATTTTCAAACATTACTCTTGCATTTTTTATGACCTATTAATAATTGGATTCTTTGACTACTGTCATTTTAAGTGATCAAATTTTTTGAGTGTGTTGTTCTTTTTGTCCCATTGTACTTGCTCTACTTGGATTTTTCACATCTATGTCATTTGTGTTAGAACCAAACTTAAGCATGATGAAAAACTATCATCTATATATCCCTGAATCTAGCATGTTAATCATCAGAAACAAAAGCGCGGAAACATACCTGAATTCATGATGATAAGAGAGGGGTGTGGTTTGGCCTTCCAGATCAACACGTACTCTCTTGAGAGAACCCTTTAGCAATCTCTCTGTCTCTTTCTGATAATGGGATGTCAGAAGAAAAGAAGAACGTAGTGTGACCTGGGGACCTAACCTATTTATAGACATATAAGGTTGTCTTTTGGTATTTCTATTTTTACCCATCACAAAATAGAATTACCCTTTAGTTACCACACATTAAAGGTCTCATATCCTTTCAGATACATAACTGCCCAATTTAATTTATTTGATCACTTTTAATTTGGCATAACCGTAGGTGTCCTTAATATATAATTATTCACATATAAGACCAATGTTGGATTAAGGATCCAACAATCTCCCACTTGGACTATATGTGTTACCTTATAATTATATAATTATCAAATGCATCTTTTACCAATTCAGTCCATCAATCATATCAACATAGGATCAAAGCAGTCTTTGTTACATTTATCGTAACTAAACCCATCAATGGTCACATACGTTGACACAAATGAATAACATGAATCATGATATGGATGTGTAGTATGGAATTTTCATGTAATGTGATCTTAACATGCCTAATTCCATTAGGTCCTCCTTAAACCTTAGTGAGATCAAACCATAACAAAATCAGAGTTTAAATATACCAAAATGTAATTTCTGCAGAAAATATACTTGAACCATACATATATTGAAAAATATGTCTATGTCATAGAAAACATTCAAAAATTACAAACTCCCACTAAAACTGAATATCACTTAAAGACATAACACCCATACGAGCAGTGTGCTCATGAAACATTTTGGGTATTAATCCTTTAGTAAGCGGATCCGCAACCATGGAGTTTGTATCAATATGTTCTATAGACAACTGTTTACTCTGAACTCTTTCTTTAACAACCAAGAACTTGATGTCTATATGTTTAGACTTCGTTGAGCTTCTGTTGTTGTTGGAAAATAGAACTGCTGATTTATTATCACAAAATAACTTAAGTGGTCTTTCTATACCATCCACTATACGTAGTCCTGTGACAAAATTTCGCAGCCAAATTCCGTGATTGGATGCCTCATAACACGCTATGAACTCAGCTGCCATAGTAGAAGAAGCTATAAGAGATTGTTTAGCACTCTTCCACGAAATAGCACCTCCAGATAGCATGTATACATAGCCTGATGTGGATTTCATACTGTCTTGGCACCCAGCAAAATCGGAGTCAGTATACCTAATGATCTCAAGCTGATCCAACCTCCGATATATGAGCATATAGTCTTTTGTTCTTTGTAAGTACCGCATGACACGTTTAACTGCCTTCCAATGATCCAATCCAGGATTACTCAAATATCTACCTAACATCCCTGTAACGTACGCAATATCTGGACGCGTACAAACCTGAGCATACATTAGACTCCCTACTGCTGATGCATAAGGAATCTTTTGCATTTCCTTTTCTTCTTAGGGCACTGATCGAGACTAAACTTGTCTCCCTTAGCTACAGGGGTATTGCCTGGTTTACAATCTTGCATGCCATATCTCTTTAGAACCTTTTCGATATAACCTTTTTGAGACAATCCAAGAGTACCACGAGAACGATCTCGGTGTATCTGTATGCCCAATACAAAAGATGCATTACCAAGATCTTTCATCTCAAAATTCTTAGCTAAAAAGCTTTTGGTTTCATGCAATAAATTTATATCGTTGCTGGCAAGCAAAATATCATCAACATACAAAACTAGAAAAATATATTTGCTCCCACAAAACTTATGGTATATACAGTCATCAACTAAATTCACCTCAAAACCACACGAGGTGATCACATGATGAAACTTGAAATACCACTGTCGAGATGCTTGCTTGAGCCCATAGATGGATTTCTTAAGTTTGCAAACCAAACTCTTTGAATCTTTTGAAACAAAGTTTTCCGGTTGCACCATATAAATTGTCTCATCAATGTTACCATTGAGAAACGCTGTCTTTACATCCATCTGATGTAACTTAAGATCGAAATGCGCCACTAATGCCATTATAGTCCTGAAAGAGTCTTTAGAAGAAACTAGAGAAAAAGTTTCTTTATAGTCAATTCCTTCTTTCTGTGTAAATCCCTTTGCGACAAGACGAGCCTTGAACCTTTCCACATCACCTTTTCGAATCCCTCTTGGTCTTAAATATCCATTTACAACCAATGGGTTTCGCCCCTTCTGGCAATAGAACAAGATCCCAAACATCATTGTCCCTCATGGACTTAATCTCTTCATTCATGGCATCAATCCACTTTTGAGAATTAGAACTTTCCATAGCTTGATGAAAGTTAATTGGATCATCTTCCATCAATCCAATTCCATTCTCATGTTCTTGGAGATATACAACATAGTCATCTGGTATTGCACTTCTCCTTTCTCTAGTGGATTTCCTTAATGGCATAGGTTCTTGAGGAGGAAGAGTTTGTTCTTTAGGAACAACTTCTTGCATAGGAGGTTCTACATTGTCTTGATTTGTTGTGTCTAGAACAGAGTCAGGAAAAGGATCCTGAACAATGCCAATAACACCTGTGGGAATATCAACATATTCCTCTTCAAAGACAAATTCCTTAACTATATCTCCCCTTGCAAAATCGACATCCTCAAAGAACCGAGCATTTCCTGATTCAAAAATCGACTTAGTTATGGGATCATAAAACTTGTACCCCCTAGATCTTTAAGAGTATCCAACAAAATAGCAACTTATTGTTCTTGAGTCCAGTTTCTTTTCATTTGGCCGATAAGGCCTTGCTTCAGCTGGACAACCCCAAACATGCAAGTGTTTCAAACTAGGCTTTTTGCCTGTCCAAAGTTCATAATGGGTTTTTCCAGTTGCTTTTGTTGGAACCCTATTAAGGATATATGCTGCAGTTTTAAGGGCTTCTCCCCAGAGTGATTTTGGCAAAGTAGAATGACTAATCATACTCCTTACCATGTCTTTAAGCGTCCTGTTTCGCCTTTCAGAACCACCATTCATAGTGGGCGAACTCGGCATAGTGTACTGTGGGACGATACCGCATTCCTCTAGGAATTTAGCAAATGGTCCTAGACGTTGTTCACCTGAACCATCATATCTACCATAGTATTCACCACCACGGTCAGACCTGACGCTTTTAATTCTTTTGTTGAGTTGGTTCTCAACTTCAGCCTTATAATTTTTGAACACGTCTAATGACTTTGCCTTTTCATGAATGAGATAAATATAGCCATATCTTGAAAAGTCATCTATGAACGTTATAAAATATTGTTGACCATTCCAAGCAACTGTAGGAAATGGTCCACAAATATCTGTATGTATAAGTTCTAAGACATCCAAAGTCCTATTGGCCTCAAATCTCCTTTTGTTGATTTGTTTACCCTTTATACAATTGATACAAATATCAAAATCTGCAAAATCTAAAGGGTTTAGAATTTCGTCTGACACAAGTCTTTCTATTCTCCGTTTGGAGATATGACCTAATCGTCTGTGCCATAACGCAGCTGAATTCTCATTGGTTAATTTTCTCTTTATGCCTTGAGTACTTAATTGTAAAGATTCATTAAATGAAGCAATTATATCGATTAAATATAGATTATCATAACTTGATAAAGAACCAGAACCAACCAATTTTGAATCATGAAACAAACTAAATTTTCCATTCCCAAATGAACAAGAATAACCAAATTTGTCCAAAACAGAAATAGAAATCAAGTTTCGTCTAAAAGACGGTACAATAAAAGTTTCATCAAGATCCAAATAAAAACCAGTCTTTAATAATAATCTAAATTTTCCAATTGCTTCAACTTGAACCGTTTTGCCGTCACCCACATAGATGTATCTTTCACCATCACTTGGTTTTCGGCAATTCAGGCAACCTTGCATAGACACACTGATGTGAGCTGTTGCACTAGAATCTATCCACCATGTGTGTCTAGGTACAGAAGTTAAATTAACCTCAGAACAAACCAAGTTGAGAAGCATACCTTTCTTAGCACGCCATGAGTGATAATTAGTGTAATGCTTCTTCACATGCCCTACAGCTCCACAAAAGAAACAACCATTGCCTTCAGAATCATTTGATTTCTTTTGTTGTTTCCTTTGAGGTGCTATAACTGCAACTTCCTCATCATTTTTCCTCTTTAGTCCCTTGCCCTTATATTTTGAGGTAGAGGCAAGATGAGCACTTTCTGTCTTATCTTGCTTCAATCTTTCCTCTTCCTGAACACAATGTGAGATGAGCTCATTCAGAGACCAAGTCTCTTTCTGACAGTTATAGCTCACCTTAAACTGACCAAATTGTGTTGGAAGAGAAATCAGAACTAAATGCACCAACAAGTCCTCAGAGAGTTCAAGCTTAAGTGCTTTTAACTTTGAAGCAATATGAGACATCTCCATGATGTACTCCCTAATGTTGCCCTTACCCATATATTTCTTTGAAATTAGGTTTGCCAAGAGAGTACCTATCTCAGACTTTTCATTCTTAACAAACCTCTTTTCAATTTCCGCAAGAAACTCCTTAGCTGTATTTATGCTTTCAGAAACTGTGCCCCGAAATGCTTCTGGAATGGCCTTCTTCATGATCATTAGACTCATGCGATTTGACTTCTCCCACATTTCCATCTCCCTCTTATTTTCAGAGGTACTCTTATCTGTAAGAGGTGAGGATGAGTCTATCCTTAACGCAAGGTCAAGATCCATTACTCCAAGAACTATCAAGACATTGTCTTTCCAGGACTTGAAGTTTGAGCCATTTAATATAGGAATAGAGTTGATATTGGCAGTAATATTGGCAGGATCATTCATAACTGAATTGAGAACAACAAACAGAAAATACACTCACATAAGTCTCAAAAATAAAATTAAATTCAAATACAAATAAATCCCATTTCAAGATACCGGTAATACATTAATATTTTATCTTTGGATAAAATTTTAATTATTCATTGATACCTTGACACGGTAATAAAATGCTAATAATAAGAACGTGTCAAATAATAAACTTTCCTTTGGGCTGATTTAATATTTACACGCAAAAACTGAATAATTATTACGCAATTTATCACCACAAGCGTGTAATTACGTAAAAATATTAATCTTCCTTTGGGCCGACTAGTACACACATAAATTACAAGCTCTCAACCCTTTTATATTTTAAAATAAATTAATTTGCACAATAGAGGTCACTTTGGTGACATGTTGTTTCAATTAATTAATCTTAAAATATATATATAAACCTTTTTTTTTAGTATTTGAATTTAAAATTAAAAAAAATTGCGTAACTGAACGGGATATTCACAAAATATATATAAATATATTTTACTCGCAATTGAAAAATTATCAAACGTATATATTTATATAATGAACGGTGCATTGATTTGATAATATATAAAACGTTTATATATTCCTAAATAATATTAATTTTACGGATTCACTTACTAATTGATTTCACATATTCCGTAAATACATATCAAATAATCAATTAAAAATTAAATGACCGTTTACTGATTACAAAGCAACTGAATCGTAACTTGAATATAGGCAAACGTTTATCAATTGAATTCGTAACTGAAACTCACTTTTCAAAATAATATATCCATATCAATGCAATATATTAATTGATATCAAAATAACTATTGGAGTTATGCATAATTTATAACGAGTAATAACTGAAATTATGCACAATTGATATAAAAAAAAGCATCGTCACATATATATCAAAAATGATATAAGCTAGATTTAATTCTTATAATTAATAAAAATTAAACGAAGAAATATGCAAGAATCCATAATGGATATATCAATAGTTGATTGTTCAAACTTTCCTTTTTAATTGATATATTATGCCAGAATCCGAAACAAATATTAAATCATTTATCTCTAGTAATTGATTTCAAAAATATCTATTATTATTACTGTACCAAAAAAAACATATCACATAGAATAGAATCCTTGATAGAAATTTCGCTTCCTCTGCACTTCATTTTCTACGTGTTGCATACATTGCATTCTTTTATTTTTTTTATTTTAAATATAAAAAAAACTCAATAATGAAGAAACAAGCAAACACGTTCCCAGAGAAAACAAGATGAAACATGTCTGGTCTCTCTGAGGATGAATGTTGGTCAATAACTAACCGAAAAACATGGCAAATATATAAAATACCATACTGAAGAAACGTGCCCAGAGAAAACGAAAAACTCCTAATGATCAAACATGATATACAGCTCTGATACCAATTGTTAGAACCAAACTTAAGCATGATGAAAAACTATCATCTATATATCCCTGAATCTATCATGTTAATCATCAGAAACAAAAGCGCGGAAACATACTTGAATTCATGATGATAAGAGAGGGGTGCGGTTTGGCCTTCCAGATCAACACGTACTCTCTTGAGAGAACCCTTTAGCAATCTCTCTATATCCCTGAATCTATCATGTTCAGATCAACACGTACTCTCTTGAGAGAACCCTTTAGCAATCTCTCTATATCCCTGAATCTATCATGTTAATCATCAGAAACAAAAGCGCGGAAACATACTTGAATTCATGATGATAAGAGAGGGGTGCGGTTTGGTCAGAAGAAAAGAAGAACGTAGAAGAAAAGAAGAACGTAGTGTGACCTGTGGACCTAACCTATTTATAGACATATAAGGTTGTCTTTTGGTATTTCTATTTTTACCCATCACAAAATAGAATTACCCTTTAGTTACCACACATTAAAGGTCTCATATCCTTTCAGATACATAACTGCCCAATTTAATTTATTTGATCACTTTTAATTTGGCATAACCGTAGGTGTCTTTAATATATAATTATTCACATATAAGACCAATGTTGGATTAAGGATCCAACAATTTGAACCTTCTTCTCACTCTCTATATATCTTCTTCTCACTCTCTATATATCTCCTTATATTTCTGTTTCGGTGTTTTTAATTTCTAGGTATATGTATTATTGTATTTAAGCATGTGCATTGTTGCTCAAATTAAGAAATTGAATTGGATTAGCTCAGATTTTGGGAGTAACTGGGTTGTTATATTATGCACAGAAGAGATGGTTGTGAAAAAGAAAGAGGTGAGTGCAAGTAGAAGGATGACACATAAGTCAGGGATGTTGAACAAAGTCAGGGACTAAATTGATGGATGTTGAACAAAGTCAGGGACTAAATTGATGGATTTGAACCCTGGAGACAAGTCAGATTGCCACATCAACAGTGACTTGACGGAATATAACGTTTTGGACTAAACTGATGGATGTTGAACAAAGTCAGGGACTAAATTGTGTATTTCCATAAGTCAGGGACTAAAGTGTCTGACTCTGAAAAAGTCAGGGACTAAAGTGATGGTTTACTCTCTGGCCTTTTTAATTAAACAGACTTTTTAGAAAGTCTTAATCCAGCCTTTTTAATTAGGATGGCCCGGCCTACTTCCACCCCTAGCCAACACTATAGCATTGAACTGGGTTTGCTGATGATTATCAACACTCAAGCGTTCGAGCATTGATACTAACTGCAACTCTTTTAATTTCATTTCTTATACATATATTTATCTACCTTGTGACCTATATTTTATTCTATATTACTCACATTCTTATCATAAACTTACTCAATTTCCTAAGTTCGTTTATGCATGAAAATTTGGGATGCTACACCTTATAAAAATATATTGTGGGGTCATTAGATTCCTATATATGCTATACTATACCTGATATTGCATATGGAGTTGCTTGATTAGCAGATTTATGAATAATCCAAGACTTCTTCACTTACTTGCAACTAAAAGAATACTAAGGTATATAAAGGGTACTCTTGACTATGGCTTTTTGTATCCAAATTCAAGCAAATGTGTTGAAGGGGGCAAAATAATAAGCTACTGCATGTGGCTCAGACTGATGTGGTGATAAAAGTGATCACAAGAGCACAACAGGATATCTGTTTATTTTGTGTAGCTCCTATTTTTTGGAGCTCTAAAGAGCAATCAATAGCGGCAGTCTATTCTTGCGAATCAAATTACATTGCATGCCAAACCTATGGCTTTAGACATTACTTGGTGAAATGAAGTTGAGAACAAAAAAGCCAATTTAACTACTTATTCATAATAAATATGCAATATGCTGCTTAGCCAAGCATCCAGTTGAGAGAAGCAAGCATATAGAAACAAGGTTCCATTTCCTTCATGATCAAGTCAACAATGAGAAACTTGAACTTGTTTACTCCAAGTAGCTGATATTCTAACTATGCCTTTAAAGGGTGATAGATTTAAAGTGATGAGAGATATTTTATGAGTGTTATCTTTGACTAATCTAAATTAAGGGGGTGATCAGTTGTTGTATAATTCAGTTTAGTTAGTTAATTATGTTAATATTAGTTAGAGGAAAAGTTACCATTATAAAGGTATTTAGAAATGTCTCAAATTAACATTAACCCTGTATAAATGGATTCATGCATCAGTATTGTAAGAAAAAATATTTGGTTGATAGACTTAGACATGAGAGGAAAGAAAAAATAATTAGTGGGAGAACAGATATACTTTTATATATGTTCATGATCAATGGTGAACAAAAAGTAGGAATAATTGTTAAGCATGACAGAGTAAAGGCCGAAAGGGTTTCATTTACTGGAAATGCCCACATGCAGATACAGTAGCACAGGGGCATGTGCTTAGTGAAGATATTCGAGCCAAATTAAAATAATGCATGTTCTATGACAATAGCACAAAACCCACATCATGTTTCGTTGTAGCCGTCGTTATCATAGTCATCATCATTAACAATATCATTAGTTAGACACTAATATTTAAGTACTGCGGAACTTTTTAAATAAGTCATAGAGGTTTTTTATAATCATATGTTGCTTATGACAAACACTCCTGCCAAAAAAGAAGAATATACACGTGCTGAGCAATGAGTTTAGAGTAGTGATTTTCAAGAGCACGCTTTGGGTTGAATCAAGGAGACAGGACCACTGACTGAGCTCACTACTCTTAAGAGAATGTCTTTTGCATTGGTTAGCTAACAAATCAATAATTAAAAAATTAAACCCCCCTTTGAAGATCTCCAAGAAAAATACCCTTTAAGTACATAGATTGCATTAAACTAATTAAAAACAAACTTAAAGTGACTTTCACTTTCTAGCCCTTGATCTTAATCATGGGTGTTATAATTGCTAGACCTTTCTGTAAGCTAAAAGGTTATGTAATTCACTTCCATATATACTTTCACTGTAACCATCTTCTTTCATAAAAGAAAACACTATTAATTGCAGTTGGAAGCATCAAAAGTACTCTATGATCTCATGCATGCATGATACATGTGATTGATTATGATAGAGAATCAATAAACGCCATCATTATGAATGAGAATTTTAAACAAGTTACTGAGTGAAGATGTTGTGGAGAAAATTACACATGATCACAATGAACAAAATTGCAACTTTGGCTACAACATGATGAGGATGTGTTAATCATTGTCACAAGATGAAATGATGTGTTAATCATTTTACATCTTTTCTGCCTTTTCAACCCCAAGAATGTTGGATGTGGCTGCTAGGGTTTTGAATAGGGAAATTGTTTTGCATGGGAAAAGAAGGGTTGAAAGAGAAGGCTATGCTAGTAGGAGGACAATTCATTGTGTTAAGGTTGTTCCCTAGATTTTCTAATGCTTTGACTTGTGACCTGAGAAACTTGAGGTAATTTGCAGCTTCATCAAGCATTGATGCAGTGTCCATCTTGCTTCCACCAGGCACAATCTTCTGCAAAACCCTAATCCTCTCACTTATTCTCTCCCTCCTTTGCCTTGCAGCCACAGTTTGTGGATCATTTGATATCCTCACATTCTTCCTTTTTGGCTTTTCCACCACTTCCAAGCCCAAGTTCACTGGCCTAAAAGCTGCAGCTCTATATATCATTTCCTTCATCTGTGCTATGGCCTCTGCATCAGGCTCTTCAAAAGAAGGTGAAACAGATGAATTTGGTTGCTGAAAATTGATGTTTGATGAACCAGGAAGCTTATCCCATCTGGGTTTCTTGGATTTTGGTGGATTCTCTGAGATAAGCTTAAAACCACCTTCAGTAGCTGAATCAGAATTTTGAGCAATACTGAAGTAGTGATGATCACTTGCAGGAACTCTGATCACCTCATTATTCCTTTTTTTGCAATGAACATTAGAATCTATAATTTTACCTTGATCAGAGGAACTTTGAGATACCGTTTCATCCAGTATGTCTTTGTTTCTAGCATTGGAAGCATTACTATCAGATTCACCAGAGGAAACTGCACTGCCATAACTGAAGTTCCATAAGTTTCTGCAGTCAGATAAAATCATGGAAATCCCATCATCTTCAACAGATGTGTCAGTGTTACTATTAGTGGCTGAAAGCAAGCAATCAAGTGATTCAAGAGAGCAGGTAGCCTTGATGTTTTGTGTGCTGTTGATAAGTTGTTGTTGTTGTTGCTGGTGGGCCATGTTGAAATCTGGCACATAATTGCTAGTTGGGTTCAAATTGACTGAAAGGGACTGGCATGATTGAGATATTGTTAAAGCTTCTTCCCAACTGGTTACAGCTCCTGATCCTGATTTCACAGACATGGCTTCTGTTCTCTGTGACAGATTTGTGTTTGGCATCATACTCATTATCTCAGAGGTGGGGGCAGATATTATTGATTGAACCATATCACTCACTTTTTCAGAAATGGAATATAGCTGGCCTGTTTGATCAAGAACACTTGAACTTAGGTTGGGCATGTTGTAGTCTTCTTCAAGGTCTTGTGGCTGTGTGCTCCACAAGATTGGTATGTTTGCAACAAGTTGTGATACATCCCAACTCAGACCCTCCATGTTGATAATTGGAAAATGAAGAAGTGATCCTTCTTAATCTTACCTATCATGTTGGTAGATGACAGTTTATCAGATAAAATAAATACATATCCAAAGTGTATTATGTTTAGGTACAAGAATAAATTTAGAGTTGAAGAGCTTACCAACTCTAGATCCAGCACCTTCCAAAACCAGAACACTAATCAGTGAGAATCCTTGCTTGAGTCAGCAACTGAACAGAAGAGGATTAAACGCAGCTTTTATATCAGCTTGTCTAAAATCTGGTATAGTAGTTGTAACTGACTTAACATTCAATAGGATGGAAATTGTGATAAAGGGAAAGAAAATAAACAACCAAAGCTTATGTCAGATTGGACAACTGAATTCTATGTATACTGTTTTATTGTAAACTGTAAACTAAGGACTTTAAGTTCTGTGCTTTAAAACTTTGACCAGAAACATTTAACAAATTTACATGAGAGTAGAAAGTGAGAGAATAAAGGTTGTACCTTCAGATGCCATGAAAGACCGGTACTGATGCAGTGTGTGTTTGTTGAAGAGAAGCTTATATAGATAGGAAGAACAAAAAGTACAAGCTTTTACAATAAAACAAATATTGGTACTTGAACAATTATGTCCGGAAATTGTACAATAAATAAGCATTTGATCAAGGGAGAAAGAAAGGAAAAAAAAAGGAGTGGCTATTATAATATGGTTTAACAGTTTTGAGCTGTACAATGGTTTTTGGAAAAGATAAGGCTTTTGGGTAAGCTGGATGGGTGTATTTTTGCAGAAGGGGAGCATTAGAATTCAGAGAAGAATTTTGAATCTCAACTGATTGAATATTTTATTATGTGACTACTTTTATTTGTATTCTTTTTAAGTGGGGAAAGCTCTGACCTCTTTTTGGTTGCTTATGTATATTCCATGCGCACTGTAAAGTTGCAGTGAAAACTGCAGTGAAAGTGAGAGCATCTTTTAACAGCATCACTTTCTTTTCAAAGATTTCTGTTAATCATAGTTTTAATCATAGCCTTGTGATGTTTTCACTTTCTACTAAAATACTTGTTTAAGTCCGGGTGGTAAATTCCTTGAGGAATCTATACTGATTAATAAATATGAAGCACAGTACTGATGTAAGAGTCTACTTTTTTGCAATTTAAACTGCTCCAAATTGAAAATTTAATGGACTGGGACTGGATGACTCAAATGTCTAATTTTTAATTTTTCTTTATTTTTTATATAGTACTCCTCTGCATCTCTGCTCTGCTTTTTATATAATGCTTTATCACTTGTATTAAGGATAGGGAACCGCAATTTCATCTTCTCATATATAATTGTAAAAGTATACATTTATAACAACTACTAAAATTTTGGGTAAAAATTGAATTGTGTAATAAGAAAATGTACTAGCTAAAGTAAAACAACCGAGTATTAACTTACGTGTGAGGGGTTATTTCAGCTTAACTAATAGTCTCGAGTTCGAGCCTTATATATCCAATTGTCTTAAATACATATATGTGGTTTTACACCCAAAAAATACGTGCAACACTTGAAAAACTAATAGAAATAAAAGAGAAAAAAAAATCTAATACACAATACTGAAAGGATAATTTTCATAAGATAATTTTCTTGTGGGGTATTAAGAATATTATAGTGGAGGGGTTTGGAACATGAAACGTGTTGGCAGGCTAGCAAAGGGAGTCCAGATTAGTAGATAGAGAAAGCAAGTTGGCTATAAAATTTTGTCTCATCACATTTTAGATTATCTTTGAATTAACTTTATTAGGAGTTGTTGCATTGCATTGCTCACACGGAGTCAGAGAGAGGGGTCTGAGTTCTGATCAGGCATATAGCTAGCTAGCTCCTCACATGCGCCCCATCATTACAGCTCAGTGAATGGGTTCCCATATACCATATTTCTTCAACATCTCTTACGTTGTCAACTCTAATGTAAAGATCGAGTGATGAGATTAAAGAGATTTCATTACTTGAGGAGAATAAACAAATATCATAGTTTAATTTAAACTCTAAAACGGTATGATACGAAACCACTTGGGAGCATATATATAATGAAATAATAAAAATGTTTTTGCAAGTCATATCAAAATGGTTAGTGAAAAAATAATGTTTGAGTTTAGTTATAATTTAGATTTAGATACGTATAGCATAAATCACAAGGATGGCAAGCACATTACGGTTAGGGTCAAATTGATATTGGAGTGAAATTTCATATTCAAAGAATGTGAAAATACCGCATTATTTTCAAAATAGAAGAAAAAATAAGTCTAACATCACCTGAATTCTAGCATGTCGGAGGTAGGAATAGATCAAAAAATTGACCTTGTATCTAAACTCAAATGTGATGGTCAGCTTTTATATATCTATATTCTATCTCACCTGGTCAATTAATGGTCATGAACTCTTCCCCCATAAGTCAAAATATTTCGGTCATATATATTTTGCTTTATCTTCCCCTTAATATGAATCTCATATCCCTTTTTTTATCGGAATAAATAAGTAAGTAATCCAAATGCCACCTACATTGATTTTATTTTGTTAGGTTATTCCTACAATACTTTCTTTAACTATATTTTTCTCTTGGACAAAAAACTATATTTTTCTCACATGTTTCTCCATTATGAATTATCTTATTCTTAAACACACTTCTTTTCTCTTCTCTTCTTTATCTCTTTTTATTGTATAAAAAATTACATAAATGCTACTTTTCAATTTTTTAAAGATTTAATTTCCCTAAAATACAATGGTACATTTTAAAAAATAAAATATAAAAACTACTATTAATTAGAAAATCAACAATTGTGACGGTAATGAAATACATGCATAAAATTTTAATTATTGATTTTTTTCAACTATTATAATTTACATTTTACTCTCAAGAAAATCCATTTCCGAAAACTATGTTTAGATTATGCCGATTTATTGTTAAACATAATATTTATGATAATTTGTAATATAATTAATTTTTTTGGCCGAAAAAATAATTAAATAATTAAAGTGTGAATGGAGAAGCCTCTATAGTGGCATAGTCCGTCCACTGACAAATTGGTGGGCCCCCACCATGGGCCTACAAATTCAGCTTATACCATCCGCCTCGTTATTTCGGGCTTTTATGTATGTCCAACAATATAGGACGTGAGCTGTTGGCTTATCGGCTCGGCCCAATAGCCAGCTGCTGATGGTCCCCCAACTTATATAATTTAAATCTATTATGTAGGCCCCAGGAGCCAGAACCTTCAATTATAACGGCTCACAGCTTCACACACGTGAACTCAACGCTCTTGTTTTGACGTGGCAAGTTTTTATTGGTTGAAATTCTGATGAGATAGGAGTCACCCGCATACCAAATAAAATAAAAAGAAGTAAAAAACAATGGAGCTTAATTGTTAACTGTGGTGTGGACCATCTCATCCAACCACCATCAACCCTTATCATTATTATCCTATCCTACACAGTACACAATTTCAATCTTCTCATATTCGATGTGGATGTTTTGTTTTGCACATTTCATTTTCATCTCATGTTACGATCACGAGTTTTCATTACCAAATTTCAAAATTGGATAGAGTTATAATATAGGATCATGATATCTAGATTTTTTTTTATAAAGTTCAAATTCCATGTATTTTTTTTATGAAGTTCAGATAACCTAATCAGTACTTATGAACTAGAGCTATTAATTCAGGGAATCCGATGTAACATGGGTAGCATATTTTTGTGGGATACATTAAAAAATTCGAGAATTATTTGAACTTTTAATATAAGGTTACCAATTTTTTAGATTTTATACGGGTTTGGCAGGCTTTTGCGTGTTTTGTGGGCTTTATGAGTTTTACAAGATTTTGTAATTAGCGAGTTTTATCGGGTCGAGCTACAAAATCAAGAAGTTATTCAGATTTTTAAAATAAAAGTTTAAGTCATATATTTTTATGAGTTTATTCGGACCAATTCATTTTACCAGCTCTAATATGAACGCGCTCCATTCTCACCGTGTTTGTGAATCCTTGGGGGCTTTCCATGATACATTTGAATGGAAATACAAATCCCTAGATTAAACTTGTATTAATTAATATGTAGCTTAAAGATATTAGTTAAGAAATTAACAAATAAATTTTTTTATTAAAAATATGATATTTAATTAATATACTATAATTTTAAATTTTTTAATAAGTTCTCTTATAACACTAGTTATTAACATTTCTCAATTATTAATTCTCTTTTAGAATGTTTTTGAAATTCGTGATATCCATAAAATAAATATTCCGGGAACAAAATGGACTCAGTTGAAGATCCTAGTCGGATAACATGGCTCGACTTTCTAGGACAACCATCATCTGTATCTTGCAAAAAAACCAAGTTACCGGCAAAAAGCCTATAAAAAATGTAGGGCTTGGGATTTTCTTTTAGAAGTTCAAGTAACTCCTGTAAAAACCCACTACCCACATCGGACAGGGTCGGACAAGGTAGCCTGAATTGCAGCTATACATGCAGCCAATCGATCACGACACCTGTTCGGACCAGATATCGTCCTGGGTCATACCACTTGATACTTTGATGTCTTGAGCCACACACGCGCTAGGTAGTAGGCCATGTGTCACACCAAGATCACTAAGGCACGAGGATGCATAAAATCCTCTACATTCCTAGGTGGACATGTGCCCATGCTTCCCTAGGCACAACAGAGCTGATAGGACATATCCCACCAACTACTAGAGTGATGTCCATGCATCCACTCGATCTCCCTATATATTTACCCATGAAAACCCTAATCAGGTATGCACACTCTTTCCTTACTAACAGAAATTCTGTTAAAATACAGACTTACTTATGGGTTGAGTGCCTTCGTAGACACTTCCATTATCTCCTATATTATGTAAGACACACTGAAGTCCTTGGAGCGAGATCAGACCAAATCCAGACCCAAATACCCATCACCGTAAACAAAAACACATTATAGATTATCTTGTCTATGATGAAAAACTTATGTTTAATGACATAGTCCATTATGACGAATTGCCTGTCAATTTTTATTCCATGTGTTGACGAATTGCCCATAAACTCTATTAAAAGCTTAAGTCCATAAGTGAAAGTATACAAATGTGTATGTATATCATATAGGATGGATTTAGCCCATGTTGGGATTGGTGGTGATGGTCATCTATTGTGAATTCCTAAATTGAAAGTTAATCTAGCTATGGGTGGGTGTGTTTGTTTCAAGGTATGTAAAAATATTTCTTGAAAAGTAAGTTTGGGAATAAGATTTTCCTATGTTTGATTCAAGTTTCCGGGAAAGTATTTTACTCATGCTTTACCCACTTTTTATTCTAATGGTGAGGGGTGAGAATCTTATATTCCTATGGGAATGAGAGTTACTTTAAAAATAACTTCCCACTTCCACTTCATTCTATATCATTTTTCTATTTTTTAATTTTTAAAGTAAACCATTTTTAAAATATTTCCAGGAATATTAAATATGTATTAAACATACATATAAATTTTACCCAGAAATAAAATTCTTGATAATAGGATTCCTGGAAACATCATTCCCGTGAATATGATTTTATACCTTGAAACAAACTTACCCAATATATGTAGTGTTAACTAGACGCACGTTCAATAAAAAAGAGACATGAATCCCAACATACTCTTAACTGTTTGGGGGATAAACATGTGTTTGGATCCTTTCCTTAATTTTTTTAATATAGATAAATTGTAGGTCAAAATATGTTTTTTGTCCATATAGTTTCGGTCAACTTTGGTTTTCGTCATTGTACTTTAAATCATTTATTTTGTCCCTGAAATTTGTAAACCCCCAAACTATGCTCCCTATCGTTAGTGAGGTCTATAACCCATGAGCTGACTAATAGAAGTTACACGTCACCATCCGTAGTAGGTCCTAATCAAATGACTCATTTAATTAAAGCCTTTTTTTTTAACTTTAAAAACAAGTTTTAATAAAAATTAATTTTAGAACCCTATTTCCCCAAAATGAAACCACTTTCCAAGTTAGGGTTCCCCCAACATAAACTACACAGCCATTGATCTTTGGAGAATTTTGTGACGAAGGTGGGCGATGAAAGGAGTGAGCACCTACATAGAGAAGAAAACCATGAGATGTAACTCATCATCTTCTTCAGTGGGTGGGTGGTACGACCGCGCAACCATGGCACGGTGGTTAGGACCGATTTGGACGGTGGAGCTCAAGTGGTGGGGATGCGATGATGGGCAGAATGACGTGGCAAGGCCGTTGGGAGGCGCACCGGCACTCGCGACACTGACGGAGGGAAGCACCGCGCGCGGTGGTGCACGGTTGCATGTGGCTGTGGGTGGGATTTTTAGATAAAGCACTACTCGACCCACCAGACAAAGTTACCGCGACAGTGGCCACGGTTGGACGGTTGTCCACAGGTTGACCGGAAAGCAGTGGGTGGTTCTTCTCTCTCTTTGATTTCTTGATTTCACTTCCTAATCTTTCTTGACTGCGAACACGTGTCAAGGTTGGCTTCTTCCAGGTCGCCTTCAACAAGAGAAAAAAGATAGTTATAGAGATAAAGACATAGGTTACACAGGAGGGAGACTTGGAAATGATCTTTGACACATTAGGGTTTTTATATGATAAAAAACCCAATTTAGTAATTAGGGTTATTTTAGTAATTAAAATTAATAAAAAAAGGTTTAATTATCGAGTCAATTAATTGAGACCCATTATTGAGGGTAACATGTAATTTCTGTTAGCCATAACAAATATCACTAACGGCAGGGACCGCGGTTTGGGGGTTTATAAAGTTTAGGATAAAAAACAAATGATTTAAAGTAAAAGGATAAAGACCAATTAAAGTTCACCGAAATTATAGGGACGGAAAAATATATTTTTCCCTAAATTATAATTTTTCATCTGAAAAAGTATGTAAGTCAAAATTTATTCATTTTTAACCCCGTTTTTTTTACATGTTTCATATTTATGTATATATACATTGTACAATATTGACTTGGCACATGGATGATGTTATCCAAGTTGTTTTCCTAATCAAATTACAGGAAAAGGAAAAGTGATCGTTTTTAGCGAGAGTTGTAAAAGTAAACCAGGTTTGTTTGCTCTAACCTTAATTTGTTGATAAACGGAGGAAGAATTTGTAGAAAAGAAAGGATAAAGACAACGAAGATGAGAAGATCACCTGAATAGATTACACATACAGCCTATGTATGGACCATTAAGACTTAAGAGATAGGCTTGGCCGGCCTAAGCCTATTCATGCAAACCCATAACTTGTATAATGGCCCAGAATCACTCTTAATCATGATCTCAAATAAATCCTTCTAATAATGTCAACTAAACACTGAGGCCCATTGCCAGCTCTTACCATATCTTTGATTCCCTGTATAATGTGCTAAACATAGCTAAGCTCTAAGTACAGTAGTAAAAGGAACATGTCGGCCAAAGATCAGATGGGAAAAGGGAAAAGGGAGGGCATTATCACTATCGTTGAAGTTGAAAGAAAAGAATTTACATATATCAACCATCCATCACTTGTCGTGGTCGCAAAAAGCTTCCCCCTATCTTTCATGGAAGTGAGTTTTTCTTTTTTCCCTTCCATATACATGCATATACAACAGGTTTGTCACATTCATTGGCCTTAGCTCAACGACCAAATTAATAAAAGACCCTTCAATGGGCCGGGGGTGATGATGATGCTGACCCCCACGTGCACACGATACCAGGCCCACACAATCATCTATGTCCTTTTCTTTTGTTTTCCTCTTTGTAAGTTGAAGAAATTATTGATCATTTTTCATTTCTATTACAATTAAATTATTTCACTCATCATTCTTCTCTAAGTTTACACAATTCCACATTCCAAGTATATGTATGTATGTATACAAAACCAGATGCTAACTTCAAGTATCACCCAGATGATCATGATGGACATGATTATTGTTTATTTCCTAGTATATATAAAATGCGTTCAAGTTGTCACTCCTCTCATCTCGAGGCACCCTTTTCAATATCAAACGAATTTGTTTGTCTAGAGCTTAAACAGTATGTACCAACCATCTGATTTCCTACAATGTCGGTGTTATATAGATAACCTGTATATGTGTAGAAAATATTTTAATCCCAATCCCTAACTTATTTCACGGCTTCAACATTAACCAGCTGCTACACAAAAAATAAGGTGATCATAAAAAGGGACCGATATATTGCAAAGTGTATGTTTGTTTAAACGTTTGTAACTTTGGGTTCATAGATTTCGAGACAAAATCTCACTTCCCATATGATCCGGACCTCGGCCGACGTTATACGCCACAGCCCCAGATGATCGGTCCACGTGTTACACCGACTAAAGAACTGTCAACCATCAACTAGCCGAGGTTCGATGTTAATCACCCTCGGACCCTATTTCCCCTAGGGGGACAGACATAGGCCACCTACCATGTCTCATCGCATTTAATGCGCCCCACGCCACCCCCGATAAAGCAGATAGGCTCTGACACACGCAACCGGGAATTATGGCCGAAACAGAGGATTACGGCGGAGGCGTGTAGGAACACAGGGAAACACTAGAAGGGGGGTTGAATAGTGTTTCTAAATATTTTAGAAACCTTTTCGTAAACAGGTACTAAGAACACGATTTCAGACAGGCTTTTAAGGGGCTGTCTGAAGTTTTCAGACGGCTTGTAAAACTTAATTTTAAAAGATGTTTTGTGCCTTTATAAAATATCAGATTAATTATTCTAACCCCTAGATTAGTATAAAAGGAATTGATAAGAGAAAAGGGTAAGAAAACTTAGCCAAGAAATTTATCTTGGTACACTCACTACCACTGTGAGCTACGTCCAGTCCTAATGCCAACTAGCAATTGGATTTTCTCTTAATCTTTCAAGATTACAAGTATTCTTTTACAGTCAAGCCTCTTCAGGCTCTGCAATCAAGTATTCTTTTACAGTCAAGCCTCTCCAGGCTCTACAATCAAGTATTCTTTTACAGTCAAGCCTCTCCAGGCTCTACAACCAAGTATTTTTTTTTATCAACCAAGCCTCTCCAGGCTCTAAACAAAGTTTACAGAGAAAAGAGTTTAAGCTTTTAAACTATACCAGTTTGAAGCTCAAACAAATACAATATACAATAAATCTGAGTTATGCTCAGGATATGCAAATGAGTACAGCGAATTTTATTAGAGAGTTTTTACAGAGTAAAAACTTGCAGCGTGATGTTTCTCTTGGCTTTCTTGTATATTAAATTTCTTCACATCTTTTTTGATGGTCTTCATGGAAGGGTATTTATACACAATCTTCAATCCGTTGAAATACCACCGTTTAGAGATAGCATTAAATGCTATTTAATCCGTTGTGAGACATGCTTCTGAGAGCTCTGATATTTCTGACATGGTACAAGGTTGCTCCTGCCATAAGGCTGCTACAAATGTTGCTGCATAGGCTGCGTTGCAGAGATTTCCTCAGTGGTGTATGAAATTCAAAATCACCAGGAAAGGTCTATGTGTTCCTTGCTATAAACGTGTTTGAAAAGGTACGTGCAGCAGAGGTTCAGAAAAGTCTTCACAAACTTCAGCAGAGGGTGCCACGTCATAAATGAGACTTCAAACGGCTTCAATCTTCAGACTAGAGGTGCCACGTCATCAAAAGACTTCAGACGACACTGATACTTCAAACGGGTTGAACTACTTCAGACAGCTTCAACTCTTCAGACGAGTTATGCTTCTTCAGACAGCTTCAACACTTAGTCTTTTTATGTAGGCTCATAGTGACTCTTGCTGAAATCATAGATAAAACAGTAAAGCATATGTGTATCTATGATAAGTACTTTAAGTCAAATTTGTCAACCATTAAAACTTGGGAATCTAGTTGTCTTAAAACATCATAAACAACCTTATGATATTTTTGAGACTCAACATTCTCCCCCCTTTTAATGATAACAAATTTGGTTAAAATATACAAATCTGTAATCAGTTTTTAAGAATAAGAGAGCTCCCCGTGAGATAGAAATATCCTTTAACAGGTTCTGTTTAAGGTATATTTCATTCATTTGCTCAAATTTCTCAGAAAAACATATGTACTCCCCTGAGTCCTGTAACCACTTCAGATTCAGATTTTGTTAGTTTAATACTCCCCCTTTTGTCATCAATCAAAAGGGAATATCAGAGCAAAACAATAACAGAGCAATAAATTCAGATAAAACATATATATCATAGCACTAACAATCAACGTAAAAGAAAATATGAGATAAGCCACTGATTGTATTTAAGGAATGTTCAGATAAAGAAAGAGACAATCAGACACTTGTTATAAACATGAAAATAAGCAAAGACAATGGCTAAAGTAGCAGTTTAATCCTTCTTCTTCAGCAAGGCCTCAGTCAGAAAGGAAATCAAGTCTTCCTTGGCCTTGTCTATTGCTGCTTCCACTGAGGTTTTCAAATCTTGCTGGCCAGATCTGATAAGCTGCTATTCTTGAAGAATCTGCTCTTGTTTAGCAATTAGATGCCTAGTCTTCTTCTCTTGATCAGCATACTTCTTTTCAAGCTTCTTAACTTTGGTCTTCAGCTTCAGATTTTCCTCAGACAAGTCTTGCTCAGATTCATAGAAGATTAGCTGGATGTGGGGGCAAACAAATCTAAGCACTCCAAAGCCTGGCTCCAAACTGTATTCAGAAGGTTCGAACACAGGGCAAAAGAAGGTGCCAATGGGGTTCAGTACTACCCAGTCTTCAATAAAAGAGTCAACAGGTGGGGGAAAGTGATCTCTCAGATAGTGATAGGTGACATTGGTTGTCTTTCCAAGTCCAATTTCACAATCAGCTTCAGGACCAGTTGTTCCCGAAGAAGATCCAGCATCTTCTCTGATCTTCCAGTAAGAAGACCACATCCAATCTAGAAGTAGGTGATCCAGGCCTCCTCCTTGGTTACTGATGAACTCTGGTAAAGATTCCCACTCTGAAGGACTCATCATTTCAGACAGGGGTGCAGATGCAGAATAAACTTTAGCTGCTTTGAATTTCTCACCCTGACCTTCCTTTAAGGGATACCTAGGAACTATTCTATCAGGTTTCACCAAGATTTTAGTGGTTGGCCTGATTGAACAAGTTCTAGGAGGCCTGTAGCCTCTCATCCCAACTCCCTTGTGCAGATCCCTCTGAAACAGCTCAGACTCAGTGTTCAGCTGCCTCACAAAACTCCATTCATCATTATTCAACCTAAGGGAATCATTTGAGAATGGATTGATGGGAGCCCAAGTATGTGCAGGAGGGACAACACCCTTCCTGATCTTTTCTAATCCTCCTGAAAGAGCATTGTATTGATTTCTAACTTCAGCAGCAGTTTTCCTGATTAAGCCATGATGCAAGGATACAGTAGGTGCTGGGATGAAATACTGTAGCTCTTCAGACAGGGTGCCAAACTTGGGCAATGAGCAGGGATCCGAAGGAAGGAGAGATAACTATAGAGCATTAGCAAGCACTTGCTCTTCTTCAGCAAGGATCTCTTCTTGTTGTGAAGGTGGAGGAGATAAAGGTGGTGAGGGTATAGGTGGTGGTGGTAGGTGAGATTGAGGAGGTGAAGGTTCAGAAGGTTGGATTACTTGAGGTAATAGGGGATCAGATGGTTGATTTTCTGAAGGTTGTGATAGAGGTGAAGATGGTTGTTTTACAGGTGATAGGGATTTTGGTGAAGGTTGTGGTAAAGGTTGAGATGTTGGTTGAGGAGAAGGTTGAGAGGGTTGCTGAGGTGTTTGTTTTTTTTGGTGAGGAGGGTGGTGAGGGAGTTACATTATCAAATCTCACCTTAATTCTCTTGTAGGGAGGCTTGGTTACCTCAGATTCTTTTGCCTTTGCTTCTTCCTTCTCCCTTTGTGCTTGTTTTTCTTCCCTTTTTCTTTTAAAATACTCATGTGCCTTGACATAATTTTGGTATTTCCCAGCCATATCCTCTGCTTCCAGCTGAGAGGCAATACTTCTAGTCACCCTAGGTTCAGGTGCAGTCTGAAGTAGCTTGCTTTGGTCTTCCTTCTCTGAGATGCACTTGACCTCTTCCTTTTCTTTGCTCCCTCAGCTATGGTTGCTTGCCTATCATCTTCAGCATAGGCCAATTGTGAAGCAATAACAAGAGCTCTATCAGTCTTCTCTTGTTCTGCTTTCTTCTCCAGATCTTCCTGCTCCAAAGCAGTAGCCAATGCAGCCACCTGAATGAGTTCAGGATCAGATGGGCATGCAGCCAATGGCTCAGCTACAACTGCATCAGTTTCATCTGCCTCTTGAGCCTGTCCTTCCATTTCAGAAGTAGGCTGTGGAGTCTGTACAGGTTCAGACAACTGACCCACAATTTCAGATGGCCTTTGTGATGCCTTCTGAACAGGTTCAGACACCTGACTCTGCACAGATGCAGATGCTACCTTAGCAGCACTCCTTACAGGTAGCTTCTTCAATTTTACTTGAGGAGGGGGTTTTGATGGCTTGAACTCATGCCTCCTTATGTCTCCTTTGAGTTCATTCTCAAGAACCTCCATTGTTGTCTTCCTTCTTGCAGATTTCTCAAGAAGAAGGCTCTCCTTCATGGACGGAGAGGGAGGTCTTGGAGTCAGCTCCACTCCCATGCTCTTGAGGTTTGATTCACCAAACACAGGTTGTGAAAGGCGATCAAAAAGCCTCTCAATGGGGACTTTGAAATGCAGCAAGATCTTGGTGATGATGGTGTTGTGAGGGAAGCTCCCAGCAGAGTCTTTGAGACGCTTCTGCATGTGGTACATTATGATGTTGGGGAGGTTCACCTTTTTCTTCTGCAGTAGATGAATCAGACAAAATCTCTCCAACTCAGAAACATGGTTTCTACTTCCACTCTTAGGGATTACAGAGCACCCTAAGATGGTATGCAAAACCCTAGCCTTGTCTGACATATGCTTTGCATCCAAGCTTACTGGTTCAGAGGTGTGACAGTTGTCGAACCTGCACAAAATTATACTTATAATTCTCCGATCTGCAAACTACTTGTAGTAGAATGGTATATAAACCGGGTCGAACCCTGAAGATCCACTCAAATTAATCCTTCTTTAGGGGGGGTGTTTGATTGATTGGAATAAACTGAAGAAAATAAAAGATCAAGTTAAAAGCAAAGGTTGAATCAATTCAAGACAATATCAATCCAAGGAATTCAGAGGCTATTTTCATGGTAAATCATTGGTTATTAATAACATGCATTCAAGAGATTAAATCTATCAACTTAAAATCATGTGGAACCCCTACAATGATCTCGGATTCACTACTGAAATAATTCCCAGAATTCAATTGATTAAGATTAACAAGATCAAATAACCATAAAATCTTATGTTAGATCCAAATCAATTTTATAAACGGAACCCAATTGAAGTAAATAATTAAATGAACAGCTTTAATTTAATTGCTTACTATATGCTTTTCAATCATTGTATGATGATTAACCAATCAAGAGTACAACATACATCAATAACAAATTTCATAACCAAAACATGTTAACCAATCAAGCTTTGATAAAAGAAATATGGAATTGAAGCAAGTGGAGTAGAAAAGCATGGTAGATGTAATTCAATCAGCATATAAATGAAGATCAAACCTCAAAACCAAGATTAAAATAAGCTTGACTCCTTGAATTGAATAAAACTTAGCCTTCCATGAAGACTTTACAAAAAGATGAACAAAAGTAAATGAAACTCTTAGTAATTTCTACTACAACTTGGATGCTCTTCTCCCTAGCAAGCCCTCCTATTTATAGGAGGGGAAAAGATGTCATTCCAAACATGATCACTCAGCAATGACTAAGCATCTTTTGTCCACAAATGGACTTATTGATCAATTACCTAATGCATTTGTCCATTACTTTGAATTATTCACCTACTCTAGCTATCATTCACCTACTTGTCTCCCACTTGCACCGAGCATATCATCCTCAATATGGCAGAATCCAAGAGAGTTGTCTTCATATGAAATCAAGCTCTGGATCTTAGCTTTCAAAATGCCGCTGGGTTGAGACCAAAAGGAGTTTTCTAGCCCAAGTTATGGCCCAATCATTGAGTGCTGGTCAGGTTTTCATATGATGCTGACTATTCGGTCTTCCAAGCCCATTTCGACTCACTAGCCATCCGATTTAGCTTTTGGGTTCTTCATCAAAGTTTTAGGGCTCTCTTTTATCTTTCCTAAAATGTAAAGAACATAATTTTTAGATGTCTAGAACTCAAGTTATGCTTGAAATACGAAAACAGTTTTAATGCTGAAAAAATGTAATTGAGCCCAATATGAACCTGAATTGGCATAATATGCTTATGACTTGTTAATTAAGCATAAAAAATGCATTAAAAAGTTAAATTTGAGGGATGATTAATGT
The DNA here is from genome assembly GCA_026901365.1 of Sesbania bispinosa. Lineage (NCBI taxonomy): Eukaryota > Viridiplantae > Streptophyta > Magnoliopsida > Fabales > Fabaceae > Sesbania > Sesbania bispinosa. The sequence continues at coordinate 618,206 of QLOH01000584.1, forward strand.
GTATAATTTGTATTTATCAAGGTGTCATACAGAAACTCTGTGAACTGCCTCTGTCCACCATTTCTTGCTTCCCAGCCAGAAGTGAATATAACTCCTTCAGTCCTGACCTCTCAGATGTGAGCAAGGATATCTTCATCAATAAAGACAGGGACACCTCGTACTGTGGCCTTGATGCTAGTGTAGATACCCTGAGGTTTGGGTATTCCTCTGGCAGTACCCCAGAAATCCAGCACACTCTGCTCATGCCACTGTGTCAAGTTGTGATTGAAATACGGAGTCCACCCAGCTGCATCGAACTCAGCAAATAAGTCCATTCCCAGAGATTGAAGATCCTCCAGGACTACACTCTTAGTCTTCACAATGTTGCTTCCAGCAGATTTCTTAGGAGCCATTGAAGAGTTTTCTGAAGAACTTGAGAGAGAAATAATTGCTTGTAGAAGAAGGATCTCAAGAGGTGAATACAGAATAGTGAACGGTGAAGTTCTGTGACCCACTAGCTTCTGTATTTATAGATCCATGAAGCAATGATGGCATGTACTGGCTGCGCAGACATAGGAAACGTGCGAAGTGGAAGAGACAAAATAAATGGAATTAAACCGTCTCATAAGCCACGTCATATGTTTATTTCAGACAAGTGACAGATTTCAGACACCCATATAGATTTCAGACAACCCAAAAATTTCAGACAAATCACTTGTTTCAGACAAGCTAAATTTCAGATACATCATTTTCAACAGATCAAATTACACACACTCAAAATGCATGTATGTTCAGATTATTTCTAATGAACTTAAATCTATCTTCAGTCAGAGGTTTGTGAATATATCATCCCATTGATGCTCTGTATCAATAAACTGAATATCAAAAACACCTTTCTGAACATAGTCTCTAATGAAATGATGTTTTATTTCTATATGTTTAGCCCTAGAATGTTGAATGGGATTTTCAGACAAATTAATAGCACTTGTATTATCACACAAAACAGGTATAGCAAATATAGTAATGTTAAAATTTTCTAATTGATACTTCATCCATAACAGTTGTGAGCAACAACTGGCTGCTGAGATGTATTCTGCTTCAGCTGTTGATAAGGCAATTGTGCTTTGGCCTTTTGCTTGACCAGCTAATCATATTTTCTCCAAAGAAATGACATCCACCACTAGTGCTTTTTTCTTTCAATTCTGTCTCCAGCAAAATCAGCATCACAGTAACCTATTAACCTGCAATCCTTACTTTTCTTATAGCACAGACCAAGATTAGTAGTACCTTTAAGATATCTGAAAATTCTTTTTACAGCTTTGTAGTGAGTACTCCTTGGATCAGATTGAAATCTAGCACACACACATACACTGAACATTATGTCAGGTCTGCTTGCTGTTAGATATAATAATGATCCAATCATTCCTCTATACAAAGTTTGACTCACTGGTTCTTCCTTTTCATCTTTATTTAAAGATGCAGAGGGATGCATTGGAGTTGACATGGGTTTGCAATCATGTAAGTTAAACTTCTTAAGCATTTCCTTTGTATATTTTTCTTGATGGATCCATATACAGTCAGAATCTTGCTAATCTGAAGTCCTAAGAAAAATTTTAGTCCACCCATTAAACTCATTTCAAACTCTGATTGCATTAACTCTGAAAACTCCTTGCATAATGAAGAGTCAGTTGAACCAAAGATAATGTCATCAACATATATCTGAACAAGTATAAGATCTTTGTTAGTCTGTTTTCTAAAAAGAGTTATGTCCACTTTTCCTCTTTCAAAACCATTTGAGATTAGAAAACTGCTCAATCTGTCATACAAGCTCTTGGGGCTTGTTTCAGACCATAGAGAGCCTTTTTGAGTTTGAAAACATGTTCAGGAAAAACAATATCTTCAAAACCAGGGGGTTGTCTAACAAAGACTTCTTCTTCAATGAGGACCATTGAGGAAGGCACTTTTAACATCCATTTGATATAGCTTGATGTCATTATTTACAGCATAAGATAAAAGAATTCTAATTGCTTCTAACCTGGCTACTGGGGCAAAGGTTTCAGTGAAATCAATACCTTCTTGCTAGTTGTATCCTTGAGCAACTAATCTTGCCTTGTTTCTGACTCCTTGCCTTCTTCAGACAGCTTGTTTCTGAACACCCATTTGGTTCCAATAATAGTTTTCCCATGGGGTTTAGGAACAAGGGTCCAGACATCACTCCTAGAAAACTGATTCAGCTCTTCTTGCATGGCTAGGATCCACCCTTCATCATGCAGAGCTTCATCAATGTTCCTTGGCTCTATTTAGACAGGAGAGCAGAGAATTCAGATTCTTGAATTTTGATCTTGTCTTAACTTCTTCTGAAGTGCTGCCAATGATTTGCTCTTAGGATGGTGTGATTTGTATTTCCAATCAGGTTTCTGAGGAGGTATCACATCTGTTTGTTCTGTCTGAGACTTCAACATTTTTCTGAAGAGGTTTAGTAACAGTAGATACTTCAGACAGCTGCTCATCCTTCAAGCTGTTGTGGTCATTCAGCTCCATTCCTGCAATATCATCCTCTAGATCTGATAGTTCCCTATCAGTCTCTTTGTTATCATTGAATTTAACATGAATAGTTTCTTCAACAGTTTAAGTTCTAGAGTTATACACTCTATAGGCTTTAAATGTTTCAGAATATCCAATGAAAAATCCTTTATCAGACTTTGCATCAAATTTTCCAAGATCATCCTTGGTGTTGAGTATAAAACATTCACATCCAAAGGTGTGGGAAATATGATATGTTGGGTTTTCTTCCTTTCCACAGTTCATAGGAAGTCTTTTTTCAGAATTGGTCTTACCAATATTCTGTTTTGAAGGTAACATGTTGTGCTAACAGCTTCTGCCCCTAAGGATCTTGGTAAGCTGCATGAGTTGAGCATGTCCCTGCCAATCTCTTGCAAACTTTGTTCTTTCTCTTCAACAACCCCATTCTGTTGAGGTGTTCTAGCCACAGAGAAATTGTGTGAGATCCCATTCTCATCACAGAACATTTGAAAGTTTGCATTCTCAAAACTTCCCACCCATGATCACTTTGATAACAAAATACAGAATCCTTTCTCATTCTGTACCTTCTTGCAGAATATTGTGAAATCCTAAAAGTCTCATCCTTGCTTCTTAGGAATAACACCCAAGTAAATCTAGAATAGTCATCAACAATGACCAAACCATATTTCTTACCACTAAGACTTTCTGTTCTAATAGGACCAAACAAGTCAATGTGTAAAAGTTCTAGTGGTCTGCTAGTTGAAACAACATCCTTACTCTTAAAAGAGTGTCTTGTTTGTTTCCCTTTCAGACAGCTTTCACATAAAATGTCAGATTTGTATGAAAGCTTGGGCAATCCTTTAACAAGATTGTGTTTTGCTAATCTTGAGATTAATCTCAAGCTGGCATGCCCAAGTCTTTGATGCCAAATCTGTTTTTCATCTTCAACAGAAATGAAACATTTACATTTTGACTTGCTAGATCCTCTAGATCAATTTTGTACACATTGCTGTGTCTCTTAGCAGTAAAGAGGGTTTGCTCAGAGGAGTCTTTGACTATGCATCCTTCCTTAGTAAAGGATACCACATAACCACTGTCACATAATTGACTTATGCTCAGTAAATTATGTTGTAGTCCCTCCACTAGGAGTACATTTTTAATAAGGGATGAAGGAGATATACCTACAGTCCCTATTCCAATGATCTTCCCTTGCTGATTTCCACCAAAGGTGACCACTCCACCAGCTCTAGGTCTAAGGTTTTGGAACAAAGACCTTTCTCCTGTCATGTGTCGCGAGCACCCACTGTCCAGGTACCATTTGTGGGGTCTCCTTTGTCCTGTTAAACACATCTGCAACAGGAATAATTAAGTTTTTAGGTACCCATATTCTTTTGGGTCCTTTCTTGTTAGCTTTGGGCCTTGTTTTTCTCTTGTGTTTGCACTGAGCCACATTGTGTCCAGGCTTACCACAGTGAGAACACCCAGTAACCTTCTTTGCCTTTAGAAAAATTTAAGACAGTAGGAGGTTCAGACATGTTATGATCACAAAAGCCTAGTCCACTTTTGTCAAGGGAATGCCTTTGATTTCCAAGCATTATATTCAGATTTTTAGTTCCTTTGACAAATTTGGCCAGATCTTTTGTCAGTTCCACAACCTGCTTCTGAAGTTTCTCATTCTCTTCAGACACAGCTTGTGAACTGCAGTTTTTAGTCTCAAGAATTTTTCTTTGAGCATAATATGTTCTATCTCAAGTGCCTCATATTTGTTACACATTTCTGTGTGGGCTTTGGATAGATTCTTATACTCTTGGAAAAGTTCTTAGAACTTTCCACCAGATCATCATACATTTCTTGTAGAGTAAGAGGAAATACCTCAGCTTCAGAGCTGTCTGAAGATGGTAGACTAGCCATGAGACACAGATTTGCCTCTTCTGAAGTGTCTTCTCTTCTTCTGAGGTTGATTCATCAAGGTCTTCCCATGTTGCCATAAGACCTTTCTTCTTTTTGAAAAACTTCTTCTTCTTGAAGTTGTTTTTCTTCAGTCTTGGGCAATCAGCCTTCATATGCCCTGGTTGCTTACATTCAAAGCAAATAATTTTATCAGTGTTAGACTCTTTACCTGTCTTACCTGATTTGGATGATGAAGGTTGGTTCTTTCTGAACTTTCCTCTGTTCTGCAACATTCTCTTGATCTTTCTGCTTAAAAGAGCAAGATCATTGTCATCTTCTGAGCTATCTTCAGAATCTTCATCTGCTTCTGAAGTTTCCTCAGCTTGCATAGCCTTCATGCTGCCATGCCTAGACTGTTTGGCCTTGGAGTTTAGAGCTAGAGACTTCTTCTTGTTGTCATCTTCTCCAAGCTCAAGTTCATGGACTTTGAGAGATCCCAACAGTTCTTCCATTCTCAGAGAGTTCAAATCTCTTGCCTCTTGAATGGCAGTGACTTTGGGTCTCCAGGACTTAGGTAGACTTCTTAGAATCTTCCTGTTGTTGTCTCCAGATTCATAGGTTCTTCCTAAGGACCTGAGTCCATTGGTTATGGTCTGAAACCTCCCAAACATTTGGTCAATGGTTTCAGTTTCTTCCATCTTAAACATCTCATACTGATGTATAAGCATGCTGATTTTGGATTGCTTGACAGTTTCAGTCCCTTCATGGGCTGCTGCAAGAGTATCCCAAATCTCCTTGGCAGAAGTGCATCCATGGACCTTCTCATATTCTGATTTATTCAAGGAACATATCAGATAGAGTTTGGCTTTAGCGTTCATCTGGACTCTAGTCTTCTGCTCCAAGGTCCATTCAGTCTTAGGTATAGGCAGACCATTTTGCATAGGCACATAGTCTCCATCAGTGACCACATCCCAAACATCAATGTTGTTGCTCTCAATGAACAACTTCATACGATCTCTCCAGTAGTGGTAATCCACTCCATTGAATGTGGGGGTCTTGTGATAGAGGCTCCTTCTGTGATGTATTGCCTGTTGCTGTTAGAAGCTTCCATTTGGATCTTTCAGTCCTCAAACACTTGTTAGGTGCTTCAACCCTGAGTAGAGCTCTGGTACCAACTGTAGGAACACAGGGAAACACTAGAAGGGGGGTTGAATAGTGTTTCTAAATATTTTAGAAAGCTTTTCGCAAACAGGTGTTAAAAACACGATTTCAGACAGGCTTTAAGGGTCTGAAGTTTTCAGACGGCTTGTAAAAACTGATTTTAAAAGATGTTTTGTGCCTTTATAAATATCAGATTAATTATCTAACCCCTTGATTAGTATAAAAAGAATTGATAAGAGATAAGGGTAAGAAAACTTAGCCAAGGAATTTATCCTGGTTCACTCACTACCACTGTGAGCTACGTCCAGTCCCAATGCCAACTAGCAATTGGATTTTCTCTTAATCTTTCAAGATTACAAGTATTCTTTTACAGTCAAGCCTCTTCAGGCTCTACAACCCAAGTATTCTTTTACAGTCAAGCAAGCCTCTCCAGGCTCTACAACAAGTATTCTTTTACAGTCAAGCCTCTCCAGGCTCTACAACCAAGTATTCTTTTATCAACCAAGCCTCTCCAGGCTCTAAACAATACAGAGAAAAGTTTAAGCTTTTAAACTATACAGTTTGAAGCTCAAACAATACAATGTACAATAAAATCTGAGGTATGCTCAGGATACAAATGTGTACAACGAATTTTATCAGAGAGTTTTTACAGAGTAAAAACTTGCAGCGTGATTTTCTCTTGGCTTTCTTGTATATTAATTTTCTTCACTCTTTTTTGATGGTCTTCATGGAGGGGTATTTATACCCAATCTTCAATCCGTTGAAATACCACCGTTTAGAGATAGCATTAAATGCTATTTAATCCGTTGTGAGACATGCTTCTGAGAGCTCTGATATTTCTGACACGGTACAAGGTTGCTCTGCCATAAGGCTGCTACAAATGTTGCTGCTGCAGAGGCTGCGTTGCAGAGATTTCCTCAGTGGTGTATGAAATTCAAAATCACCAGGAAAGGTCTCTGTGTTCCTTGCTATAAACGTGTTTGAAAAGGTACGTGCAGCAGAGGTTCAGAAAAGTCTTCACAAACTTCAGCAGAGGGTGCCACGTCATAAATGAGACTTCAGACGACTTCAATACTTCAGACTAGAGGTGCCACGTCATCAAAAGACTTCAGACGACACTGATACTTCAGACGGGTTGAACTACTTCAGACAGCTTCAACTCTTCAGACGAGTTCTGCTTCTTCAGACAGCTTCAACACTTAGTCTTTTTATGTAGGCTCATAGTGACTCTTGCTGAAATCATAGATAAAACATTAAAGCATATGTGTATCTATGATAAGTACTTTAAGTCAAATTTGTCAACCATTAAAACTTGGGAATCTAGTTGTCTTAAAACATCATAAACAACCTTATGATATTTTTTAGACTCAACAAGGCGTGCCTACTCCGCCTGCCACATCCCATCCTACCATACGTGAGATGACTATATAAGGGAGGTCACCCCCCATACGGAAGGTAAGATACAATACACACACACAATCCTCTCTACTCTCCTCCCACTAACTTGAGCGTTGGAGTGCCTTTGCAGGTACCCCCACCGCGCGCTGCCGCACCGGAGCCATCGTTGGAGCACCCTCATGTAGCCTACAAATATCTCGGACCACTCCCTGTGATCTCGGCTACGATCATTTGGCGCCGTCTGTGGGGATTTTGTGAAGAAACTCCACCTTCTTTACCCCTTTGCTGAGACCAGACCTGCATGACACGGAGGAGATTGGAGATGGAACAAGGAGACAACACCCAACAGCCATTGCCCGCCGGAGCCGCCATGGTGGAGAAACCAGAAGGCAAGACAGACCCCCGTCAAGCCTTAAGAACCACCCCCTAGGCACCCCCGTCGGTACACACGACTGAATCCTCATCAGCAGAGTACCACCTAAAACCCCCCAGGAGCATCACCAGGAGAAGAGAACCTCCACCAAGGCCAAGAAACGAGAGGAAACCACCTCCAGCAGTGGAGAGGAGGTAACCCATCCCCCACAGAAAGAAAGAAGAAAAGCGGTACTGTGAGGGAATTAGAAAAAAGGATCAGGTACCTTGAGTCACTACTCCGGCAGCCCCACGGAGGAGATCCCACCGGAAGGAAAAAAGCAGGAGGAGCACAACCTCAGAAAGACGTACCACACTAGAGACCTACCGTCCAAAGAGTCGAGCTTCGCCTCAACCGAAGGGTCCTCCTCCGACGAGGTGTCTTCGTCGGAATACCACACGAGCGGATGAGCCGCACGCATGGGAAGAGCCGCCGTAGGACCCCTCCGCTCGAGCGGAAACCCGCGGCACTTCGGGTAAGGGCGAGCGGGAAGAACACCGAAGCCAGAAACCGGAGGTGCTACTCCCATCATAAAAGATCAAGAAACCCCTACTGGGGCACAGGCCGCCACGGCCGCAGCATAGACAACCCCTGTGGTCACCCCGGTCACAGCGCAAACAACCCCAGTGCTCGCCACGCAGACCGCGATAGCCACCACCACGGTAGTTACCCCACACACCAGTAGCCGCCACTCCCGGAGTCCCAAATCTTATTACGCTACATCGACCCTTCACGCACCCTTTCACGGCAAGGCTTGCTCAGGTCGAGATACCGGATCGATTCCTTAGACCCTTTAGTACCATCAGCCTCTACACAGGGGAGACAGATCCCGGTCGGCATCTTGACCGCTTCTTTAACGAAATGCTATTCCTCGGAGCCCAAGAGGACGTTATGTGCCGCAGCTTCTCCCGTACGCTGGACGAAGAAGCCCTAACTTGGTTCCGCTCACTTCCGCAAAACTCGGTCGAAAATGGGACGATCTCGCAGCGGCCTTCGCTAAAAGATTCAGCATGGCCAATCAGATTCCCATACCCTCGCCAAGGTTAGGCAAGGGAGACCGAGAGGCTCCGAGATTTTTTGGCCCGATTCAACAAAGAGGTGGCCCTCACCCCTAACGTCGCGGACGAGGTCCAACTGCACTGTGCGGTGGAAGCTCTACGTAAGGGGACACCCTTAGACATCTCACTCAGAAGGATCCGGGTCAACAACATGACAGCCTTCAGAGAACGCGCAACCCAGTTCATAATGAGGAGTTACACCTCGTAGGAACCAGTAAAGCACTGGTTTCGAAGGACACCCCTACACAAAGAAGGAGGAAAAAAGCAGGAAAGAAAGAAGGGAAGAAAAGAAGAAGTTCAGGGGAAGGTATGAGGGAAGCTATACCCCCTCAACAGTACCCCCTCCAGGATTTCGCAGGAGGTACATAACGCCAAGCTGGCCGAGGTCAAAAGGCCACCACCATCAAGTCATCCCAAGGAGACAAGAACTGATATTGTGCCTTCCACAAAGGCCATGGGCACGATACGGATGACTGTTACCAGCTCAAGGATGCCTCGAACAGCTAATCCGAGACGGGAGTCTTGTAGATACGTAAAGAGGGATAAGCCCGAGTGGGAAGCCACAGCCGGGATCACCGACGGCGGGACCATCATCCCCCCCGAAGTCAGAAAGAAGACGACACCGATCTCGCTCACCAAGACAAAGGAGTTCAGCAGACAAGAAGCCCAGGGACCCATCCCCAAGAAAGGGCCAAGGTGACCAACCAAGGATTACCATCAACATGATAGCAGGGGGATTCAGAGGAGGAGGCTCCTCCTCTAACTCGCAAAAAAGGGCCCTGAAAGAAGTTTGAGTGTTGGCAGCGAGCGGCAGAGGTCACATCGGTGGGCAAGTCCTCCCCCAACCCCGGCCATAACCTTTGATAACAAAGACTTTGTTGATACCATTCCCGGGCATGATGACCCAATGGTAATAACAGCAGTAATAGCAAATGCAGAAGTAAAACGAGTGTTGATCGACCAAGGCAGATCGGCCGACATTATCTACGAAAATTGCTTCGATCAGATGGGCGTCAACCGGAGCGACCTCCTGCCATATGACAGCAACCTGTCAGCTTTTCAGGAGATAGGATCCAACCTCTCGGCTACATGGAAGCCCTGGTCACCCTAGCAGGGCAAGAAGGAAGCAAAACAGTGAAGACCAAGTTCCTTGTAGTCCTATGCAAAAGCTCATATAATGCAATCATGGGGAGGCCCAGTCTAAATGCCATTGGAGCCGTGGTATCCACCCTTCACTAGCAATGAAATTCCCAACAAAAGAAGGAAGAGTGGCCACAGTAAGAGGAGACCAACAGGTAGCAAGAAGCTGCTACAACCTAAGCTTGAAGAAGAATCCACCACCAATAGTACGAACCTCGGCACTTCACACCAGACACAATGTCTCCCTAGTCGACCTAGATCCGAGGGTAGACGCCGGAGAAGAGGGCCGAAGACAAGAACGGATCACCCCAGATGGAGAAACCTTCCCGGTGAACATCGGCAGAAACGAAGGGCAGGACACGAAGGTTGGAACCCACCTCCCACAGAGTTTATGGGTAGGATGGTGAAACTTCTAATGGACAACGCAGACTTGTTCGCTTGGACGGTGGCCGACATGCCCAGAATAGATCCTGACTTTTGCTGCACAAGCTATCCGTCGATCCTCGGTTGAAGCCAGTAGCACAGAAAAAAGAAAGATGGGCCCAGAAAGACAGCAGGCGATCAAGGAACAGACAACCGAGCTGTTTAAAGCAAGATTTATCAGAGAAATCCGATATGCAACGTGGCTAGCCAACGTCGTCTTGGTCAAGAAATCTAGCGCAAAATGGAGAATGTGCGTCGACTACACTGACCTCAACAAGGCATGCCCAAAGGACCCCTTTCCTTTGCCAAACATTGACAGGTTAGTCGACAACTCTTCTGGATATCGTTTCCTTTCTTTCATGGCCTACTGCCTACTCCGGTTATAACCAAATACCCATGTATGCTGAGGACGAGGAAAAAACCGCCTTCGTCACGGATGGAGGCATCTTCTGTTATACAATGATGTCGTTCGGTTTGAAAAACGTCGGAGCAACATATCAAAGGATGACGACAGAAGTATTTGAATGGCTGATAGGAGAGGTCGTGGAAGTGTACGTGGACGACATCATCGTGAAAACGCCTGAAGAGGAGACCCCGGTGACCGACCTTGAGAAGGTTTTTTTGCCGACTGAGGAAGCACAACATGAGATTGAACCCTCTCAAATGCACATTTGGGGTACCGGCCGATCATTTCCTCGGCTACATGTTGACAAGCAGAGGATAGAAGCCAACCCAGAGAAATGCAAGGCAATCCTGGAGATGAAAAGCCCGTCCTCCATCAAGGAGGTGCAACAGCACACCGGAAGAATCGCGACCCTAACCCGCTTTCTGCACGGTCAGCCCATAAATCTCTCCCCCTGTACCAACTTTTTGGAAGGGACGACAGTTCGAATGGAGCAAAGAATGTGAGGAAGCTTTTCAAAGCTTCAAGGACTCACTAACCAAACCACCAATTTTGGTAAAGCCAAACCCGGGGAAAGGTTATACCTATACCTCTCGGTGGACAAGATGCGACCAGCTCCGTGCTAGTTAAAGAGGAAGAGGGAAGTTAGAGCCCGGAGTATTTCACAAGCAAGTCCTTGCAAGGCCCGGAACAGAGGTACCAAAAGTTAGAAAAGGCAGCCTTCGCCATCATCTCAGCCACCAGACGCCTAAGGCCCTACTTCCAGGCTCACCCTATCACCGTCAGGACCGATCTCCCAATCAGATCTGTTCTGCACAAACCGACCTGGTTGGACGTATGATAACTTGGCCGATCAAGCTCTCGGAACACGGACATATCATATGAACCACGTTCGGCCATCAAGGCACAAGTTTTAGCCGACTTCGTTCTTAAGATGACAGAGCCTTATCAAGACAGATCAACAATCGCCTGGACCATATATGTGGATGGATCATCGAACACTAAGGGGTCAGGAGCAGGTGTAGTACTGGAGGATAGCACCAGGGTTACCATTGAGCAGTCATTGAAATTCGAGTTCAAAACGTCGAACAACCATGCAGAATACGAGGCTTGCTTAGCAGGACTGACCTTGGCAAAGACCTCGGTGCAGAAACGGTGACTCTGTGCAGTGACTCTCAACTCATGGTTTCCACAGTCACAGGCGAATACCAAGCCAGGGAGCCAATACCGCAGCAATACCTGAACAAGGTAAAGGAGATCTCAGCCAAGTTCAAAAAAGTTGACTTCGTGCATGTTCCAAGGGAGCAGAATGTTAGGGTCGACGTACTTTCGCGATTGGCTAGCACCAAGAAGCCAGGAAATAACAGTCAGTGGTCCAGGAAACACTGATACAACCAAGCATCAATGAGAAAGGGCAAGTCATGGATATCGACCAGAATCAATGCTGGATGACCCGATAGTGACTACTTACAAAATGGATCGTTACTAGAAGGACGGAAGGAAAAAAAGGTAGAACGGAACTCGGCTTGGTACACATTGGTCGACGGCAGACTATATAGGAAAGGATTTCCCTGCCGATGCTCAAAGGCTTGTCCCCGGCAGAGGCTTCATATGTCTTGGCGGAGATCCATGAGGGAAGTGCGGCCAATACCTCGGCGGACGAGCGCTAGCGAAGAAGACTCTCAGAGCCGGTTACTACTGGCCCACAATGGAGAAAGATGCAGTCGACCATGTACAAAAATGTGACCCCTATCAGCGACATGCCAACTTTCTAATGCCCCGGCAGAAGAAATGTCGTCCACCTCGATCCCATGGCCCTTCTTCAGATGGGGAATGGATATCCTCAGACCTTTTCCCCCAACCCCAGGACAAGTGAAATTTCTAATAGTGCAATCGACCACTTCACCAAATGGATCGAAGTCGAGGCCCTGACAACCATCACCTCGGCCAGGATACAGAGGTTCTTCTACAGAAACATCATCAGCCGATATGCATCCCTAAGGCCATCGTCACGGATAACGGCACCCAGTTTGCAGATAAGGCTTCAGAGAGTTGTTAGAGGGTTTGCAAATCAGCAACACTTCACGTCGGCTGAACATCCTTACACGAACGGGCAAGCGGAGGTCGCAAACCGAGTTATCCTACAAGGACTAAAAAAAGACTAGATGAAGCCAAAGGAAATGGCAGAACAGTTGGATCACGTTCTCTGGGCATATCGAACAACACCACACTCATCAACAGGGGAGACACCTTTCGACTAACCTATGGGTCCGAGGCCGTATTCCCGGTCGAGATAGGAGAACCCAGCTGGAGAACCAATACAAGCAATAAAGGCAACAACGACAACCTCATCCGAGAGGCTGGATTTTCTGGAAGAATGCCGAGCGATCGCCCATGTCCGGGAAGAAGCTAGCAAGCTAAGGGCCGTGCCAGATACAACAAGAAGTGGTAGGTAGAAAGTTCGAGGTAGGAGATCTCGTTCTAAGAAGGGCCGATATAGGAGGAAGAAACACGCAACAAGGAAAGCTAGCGCCCAACTGGAAGGACCCTATCGCGTTATCACCTCAACTGGAAGGGAAGCATACCATCTGGAGACCCTTGGAGGAGACGAGCTCCCTTGACATTAGAAGTCTACAACCTGAGAAAATATTTCAGTTGATGTGTAGAAACACCCACGAGCCAATCATTGTAAACCTCTGAATTTCAATACAATGGAAGTTCACCAAAACAAAGTCATGACGCCAGCAACACAAACTTTTGGTTCAAAACCAAAATAAAGCGCCCCATTCAAGCGCAAAAACTATAAAGTCGTATAAAGAACGGCATAACACAAACATAGAGTTGACACACGGCCGAACGAAAACATAAAACGAAGAAACGTTTCGAGACGACGATCGGATAAACGAAAAGCAAACGGCGAAACGTTTCGAGACGATCGGGTAAACGAAAGAAAATAAACGGCGAAACGTTTCGAGACGATCGGATAACGAAAGAAAAAACGACGACCAACATCTCGCGGGCATAAACACGATATAAAGGTACTTGGTGTGCGAATGTTTTAATAAAAATGAAAACAGGTCAAACATCGTCGCCTGGGTGTGGGCATTCGAGGCCGATGGGATACCGTCCACAGGAATCTCAACCTTCCCAATCCACCTTGACCGTCGTTCCCTCAAGACCATCCCGATCATCACCACCTCGTAGGAGTACGAGATCTTACGACAATCCAGGTTGTAGGCCGGATTGCGAACCTTGACTTGCTCAATGGCCACCTCGAACGCCTTCTCCACGTAAGCTAAAGTATCGGCAAGCCCTGACGTTCGCCTTGTACGGCCGAGTCCAACTTAGTCTTCAGCTCAGAAACCTCGACCACATGCACCCTCCCCAGCTCAAGTATCTTGGTGTCATGCTCCGACTTCAGCCTTTCTATTTCGGCATCCCGGTCCTTCAGTTTTGCTCAGCTTCAGCCAGACTCTTGCCGAGATCAATAACCTTCTTCTCCAAATCCTGTTTTTCTTTCCCAATAGTCCCCAGTTGCACTACCAACGCTTCTTTTTCGGTCTTAAGGATAGCACACTCCTTAGAGACTTTAGTGGACGCCTTCAGAGCCTTATCATACTCTCTTTAGCACGGTTAGCAGTCGGGACCATGTCCTTCTGAATAAACTTCAACAGGCTGACCTGCTGGAAGTAAGTAATCTGAGCATCTCGAGGCAATATCAATATCAAACTCCCCCTTCAAAACTTCGAGCGAATCTCCTCGGTGTAAAATTGGGAGTTCACAGTTGGGATGTCCGGGTCAAAGTTATCCTGGAAGATGGAATCCTTCTTTAACACCTCAACCTGGGACGAGGTGCCCGCCCCAAGGTTAGGACCCCCAGTAGAAGCATCGGCCATATCCTTCACCTTCTTTTTCATCGGATCCTTCACAGACTTATCCTGCACGCCTTTGGGTGGAGGATCAGATATCGTAACAGGGCCCACCGATTGTTGCCGAGGAACCGATGCCTGACTGTTATGGGCCGATGACGCCGACTCTTCAGCCATTCTCCTCTTCTTCTTCTCAACAGGCTTTTTTCCGGCGTCATCAATGCCGGCAGCTTTGGCCTTCTTTAGGAGATCAGCAATCTTCATCTGGTCTCTTCTGCGAGAACAATAGCAAGGTATCAGAACCCAAAATTAATGGAAATTAGTAAAGCTACACTAAAACTACCTAAAGCCGCGGTAAGCTGATCAACCGAGGTGTCTATCAACAACCGGGATGAATAACGGTGACCACCTCGTCCCCCACAGCTTCCTGTAGCAGTTTAAAGCTAGCCTGCTCTGACTCCGAGAGACCTCAAACTTAGTAGAATAAGTCTTGGGCGCCCAGGCATAGTGACGACTGTCCCAGTAAATGCTGATGTTCAACTCTTGCTCGTCCCAAGAGTTTCTCCAGAATGGAAGGACCCCCTCCTTAGGCACAATCTTGGAGAAATCTTTTTTTAATGACACCCTTGATGACTTCGCCGACTCAACATACAAACCCAAGACGGCCCGACCGTTATGACTGCGAAAACTCACCCAAGCCCTTTCCCCTACCTTCCTCGGACATACATAAAAATGTGGAAAAACAATGGGACGGTCGGTGTAATATCTAAAAGTTTACACAAATCTCAAATGCCTTCACAAAGGCCCATGCATTCGGATGTAGTTGGCTCGGTTCCACTCGAAGATGCCTCAAAACGGACTTTTCAAAGTCGATAAAGGGTACCCTAATCTTTAACCGATGAACCATGAAGGCATACAGATACAGGTACCCAGCAGATGTTTCGCCGCGATGACACACTCTATCTGAAGCTTTGGGTGGAATAACTGATAAATACAAATTATACACATTAATCATCCCTCAAATTTAACTTTTAATGCATTTTTTATGCTTAATTAACAAGTCATAAGCATATTATGCCAATTCAGGTTCATATTGGGCTCAATACATTTTTTCAGCATTAAACTGTTTTCGTATTTCAAGCATAACTTGAGTTCTAGACATCTAAAAATTATGTTCTTTACATTGTAGGAAAGATAAAAGAGAGCCCTAAAACTTTTATGAAGAACCCAAAAGCTAAATCGGATGGCTAGTGAGTCGAAATGGGCTTGGAAGACCGAATAGTCAGCATCATATGAAAACCTGACCAACACTCAATGATTGGGCCATAACTTGGGCTAGAAAACTCCTTTTGGGCTCAACCCAGCGGCATTTGAAAGCTAAGATCCAGAGCTTGATTTCATATGAAGACAACTCTCTTGGATTCTGCCAGATTGAGGATGATATGCTCGGTGCAAGTGGGAGACAAGTAGGTGAATGATAGCTAGAGTAGGTGAATAATTCAAAGTAATGGACAAATGCATTAGGTAATTGATCAATAAGTCCATTTGTGGACAAAACATGCTTAGTCATTGCTGAGTGATCATGTTTGGAATGGCATCTTTTCCCCTCCTATAAATAGGAGGGCTTGCTAGGAGAAGAGCATCCAAGTTGTAGTAGAAATTACTAAGAGTTTCATTTACTTTTGTTCATCTTTTTTGTAAAGTCTTCATGGAAGGCTAAGTTTTTATTCAATTCAAGGAGTCAAGCTTATTTTCATCTTGGTTTTGAGGTTTGATCTTCATTTACATGCTGATTGAATTACATCTACCATGCTTTTCTACTCCACTTGCTTCAATTCCATATTTCTTTTATCAAAGCTTGATTGGTTAACATGTTTTGGTTATGAAATTTGTTATTGATGTATGTTGTACTCTTGATTGGTTAATCATCATACAATGATTGAAAAGCATAGAGTAAGCAATTAAATTGAAGGTGTTCATTTAATTATTTACTTCAATTGGGTTCCGTTTATAAAATTGATTTGGATCTAACATAAGATTTTATGGTTATTTGATCTTGTTAATCTTAATCAATTGAATTCTGGAAATTATTTCAGTAGTGAATCCGGGATCATTGTAGGGGTTCCACATGATTCTAAGTTGATAGATTTAATCTCTTGAATGCATGTTATTAATAACCAATGATTTACCATGAAAATAGCCTCTGAATTCCTTGGATTGATATTGTCTTGAATTGATTCAACCTTTGCTTTTAACTTGATCTTTTATTTTCTTCAGTTTATTCCAATCAATCAAAACCCCCCAAAGAAGGATTAATTTGAGTGGATCTTCAGGGTTCGACCCGGTTTATACCATTCTACTACAAGTAGTTTGCAGATCGGAGAATTATAAGTATAATTTTGTGCAGGATTCGACAACTGTCAAAATTTTGGCGCCGTTGCCGGGGATCCACTTGATAGTATCCTTTTATTTATTTTTTTTATTGTGATTTTTTTTAGTTCTTTTGTTTCCTTCTTGTTTTTTCCTAGTTTATGACTAGATCTTCTACTTCAAAATTAATTGAATTTGATCCAGAAATTGAAAGAACTTTACACAGATCTAAGAGAAAATTGTTTGCTCAAGTTAAACAACCTGTTGATATAAATCAATTTGAACAAATGGCTAACAATGTGCAGGATAGAACTTTGAGGGAGTTGGCTGCTCCTGATGTTACATACCAACCTTTGTGCATTCAATATCCAAACTTGGATGTTGATTTTGAACTTAAATCTGGTTTAATTCACTTGCTTCCTAAATTTCATGGTCTTGCAGGAGAAGATCCACACAAACATCTAAAAGAGTTTGAAGTGGTTTGCTCCTCCATGAAACCTCAAGGAGTTGCTGAGGAGCACATCAAATTGAGAGCTTTTCCTTTCTCACTTACTGATGTTGCTAAAGATTGGTTGTTTTATCTTCCTGCAGGTTCTGTAACATGTTGGAATGACATGAAGAAGGTATTCTTGGAGAAATACTTCCCTGCTTCAAGAACTGGTGCTATCAGAAAGGAAATTTGCGGAATTAGGCAAATGACTGGAGAGACTCTGTACGAGTACTGGGAGAGATTTTTAAAGTTGTGTGCCAGCTGTCCCACACCACCAAATAAGCGATCAACTTTTAATCCAATACTTTTATGAAGGATTATTGCCTATGGAAAGAACCATGATCGATGCAGCAAGTGGTGGTGCATTAATGAACAAAAGCATCCATGAAGCAAGAAGCCTTATCTCTACCATGGCTTCCAACACCCAACAATTTGGGACCAGAATCACGCCAACTCGGGCAGTGAACGAAATTCAAGTGTCACAGGAAGAACAACAAAGGCTGCAGAATAGACTTGATGAGCTAACATCCTTAGTGAGACAAGTGGCAGTAGCTCAGCAACAACCTTCTCAAACACAACAACTACTTTTGCAAGCACCGGAAAAGGTATGTGGTATCTGTAATTGCTCATCTCATCCAACTGATGTTTGCCCTACCATTCAAGCAGGTGAATCTGTTGCTGTAACTGGAGCTTTCCATGGGAGATCACAACAACAACAACGTTATGATCCTTACTCAAATACATATAATCCTGGATGGAGAGATCATCCCAATTTGAGGTGGGGTAACAATACAAGACCACAACCTCAACAACAGTTTCAGCATAATGCAGGTACTAGTAGACCATCTTACCAGCAACCTGTGAGACATCAAATGCATCAACAAAATGTTGCAGCTCAACAGCCTTCACAACCTAACTCTGAACCTTCACTAGAAGATCTTGTGAAGCAAATGGCTGCAACAAATCTGCAATTCCAGCAAAGGACGGAGGCTACCATTCAGAATTTAGAAATTCAAATTGGACAACTTGCCTCTTCACTAAATGAGATGCAATCTAAAGGTTCCGATAAGTTGCCTGCTCAACCAGTGGTGAACCCCAATGTCAATGCAATTTCCCTTCGATCTGGAAGGGTGATGGATGAGTCAAACATACAGAAAGCTGCTAAAAAACCAAGACTTCATTCAAACAATGCACCAGATGATACAAAAGTACAACCATTGGATCACGCAGAAGGAGCAAAGCCATCAGATGATGATGCATCTTTTCGAAATTCTGAGAAAAGTATGCAGCAGAATGTACCACTACCATTTCCTCAAAGAGCTGCAAAATCCAGGAAGGTAGACGAGATGGAGAAAGAGATCTTGGAAACCTTTAGGAAAGTGGAAGTCAATATTCCACTTCTGGAGGCAATCAAGCAAATTCCAAGATATGCTAAGTTTCTCAAAGACTTGTGCACACACAAAAGAAGGCTGAAGGGAGATGAAAAGATTAGTATGGGGCAAAACGTTTCAGCCATCATTCAACAAATGCCCACAAAGTGCAAAGATCCAGGGACGTTTACTATCCCTTGCATAATTGGCAATTGTAAATTTGAAAATGCTTTGTTAGATTTAGGTGCTTCAATTAATGTTATGCCTATGTCTATCTTTAACTCTCTTGCCATTGGACCTTTGCAGAGTACAGGTGTTGTCATCCAACTAGCTAATAGGAGTAATGCATACCCTGCTGGACTTATTGAGGATGTCCTTGTTAAAGTTAATGATTTGATTTTCCCTGCAGATTTCTACATTTTAGATATGGAGGGAGAGTCTAAATCCAATAAGGCTCCGATTATTCTAGGGAGACCATTCCTTAAGACAGCTAGAACAAAGATTGATGTCCATGCAGGAACTCTTTCCATGGAGTTTGGAGATGATATTGTCAGATTTAATATATTTGATGCTATGAAGCATCCCATGGAGGAGCACTCTGTTTTTCATATTGAGTTACTAGATGATCTGGTTGATGATACCTATTCTGAGCTGTTTAATGAAGATTTCCCTTCTTTTGCTGATTTACATGATGTTTACACCTGTAACAATTGTGTAGATTCTATATTATGTCCTGTTTGTGCTGAGATTGATACTTACTTGCAGGAGGATTTTCATGATGCAGGTAGTATACATCATGATGATGGTGTACCTGATGATTCAACAGAGCTAGAAGGTAATGATTTGATTGAATTGGATGTTGTTGAGTTACAGGTTGCAGATGCAATTCCATCCACCAGGACACTTCCCTCAATTGAGCAACCACCTACATTGGAGCTCAAACAACTCCCAAAGCATTTGAAATATGCTTATTTAGAGGAGAATGAAAAGTTACCTGTGATTATTTCAACAAGTCTTCAGGCTGAGCAAGAAGAAATGTTGTTGCAAGTCTTAAGGAAGCATAAAAGGGCAATTGGATGGACCTTAGCTGACATTCCTGGTATTAGCCCTTCTATGTGCATGCATAGGATCTTACTTGAAGATGGAGCTAAACCAATAAGGCAGCCACAAAGACGTCTAAATCCTCTAATTTTGGATGTCGTGAAGAAGGAGGTGACCAAGCTTTTACAAGCCGGCATCATTTATCCTATATCTGACAGTCATTGGGTAAGTCCAGTCCAAGTGGTCCCGAAGAAGTCTGGCCTCACAGTAGTGAAGAATGATAAGAATGAGCTTATTCCTACCAGAGTGCAAAACAGTTGGAGAGTTTGTATTGATTATAGGAAACTTAACCAAGCAACTAGAAAGGATCATTTCCCTTTGCCTTTTATTGATCAAATGCTTGAGCGTTTAGCTGGGAAATCTCATTACTGTTTTCTTGATGGCTTTTCAGGTTATTTCCAGATTCACATTGCACCAGAGGACCAGGAAAAGACCACATTCACCTGCCCCTTTGGAACTTTTGCCTATAGGAGGATGCCATTCGGCCTATGCAATGCCCCTGGTACCTTCCAGCGGTGCATGGTCAGTATCTTTGCTGACTTCCTTGAAAAGTGCATGGAGGTGTTCATGGACGATTTCACTGTGTATGGTTCTTCGTTTGAAACCTGTTTAGATAGTTTAGATAAGGTTTTACATAGATGCATTGAAACTAACCTTGTTCTTAATTTTGAGAAATGTCACTTTATGGTTGACCAGGGTATAGTGTTAGGACATGTAATTTCAAAGAAGGGTATAGAAGTGGATCCTGCCAAGATTGATGTAATTTCTAGTTTACCTTACCCATCTTGCATTCGCGAGATTAGATCATTTCTTGGTCATGCAGGTTTCTACAGACGCTTCATCAAAGACTTCAGCAAGATAGCCCTTCCACTTTCTAACTTGCTACAAAAAGATGTTGATTTTAACTTTGATGACAGGTGCAAGGAGGCTTTTGATCAACTCAAGAAATCATTGACCACAACTCCAATTATCAAGCCACCAAATTGGACACTCCCTTTTGAGATCATGTGTGATGCATCCAATTATGCTGTGGGAGCTGTCCTTGCACAAAGAGTTGGAAAATTTCCTCATGTCATATATTATGCTTCTAGAACTTTAGATGCTGCACAAGCTAACTATACTACCACTGAGAAAGAATTATTAGCAATTGTTTTTGCACTTGATAAATTCAGATCATATTTGCTTAATTCTAAAGTGGTTGTTTTTACTGACCATGCAGCATTAAAGTTCCTATTGAAGAAGCCAGATGCAAAACCAAGGTTAATTAGATGGATGTTGCTACTTCAAGAGTTTGATTTGGAGATTAGGGACAAGAGCGGTGCAGAAAACATGGTAGCTGATCATTTAAGCAGAATTGAGAGAGCACCTGACTCCCTCCCTATTCATGATTCTTTTCCTGATGAACAACTTTTGGAGCTGCGTGACACCACCCCCTGGTTTGCTGATTTAGTTAATTACTTGGTTGCATCTGTTTTGCCTGCACATGCATCTAGGGCACAAATAGATAAACTTAAAAGGCAATTCTAAATATTATGTATGGGAAGATCCCTACCTGTGGAAATTTTGCAGCGATCAAGTCATTAGGCGTTGTGTGCCAGATCATGAGTTTAATTCCATTCTAGATTTTTGCCATACATTTGCATGTGGTGGGCACTTTGGACCTCAACGTACTGCTAGAAAGGTTTTGGACTCTGGTTTGTATTGGCCTACCTTGTTTCGTGATGCTTACAGGTATTGTAAGAATTGTGAACAATGCCAAAGAATGGGCAACATATCACGTAGAAATGAGATGCCTCAACAACCATTGTTGTTCTGTGAGGTGTTTGATGTTTGGGGCATTGACTTCATGGGACCTTTCCCTAACTCTTTTGGTTTCAATTTTATTTTACTGGCTGTGGATTATGTTTCTAAATGGGTAGAAGCAAAAGCCACTCGCACTGATGACTCTCATGTTGTGATTGACTTTGTCAGGTCTAACATTTTTAGCAGGTTTGGAATTCCAAGGGCAATCATCAGTGATCAAGGATCTCATTTCTGCAATAGGAACATGGCATCCTTGTTGAAGAAATATGGGGTGATGCACAAGATGTCTACACCATATCATCCTCAAACAAATGGTCAAGCTGAAGTATCCAACAGGGAACTCAAACAAATTCTGGAGAAAACAGTCCAACCGAATAGGAAAGACTGGAGCAAAAGGCTTGATGATGCTTTATGGGCTTACAGAACAGCTTATAAAACTCCTATAGGGATGTCCCCTTACCGGATAGTCTTTGGCAAAACATGCCATCTACCGGTAGAGATTGAGCACAAAGCATATTGGGCTATTAAGCAATGCAATTTGAACTTGGATAAAGCTGGAATGCATAGAAAGCTTCAATTGCAAGAACTTGAAGAAATTCGGTTAGAAGCATATGAGAATTCCAGAATTTACAAGGAAAAGACTAAAGCATTCCATGACAAGATGATAACAAGAAAAGAGTTCATTGTTGGACAAAAAGTGCTCTTATATAATTCTCGTCTTAAGCTGATGCCTGGTAAGTTACGTTCTAGATGGTTAGGTCCATTTGTGGTTACTAATGTTTTTCCTTATGGTGCAGTAGAGATCACAGATGAGACAACCAAAAAGATCTTCAAGGTAAATGGACATCGGCTTAAGCCCTTCTATGAGGGTTTTCAAGAGCATACGGTGGAAGAGGTGCACCTGCACAATGCCACCTACTTGGCTTGACTTAAAGTAGAAATTTCTCTTCCCAATTTTTTTTTTCTATTTTTTCTTGAGTTATTGTTGTTAATGATATGTGTTTTTCATTTTGTTGATTATGTGTGGAGAGTTTTCTAGAGTTTTCATTATTTTTATCTTATTATTATTGTGTTTGTTGTGCAATGCTTCGATTTGTTCTCCTTAACTATTATATATACAGAACAATCCACCCTTGCACTGAACAACTTTGCTAGAGAGAAAGAATGGAGGAAACCCTCGCCAAGCTCAGAGTTCGGTTCCCTACTCTCCCTCAAGACGATCTCAGGAAAATTTACAGATGTAGACTTGAAAGGCTAAGAGTACTGATGCGCTTAGGCCTTCCTGAGGATGTACGTTGGATCATCGAGGCCAAGGTACGCTTAGCAGGTGAATTTCAAGATTCATTTGCTAGACATTTGTCAGGAATGGGTAGGAGTTCTTTTTCTAAAAAAAGAAGAGCAAAAAGAATGCAAGTTTGTTATAAGTGTGCAAGATGGAATTGTAACTCGAGATGTAAGAATGTCGGAATGACTTCTATAAATCGAGAAGATAAAATTAAATTCATTAAGGATGGACTGAGTAAGGAGTCTTTGGATAACATTAGCCAGGCTCTTGAGACGCATCCTAGTGGACAGGTTCAAATGGTTCTTCTTGATTTAGCTGAATTATTCCGAAGGGAGAAGGAACAATATAGTCTTGGGAATCTGACTCTAAAAGACCCTGTTTGCCAGTTTATAAGAAAATTGGATGGGAAGCAACTCCCCGACTCATAGAAGGCGTTCAAGCCGTTACTGGACGTAAAACCAGAGGAAGATGTGAGCCAAAATCACAACTACTGTTCATATGCATGTGCATCTTTGAATTCTTTTCAGTTGTATCTTTTTGACTTTATAATTCACGCCTGTCTTTAATTTGTTTTGAGTTTTCTTTTCAGCTGATTCTTTTTGACTTTATAATTCATGCGTATCTTTGTTTATCCTTACTTGTCTTTTCATCGATTAACACTTAATAAAAAAAATAGAAAAAGAAAAAAAATCTGACAATTTGATCTTTGTACCGGTTATTTCATCTTTATAAATTCCACTATCACAAATGATTGGTACAACAAAATGTCTTCCTTTAAAGAAACTGCAGGACCATCTACACGCAGATTCCACAGTATCTGTGTCTTTGGTGGAACCAATCTCGGAAAGGATGAAGCATTTCGACATGCAGCTTATGACCTTGGTAAAGCATTAGCTGCTAGAAAGATCAATGTTGTGTATGGAGGGGGAGTACAAGGCCTGAAGGGTTGTACAGCAGGAACTGCAATCACAAGAGGGAGCCAAGTTTTGGGTGTTGCTCTAATGGATGGTAATAACAAGAAGACCACAAACCTTACCCTAGGCACCGTACTGAGGGTTTCAACAATGCAGGAACGTATGGCACAAATGCTATACAAATCTGATGCATTTATTGCATTACCTGGTGGTCTTGGAACCTTAGAAGATATCTTCACCGTTGTGTCTTGGGCCAATTCTAACTTCCACCAAAAGCCATTAGGGTTCTTAAATGTTAATGGTTTTTATAATGGATTGTTAAGTTTTCTGGAACAGGCTATGCATCAAGGATTCATACCTCAAGGACTGCAAAGAATCATGGCATGCTCTTCAAATGCTAACGAACTTCTTGAACAAATGCAGAACCTTTCACTTGGACCTTATGCATCAGGAAAGCAGGTGGACAAGAATAACAAAGATGATGGAAGGAAGGAAGATCCTGATACCACTCTCGGTTGTAACTTTCCTTCCTCTTAAAGTTGTGCTTGTATAGTTTTTCATTTAAATATCAATTTTAAAAAAAAATCACCAATCTATAAAGACATTAGGGACAATGTCTTGATTAGGTTGGGGGGAGGGAAAAGATGGTCCGTTTTTTTTTAAAAAAAAAAATTAATAGGATGGCAGAGTAAGGAGTTATGTTTAACTCTTGATACGCATCCCGTTAGTTTAAAAAAAAAAGAATTTGTGTTTTTGTTTTAAGCTTTCCAGTAAAGTTAACAAGTGTAAAACAAAACATAGAAAAAAGGTGATTTTAAGATTTTTATAACATGATTGAATTGATTCCTAACATCTTGAAATTAATTGGTTTGGCAACAGAGATTTGAATTGAATGGATCAATTTTGATAGTTATTAGCCGTGAGGATTTGAGCCTTGTTGACAAATTAAACTTTCTTTCTTGTGTGATTTTCACCCATGGAATTTGTTACTTCAGAACTTGCTTTGATTCTTTTTGAAACTACTCTTGCACATGCATGAACACAAATGATTGAGGCAAATTTTTCTTTCACTTGAATAAATTACCCAGTTAAATAGCCAACCTTACATTATTTTCCTTTGAATCACCCTTTTTAAGCCTTATTTGTTGTCTCTCGTTCCATACTTAAGTATAAAACCAAACTTTTACCTAACCTTATGGAATAGAAGAGTATTGGATTTATCATAAGAATGGATTCTTGAACAAGTGTGGGGGAATGTTAATTATGTGGGTTGCTACATACTTAGTGCTTCATTGTTATGTAAAAAAAAAACTAAAAAAAAGAAAAAAAAAGAAAAAAAAAAGAAGATATGCAAAAGAATGAAGAATCCAAATGATTGAATGATGTACTTAAACTTCAATGTTTGATTTCATATGTATCTATCACACTTGTTACTTGGATTCGTTCTCCAAACCTCTTTTACTCTCTTTGGTTTAACTTGTCATATTTGTTTGTACCTCTCCATAATTGTCACTCCATTAGTACCCTAATAAAGACCTCTTAATTTGTGGATGTATGTGTAATTTGCAGTGGATAAGTAGAAGATAAGCAAGCTTATGATAGTGCAATTTTCATGGGTCGAATTTGAGAGAAACACAGACCTTTTAAACACTTGAGAGATTGAGAGTACTTCCTGCGAGGTTCTATCAATTTGAATCCACTATTTTCAATTGAAGTTGCCTTTCTATTTTGAGATGCATAAAGATAAGAATTCATGAATGTTATGATGTCTTGTAATCACCTCTAGCTCATGTTTTCTTTACATTTCACTAATTTCATTGGAAAGCACCACTTTGAGTCAATAATTATGCTTGTTTCCAATTTTGCCCGGGACGTGCAAAAGGATAAGTGTGGGGGAATTTGATAAATACAAATTATACACATTAATCATCCCTCAAATTTAACCTTTTAATGCATTTTTTATGCTTAATTAACAAGTCATAAGCATATTATGCCAATTCAGGTTCATATTGGGCTCAATTACATTTTTCAGCATTAAACTGTTTTCGTATTTCAAGCATAACTTGAGTTCTAGACATCTAAAAATTATGTTCTTTACATTGTAGGAAAGATAAAAGAGAGCCCTAAAACTTTGATGAAGAACCCAAAAGCTAAATCGGATGGCTAGTGAGTCGAAATGGGCTTGGAAGACCGAATAGTCAGCATCATATGAAAACCTGACCAACACTCAATGATTGGGCCATAACTTGGGCTAGAAAACTCCTTTTGGGCTCAACCCAGCGGCATTTGAAAGCTAAGATCCAGAGCTTGATTTCATATGAAGACAACTCTCTTGGATTCTGCCAGATTGAGGATGATATGCTCGGTGCAAGTGGGAGACAAGTAGGTGAATGATAGCTAGAGTAGGTGAATAATTCAAAGTAATGGACAAATGCATTAGGTAATTGATCAATAAGTCCATTTGTGGACAAACATGCTTAGTCATTGCTGAGTGATCATGTTTGGAATGGCATCTTTTCCCCTCCTATAAATAGGAGGGCTTGCTAGGGAGAAGAGCATCCAAGTTGTAGTAGAAATTACTAAGAGTTTCATTTACTTTTGTTCATCTTTTTTGTAAAGTCTTCATGGAAGGCTAAGTTTTTATTCAATTCAAGGAGTCAAGCTTATTTTCATCTTGGTTTTGAGGTTTGATCTTCATTTACATGCTGATTGAATTACATCTACCATGCTTTTCTACTCCACTTGCTTCAATTCCATATTTCTTTTATCAAAGCTTGATTGGTTAACATGTTTTGGTTATGAAATTTGTTATTGATGTATGTTGTACTCTTGATTGGTTAATCATCATACAATGATTGAAAAGCATAGAGTAAGCAATTAAATTGAAGGTGTTCATTTAATTATTTACTTCAATTGGGTTCCGTTTATAAAATTGATTTGGATCTAACATAAGATTTTATGGTTATTTGATCTTGTTAATCTTAATCAATTGAATTCTGGAAATTATTTCAGTAATGAATCCGGGATCATTGTAGGGGTTCCATATGATTCTAAGTTGATAGATTTAATCTCTTGAATGCATGTTATTAATAACCAATGATTTACCATGAAAATAGCCTCTGAATTCCTTGGATTGATATTGTCTTGAATTGATTCAACCTTTGCTTTTAACTTGATCTTTTATTTCTTCAGTTTATTCCAATCAATCAAACCCCCCCAAAGAAGGATTAATTTGAGTGGATCTTCAGGGTTCGACCCGGTTTATACCATTCTACTACAAGTAGTTTGCAGATCGGAGAATTATAAGTATAATTTTGTACAGGATCGACAACTGTCAAACCGCGTACAATTCATCATGTTCTGGACGAAATACAGAAAGACACGCCCGAAGCGTGGCCTCGGTCCCCGCAGTATCGAGACACAGTCCCCAACACTTCCGAATCTCGACCCAAGCATATCGGTCCTAACCCTCATCTCTCGGCTACTCACCTCCCTCCGCTAGTGCTTGCACCATCCATATGCAATACCTATCACCTATGGAAGAAGAGCCTGAGTTAGAGACTTCGGCACCTCATAATCAATCTAAGTCGGTTTCTGAGAGGATATGCAAAGTTCTCTCACAAAGGCCGACCTTTCAGTCGAAGAGATCATGTGAAACCATCTCACAAGCCGAGGTCGCCGCATTCTCGTAAGACGGCTCATTGGCAGGGATGGTGAGTGTAGGACGACCAGACGACCGGAGTCAGTTCCTTCCTATGCCTCGACGTCGGCCAAAACGGAGGAGGCACGGGTAGCACCTCCAGAGAGTCACTGCTCTCCCCCTACCATCCCCTTCTCTATGAGGAATCATCACAAAGGGAAACGCAAAATGAAAGGGAATGGTGGAGAGAGGAGTAATACCTGAAGTTCGCAGCGCGGGTTTCCGGAACGCGACGGTTGACGGCGTCGGAGACAAACAGAAGGAAAGTGCAAGCTCCTCTCAGGTGAGACAGTGACCACCCCAAAAATACAACCAACAAACAGCTCTGATGATAAGGAAACCCGTAATCGGAAACAGAAATGGGTAGATGATAACAACATTTCGAGTGGGTTGATGATGGAAGTTGGACAAAGGAAGAAGAAGGGTAGCAGAAGTTCTTCACTATGATGAGGAGAAATGAAGAAGTGGAGAGAACGGTTAATTCCCTCACCTAAAAGGTTTAAAAAGAAGGACAAAGAAGTCTTTCACCCGAGAACAAAAGCCTTGACCAAACGTTGGGGGCACTCCTGACTTTTCAAACACAGGGACAGGAAGAGTAAAGGATGTCTTCCTAAAGGCACCACAGGAACTTCATAGCTCCAAGCCGGGTATAAAGGAAAACGAAGAGACGTGTGCAGCGCACGATCCACAGTTACGAACATTGAATGGGTGTGCGTCTCGAGGAGGATCACCACACAGCGAACACCACGTGTCACATCTCCGCCAAACGGTCAGGAGGAAAAAGGAACTACAAGCAACAGCCGGCCACAGTTGAAGGGACACGACGACAAGACACAACACAAACGACGGACCCAGTTCTCGCATCTCGACAGGAACTTCGTCACGAAGATGGCATCATGCGGACTAAGAGGCCGAGGTACGCAGTATACTACCGCATCGAACTTCCATCGCCGACAGTGGACCATAGCCCACCATCGCGCTGGGGGGCACTGATCGAACGGCCTAAGTAGGCTGATGCACGCCAATGCACCATCACATCTAACTTCCATCGCCGACGGTGAGCCGCTAGCTCACCATCGCGCTGGGGGCAACTGATCCGACCTCGGCCGACGTTATACGCCACAAGCCCCAGATGATCAGTCCACGTGTGTTACACGACTAAAGAACTGTCACCACCAACTAGCCGAGGTCGATTGTGTTAATCACCCTCGGACCCTATTTCCCCTAGGGGGACAGAATAGGCCACCTACCATGTCTCATCGCATTTAATGCGCCCCACGCCACCCCGATAAGCAGATAGGCTCTGATACACGCACCGGGAATTATGGTCGAACAGAGGATTACGGCGGAGGCGTGCCTACTCTTGCCACATCCCATCCTACCATACGTGAGATGATATATATAAGGGAGGGTCCCCCCATACGGAAGGTAAGATACAATTACACACACACATCCCTCTACTTCCCTCCCCTAACTTGAGCGTTGGAGTGCCTTCGCAGGTACCATCCAGCGCGGGCCGACCGGAGCCATCGTTGGAGCACCCTCATGTTAGTCACACAAATATCTCAGACCACTCCCTGTGATCTCGGCTACGATCACCATACAAGAAGATAGATTGTGAATGTTACTGATGGGTTTAAAAAATTAATCGTATATGTCAAAAAAAAAGTATATATAAAAATTGTTAAAACTTTTATTAATTTAATTGAATTAATATTATTATGTTAAAATCAAACTCATTCATGAATTCCAAAATTGTAAAATTCCCTTTGCCCCCTTTTATCTCTTACATATGTCGTGATCATTTTTACATAAGATTAAAATGAGGTCTAGAGTCACTGTATAGAATGGTTATAAAAATCGGACCAGACCGGCCGGTTCAACTGGTCCAAACCGGAACCGGCTTGGTATCCGGTCCATATAACACGAAAAATTGGTTGGTTTCAGAACTGGTCAAAATCGGTCAAGATCCTTGAAAATCTGGTAAAAAAAACTGGTGCTAAAAAATCGTTTAACCGATCAGTATCAAAATTTTCAATTTTTTTAGTTTTTTTTTATTTAATCTAAAATTTTGAGATAATTAAAAATATTTTTTTAATAATATTTATTATTAGTCAATTATTATGAATTTTTTATGATATAAACATATAATAGGTCTTTTGTATTAATTATAATTTATGTATCTTGATTTCTTATGATTTATCTTATTTTATTATTTAAAAAACTTATATGATATTAAAAAAATTTATTCTTCGGGTTCAACAACAGTTCGACCCCATGAATCGAAACCAGTACCTTTACCGATTCATATTACCGGTCCGATTTTTAAAAATATTGCTATATAGGATCACATAATCGGATTGGGTAATCTACATGATCCTAACTTCAAATTTCATTTCATTATCTTTATTATACACCTAAAAAATGCGACCTAAATGTCAACAAACTTGTAGTTAATTGGTACTGACCGTTTGGTTTATAGTTGAGTAGAATTGATTCTAAGAATCAATAATTTAGATAAGTGATACACGTCTTACAAACATGTTAGACAAAATGATTCCATAGTGTAGCAACTGGAAACCAACAGACTATTAAAAAGCTTCAGCGTGATATATGAAGAGTTAGTCCAATGTGTATTTTTACTTGCAAAGACATGTTGTTAGCAAAAAAGCTATGCTTGAGAGGGATCATAGGGTTTTGACAGTGTTCTGCTTAAGGATAGGATAGATAATTTTTAATGCATTTGGAATGATATATAGTTGGAAAGGATTCAAAGATCTGAAATATTATGGATGATAGTGGTGTAGTCATTATTGTGGCTAAGTGGGAATCATTTTGTTCAACAATGCGAACTTGCTATAGGAACCAGTAGAGATGATAAAGGTGAACTCTTGTCTATGGATCAAGATAAATGTAAGTGGGTGTTTATGTTTTTCTTGAGTGGTATAGGACCGTTTTATGCAATCATGTATACTGTAACAGTTTGTATCTTTCTATGATACTGTAAATCTTTATCTTGTTTAATCTTCTAGGTATGATTGAACTTTGTATATGGAAGAAGTAACCCTTATATTTCAATTATTAAAGTTTTATTAAAGTTTTGGTTATAAAAAAAATCTGTTTTATGTTATTTTTGTATGCTTTAATAGTCAAGAATATCTGAGGAATCACCGTAAGTTGTATTGAATTAGATTTAAGAAAATAAAAAATTGAAATGGATCATTTACTTAGATGAATGATTTAAATATCAAAAGGATGTTTTTACTATTAACTTTTTACAAATAATCTAAATGACATTATTTTATATCACAATTTTTTTTGGATCCTACTTATCAATACTCTAACCCTGTGTTTGATGAGAATTAGAAATAGAAAAAGAAAAATAGTTATAGATTGTTTGATATAAAAGATAAGGAATGAAAAAAAGATAGTAAGGAGTAGTAGTTGTTGAAGAGAAGAGAAATTAAAAAAAAAATTGTCAAAGCAATTATGTTTTTGCATAATTGTAAAAATCAATTATGAGCATGTATAATCGATCTTTTACTATCACAATGATAAAAGAATGTTTTGACATGAAAAATAATAATACCAATATTTTTCTCAATTACCATGCATTTTTCACTCCTATTATTTTTGGTTAGAAATTGTTATTGATGGTACCTAAGACACTTTAACATCTCTCTCCTATTTCAATATGTCACCAACGAGGAAAGTGGAGTTAATTTCCCCATTATCTCTCTATTAGTGGTCTTTTTCTTCACAGCCTCCACATAACCGAACAAAGTTGCAAGTGTACTAGTCTTGGGATTTAATAAATAGAAAGTTTTAATTGAACAAAGTGCAAGTGTACTGTCTTGAGATTAATAGATAGAAAGTTTTAATTGAAAAATATGGCATTCAATACATTAGTAATATTTAAATATTATCGTTTTTAGTAAACGTTTTTCATTTAAAATGCTAATAGAACCTACTTAGCATGTCATTTTTTAATAATATAAATTGGGTAAATATGTTTTTTTTTTTATATTTTTAGTCAACTTTGGTGTTCATCCCCATCTTTTAAACCATTTATTTTATATCCTTGTATTTTCAAAATACATTAAACATAGTCTCTGATTTGAATTAGTTCGGTTAATTGCTACTAATTCAATTGCTTAATAAATTGACTCAACATTCATATAGATTAAATAAAAACTCAACACTAAAGGTTAACATGAAAATCTATTAAACAAATCAACATCCTGATTGAACTAATTAGCGTCAGTGACTATGATTAAGGTGTTTTAAAGTATAGAGATATAAAATAAGGTTTCAAAAATCAGGGACAAAGACCAAAATTGACCAAAATAAGGGACGAAAAATATTTTACCCATATAAATTTCATGTAATTTGTTTTATTGATTGAGTGAAATTTAATGGAAATATGTAATCTAATCATATATTTATGATCTGTTTAGTTGAATTTGTCAAAATGACTTGCAAGCTTACACCAGTCAATACTATTTTTTCCCTTATTCCAGAACGACAAAGGTCTTGAAAGCTATATAAAGAGATAAAGAAACACAATAGATTATTTATACACTGAATATTTGTTTCTCATTGGCTAAACATCTAATATTTCCTGATGGACTTGCTCCTCAACCTTCATCAAGTGTGTATTATGATCTATTTCGATGGACTGTCATATGAAGTGGGATCAACACTCAACATTAATCCACATTTGGAGGTAGGATGAATCCAACCTTTTGGGGCTCTGCATAAATAGAAATACATGAGAAACTTTCGCCAGTGGCAACAATGTAGTAATCCACGCATGCTTGCCAATGCTACCACCATTCAAATGAATTTTGTACACTGATGCAATAGTTTTAGGTCGGCAAATATTAGTCACACCTTGCAGCACGAAAGAAGTGTTCCTATCTATCTTGTGAAGACCTAACCCTGTCTTATATCTTGTACCCAACTTGTTATCCCCTGAAAGACACATCAGAAACAGAGAAATAAAGGAGGAAGGAAGGGAGGAGCAAAAAGCAAACAAAAAACAGTAAAACTGTAGAGATGTAATTTGAATTAGTGCTGGTTGTCATAAGTCCCAACGACTCATGACTTCAGTCATAATATCAGTGGCCTCTAATGCATCATATAAATTGAGCAACAGGTAATTTCCAGAGATGACATGCTGTTATGACTGCATTAATATGTTAGCTGCAGGAGCCCATGAACATAGTCTTGAAATTGGGTAATCAGGCTGCATGCGAAGTAGAAATAGAGGACATAGGGTATGTAATTTTTATTGCAGTTTCTTATAGCCATGGATGCAGTCTAGAAATCCGGCGGAACAACATAAAATCCAAGTGCAGTTATCCATTGAATTCGCATTTTTCAATCATTCAAAAGAATTGTAATTACTGATGGTAGTCATATTAGATAAGAAATCATATACAAGTGTTATGATAATTGCCTAGTCTTTTCCCAAATCTATTCCAATGAATTGGTGCATTAGATGTTTCAGAAAAACAGTCACTCAAATTCACTAGATACCCAATGTCCAAACTCCAAGTAGTCCCAAATGTAGCAGAGAAAATGAAATGGTGCCCAACCTTGAAAGGAAAGGTTTAATTGATCACAGATTAATAAAGCTCCAGAAGGCAAACACACTCGATATGAGGTGTGTGTGGGAACATGTCACCGGTTGTAGGCTTGTTAGCTTGTAACATCCTTTTAAATTCAGTTCAGCCTGTACAAAACCTTCAACACTCAAATATTTGAATCTCAAGAACACGATCTAATATATAATAAAATGACACTACCACACGTGACAGAGATAATCAAGGTCACGTCACATGTGCAGATTACCATGACACATATACTATCGGCGCCCTAGTGTTAGCAGGAATTTAATCAACCTTCATGTGCATTCCTGGGCGGTTAGGATCTGCATAAAGTTTAAAGGTGTGAGAAGTGTGATGCATTGGGGTCAAAACAAAATGACAACCAATATTGTCATTGTGATCTTCAGTCAGTGTGAAGAATATTATATATGATCAGCATGTTAATTAGTTTTCTTGGCATGGAACATGTCTGTTATGACTTGAGCACACTTTAGAATACCAGTATAAACAGCACATCTCTCTCTATACAATAAACCAAATGAAGCTAGTTCCCCTCAATTGTATACAGATCAGTACAGAAGCTTCATAATTTCCAGACTATTCAAGTACATAGCTCCCAGTACAAGCCAAACTAATTGTGAGAAAATAAATATAACAAAGAAAAGAAAGTAGGAATAAGTAAGAAACCTGAAATGACAATGTCAGGTTTAGGTAAAATTCTTCCCAAAATTCTCATCAATTTTATTGATCACCTGGACAAATGTTGCATTTTTGTATACCATTTATATTGGCATTAAGACGGGCATCCGAGATTGCTGAGAACTACTTCATAGCCGTAAACATGTCTTACACTGTTCAAAATTGGAAGAGAAGACAACACTTTATTGTTGACAGTTTGTTCCAAAATATAAAACTGGATGAAGAAAAGATTACCTTCTTGCAAGTGTCAGACCTATAGTACCTGTTTCACAAAACAGGTCAAGGACAACTTCTGAGCCATCTCCTCTGACACTAGCACATTCTTCTATAAGCTTATATAAAACCTCTGCCTAATAGGGAAAACTTGCTCATTTTTTGACTGATGGCTAAGATTAATTTAAGAAACAAAATACGGGACAGGATCT
This sequence comes from Sesbania bispinosa, assembly GCA_026901365.1. Classification (NCBI taxonomy): domain Eukaryota; kingdom Viridiplantae; phylum Streptophyta; class Magnoliopsida; order Fabales; family Fabaceae; genus Sesbania; species Sesbania bispinosa. Next base: position 652,231 of record QLOH01000584.1, read on the forward strand.
AAAGAGAATGCCAAAATTTTTGGCATATTGCAACCTGATAGTATTTGTTTGAAAGAAAGAGTTTGCTGATATTTGGAATGTAAGCCCTCTAAGGTCTCTGTAATGCTAGATTTCCCATATAAAGTGTATTCTTCCTCCCCAACAGATGTTTACCAACGGAAGTATTTACATTATTATGATGCTACCTATCAATCATCCAGAGAGAAATTCTAATGGTATCTATTAAAAACTTTACACCACAGAGAGAGAGAGAGTTTGGAAACAAGTTAACAATGCCATTATGTAACAATTTTGCAAAAACTTCCATGTCTGCTGGCTTTAAATATTGAGTAAAAAATTCATTGCGAACTAATGAAGGAAAATGGAGTAAAAAGTGAAATTTACTCTCAAATAGTTATAGAAATCGTACGATTCACGATTTGAATCATACAATCTGATGCGAGTCACTAAATAAACAATACGTATCAGATGTTGAATTGGATAATATTCAAAATCGCAAATTGAATTGATGAAATCGTGTAATTCATTCCCAAAATTTGCGATTCAAATATTATCTACGATTCACCCATTCTTTTTACTTCAGCCAGCCGTAACAACACACACACTCACTCCTGCCTTTTCAGATAGCATTCATGGCTTCATGCAGATTATTGATTCAATTTTATAATAAAAAAAAATCTGATTCAGTTTTATAATTAAATAAGTCAGATTTAACAATTTGAAGTTTCACAAAAATCAGTTTTATGTCTATATAGAGCACTGTGTACTTAACATTATTTAATGATACATTTTAGGTTTTTTTATTATGTTTCTGAATCTTATGATTCGATACAATTTACGATTTGCGATTCAAAAATTAATCTGGCAATTCACAATTGAAAATTGTGATTTAATAATTATGCAGTCTAATAATGAAATCCATTCTTTTTTCTAAAAGTTAAGCTTGTCATAGAAATTCTGAAGTTCACCAATCAAACTAAATGTTAATTATTATTTTAAAAGACATCTCTTACACTTACACATCGCTTTTCATTAATTCTGTCACCCGTACTGCTAGTAGAGAATTTCCAAATAGATTTAGATTAGTAAAAAACACTCATGGAAACGATGGCTTTTTGGAGGGAATGCTTGGATATATCACAAAATGGGAAACAGAGAAATGGCTCAGTTGTAAGGTGAAACCCTTGGAAGAGATATTTCTCCTATTCTTAGTATCAATAAATCGTTCATATCCTTTGGTTGTTTCTATCAATTTTCCATTTTTCTTCCCTGGGTTCCTCACAGTGAGGTTGAATGGTTTAATATCTATAGCAGAAACAAAACTTATTTCAAGCAAACAGATTTTAAGTGTTTTGGGAGTAAAGGAAGAGGCACATGTGCAGAAGCTGAAGTAAAATGTATATATTCATACAAAAAAGGTAATTAAAAAAGTACCAACCACTTCAGGAAATCCAGAAACTTTTAAACTAGGGCTTTCAGTAGGTCTGGCTTGTAGGAAGAGGTGACAAGTTGACCATAACTTCAGCAGACCAGTACATCTCTGGAACAAAAACAATATGTATAAAAAAAACAAGGTACCCTTCAAAGATATACTAAGGTATGAACGTATGGGACATGCACAAATAACTACAGAACTTCTCAACTCAAGGAGTGTCTTATACTACTGTTTTCTTGTTCTACTGTTGCTGTTAGGAGGATTCCAGATCCTAGAACACTGTATTTCACTTCTCTTTCAATAAATTCTTTATTGCAATGGTCATAACTTCTTTGTCAAAATTGAAACCAATGATGCATCCTTCACAAAACCAGCATCCTGTTTGTTAAAATTAACAGGGAAACAATATCTTGTATAAACTTTCTTCTGTTCCATAATTATTTTTATTTTTCCTTTCAATTTCAAGCAAGCTTTGCATAAAAATTTCAGAGTTTGATTTGTATATTGCACCTATTCACTTCCTAATGATTTGGATTTGGTTGTTCGCCTAACCAGTGATTGCACATACTTCAACTTCAAAACCTAACCCTATAATGTATCACTTATTCTTATTTCTTAACTGATTAAAACAATTCCTTTTGTCCATGCTACAAAATGGACTGATCATTTGTGTCTACCAATACTCTTTGGCAGCTTTATGTCTTGAGGACATATGGTTTTGAATTATGCATTGGTCCTCCTCAATGTTGTAGTACTGTCATGTATCTGTTTAAAGTACTTGTCAACATGAGCATGACCCCAATCTTTTTGTTTTTTTTCATTTCGCTACCAAAACATTTCAGTACATTTTGGCCAAGCATGCAATGAGTTGACATCAATCAAGTATAGGCCAGCTCATTGCAAATACCAAGTTTTGCTACTAAATTGTTCAGTTAATTGTTTGCTACAAATGAAACAAATTGCTATTTCACCCCTTGATGCCCTCTTCAGGTATTTTGCTTACGTTTCCATGGAGTTTAGTGAAAAACTTGGAGTTGAAAGATTATGGAAATCGTATTTATCTTATGGTTCAATTGCTTTATTGCTTATTTCTAAAATAATATACCTCCCATATGCATACTTTAGATTTTAGAAAATTTTCTTGTATCCATATCCATGCAATGTTTGAGCATTATGCAAAGGTATAGATACAGAACTACAGTGTCCACGAAGTTACCTAAGACAATCAGTCAGGAGCTTGAGATATAACTTAATACCTTCCAGTTCTTAGCATCAAATGCTTAAGGATCCTGAGTGTGAATGAGCATTATAGGAGAAAAACCGAGTTGGGATCTCTCCAACATTCTTGGATAGGCTGCAAGACCTATTCAGATTTTCATGTCAAAACTGGAGAGCATACTTTCTCTAATGAATAAGCTTCCAAGGCGTGACGCAAATCAAATAAAATTTTCAAGAGTAGATTATTGTTTGTCACAAAAAAAATGCAACAATTAAATCTTACAACAAATTACTGCACTGGGTAAAGTTGTATAATTAATGACGCAAAAAGGAGTGTCCAATGCAGTGAGATGAGACAAGGGAAGTTATCAAACGGTCGATGCCTCTTGGGTTCAGGTAAGGCCCCTTTGTAGGTACACGATCTGTTCAGGCAAAGAGCTGATAATAACCATGTTCTAATGCTTATGACTGAACCCCCCCCCCCTCCACCACAACAACACACCCATCTAACTTTCTAATGGGGTTATATTGTCAAATTATCAAGAGCAGTTAATCTTTGTAGATTAGGGCATGGTTGTCAACTCGCGAGTTAACTCGAGAATCGTAACGAGTTACGAGTATCCAGGGGCACAAAACTGGTTAACTCGCTCATAGACTCGTTTTTTGTTAGAACTCCGGTGAACTCGGTCAGACTCGTGAGTTCCCCCGAGTTAGCGAGTCTGTGTGAAAAGCTAACAAACGGCACTGTTTGTACATTTTTTGCGTTTTACTTAGGGTTTTCCCTATTTCTCTTTCACAAAATTACTGCGCCCTTCTCTCTCTTCTGTGACTTCTTTCTGCCCGCTTCTCCATCTTCTTCTGCTGCTCTGGCTTCTCTGACTCCGGTTTTTTTCTGCTTCTGCTTCGCTTTAGCTGCTCCACTTCTGCGTTTGCGCTTCTCTTCTCTTCTACGACTTCTAGCTGCTCCGCTTCTGCTCTGCTGCTTCGCTTCTAGCTCCTCGCTTTGCTCTGCTGCTGCATTTGCGCTCTGCTGTGCGTCCAGTTGATTCTTCTACGCTGCTGCTTCCTCGTCCAAGTTGCTGCTGCGTTGCGTTGCTGCATCCAGTTAACTCACTCTCCCTCCCTCTGCTCAGTTTGTTTAATTTCTGGTTTAAGATTAGGTTTCTGTTTTCTGCTTAATTGGTTTATATAGGTTCTGTTTCTGGTTTGAATTGTTTATTTTCTGTTTTCTGCTCTTGTTTGATTTATGTTTAACCTGTGGACTTGTGTGCTTTGATGTTTATGTATGGTTAAGTACTTAAGTTTGTATTATGACATTTTATTGTTCTTATGTGCTTTATTTGGACTTAAAATGTTGAATTAGTGCTATTATATTGGTTTGTTCTCTATTTATAGTGAATTTTAATATTTTTTTAATTTTAGGTAGACTCTTACGAGTCGAGTTTACGAGTCTATGAGTGAGTTTACGAGTCGAGTCTACGGGCTCCACGAGTTTACGTAGACTCTCGACTGACAAACCTTGGAATAGGGTTTTATATACAAACCAAATTGAGAAAAAAGGAACAGCCAAGAAAAACAGAGGCTGGTTTATATTTCTGCCATGAATTTAGGGTTGCCCTATCCCGGGGCATTTTATCCGATCTCGTTATGAGTTTTAAAATCTAGTGCTAGATAGAAGAAAGAGCTTTACCTCTAGCGCACCTTTCTGGTTCAAGATATATTAAACACACAGATTGCATACTAACCATTCAAGCTTTGTAATTCCAATTCTAAATAAAACTTCATACTTATTAGCAGGATCAGATTGCAGTAAGCACTTGTCAACATTTAGAATTTTATCAAAAAAAAACCGGAGCATGCAATCCTAGTGCATAATTTTCACTGCCGGCATTAACATCTCTTTCATGCAGCGTCTTTAGGTAACCATCTCTGGGGACCAAATGAGAATTCATCTGCATAAGTAGGAAAACAAAGTTACATACCAATTGCAAATGATATTGTATTTTAGGTTTTAAAAAGAACTAGCACAGGTAGAACAGCACTAACCTTATTTCTATAATGAAACTGAATATCACAGGAACAATGGGCTTCATAACACCGTGCAATTCCAGTTCTTACGAGAAAACCTTCCCACATGTAAATTAACTCAAGAACCTGCTCCTCCTTAGCTCTACCTGAGCCTCATAAGACAAGTTCTGCGTCTTGCATCCCCACAATAAGGAGCATAGACGCAAGGGGCTCGACAATGTCATGTGGAGGAGTTAAGGTCTTTCAACTTAGTTACTCAGCGTAATTGCCCTTCTGCGGTGACACGGCCAATGAAGCGCTCGCCGGAAAGGCACGGTCGCACATGACGACGAAGCCAGTCGGTGACCTTGCAGAGGCCTTTGCCTTTGAACAGCGAGGATTCGCCAGACCAATTCCAGGGTCTGGCCACGCTTTGGGAAGTAGGAATCGGGTTGGGGGTTTTGGAGGTTGTGTTGCTTGGTTCCTCCAGCAAGTGCTCGGAGAGAGAGCATGAGAGGGGTAGAGAAAGAAAAACGATAACGTGAAGGTCGAAAACTTACGGATGTGAAGTGGCAGTGTTGGTTAGGTTTGAAATGCTTGCCATTTCGCGGTTTTGGCAGCGCGGGGAGAGGCCAACAACGGCTGTGGGGTTATGGCTTCCAACAATATCAACTCTGTGGATTCGGCTAATACAAGAAGGAAAAAAAAAAAAACAAAAACTGAAAATGGAATTAATATAGGATTTTTTTTCAATAATAAAAGATATTGAAAGAAAGTATGTAATATCATCTAAAGTAGCACTTTACTTCCTAAGTTTTCTTTTAGCATTATGAACTTTAATCCATGATATTTCAATAATGCATTTCAATCCTTGATATTTCAATAATGCATTCAATCCTTGATATTTCAAAAGAGTTATTGTATTTATACAACAGCTAAAACTATTCTATACAATAATCATGTGTCATCCTTATTTCCTTTTGAAAAAAACTAGTGTGAATCCTCGTGCGATACACGATTATAAATGTTTGATTATATATATGTATATGAAGAGAGTTCAAATAACCGGTTAAGTTACTCAAGTATTACACTTCTAATAACTACAAATCAAATATCTTTTTTAGTAATTCAACCGTGAATGATTTGTTCATCAAAATATGTAATATGTAAATTATTTTAAATTACATAAAAAAACAAAAACAATTTTAATTTTAATAAATTTTTTAAAAATATTACTTATTTTATAATATACATAATAAATACATGGTTAAAAAAATTAAAAAATAATATTATTTGAATTAAATTTAATATGTGGTGTAAAAATTTTTTTTTGTAATGTAATGTAAATTATGTTTTCATGTGTCGTATAATATTCCTAATAATTAATTATTAAAATATCAACGATTTGATAAAATTTTATATAAATTTGAATATATTATATATATATATATATATGAATCAATAACATTTTAGAATATCTTATTTATTTATATGATAATGTACATAATAAAATATACTTAACTAATAATAATAAAATTTACATTTCAATATAATTTTATATAAAATATTCAAATAAAGTCTAATTTTTTATCATAATAATTTAGATATTTATACACTTTTTTGGGAACTTTCCATATCATGTGATATATTTTTATTTTAAAATTTAAATATTAATAATATGAAAAATATAAATTTCGTAAAATGAATATTCTTTTGGATCCATCAGTAAGTGCTTTAAGAGCATTTATAAAATTGTAACAATTAAATTAAATATGTAATAAAATATATTTTTTAATTAACTGAATAATAATTTTTTACTTTTGATTTTCGTTTAGCATCTAATATATTCTTGTGGTCATTTTAAAGTCATTTGATTTATGAAATGATTAACTAAATATAAATTTAAGAATGACAAATTTAAAAATATTAATTTTAATTATTATAATATCACTAATTATAAAATTCATGGTATGTTAATTATCTCTGTTTTTTTATTTCTCTTAAGACCTTTCATCTTACCATATAAGTTATTTCACATCAAATAAGATATTTTCATAATTAGATTGCAAGCACGTAACATACATCATATCAAAACTTAATCTAAATAAAAATAGGGTTACATATTTTTTGTCCCTCAAAATTTATGGAATTTGGTTTTAGTCCATGTAATTTAAAACCACTGGTTTTGGTCCCTCAAAATTGAAAATACCAAATTTAGTCCTTATTACTTAGTTTGCTACAGGATTGCTACGGATTAGCTACAATTTTTATCGATAAGGACTAAATTGATGTATTTTCAATTTTTAAGGACCAAAACCAATGTTTTAAGTTACAGAACTAAAACAAATTCCAGAAATTTTTTATGGACCAAAAACTACTTAACCCTAAAATATGCATATAAATGATTAATATATCACCGGTTACAAAACAACATTTAAAAAACAACATCACAAATCTACATCACACACCTAAAAATATACCTAATTAAAAAAGTGAAAATCAAAAATTACCATAATAACCCATTTTAGGTGGGAAAGAAATGCCCTAGGACCAACCCCAAACTACATTACTTTTAAATATATAAAAATAAAAAAAAAAACTAAGGAAATTATCAATCAGTGGCATAAAAAACACAAACCCACGTCACTTATTGTAAATGAATAATACTACTCTTAAAAAAAATAAGCAAACACTTTAACCGTCAGGTTATTGTTTTTTATTTTAAAAAAAATAAATCTTGAAAAATGAGGAGAGAGAGAGAGACAAAAAAGTTGTCACATGTGCTTACAATTTACAAGTTACTTTGGTTGGTTATAAACTTAGCCCCAGTTTGGTGGGGAATGAAATGGAGGAAGGAGGAGAGAAATGAGAGGAAATGAGGGGGAATGATTACACTGTTCTTTCTCTGCAATTTTGTAGTGAAATGGAATAATGAGCAATGGACAGTGATAATCGATTTCATGTATACATAATCGATTATCATGTACTAATGTCATAAAGAATCGATTTCATGTACACAATCGATTTTATGTTACCCACTGTCATAAAAAATCGATTTTTAATGTCTCATAATCAATTGTTGAGCAAAAAATCGATTTTTTTTAATAATCGATTTTTCATATCTTTTTTTTTCTTTTTATTCACACAACATTTCTCTCATACCAAAACTTAAAAATATATTTCTTCCATTTCACAATATTCCTCACACAGTTGTGACACCCTTCTACACCAACTCTTATACAACCAATAAATTAAATATAGGAAAAACAGTGTCCCAGACCGGGTAAAAAGGTTCACATTTCTCATTTTAATTAAAACGTCATTCATTTCAAGTCAACTCATATAAAATAGAAATAGAAGTCAACTGTTTTCAAAATACTCAAAGCAGCGGAATCTCAAGTATAAATAAAATATCCTACTGGCCGTGTAAGGCCTTAAACAGTTTACAAAATCTCTTCCTAATTAGAAACATAAGGTAAATCCCAATGATATGCCTGTGTCACACAAGTATCAGAGCGACACTCCCTCAATCAATACTCGACACCAGTCGTGTCATCATCATCACCTGTAAAATTAACCACAGTGTAACGGTGAGGAAAAGAATATCACTCATACTGCACGCAGACGGGCTACTATCCTCACCCACACATAGCACATCATTATTTATCGCACACATACTCAATCCTCAAGTAATTCATCATATAAATCATCAATAATTCATCATATAACAAATCATCAATATCCTCATCATAAATATATAAATCACACATCTAATTCACCAAGGAAAACACATTCTTTATTCTCAAACACATAATTCATTTC